>CP103029.1:0-1200000 GCA_024752435.1 Allantophomopsis cytisporea
CCTAAAGAAAAGAAGCAGAGGAGAAGGCAGAAGCAGAATGTAATGTTTATACTAGAGCTAACTTGTTTACTACTACCAACCCTAGCCTCGACCTCTCGTTTGAAGGCAACCTCTTTGTAGTAGTATCTCCTTCCTTCTAAGAGGGATTAGATGTTCCGAATAGTAATCTTCTAATGTTTTAGGGTTGAAGTTCTTTGTAGGTTTCTATATATTGTCTAAGTTATTGTAACCTTCCTATTTAACTAAATATCTGAGTTCGTTCCTAACCTATTTGCAGTCTAGGATTTTCTCGATGGTATATTCGGTGTTCTCATTTTCCTAGGATAGGTCTAGGTAGTATATATATTGTACATTTTGTAGTGCTAGTTCTAGTAGAGATATATAGAATACAAGGTATATTTTTATACTTGTTGGTAGTTGGAGTTCGTAATTGACTAAACTTATTTTTTTCAAAATCTTAAATAGTCCGATTTTAATATTGTTTAACTTGTTGCTTGGTTTAGTTGTCTTGATGTTTTTGTATATAAGGTAGACTTTATCTCCCTCCGAAAAAGTAGGTCCTTCTATCTTTTTTTCATTCTGATAACTTACTAACCGTTGGTTGAAAAACTCGATATCTTTAGCTAGTTGCTTGTAGAGTACCTTGAGTTCTGCAACTTGTATTTGTACTACTTCTACAAGTACCTGTATTTCTCGGGGTAAATAATATACTTCTGGTTCTAGCCTATAGTTGGTATAGAATAGTAAAACTTTTGTAGTTTCTGTAGTTGTACTATTATATATAAACTATACAAGGGGTAATAGTCGTACCTAATTATCTTGTTTGTAATTTATATAATAGTAGAGGTACTACTCAAACGTTTAGTTGAGTCGTTTAGTTTGTTTGTCTGTTTATAGGTAGTAAGCTGTCGAGAGCTTATAGTTAGTTTCTAACTAGCTTATTAAAGACTTCTAGAAGTTCGAGGTAAACAGCTTGTCTCAGTCGGATATTATTTCATCTGGCATACTATAATTACTAACAATTGTTTTCAGGAAAGTATACGCTAAGTCTTCTATAGTACTAGATTCCTTATATAGTATAAAATATCTATATTTTGTCGTCCTATCGGTAATAACTACGATCGAATTGTATTCTACTTTCGTAAGTGGTTCTTTCGAAAGTAGTAGTTTGACGATAAAATCTAGAGCAATAGATTTCTATACTCCTTTTAGTACTACTAGTAATTTAAGCTGTCTATAAGGTATATATCGATTAACTTTATTCCTAGAGCAAATATTATATTCCCTTATAACTTTCTCTACTTAGTTCTTTATTCCTAGGAAGTAGTATATTCTAGTTAGATATTCTAACGTCTTGCCTATTCCTTGGTGTTTATATACTAGTAATTTATATTGTTCTTTGACTAACTATTTCTATAGGGGCGCAGGGATATAGACTAGTCCTTTGAACAATAGTATCCGGCTTGGTGTTATTGAGGTTCTTAGGTGTTTATTAGGGTTTCTTATAATACGTTGTACTATAGTATCTATAGTATATACTTGTCGAATTCTTTAGAGTATATCTAGGTCTTCGACTTGCATCGTAGCGTTTAACTCTAGGTAGTTATACGTCAGATTGTCTCTGTTATTTTGAAATATAGCGTGTAATACTAGTTCTTTGTTCTGTATATAGTCTATACGTCGACTAAGTACATCGGCTTTAGCGTTTTCAGATCCTTTACAGTAGGTGATTTTGAAGTTGTACCTAGCTATGAGTTCTGACTACTATATTTGTCGTCTGTTCAATACCTTTGTAGTTGTAAAATATAGCAGATTTTTGTAGTCTGTAATTACTGCTACTTTATACTTAGGTCCTTCTAGGTAAACTCTCTATTTTTAAAATACAGCGACGATTGCTAACAATTCTTTATTATAGATCTTGTAGTTCAACTCGGCTAAAGTTAGTTTATAAGAGAAGAAAGCAATAGGTCGAAGCTTTTTGTTTTTATCCGGTTGATTTAGTACTACCCCGATTGTATAATCGGAGGAATCTGTTTCTACTACTATAAAGACTTTAGGGTCGAAGTTCTTTAATATAGGTGCAGTTGTAAAACTCTCTTTAAGTTTCTCGAAAGCTCGTTGAGCTTTATTAGTCTATTTGAAGGCTTGGTCCTTCTTCGTCAATTCCGAAATTAGTACTGTAATACTTGAATATCCCTTGATGAATCTTCGGTAGAAATTAGCGAATCTAAGGAAGGATTGTACTTCCTTGGTAGAGTTTAGTATCGGCTATTTGTAGACTACTTGTACTTTAGAATCGTCTATCTAGATTCCTTCGGTAGTTATTATATAACCTAAGAATCCAACTGACTGTTGGTAAAACTCGTACTTTTCTAGTTTTAGATACAAGTAACGTTTCTAAAGTGCTGTAAGTATAAGTTTAATATACTTAATATACTCTTCTTCGGTATTAGAGTATACAAAGATGTCATCTAGATAAGCTACTACGAATACATCCAAATATTTATATAGTGTTTAGTTGATTAGTACTTGAAAAGTTGTAGGGGCATTGGTTAAGCCAAATAGCATTACTAAATACTCGAAATGCCTATAGCGTATTCTAAATGCTGTTTTCTATTCTTTACCTTCCTTTATATATACTAGATTGTACATTCTTTGGAGGTTTAACTTAGTAAAGAACTTAGCTCCTCGAAATCGGTTGTACAACTCTAAGATAAGTAGCAATATATATCGGTTCTTGATAGTAATACTGTTGAGTTGTCGATAATCAATGTATAGTTGGTCTGTTTTATTTTTCTTTAGTATAAAGAGGGCTAGGTATCCTACTAATAAAGTTGATAGTCGAATGTAACCTTTCTTTAATATATTATCGATGTATTCCTTTAGGATTCTAAGTTTTTGTTCGGATATAGAATAAATTGGTCCGAAGGTAGGTTGTTTCCCTAGTATAAGTAGTATTTTGTAATCTTAAGGCTAGTATTCTAGCAGCTTGGTCTTAGCTTCTTCTTTGCTAAAGAGCTTTTTAAATTCCCTATACTTGTTTAGGAGTATTACCCCTTTTATAGCGTATAGTATAGGTAAAAGGTTGTTCTTACAAATTTCCTACAAATCTTTATAATTGATTGCATTGATTATAACAGGTCGTTGTAATTCAAATAGTACATTGCATTTGTAGTTTCCTAGATTGACTGTATATATATTCCAATCAATCTTCGGGTTATATTTCTTCAACTATAGAAGTCCTAGGATGATGTCGTAACGTAGGATTGCAACGATGTCTAATACTAGTTCTTTGTAATAATTGTATACAAGGAATAGTAGAAAGCGTATCTACTCTCGTACCTATCTATTAGATATAGAGTTTCTATCAACTAGGTGCAGTTGATATAGATTTGTATATCTCCTTGTAGGTAGGTTGTATTTCTTTACGAATTTTATAGATACGAAATTTCTTAATGTACTTGAATCTACTATAGCTTTAGTATAGTATCCGTTTATTTGTACTCGGACGTTTAAATATGCTGTATACTATATTCTGTACAAATAAACCTTTTCTACTCGTAGAAGGAGAGGCCTTAGATTAGGTTTTCTAACTGGCTTGTAGTTAAAAGAACCATCTAGTTTTCCGAATCTTTTTAGAGGTTACTGTATTTGCAGCGTTCTTTCTCTTTCTAGTCTAGTCGTTTTTATACTAGTTGCTCTATTTCTAATGTACCCTACTAGTCTTCTACTTCCTTTTCCTTTGAGTTGGTAAGTAGTCCCTTTATATTCTTTTATTCGTTATCCGTTAAAAGTCGAAACGTAGGTTGACTATATTTACAATGTTGTCGACCTTCTTTTTTATATTGTTAGCGGCGTTTCTAGACTACTATCTCGATATCCTGTTGGATTATAGTATCCTCTTGTTGTTTTTCTTTGGTGTATATATTGTATATAGGTGTTAAGTTATAGTTTCTCCAATAGAGTTTCTAATGTCCTGCCTATTGTAATTCGGGTAAATTATCTTGATTATTACTAAAGGTCATCAACATTCCCTTAAGTCTTAATCGGGCTGCTTCGAGTTGTTTGTACGCGAGTTTGTTAGTATAGTATATTAAGTATACTTTCTACTTACATTCTGAATAGTATAGATTTTAGTATATTGCTTGTCTTTCTAAATTAAGTACTTTAAAGCTTGTAGTAGTTTCAGGCCCTTTGTTGGGTTTTTGTCCTTTAACTACAATTGTATCGTCTAGCTCTACTATAGTCCAACTATTTTGGTTACTAGGACTAGGCGATCTACTATTAGTATTAGTACGCTCGTTGTAGTAGCTAATTACGTCGGGTTCGTCGTCGGTAGATATATTTCTATGTCTACGTATTTTTTGTTGACTAGGGAAGTATCTAGCGTGTTTCTTGTTTGGTAGGTAGATGTTGTAGTCGTCTTTATAATATCTTGTCTAAGATTCTGTTTTTTAATCTAGTATTGCTAGGCTTCCTAGTTCCTTAAGCTCAGGTATTTCTTAAAATGTTGTATTAAAGTATCTTGGTTTCCCTCGATTGAATCCTCTGTTGGATAAATTCTTCTTTGATGCTTTCTTGTATTCTTGTACTTTATATCCTAGGGTTCTACAATATAGACATAGGTTATTCTTTATACAGTAATCTCTATCTTGTAGCGAGAGTAGTCTTTTCTTGACTATCTAGTGAGTTACGTTTAACTCTATAGGTATAGGTCTGTAATATAGTTTCTAAGTACGCTGCTAGTACTTGGGTTTGCTATAGTAAGTAGGTCCTCGATAGCTACCTTTCTTTTCTAGGCTATGTTTATACTAGCGATTGTCGATGTATATAACAGTCTCGATTATAGTCTAGAGGTTATTAAGTCGATTGCTTTATACTATATCGTCTTTAACTAATTCTTTTAGTCCTTTGTAGAACTATACTGTGAGTACGTCGTTATTTTATTTAGTATAAGTAGAATACTATTGGAATTCTGCGGTATAGTTGGCAGCTAATCCTTTTTAGGTTAGGTTCTGTAAATATTGCTTAGTAGTACGTTCTTCGTCGATATCCTTAAAAGTCCGTTTGATCTTTTGACGGAATTCTTCGTAATTACTGAAGATAGCTTGTATCTCTGGTTCTATATCTCCTATGCTGTTGCAATTGTCTAAGAAGTCTCGCACGTAGGTTTCGAACCAATCGAATACAGGTCCTTTTATATAAAAAGATACGTAGAGTACTATATCCTTGGGTATAGGGAACTAATCTACGTTGAATCCGAAATACAGATCCAACTAGGTTAAAAAGCTCTTGAGCTTTTTACATTCTCTACTAAATATATCTAGCGTATAGATTTTAACAGCGGCGGCTATATACTGCGTTTTTCCCGCGACTAATCTAAGGGTAGTTGTTGTAGTAGGTATTTAATGTATTACGTCTTTGCTGCTAGGTAGGTAGTAAAGTATAGGCTTTTTAGCAGTTGTATATACTAGTACGATATACAAAGAGGTAGGGGCTCTTTAGTAAGACTAAGTAGTTGCTGTTGGTATCAAAGTATATAACTTAATACTTCTAGCAAAGGTATAGGCAAAGGTAGGTAACAAAGTATTAACTAAAGTTGAGTACAAAGCTTTTATCTACTAAGGAAATATAGAGATCTATATAGTTGCTTCCTACTCTAGGGAATAGTAGGATAGTTAGGAACGCCTAACTATCCCGACTATCCTAACTATCTATTATATAACTTATGTAGCCTATAACTTTCTGATATATAACCTTGTTACAGCCTTTTTTAGTTGTTGTACTTGTAGACTATAGTATAGGGCTATAACAGTATATTAGCAAAGAAGGTTGGCTACTATATCTTTTTATTCTACAGCAATAGCTTTTAGTTAGTGCTTGGGATAAAGACAGTATAGAAGGCCTTTTAGAGATTTTATAGGTAATCGTAGTAGACTTTTTTATACTCTAGTGTATCTATTGTTTTTTTTGCTGTAGTTTCTTTGCCTAGGCTAGGGACTACAACAAGATAATAAAGAGCTAAAGGTATTATAAAGAGTATTTGTAGATGTATATATAGTTTAGACTAGGCCTCTTCTCTAAAATAAACAAGGTATTGATGTCGGTAGAAGCTATTTTAATTGATAAAGTAGTAGTTGCAATAATCGGTAATATATAAGAATCTACCAACAAACAACTTGAGATTTGGATAATAGCCTAAAGTAGCTGCGCTTTTGATTCTAGGGTCGTCTATATTCGAGATAGCATCGGTTTAGCTAAGTTGTTGTATAGTAGTCTTGTAGGTATTAATAGGTATGCTTTTATAATAAATAGTAAGGTACTAGCTTATTTTAGCTTCGTTTGCAAAGATAGTATAGCTATAGGCTGTATATATAATAGCTTTGAAGAGTACGTTATATAAAAGAGGTATAAAGTAGGCAGATATCGTTGTAGTTGTACTAATAGTACTCTTAGAGAGTTGTTAGCTATTATATTAATACAAATGAATACTAATACTGCTAGAAAGTATATAGTACTCTTTGTAGGCGATAGCTAATTAACTTTGTATAGATAGTAGCAGCTACTACTAACCTTTAGCAAAGACATTTAGCAAGGACGTTTTGCCTGTATACGCTAGAGTATATTAGAAAAGTACATTTGGCGAGGACGTTTGGCAAAGATGTTTTGCCTATATATAGCAGGGTACGTTGGGATATATATTTAGCGAGTATATTTTTGCAACCTGCTATAATTTAAACCTTAGCAAAAGTATAGATAGGAAGTATATAATTGTCAAGGATCCCAACGCTAGCAATCTTGCTAATATATACAGCTGTACTATTTTGTATAGGAGAATTTAGCGAGGATATTATACAAGCGTTGGCAAGGATGTTTTAGTACTACAAAATTTTAGCGAGGACGTTTAAGCTTGGCGTTTGGGGAATATGTTTGCTAGCTAGCGGGCATATATTCCGTATATATAGCCGTACATTATTTGTATAGGCGTACAGACGGGAAATATATTCGCCAACAGAATATAGTATTAGCTACAGCTTCGAGTTTGTCTACTACCTCGGATCTTAAACCCTTAGTTAATTTGGTATAGCTAAAACATCTTGTAGTATAACCTAAGTAGTCGAGTAGAGCTTAGTAAGATCGATAAAAAATCAACGTCGTTATCTCGGGGTATATTAGCTTTAGTATCGGCTTCAATTTTGTTCTCGGTCGTTTTAATTACCTAGCTAAGCCTACTATAGCTCTAACTAGTATTATTCTGCACCTATAAACAGTCTTTAGTTATACTTGAATAAATACTTAGGCTTTTAGTATACCTCTTCGGCTCTTGCTTAATCTCTACTCAATTCTTTGTATTCGTGTCTTTTAAAGTACCGATACTACTGTTTACAGCTTTTCTACTAGTTTATAGCTCGAGCTTCAACAGTAGTTGAATACTTCCTTAGGCGTCCTCTTAGCATATTAGTATAGTAAATAAAGATAAATCGAGTTGAATTAAAGTAGATATTTATAGGATGTTACAATAGATTGTATTCCCTTCTATATAGCCTTTTGTTTACTTGCTTTCTACTATAGTATATTGTTTGTTTACTTATACTATATACTATATACAATATATATTATATATATATTACTAGTTGTATAACGCTTGATTATATAGGTATAAAAGCAATCGAGTATTGTTGCTTTACTACTCTATAGATATCAAGTATAAAAAGATAATTTTACTATAAAAGCCTAAGTAGCTATAACTCTCTACTTTACTTTTATTATAATATATTGAGTAGACTAATACCTATCTAGAGTTAACTAGATATAGTCTTTGACGTTGAAATATTTTTAATATATATAGATAGCTAGTAATTGTACTATTCAGATATATTATTATATAACTTCGATTTAATCGTTATATAACTTCGATTTAATCGTTATATAACTTCGATTTAATCAGATGTAGTTGCTTGACGATATATTAGGGATTAAGTACCAACTAACTACGAAAACACCCCGACTTTACTTCTATATAACTTAATGGTACGATGCTACAATTGAAATCCGAGCGTGCTACTATCGTCGCTAGATTAAAGAGAGTTATATATATAATTATTGTATATATACGACGTATTGTACTACTATTGGACCGACTGCAGTTTTCTAACCTTAACCCGGCTCCGGGGAATATTAGTCTTTCTAAAAGTACGATAAGAAAGATTAGGTATATAGTAGATGACTTTATACAAAGACTTTACCTAGAATACTATAAATATATATCTAGATTGTACTTGTAGTAGCTAGCAAAAAGACTGAAAAAGACAAATTCGTTAATATCCCTAGTATAGCTACAGAATCCTATAGGCTAGATCCTTTGAAGAAACGTACAACATACGCCCTATACAAATACAAAGAAGGAGACCCTATCTAGACATTGTGTACAAACCTTCAGGATTGGCTAGGAAGTAGGAGAGCCTTCGTATATACTTAGCATATGCAGCGGCCTAAGCTCTACCTTTCATGAGAATTAAGCGAAGCTTACGCAACCTACCTTCTGCGGGATTTCTGTACCATCTAGAAGCTAAGGCCATCAGAGTTACGCAGCTAACAGACAAAGTGACACATATTAAAAGTCTAATGTTAGCATTGTAGCAACGCTTGCACTACCATGGGCAGCAATAATGCGCCGACGATATCCCGTTTGAAGATGACGCCGGTCTTCGGGTTCTTACGAAGGTTCTTACCAACAACATTGATAGGTGCAGCACTAATTCCCAAAGAAGTAACCAACTGGTTTGAATGTCATATAGGTGTACAGTATACCATCTTCATAAAACCTTTATACCTTATTTGAGTCTGACTCGATAACCTAGACCGATTGGTAGCTGTATACAGTGTAGAGGTAATGTGCTTTATCGCTACCCTGGAGACTATACGAGAAGTGCGGCATTGATTGTTAGGACCAGCAGGTTACCTGTTCTGGTGAAGCGTTCATGGACTCTGTCTATATAAATCGGTATTTTCTTCATTGAATTCTAAGCTTGCTAATAATCTCGACTCAAAGATTCAGAATAAGCTCAAAAGCTCTCGTTTTCTGATCATTCATATTGATCAGCCTCTGAACGTTATGACAGCAGCTCCTACTCTAGCGGGGAAGCCCTTCACGAGTAATGGCTTTGGTCTTATGAGTATGTCATTTGACCCTCCTTGCGTACCATGCGAAACAACTCTGACCAAACACTACTTATAGGATACACTATACCATCTAACCCAGTCCCAGATGAAGTTGCATTCCCAGTCCTTAGAGCTGCGCTTTCCGCGGGCGCAAACATCTGGAGTGGAGCCGATTTTTATGGCACACCTCAAGCTAATAGTCTTCATCTCTTGAACCGTTACTTCACTGCCTATCCGTCCGATGCTGACAAGGTCATTCTTTGCATCAAAGGTGGTCTTGTAGACATAAGAACTATGGACTGTTCGGCGGAGAACTTGCGTCGTTCAGTTGAGAACTGCAACCATATCTTAGATGGGAAGAAGTCAATTGACTTCTTTGGTCCAGCAAGAGTGGATCCCAAAATATCTATTGAAAAGACTGTTGAGGCTATTGCAGAACTGGCAAAGGAGGGGAAAGTCGGTGGGATTCTCCTCAGTGAAGTGTCGGCAGAGACTCTCAGAAAAGCTGCCAAGAATCATCACATTGGCGTGATCGAGGCAGAGATCTCGCTCTGGGCAACAGATGTCTTCCAGAATGGCGTCGCAGAAGCGTGCAAAGAATTGGGAACTATGTTGTTGGCATATTCGCCGCTCGGGAGGGGAATGCTAGCTGGTAACTTCTCCACCCTTGAAGATGTGGCGCATGGGGAGCTTCATAGCATGTTTCCAAGATTCCAAGGCGAGAATTTTCAGCAGAACCTGAAGCTCGTGAGAGAGCTTCAGAGACTGGCGGGAAAGAAAGGGTGTACGAATGCACAGTTGGCGTTGGCTTGAGCAGTTAAAATCATAGAATAAATGGGTTGAGGAATAAAGGTTTCTGAACAGTGTGACAGGCTCATGATGCTGCGCTAAGTGTCTTACTTTCTAAATGCTATAACTTATTAAGTATAATCTAAGAGGAGATTCGATAAACTAAGTATAGATGTAGTCGGTTCGTTGCTTATAGTAGCTTAGGCATATACCCGAGACAATTACCTAGGCTATCAAAGAAATAGTTACGTCGCAGTCTTATCTGCCGAAAACAATGCTCTTGCTTCATCCGTCTCCTTCAGTAACCTTTGTTCTCTCCATTTTGCACCAAATCTAAGTACTAAGAAGACGAGCGGACTAAATAAAAACCAGATGCCAACGATAGTCACGCTCAGCCACCCGATGCTACTAGCCTTTACGAACGGAGTTGCAAAAGCAGTACCCCCAGCACCTATCAGACAACGAGCTAGATTCATCGCTGCTGACGCAGTTCCAGGCTTCTTGCGATTAAGATCCATAATTAAATTACTAAACCCAGAAAATGCGCTCGTACTACCAAAGCCCTGTAGAAAGAGGAATATCAGAGGCGCAGACAAGTGCATCCTAGCCTGTAATGTCCACCCGTAAGCTACTAGGCTTATACCCGCCAGTATTAGAGCGGGAATGCTAATTTGGAGGCGAGCGACCTCAATAGGAAATTGAGATAGATCTTGTTGTTTCTGATTTGAAATTTCCAAATTGACAAGCCGAGCGTGGCGACGGAAGTTCCAGTCAAGAAGTCGGCCAGTCACGGTGACAGATGCTACTGATCCAAGACCTGACGCCAGGAAGCAAAGACTTATACGGAGGGTGTCAAGGCCGTATCCATCTTGTAGCTGATCAGGCAGAGTTGACAGTACCATGTAGGAGTTTGCATAGATGAAGCCGCTGTACAGCAGCAAGATACATGTTTCTTTCTCGCAAAACAGTTTCAATGAGTTCAGTGGATTGACATGTGTTCGTTTGGATTTTGAGTTGGCATCTGATGCGGTGGATGAGACAGTTTTTCCACTTTGAGTAGGATGCCGAAGGTATGCAATCAGCGTCCTGTTCCACCTTGGAGGTGCAATAGAACCATTGCCGACGATGTCTCGACTTGTCTCTGGTAGAAATACTGCAGAAAAGACCAACACGATTGCTGCATAGATGGCGAGAAACCAGAAGATGGACCTCCAGCCAAGATATTGACTAAGTAATCCTCCAATAACCTAATCATCCAGAACACGTTCTCGTAAGCACCACACCAACAAAAACTATTTGATAAGCCGAGGATGAAAATCCTTACCGGTCCCAAAGGTGGGCCAAGCATATAGCCCATCTGCACATTTGACGTATAACGTCCTCGTTCTGCAGACGTTACAATGTCTGAAACTGTTGCGAGAGAGAGTGCGATCGTTCCACTGCTGCCTGCACTTTGGATGCAGCGCATTGCCAACAGTATAGCATAGTTTGCTTTCAAAGCAGCTCCCACGGAGCCGATAATAAATATAATCAGAGCGATAAGAAGAGCGGGTCTTCGACCGGTCTCGTCGGAGAAACTGCCCACGAACGATGGAGCGATGCCTTGAATTATCTATCGATGATGGATTCAATTAGAAACAATATAGCTTGGCCGCCGTGGCAATCTGATGTACATACCAAGTAAGTAGTGATAGTAAGGTTGATGTCAGTGATAGAGACGTTCAAATCTTCTGCCAGCATGGTAATCATAGGATAGTATATGCTTGCGGTCAGAGGGGGTATCAATGTTGTCAAAGCTGCATTAAATAAAATGAATCTCTTCTGCGCATTTGATAACACTGAGAATGGATCTTCTGATTGCGGGTTGCATTGATTATCTTGTTGTACTCTACCTAGCGCCTTCTCAGCGTCCATTATGTCCGATGATATTATCGTACCCGTCTCAGGCGGCCAGGGAGACACGATATTTTCGACACTCTTGATTGACTCAGACCTAGAGACATTATCTTTTCTTGACGTAGTGCGTTTTTCTTCTGCAGAGGACATATTTTTATCAAAACTTTCGCGCGTCAACAATAGGAAAGAGAGTAGCAACTAGTATGACAGGTAGTCAAGGCAACAGAAAAAATATGGGAGTATATTCCTCTGTGCTGTCGTCAAGTAATACAATGGCATTGATAAGAAAGAACGAAGAAGGGTAATGGAATAAAAATCCTCGGAGACAGAGTATAGGAATAGAACAAACTGTACCTGCTTGTGCTGTCGTAGATCATATCGGCGATCAGCCGAGATAAATTCGGTCTTTTAGCCGATGCTGCTAGTTAGCGCAAGAGTGCAGCGCTACGGCTTGCATGGCCAGCATATCACCGCAGTCGCAATGCAAGATTCCGCAAGTTGATGCCTCCCGGGCTCCGAGAAGTCTCCTCCTCGCCCGGTATAAAACCATTGAAGAACTGTTGAAAGTCCAGAAGCGCAGAATGTAGAACATTCGCACCCTTCAACATATTTGTTGATTCGGGGCGAGCAAGAGTAGAATATCAAGCCTCATAGATATATGCTCAATGTCTTTTGTGGAAGCAGATAGTAAAAATCTCCACCGAGGTTCTATGGTGTCGAGCGAGTGAAGCTTCAGAAAACCATTTCTTTTCTAATCAAGTATCAGATTACTACCCTACCTCATAATGCCTCTAAATAGCACATGCAGAATAAGTTAAGGTCAATAAACCCCGACCTTACCCTTCATAGCCTTGGTTCCTGTATATGGTTTACCAGAAAGTCATATTCGTTGAAAAAGAATTGATCAAGTGTTCCTTCCGCAAAAATGTCACCCCGATACACTTCGGCATCATGCGATCGCTGGGCAGGTCTCAGTTGCGAAGAGTCTGTAATGATGCTTGCAACTTGAGCAGGCACGAAGGAATTTCTTTGTAGAATATCTTTGATGCATTCTGTGATGGTCACGAGTAGGTGATGCGGATGCATCATCTTTGAGACGTCTTGCAGTACTTCAACTAGCTTGAACATCAAGCGCTGGACCTCGTGAATGTCCAATTGGACACAGGCGGAAAACCGAGTCGTGACTTTGAGCAAGAAGACCACAGCAAAAGCGATCATAATATGGAAATAGGTCGGCAAGCCGTTAAGATAGGATTGAATCTCCGGATCTGAGACTACTGTACGCAGTATAGACACGGAGGAAAGTACAGCAGAACTAGCGATCTCGTACACCTCGATATCCATATCGCATTCTCTGTCCCGGCTTTGACCGAAGCTGAGGCCTCTGAGAGCATGCGAGAAGAGGTAAAGCTTTGCGAAGTGGTACTGTATTCCCACACCTTTGCGCGGATAGTTGCCGACGTGAGCATTTGGACCGAATTTATCCGCCCATTCAGCACGGAGGCTATCCAGAGCAATGCTAAAGCGTCTCACTTGCGGCACCTCGGCATCAGAAAGAGGTCGGTCAACGTCCGCACCAAAAGTATCATAGATGTTGGTGCAAACACTCCAGCGTAAGACTTGACTAACTAGCCTTCCGTCGTCCTCGGTAGCATGTCGGCAGTTCAAGAAGTTCCGTGCATTGCGCACAGCTTCACATTCCCGAGTGATTGGTGGTCTGCCGTACGGTATGGACAGGTGATGGTCACAGGTATATACCAGATAATACAAGCGTGAACGTAAGTAGGCCTCTCGATCATCCTGAAGAGCCTTAGAAAAACTTCTGTACAGCTGCAATTCCGTAGCTATTCGAACCGCAAAGCTGACTAGGGACGAAGACAGATCACTCATCCAGAAAGCACCAATACAGAGTGCTCGAACGTCATCAGTGGTGTTCTTCCGGGAAAAGCTCATGGCTGCACTCAGGGCAATAAATTCTTTGTATAGTACCTGATAATCAGAAGAGGCCAAATGTAATGCACCTACCGCACAAATAGCAATGCCCAGAATCGGTGATTTCTGCCGTATATCTTCAAATGTAGCAGTGCTGTGGTCCCCCAAAATGCCATACAAAAAGTGATCAAGGCGCATTTGATATACACCTTGATATTTCCGAGCATTTTCAACAGTAACGAGACCGCGGGAAAATATATCTCCAGCCACTGTTGGCTGCAGCGGCTGTATAGGAGCTGTAGGGTGGAGATAATGCCCCGGAAGAGTACCCGGACTTGATTCAAGATCAACGACAATTTTCAACCCCATAGCTTCTTCCGTTGCTGTGCTGAAGCCACTGTGTATATTGGCTGTAGGGAATACTTCGCGCACTGGCGACCCGGTCTCCAGCCTTTGCGCCGACTGCAAGGCATGATCTGAACCGGCACCGCCATTGGAAATAGTCGCAATAGTTTCCTCAAGTGTCTGAATTTTCTGCTCGATAGCTTGTTTCCATCTGATTGCCAAGTAATTAGGTGCTGAGACTATGAATAACGCACTGGGTTACTCACGACATGTCATTCGCGAATAGCGTTTGCAGGCTTCGATTCGCAGTACAGGATAGGCCTTTCTTCTTGCACCGATTACATGGCGGCTTAGAATCAGTCATGTAACACCGGATCTATTATCGGATTAGCGCCACGACCAGCACTCCGCAGTAGAGCCGCAATCTAGACTACCTTCTGTTTGCGGCAGGCTTCACAAGCTGTGATCTTGCGACTAATATCGGGAGGTGAGGGGTCTCCCAATGCACCTCTGGGCCAGTTGACCGATGAGCCAGGGTCTTCAAGATTCGTCATGTTGGCATGTAGCTACTGCTCAACCTTCAGCGTTCGGTCTAAGCACAAAACGACAGGTATCGCAGTCGAGCCGTACTTGTGGATATGGTGAGAGGGGTTCCTTGTCGGAGTTGGGGCGGCGTCTAATCACGTGATATAGACAGGGACCAAAATGTTCCCCCGAGATGGTCTTCCTTGAAGTCCATATACTGAGGAGTAATTGTCGGCGTACTATATAGTCATATTTTGACGCATGTGCAACTTCGGCAACATTCAGGAAATATCTTACACCTCTAATGTCGTATTCTTGGTTCAATGATAAAATTGCATGGGTGATGAAGGCTGCTACTGCTACGGAGCCAGCTAGTAGCGCGACTTGACCCCACAGACCGGCGTACACCCCGAGCTTCACGCCAAACACTCGGCGAAACACCGAGTTTCTAATACATAGTACAAAATGCACATTATCTCAATTGGTTCAGTTGTTCGGATTCCTTGCCCTGTGGAGGAACCCAAGATGCTTTTGAAATAAAGCCAATGGACGACTTGTTGCCAGTTAACGTCGTTTACCGGCAGTAGAAATATACTCTACTATTATTGTCTGATTGCAGGAATCGTAAAGTCCTGTTTCGTACCAAGCTGATGCTAACGCATACTTAGTGTAGGTGTAATGGCAGCCTTTTATCTTGGGAGGTGTCTGAGGCTTCGTCCCATTTCTGGGGATAGCATAAGTCATGAGAAAATGTACAGTAATTTGCTACTTCAAACCTGCCTTTCTCCATAATGACTCAATATGAAAATAAAAACCAGATTTATTACAGATTTTAGAAGAAATCTTTTTTTACCTCAATGTCGTAACCGGCCCTAACAGGTTTAACCGCACCCGCCCAGATATAGAGCCGCCAATACATCCCTTAGAGAACTCATATCCAACCCTATACGAAAGGTAATGTATTGAACAACCCACCTTCTTAGATCCGTCGAGCAGCCAGCCGTTAACCTTATCTTGACCTCACTCCCACAACGAAACAGCGGTTCGGTCGTCCCTAAGTATCACAGCGGTTGGCCCACAATGAAGAGACAATAAGCCCCACTCCCCTAAGCCTTGAACTTCACGATCTTCTTACACATCTGGCATAGGAGATCCGCTGACCCATGTATGAGTTTTTCCGCATGACAAAAAGGTTACTGTGTGTAGATAGTTAAGATAAGAGGCGATTTCCGACAAAAAGCCCCCGTAATATCTTATGCTCTACGCCTAATCTTACGTTGTAGACTTACCGTACCTAGGTACTTACCCAGGTAAGCACCTCACCTTGTGTCGCATACTACTTGCTCAAGGACTTATTTACATACGTAAGGTAACATATAGCCTCGCAGCCCTGCTGCCTTCTAGTTATATACATACCTTATCTTATCTTACCATTTAAATCAAGCCTCGTCAAAGGGTCTCTACTCAAGTGCGCTTTAAGGATCACGAAACTAGTAAGCTTAGCCCTACAGCTAAGCCAGCCATCATTTCCCTCACTATAGACATCCTCCTACAAGACCGTCTAATAATCCGGCACAGGAATTTCGAACCTTCTCTAGGTTATATAATAATCCTAGGCAAAAGCTCGATCCTTATTACAATAGTTCTGGTAGATCCGAGCAGGCGTAGAAGAGTCGACGGTAGGATTGACCCGAGTTAAGAGCTTCTCGATCTCTAGATTTTCAGTCTGTATAGCTACTACTGCACAAAGGAGAACGTCACTGATTCTGGAACTTCCTACGGTAAGAGTCTATCGTAGAAGTAGGACACGTTCCCAGGGAGACTGCGCGTTTGTTTACAGCTCACGTACATTTTCTGAAGTGTGATAGACTCTATAGGAAACCCTTTACTCTTCGTATACGTGTACAGAGTAGGACTAGCAGGAGTTTGTGATACTGCGCTAAGTCTTAATACTATAGAGAAAACTAAATTTCAGATAGTTATAGTTGTACATCATTTGTTATATAATCAGATTTACTATTATCTGTCCATTTCACTCCCATAGCTAAAACAGTGTCACTAGTAGCAAGTCAACAGTACCATCTCATCGTAATCACTCACACAGGTGTTTACCCAACAGTGAAAATATAGTGCAATATGTCCAACAAAGTAGATGGATACCAAATTTTAGGCCTACAGTTACCCAGAATTAGCTGCATTAGCAGTATTCTATAGCGAGCTTGTATTAAGCGTGCTTGACAATCCTGCGAGTTTTTATCATTTGGCTTTACTTCTTCTAAAGATGTCTTGATCAAAACAAATGCCAACATAGCCATCTAGTTCTGTACAGACTAGCAAAGCCCTATCAGAGTTCTTATAGGAAGAAGTGGAATGCGGCTGCTGTGGGAAGCCAAAAAGATACGGTCATCGAAAGACTGCGTGTGACTTTCCGTCTATTTCATCAGATAACTTCTTATCTCAGAGTACGATGTCGACAACTAACAGATCTATATATGAATTAGAGGCCTTCATCGACTCATTCATACCCTGAGGTGATCCTCGCCATCCTGCTCAACAGAGGCTCAAAAGCACAGTATGCCTCGCCACACGTCCTACCACACCTTCCTACTCAACTCTACCTCTTCCGCCTGATATTCTAGGCTAGGTTTTCCTGTGGAAAACGGTCTTTCCCGACGGATTGTGCCTTCAAGTTGGAATCCAAGTCTCTTGACAGCCTCGATGCCTCGAGCGTTCTGCCAATGCGCTTGCTACGCAACATGACGAAGACCGAGCCCACCATTGCTCACCCTCCTGCCATTTCAACGCACATTCGTCACTACTTATGCGTGCGGCCTGTTGCTGCAGTATCTCCTTAGACCACTCAGCAGGTAGCCCAACTCATAGGTCGCGTTGTAAGGCTGCGCATTAATAAGACCTATTATGCCGGCAAGACTCTCTACCAACTGGTATGAACCTTGTGAATTGCTTATAGGTAGCTTTGTCAAGATTGCAAATAAGCATGAGGTCCGATCATCCCGAATGCAGGGATAGTAGAAGGATGAGAGGAAATGCTCGGGAGATATCATTAGGCCAAACGGGAGGTAGGTAAAAAGCTCAGGAAAGTCCCTAGCCGACTCAAAGAAGTGTTGCAGATGTGATTCATTCTTCAAAAGATACATCACTAGCTGCTCATAATAATACTCTGGCTATTTAGAATGGTGTTTCGCTCACTTGAAATGGTACCAGTTTGTTCTTATCACTCTCTAATTCAATAGGAGGATACGAAAAGTCAAGCTCCGTCATGTCGCTTGAATTTCAGCTTAAATGCACGCGCAGTAACATATGTAACATTCATTTCGGCAGCTTCTAATATACGCACGCTTGTAAAAAGCGTTCTTCATATGCAGTGTTGGTAGATTGATCCGACTTCAGATGAATTTAGAAGAGAGTTTTAGTTGTTCCAGCTCGGAGGATAACGCATCACAGTCTGTTAGCTCATTCTTAATTGGATTCAGATGTTCAAAGCGCAGTTATGCCGAAGTGCTCGGCCTCGGCACACGTTCACGCCTGAAATGGTTGGTCGCCGTGGTTTCCCTACCAGTTCCTCAGACTGCGACGCTATGCAGAAAAACTGCATGTGTATAATGCTCAGATAAACAAATAGAAAATTATGTGACAAAAATGAAAGTGCATTGTGTTCAGCTTGGTGTAGTATGTGACATACAATAGGCTTTCATTTTATGCAGTTCACATTGCAAAATTGGGGCGCCCTTGTTGTATTAATCGTATAATATATAGTTGGATAGCTGTAAAGGTCGTTTGTAGTTCGATAGTCCTTATAATTTCTTAGCCAGCTGGTATATACCTTTTATTACAACCCATAAACCTTTGTTATTCTTAACAAACTATATCTAATAGGAGCTATATATAGTTGAAGATGTTGTAGCTCAAGCATTTGTATATAAGTATCCTAACATATACAGTTTAGTAGTAGACATATAATAAGGTTTAATTGATTAATTACATAATAGACTAAGTTCTTCGGCTATAAACTTTCCAAATACATCAAGCCAGTTCCCTCAGCACAACCTATATACTCAGCATCCAAGTCTTGAGACTTGAGTATAAATAATTCTACAAAAAGTTGCGCCTTGCCACGACTAAGCTTTCCGCTAGGATTGTAAAGATCCATTACTGTCTTCCGTAACTGTACGTGTCCACGATGAGCACGGCCAGCATGTTCAAAGTGCGCTAGATCAAGGAAGTAAACCATTTGATCAGTTTGAGTAACGATTTCGTTTGATGGCGGAGCTCCAGTGCTCGAAATACATCTATGTTTCGAGGTCTCTGGAGATTCATGTGCTGCATGGGTTGTAAAGGACATCACACCACTCTGATTGCGCTCCCTATCCAAGTGTTCCATCCAAGATTGTGCGTGGGGAGCCACTTGATCTAGCCAGAGCTCGCGCTCCTCCCCCGTGGAAACGTCAGGCTGGCGTTGACCTTCCCTCACAAAGCAAAGATTGTTGGGAACATTCGAAATTCGAACTCGACCTGATCTGATGTTCTTTGAGTAGGACTCGGGAATAGTGATTTTGGGTTTCTCCGCATTGCCTTTCGCCTTGGACGCCAAAACGTAGGGTGATGTGAAGGTGTCCGTCGTCGAGCCAAGTCGGTGTCGATAGACGCCCCAGTATCCTTCATCCGTGCTCTCCTTTATGTCCAGCAGTAACGTCAAGCCCCATGGGACAGCTTGATTTGCAGCGAACATGTACTGCGACCCGGGTACAGTCATGACTTCACGCCAGACTCCCGCATCGTTTTTGAGGTCCCTCCAGAAGGCTTGTACATCATCACGTGAAAACCACGTCTCGTAATCCTTCGAGCTAAGCCAATATGCTGCAAAGACAGTGGACGGAACTGTTTTCTGATCCAATCCATGCCTTTCATCTTGGAGCTGATCAACAAGGCCAGCAGATTCTGAAAGAAGATCGTAAAGCGTGGATATTATAGTGTGCTTTTCGGCTGTAAAAGTCTCGTGCTGCACTCCAAACAAACCAAATGTAAAGAGCAAATCCTTGCCTTTAGTATCAACAAGGTACACCATTCTGAGAAATCCGTGGGGAGAGTAAAATGAAATATCGTCAAAAACCAATGATATGTTGCAGGTTGAAAAATGTAGGTTACCTCCAGTATGAGAGGATGGGAGCTTCTTATAAGTGTTGCTAAACCATTATGTGGCCCCCAACACTCCTCACCAAGAAGAAAGCAGTAGCCTATTAAAATTATCTTCGTATGCGGCACCCGACACTTCAAAATCAAGAAGATAGCAGTAGCCTATTGGCGTTATGTCTGTATGCAGCCACCAAAGCCATGATGATACCTTCGCTCGGTAGAACTGATATGTTCTCATCATCCCCTGCGGATGCGGGTAGCTGTTCCCGCACGATAGAATGAGATTGACATTGGATTAGTGCAGTTAAAAGTAGCCAGAGCTCCGCGGAACATGTGAAGTAACTAGGAAGTCCTTACTAGGTACATACGACACAAAAGATAACCTGCGTTCTGTTATCGAAGGGACGTATGAGGGTGTGAAACTTGGGCATCTCACAGACATGGGTAAATAGATAACTTTCATCTTTTACTGAGATTAACATAGTAAGTTTACGTTGGTGGCTGTGAAGCTTCAGTTGTAAAGCGCTGATACATGCGGAATCATTCCTACTTGAAGTTCTGTTGCTAATTTAGCTCGTAACTAAACCCGATTCGATATCATTTTCCGCCCTAGGTCACTTCATCATACACAGCAGCTTTCAATTCATTAACACAATGATGCCCGATTATCATATTTTCTTGTAATCGCCTGCAGATTTGATCACGTTTGTGGGGATCCTCTGCTGCGCATCTCACACCAGACGTTTAAAATACGTTCGTACAGTTCCACGCTGCCAAAAGGCAGTAATTAGCAAGGATGACGGACTCGTCGTCTAGCAATCCTCGAAAGCGAGTCCGACTGGCATGCGAAGAATGTCGAAAAAACAAACGAAAGGCAAGTTATTGTGGTCTGAATTGTCTCAAGAAATACTCATTTGTACTTTAGTGCCAAGGACAGAGGCCCTCGTGCGCGTTATGCGTCAAAGCGGGGAAAGTATGCAATTATATTTCTGCAACCCGAAGGTAGGTTGCTTCAATATCGAGTTCTTTCGTCCTACCTTATCGCCAATACCCCTTGTAATGCAGTGATGTCACCTGACTGACCAAGCTGAGGGAACAGCACAGAAATCAGTAGTGAATATGTACAAAATCTTGAGCATCAGATTATTGCCCTGAGATCCATCATTGCGGAATATGGCGGCAGTAAGGAGAAGCAGTCTTCGGAACTGGGATATGCAGAGAGTGATCCTATAGATGATATGTTCCCACACGAAGGAATCATAAAGATTAGCAGGACGACTGAAGATTCAAGAGTCCCTTCGACCCAGAATTCAACTTCTAGTGTCACAACAAATGCTAACTCATCTGCAGACCAAATATCACAGGACGCAATGGATGATCTTGCAGGCTTGATGCTGACAGTTAATCTTGAAGACCATGGCGAGCCATCCTTCACAATAACCACGGGCAAAAACAGAGGATTTGGCAACCCAGTTGATAAGTTTTCAACAGATAATACAATAAAGACGGCAGAAGCACAGATGTCTGATGATGTTGAATCAGAGCTCAAACGACATCTGCTGAGCTGCTTTCTAGAGAATTTTAATCAGCTGCATCATTTTATTGATTCGGAGGAAACCAAAATTATCTGCACTCATGATTTGGCTGAAGAGCCGTTGGATACTCAGTTGCGCAACTATGCTTTGCTAGCTGTAGGCGCTCATTTTTCATCTCGGTCTAACATAGACTCAGTGGCCACAGAATATTCAAACCACGCTGAGTCTATTGTCACAAAATGTCTCAGAGACTACCCAAGCGATCTCACAGTCCAAGGTATAACTATCTTGGCATGGCGAGAGTTGATGTTAGGAAATGATAGTATGGCATACTCGTATATAGGTGTGTCATTCGAGCTTCATGCAGGTGTCTCCCAATTTATAGCCCTTAAACAAGTAATTCAGGTCACAATGATTAACACTCCTAGCAATGGCTACCGGCCTTATATTGTATCTAGGGCTTCACGTCTGCAAAGCAGTCGACAATATAGACGGAATTATGTCCAACCAAGCATGGTACAAAAGACGCGTGCGTTCTTTCTGGGCATACTTTTCTGTTGACAGGTACAACATAATCCTTGAATCTACATAGTTTTATCCCGCAAATATGATTAACCAATTCTGACAATCTGTTCTTTAATAGGATCATCAACTCCAGTCTTGGAATGAATTGTACTATGCACTGGCAAAGAGTCCGGACCCCGCCATTTCTAAGTATCCTCACTCATGTTACAACCCTGAACGAGGTTGCACATGATTCATTTTGTCATCTTTGGCATATATGGGACTCGTGTATGGATCAGGTGTAGGTATTATGCAGTGTTTCAAAACAGTATTCTCACACTTCTTAGGTATGCCTTCGAGTGGGCTGCGTTGCCCACGTCTGAAAGAGGCGCGCTTCTTTTACGCTCCCGCCAACGGCTAGCCAAGTTTTACGAGGATATCGATCAACGACTACATATACATGCTGGTCACATGCCTGAGAGTGCAGTCTGTTTTCAACTGGCCTATCATACGGCCTTGCTACTCATCCATCGGCCTTTCCTAAATGATCCATCTCTTGGAAATAGTGCTCTGCAATCAGCAACTAGTGCTGCTGTACATATATCTCGAATCATACGCCAATACCGACAACACCAGGAATTTGTGGGTACTGCGCCGCAAGTACTATATTATACCCTAAGTGCGGCTGTCATACATCTCCTCAACGCTACATGTGGCAGAACATCACTTGGAAGACAGTCTGCAAACGGTTTGAAACATTGCCTGGATGCTATGGTGGGCATGCGCTTGAAGTGGCAGATCAGGGCTCAGAAATCGATTGAGCTCATTCAGGAACTTGCACACAGATGGAAAGTTGTCTGGGCTCTGCCAATATCGTTGAGTCAGCCAATCTTTATGCAAGCTAAGACTCAAGATATTGCAGCTTCGACGTCACATCAAGTCCCAATAGATGCTTGGCAAGAGGCCACCCTCTCCATACCATCGCCAGGAGCTGTGGAGCATATCTTCCATCCCGATGTGTGGGACCATAATGTGTGGGAGTTTGATGGATTCCCGCAACATTCGGATGCGTTGAACGATCTCATCGAAGTCGATGCTTGGGCAGATCACCTTCAGCCAGCTGGACTATTTGATGATAGCCCTATCAGATGAAAGAGCACTTGTGTGAAGAGCAATGCTCAAACCCATAGTTTCCACTGCCGTAGATATGTTTTGAGTCAAGTCATTTTTGAAATATGTTGAGTATGACTTTATGTATTGACCACAAATTTCTGGCAAATCCTCTCCGTGACGCATATACAACAACTTAAAATGATATATATAAATTCTATGTCGCTCCATGTATACTCTTGAATGAATGCTCTTACAAACTTCACATATTCTTCGTTAAACTGTACAAACACCAAAACATCAATACAATTCTAGAACCTGTGTCTCCGAGTGGTGGCTGAGAGTGGACGTTGCCAATTTAGAGTTTGATAAGAATCTAGCAGCGGAAACACTCCGCGATATACATACCCATTGTAAGAAAGTGTGTGTCATAGCTACGGAGCACTCCGTCACGACTTGGTGCTATGGAAAATCGCCAAGGAAGACCCTTGGCCGTTCCCTACGAGATTTCGATAGCGAGCTGTGGCTGTGTCGTATGTATGCGTACTTACAGGGTTGATTGTTTGGGTCGGACGTGCGCGGAAGGGTCCCACGGTCCGTGTCACAAACGTGCACAGGCCAAAAATCTAGACAAGGTTGCGGATACTACTTCCGCAGATGATAAATATCCTAATGTTTCGCAGCAAGTTCTTATCAGTGTGCTAGATGGTGGCAGATACTGTGTGTGAGATCTGTGCCTTAGTCTTCATAGATTCGCAGCGCCAGGACATCTCAGCTTTATCAATTGTATCTCGAGGCTGAGATGGACTGATCTATTGAATCCAAGCTTATCATCCGTTGTGGACTGTCATGACATGTATTTAAACTTACCAGATTTCCTACCTATGAAATATTTAATAAAAAAACCAGCTCTCATTAATAACCACCTCCAAAGAAGCTTTCGACATATTCCATCTCAGAAAAATCACTAAATCACTAAATCAGAATGGTGTCTACCAAGAAATCATCCGTTCGCGTGGCCGTTTCTCAACACGAGCCGGCATGGCTTGATTTGCAGGCCTCCGTCAACAAAGCCTGCTCCATTATCGAGGAAGCAGCTAAGAATGGTGCAGAACTCGTCACGTTTGCAGAAGCATTCATTCCAGGTTATCCAGCGTGGATATGGTGAACACAACAACCTCAAGATATACCTATTCCCAACCCGCTAACTTCTATACAAGGACTCGTCCGCTCGACCCAGCGCTTTCGATACGCTATATTCAGAACTCACTCGCTGTCGATTCCGACGAGATGCGTAAAATTCAGGACTGCGCCGCAAATAACGGCATAGTCGTTTCACTCGGTTTCTCTGAGAACGACAAAAATTCGCTGTACATCGCGCAGGCCATCATCGACGTCGACGGACGGATAATTATGAAGCGACGCAAGCTCAAGGCAACCCATATGGAGCGCACGATCTTTGGTGACGCCTCGGGCGATAGTTTGATGAATGTAGCGTCCACGGGCATTGGGCGTCGTGTAGGCACGTTGGCGTGCTGGGAACATGCTCAGCCGTTGCTTAAATACCATACTATAACTCAGCGTGAGGATATCCATTGCTCGGCTTGGCCACCAATTGTTAGCCACCAGGGTGGACCGGATTTGTGGTCGTTGTCTAAGGAGGGTAAGTAGCAAGAGTAGACAAGAATGTTGCGAGGAAGTGAGCGAGACTAACTTGTTAGTAGGGTGCCAAAATCTCTCGCAGACCTATGCAATTGAGTCTCAGACATTTGTTCTTCATGCGACAACAGTAATCACCCAAAAGGGTATCGAAATTATGGGTACTGAAGACGGTCTCTTGATGTCGTCTCCTGGCGGCGGTGCATCGGCTGTCTTTGGTCCGGATGGTCGCCATATGTCGTCCTCACTAAAACCTGCGGAGGAAGGTCTTGTTTATGCTGATATCGATCAGACCCAGTCCGTCTTTGCGCGTAGCTTTTTGGATATCTGTGGACACTACTCAAGACCGGATTTGCTTTGGCTCGGTTGTGATACGAGACAGCGGAAACACAAGATGGAGGATCTTTACAAGGAGTAGTAGACATTAGCATTCAGACCAGTGGTTAGCTTATTCGATTAGTTATATCATTCATTAGATTCTTCGATGATTAGACCCTTGTGAGCTTTCTTTGTTGCGCACGAAGTGATATATTTAAAATGGCATGCACTTCTCCTGGTGGTAATGCGTTAACAGTGAAGACCCATCTAAGCAGCCGAATCTATAACCTATCCCATTACGTCGAGTAGATACTTGACGACATTGCTATTCTGTAGACAAGTACACAAATTCTGATTAATTACACCATTCAGTTAGCTTAGAATAGATCTAGCACAAGTAGGTTTTATACATGGGGACTTATATCGTATATATGCTAGGGACTTGTTTACCTCCTTTAGTACGATAGAATGATCAAAATTATAGAAATATTGAAATCCATCAATCGCAGGATTCACTGAAACCAAACCATCTGCTCCAGCTACCATGAGATGACTCGCGTCATTTCATTAGCCTTCAAACGTCGACCTCCTGGTACTCAAACCATTCTCTTCCCTTCCAAAACTTCTTCCCTCCGTCGAAAGAATGCTCTATCTTCTCCCTCGCTCTTTCGCTCATTCTTCCTTTGAAGCTCTGGATGCTTTCCGGCGTGATATCGTCATTGACAATGGTTTGTACCAAATCTACCGCATTCAAGATAGCAGTGGTTCCACCAGATCCCCCCATAGGACTCATTGCATGAGCTGAATCCCCAAGAAGAGTCACTTTAGAATTCTGGCATGACAGCTGGCTTTCGATGTCTGGTTTGCTGGAAAGAATAGGTACACAAGCAGAAAGATCATGAGAGCCTTCATCAAACACCAATTTGAGATTTGGGTGCCATTCTTTTGTCACTTCTTCGAGAAAATTTTTCTTTGCTTGCACGGTCTTTGGCAAATCTCGACCTGGTGCTGTACACAGAGCCCAGTACAGATAGTCTTCTGAATCCGGAAGCTTGTTGTCCGACTCCTTTTTAAGGCTTTTCGTCCATATCATGGGTTCGACAACAACCTGAACATTTGCCTCCTTGTCGAGGGCCATATACCATGTCAAATGGTCCACTGACAAATGTTTTCGGAGGGTTTCAGTCAACAACGTCCTACCCCAAGTAACCCAGCGCTCTAGATCTAGAAGCCTACGACTTGGCTGAAGTTGTTTCCGAACACGGCTTTTGATTCCATCGGCACCTACAAGAAAGCGACCCCGTGTTGAAGAACCGTCAACAAAGGATACAAGAACTTCGTTCCCGGAAACTTCGTAAGAAGCAAATTCCTTCTCATATTCAATCGCATCTTCTAATTCTAGCATCATCAATTTTCGCAGCCACATCCGGTCTACGGGCATACCCTGCGGGGCTGAGAACAGCTTCGGTGTCTCAAATTCGTATCTCTTGGCGTCCACATATCGCGGCTGAAAACGTCCTCCGTCGGCCGCTGTGTGTTGAAATAAATTTTTACATTCCGGTAAGAGGTTGTTGTTGAGTGCTGTCACACTGTCAGCAGAAATGCGTAAGCGATGACCTTGAGCACCGGGGGATTGAGCGTGGCGTTCAAAGAGGCGGAATGGGATAGATCGAAGACGAAGTCCCTGGGCAAGGACAAGCCCAGAAATGCCAGCGCCTATGATCAGGACTGGAGAAGTGGAATGTGGATATTGTGACATACCGGCGTAAATGTCAGCATCACTTTTGAAGTATGAGAGCTGATATAAGATGCTGCATGCGCGCGGCAGTCCTGCCAATGTGGTGTTGGTCGGATATGCAACTGCCGGCACTCTCTGTCGGTTGTCGCACTTGGGCACGCTCCCATACGCATTCTCACCTACACTCCCATTGTATAAAATAAAGCTTTTTATCATACTTAAAGGCTCTGATTTACAGAGGGTCTTTCTAGAGGTCTACAGCCAAAGTCCTTGCAATGACCAAGATACAAAGTATAGAGCTTATAGTTAGCCTGAGCAATACATAGAAGTATAGAAGATGCTTTAGTAGCATAGGAATTATTACGGGAGACACGAAGGAACTTGAATAGTATTCGGTAAAGGGTGTGAAGACCACTGTAAAACAGTCTCGTGGGCTACCCGCGAAAGCCACCAATTGACGCACTATTTGGATAAGTTGAGAGGCTACGCAGTATATCAAAGTTCATTTTAAGGTTATCGGGGCCAGTTTTGGAAAGATTTTGTGCTGCGCGAATGATTCCAGTGGCCCGTTGGGCGGTAAATTACATTTCTACTGGACTGTGTGCACGGACGCCCTGTTTCATTTCACCCGTCACTGAGTTAACCTTATTTTACACATCATTTAGGTACCACACAGTACATACATATGTATGCATATACCGACGGTGACAGTGGGTCATGTGTCCCGTCTAGTAATAAGGCAGCGAACAGCTTATCACAGCGCAATTCAAGCAACACCAGCTCCACACCTGTGAACATATCCCATAACATTGTATGTTTGCTTATATCTTATCCTCGCTATCATGGTGGGCATGATATCCTCATCGATCGAGCCTCTTCAGTCGTTATATTCACAGATTTCTCACTAACACGTCTTCTAATAGCATACATATTGATCATGCCTCCCAATAAGGGGCTGTCCCATCTCGAGCAGTACAAGATAGAAGGGTCGAATGTTGAGTTTATTGGCTCCAACATTGATCACTCCGTCAAATATAACTCGGCCGCTTCCGAACCGGCCTGGCAACAAGATGGTGGTGTTGGCAACGCAGAAGGTCTAAAGATTTGGAGGATCGAACAGTTCCAGGTTGTAGCCTGGCCATCGAATCGCTATGGATCTTTTTACGATGGCGATTCCTATATCATCCTTCACTCGTTTAAGGCCAGTCCTGATGCGCGGGATCTGTCCTACGATATCTTCTTTTGGTTGGGCAAGGATACGACGCAGGACGAGGCTGGAACAGCTGCATACAAGACGGTGGAACTCGATGAACTCCTGCACGGAGCTGCGATCCAACACCGCGAAGTCCAAGGTTCCGAATCGCCCACCTTCGTCTCTCTGTTTCCTCGACTCAGAATTCTTCGTGGTGGAGCATCGACCGGGTTCCATCACGTCGAAACAGCAGAAACGTCACTCCTCCGCCTCCTCCATATCACTTCTACAGGAGGGCATGGAGTCATTATCCGTGAAGTTGATCCCACTTGGGAAAGTCTTAACGAGAAGGATGTTTTTATTTTGGATGAGGGCGAGAAGATTACGAGTTGGCAAGGTAAGAGCTGTAGCCCTATAGAGAAGGCGCAGGCAGCTACTGCTATATCAGAAATGGTAAATGAGAGGCAAGGCAAGGCTGAGGTGGAAGTTGTTGCGCAAACCGACTCGCGTTCTGCCGTTGTTATCAAAACCCTTGGAGGACACATCGAATCACCGATCCCCAGTACTTCTTCAGCCCCTTCTTACCATTCGCGCTCACAAAATACACGTGCCAAGCGCCTCTTCCGTATCTCAGACACGAGTGGCTCACTGCAGTTTTATCCAGTCAAGAGCGGAGAAGTCGTACGCTCCGACTTCCAGAGCGAGGATGTATTTGTGTTCGACAGTGGCTTCCAGATCTATGTCTGGCAGGGTAATGGGGCGAGCAAACAAGAGAAGACCAAGTGGCTGAAGGTCGCTGAGGCTTATCTGGGATCTTTGGATGGTTCATGGAGCACACCCGTAGCTACTGTGAAGGAGGGAAGGGAAGGTTTCGCATTCCAGTCTGTTCTCAGTGGATAGATGGCTGGTGATGCGGAGATAGACTTCAGCAAGAATAGAGCATGTTTGTAAGAGAAATTGCCTTGGGTCCAAAATCCATTCTATCTTATTTTGAAAATCAACTCATGAACCTCGAATAGTATTACTTATTCGACTAAGCGTGGTATATATGAGGCCAGAATCTCAGTTAGTCGAATGAATAATGACTTTTCATTCAGAAGTCTAGTAGATCGGGGAATGTCAGCTTTCCCAAGGTCACACCTCTTAGAGTGAATGTGTAAGGCGAAGTGAGGGGTGGTTTAGACCAGAAACCTTCAGTGGGCAAAGTACCTGAATCTCACACTTTCCAATCATTTTCGAGCTGGAAAATCTTTATATCTTTCATCTATAAAATTTCAACTTGTTCCAGGAATTTCGTTATCATGTGTAACTGCGTCTTATATGAATGTTGCCTATCACTGAAAGTGTATTATGGTAAACTTCTAACTAACATTCTAAAACGGCCACCCAACAAGTCCAATGCTGAGTTGTGTACTTGCTTCAATCTCTTTAGCTTGCGTCTTGAGTTCATCTACATCCCAGTTTGCCCACAGAAACTTGCCCTTCAAGAAACGCGCTTCAGGGCTCGTAAGCCAAACATTGAAACTGGCTGGCAGAGAAACTAGATCTAATTTAGCTTCATCATGTTTTCCTGAGAAAGATCATTATTCCGCTTACCGTCATCTGAAAAGCCAAGAGCATCGATACCCCCTGATTCCCTATTCATCGCGGTGTCGACTACGCCAGGCTGCACATGGAAAACACTTAAGTTCGGGTTCGCAAAGCCAAGAGAATCCCAAAGCCGAAATACCGCGAGCTTCGCGACACTATATGAAGCAAACTCAGGAACCCAATTTAGATGCGCAGCAAATGAAGAAACATCGATCGCAACCGCGTCCGTCGACGCGTAGCGAAGGAATGCTTGCGCGACGAACAAAGAACCTCTAAGATTTTGCTGAACGCCTTCGAGAAACTTTTCACCATCCACTTCTTTCACAGAATCATGGGGTCCAATGATCGCCGCGTTGCTAACCAGAACGTGAATTTTTCCGTTGCCAACAAACTTCTCAAAGGCTGCGTCCACTTCGCTCTTCTTCGTGACGTCAGTGGAGGCCACAAATACCTCGACGGCAGCGAACTTCTGCTCGATGGAGGCTTTTGTGTCAAGAAGGGGCTGTTCCCTACGACCCAGGAGCGCAATCCGAGACGCGCCTGCTTCGGCGAAGTAGTGAGCGGTCTCTGCACCGATACCAGTTCCTCCGCCTGTTACTACGACAGTCTTTCCTTCAGCAGAAAGTTCAGGACGGGTAGGAGATATGGATTGGTAGGTTTTTGTATGCCACGTTGAGGTTGGGGATGGAAAAGGAGCCATGGTGATTGTAAGATTTATGAATGATTGGGAAGGATGGGTCGAATGTTTGATGGAAATTACATTTTTCGAGGAACAATACTCATTTTTATGTATAATTGCGTTCATGAACTCCGAGTCAACGACGGAGTTGTGCAATTTGTGAAGTCAAGTGTGATCAACACGTTGGTGGAAAGTTTCTATGTATTCTGCAACGAATTACCAGACATGCTTGAATATAATATTACCAGAGAAAAAGGGTGCCAGATTCCTGAAATCAAAACATGGTTGGTATCTTCAAAATGTTCCGCTCAATGGACAATTTAAATCAAAACAAAAAATGTTCCGGGAAGCTTCAAATTTACAAAATGTTCCGCCCTACGGACTATTCTTATTTGAGGTATTTGCGCTGACAAATGCTGACAAATGTGACGTATCCGAATATAACAACTCCACTTCACGAATCCCATGATTTGCTGCGGTCTAATTTGAAATTATTAACATAAGAGATATGCAATCCGTTCTGCGCTGCGGACAGTGCAATAAACCGTTCGATAAGCGTGAGTTGTATTTCCACCACATACCATTTCGCGAAGCCGAGTTTGTATTAATAGTATGGCTTTTCAGAGTCAACGCTGAAGAGACATGGATACTACTGTCGGTCTCGAAGAGCTGGTAGTATCCCTCGGTCTCGAGCTTGTATCTCTTGTGCTAGACGGAAGGCGCGTTGTGATAACAAACGGCCTGAATGCTCCAGATGCGTAAGCAAGGCCATCGGATGTCATTATCCCGCGAGCACTCCCGAAGGTACTGGACCTCGTATTCAACAGGATGATAATGTGCTGTCCGAACGGCGGAAACTGGCCCTTTCATCACGGGCAGATTCCACCAATTTCAATGATATTCAAAAAGCAAGCAAGAATGGAGATACCGTTCTTGATAGTGCGACTGGAATATTAGACTCAGAGTTCGCAGACCTTGGGGGGGAGTATCTTGATTGGGATGATCCAGATATCAGCTTCGAAAGCTTTTTGGATCTACAGACAAACGACGAGATCGCTCAACTCCCTTCATCAGGATCATCATATTTACACTTGACACCTTCAACCCATCAAACTGCTCAAGCACAACAGGCCATGCCTTCTCCCAATGTGACGGTATCAAGACTACCAACTAACACTGTCCGATCACTTATCCAACGACCAATGAAGACTGGGGCACAAAGAATTACGAGTCTTATTCTCCACACCCTGAAATCTTATCCCTTAATGATACTGCGCTACGATACTCTTCCACCATTTATCCATCCGAATTCTATATCTTCCGATGTTGAAGATGATCACATGGAGCCACTAAATAACTGCTTCAGCCTAGTACATATGATCAGCAGTGGAGTACGAGGGAGTCGAAAGTTGTTCTGGCAAAATGTGCGGCAGGAATGTGAACGTCTGCGTGAAGAGGTACGTTGAGTTTGAGATGTATATATAAGTAAACCCACGAGAAGCTGATAAGTTGTTGTTTTTAGCATCTAAAATTGAACAAATGGGAACTGCTTGCTGCTATGCAAGCCCTTTGTATTTATATTCTCATAAGGATGGACGAAGGCGAGACGGACCACAATAACTTTGATTTTCTATTAATTACAGCGGTGGCCGTAAGTCTAGCTCCTGATACATCCCTTTTACTTTAACTCTAATTACATAATATAGATGATAGCTCAGCAACTCGCCCGCAGCGATATCATATGCAACACGCAGTCTGCGCTATTCAATTGCGGTCTCGAAAGAAGCTGGGATGATTGGATTTATGAGGAATCAAGACGAAGGTTGGACTCTTCCGCACACGCTGATGTGATGAGCTACATGTAAGATACTAATTAAGTCATAGGTTATCTGTTGTTTTTCGAGTTGTCAATATGTTAGTTTATTTCGAGCCAGCAGCAATGTGTAAGCTGCAAACGGACCTCATTATAGCACCACTACCGGCGAAGAAGCAGCTATGGGAAGCAGTTGATGAGTCTGTGTGGAAGGTGGAAAGCAAGAGGGAACCTGAGGTTCAGACTTCCTTCGCACTGGCTGCAAATGGTGAGCTGGTCAAACTGGATGAAACACAGTCACATTGTCATGAGGCGGTGCTGCTTTACAACTCCCTAGAGGCTAGAAGTCCGCCAAGAAGTATTACAAGTTGGGAGGAGTGGTGCTCGGGCATGGATGGATTTGGAGGACTTGTTATGCTTGCTGCCTCTTTGATAGTATAGCATTTTCAAGTAACGAGGAAGCCTTCGGACTGACTACACCAACCTTTCGAAGCATAACCTATCGCCTTCCTTGTTCTGACCATATGGATGGTACGGCAGAGCTTTTTTGTTGTGAAAAAGTTACAATCAGCCTTAGTCACTGCGTAGAATCGTACGTAAGCCAGCCAACGGAATTAGTCGCCGTTCCTTCGTTCATCGATGACGTGACATTTCCCCATCCACTCCTTATTCGGGGCTGGTTGTTTTGTTTTGATATTTAGATTCTGTACTTAGGCTGCTCACTTGGCTCGGGTTTCTCACCTCGGCTTTGTACGTAGGCTGATGCATAGTGTCGAGTTTCTCAATGCCCTTTCCCATTCACACTTTCCTCTCATCTTTCGCACTGAAGTACCCAGAATGCAGATTGCCTAATTAAGACCAATGAGGAGAAACATTCTGCGGCTTTGCCTGCCCTTATCAACTTGCAATTCTGCATTCCTCTTACCGCAGTCAGGATGGCAAACTACCGATGCTCCTACAGTATTAAGTCCTACTCAGCTCGTTTTTTGCCGTGAGAATGAATAGGATTGATGCGTCTCTGTTTCTTAAGTCATCTAGAATTCGTTTGATGTCTTCAGGTTTTGTAATTGCACTATGTGATCGAGGGTCTTGATGCAAGACATCATGCCTTCCATATGAAACGGAAGTCAAAGGTGAAATGGAGCCACGAATATAGCGTGAGTTCCATTTATTCATAAAAAGCTCATCATCATCTTTCACAGAAGTGCTCTTATTCAACAAATCTTGTAAAGTGTGACACCTTGGATCAAGCCCAACGCCTCGTAAACCCCAAGGTTCTCATCAGTCGACCAATCAGAAAACCCCGATCGCAATTCATGTTATTCACTGTTCAATGAGGCATCAATCGCAATAACTTTTCGACATCCATTTTTTGCTAGTTATCTTTCGAAACTGATTGAATACAATATTAAGTGTCATGGCGACTTGCGCAATTAAGCAGGACCATGAGTACCCACACAACAGTATCACAATTCTTACTACATGTCCGGCACCGAACGGTCTTGCCTATTTAATATCTCCCTTTCGAATAAATCCAGAATTCTCATGTCTGGGATAGCAACGCATGCATGTAAAGGAGGGAGTGAAAGAGTGAAAAGGAGTGATCTAAAAGCCCTCGGTCCAGATTGCCTCGGGTAATTGGAGCGCCGAGTACGGTGGCTTTGCCGCACTGCCATCACTCGATGTCAAGGGACGAGCCACTCACACGGATATGTAGCATCGTCTCAGCGCACAGCCGTGGCACTTCAACCGCGGTGTAAGAGGATTAGGTCGCAAAGAATAGTGATATTAAACGATACACCTCTATAATTCGAACTTAGAGAATTGTGGCAGCGCTTTAGCCGGCGCTTAACCAACGACCTTGCTAACCGAGCCCCTCGTCCGAATTTACTCTCTTCACTTCATATGCTAGTATAGTCTACAAAACTACCATATCTAATTGTTGAAAAAATATTTCATGAGAAAACTCAGCCCATATTGAGTCAAAGAACTAGAATTGATAACATGGACTTACCCGCGGGACTGCGCCCGAATTCGGGGCATGCTTGATAAGAACCTTCGATAACAGCCTGAGATGTGGCTCTCTACTGCTGTCTCTGACCAGGGAAGTTGTGTATACGCTTGACACTTGATACCCTCACTGCTTGAATCAACAATGGTGGGGTTGGTAGAACAACGGCTAACGGATAACGGATAACGGCTAACGGCGTGTCGAAGGCTTCAAAGGAGACCGCCAGATGCTAAAGATAGATATGTCACCTCGAAATTCCTCCACAAAGAGGAATCGCTCATCTACGAAATCGAATTTCTTACTCTTTCATTTTTGTCGCTTCTGACGTCAAGCAGTGTCGTTGACTCACTATGGTTCACCCTGGTCCACCCTAGTCCACCCTAGTCTACCCTGATATAGCTACTAGCATATGTAGACTACCCAGCTTGCGTCGGCCTGCTTCCTTGAGATCTTGTAAACCAAGATCTAAAGGCTTCTCTCAAATTGGATCAATCTCAAATGTTTACTAAATTTCCTCAACCAACAGTGAAAGTTTGCTGCGCGGCTGAGACGGATAACCGGCCTTGACTACTCCTGCTGGATTGTTACAATCGCCCAAATAGTGAGCCGCTTTGTATGTTGCTTAACAGTAATCTAAGTGGCACAGTCAACGAGATGTAATGCCATGCTATGCCTTGTGATCTTGACGTTCTTACTGGAGATCGTTTGGCATGGGCTTGGTCCCTTCCGCGATCCCATGTATTACAGGGAGTAACCTTTTCGATTACTATAAGTGTAGTCTAAAGATATCGATTCTACCGTGGTATCCAAGTTCAATGATCTATGCGGATAGATGAGTATCGTTACGAAGCATGACAATATTGGGGCAATGGTCAACATAGGTACTATTATTGGTCAGCTGTTGCATGAGTTGATAGGCGATGTTTAGCTGTAAATCGACTCAATAGAATAAATTGGTGATGTAGGAATCGAGCAGGTTGGAACGGACTGATATTTAGTGAAAACACCGCAACCTGTATAATACTACTAGACTTCATAACTTGTGTCGTAGGACCTCATAGTAACCCATCGCCGCCATCCACTGAGCCTGCCACCTACCGCGGAGGCTTTGAATTTAAAATCCTCATTATTAAACACGTCACTTAGAAAACATAAAAATCGAGGGAGAAACAAGGTCGGGAAATAAATGCACTGGCTTTGGGCGAAGGAGGTGTAAAGATGCTTGGAGATTCCTGAACATCGAAGGTGATTGAACTCTGCTGATGAGGATTCTAAAGCTAGATTGTACAAAGTAGAATTGAGTCCCGGCCACAAATTTTACAAGTTAGGAGAGTAGCAAACGTATCCGTGCATCTTCGCCGACACGTATACCGAGGTGCAGCTTAAGAAAACTGTACATGCATTTCTGTAATTAATTCTCTCTCAGAAGCTCTAGTAAATTCCACATATTAATGGCACAAAAATGCATGAGTCTTAATTAAAACGTTTTGATGATATATAAGACCTTGTATCATAAAGACAATATTTTGTGTGAATACTTCAAGCCGAAAGATGGGGAGTGGCAAGGAGACGACTCAGGGGGTCGTGTGTGTTGCGCATTGTCGTTATCAGAATATTTGGTCTGAAATCCTTGTTATTCCGCCATCATATTCAGTAGCGGAATAGCGGGTATTATGGGTATTCCCGCACCCGTTTAATTCTCCGATAATAGGGCTGTAGTAGCCGCCACCATCTGCCAATAGCGTTCAGCCATATGCACTCCTGCAGAAACCACATTTGGTATCCAGCATCACTCTGATGAGACCTCCTCCTCCTATCCATGCACGTAATGCATCAGAAGTATTTTGTAGCGAACAGGGCATATGTGCGACATCATGTTTCTTAGCAACCGAAGCTCGCTACCTCCGCAATAACTCTATCAACCATGAAAAAGTATTGGTGAATCGGCATAACTCTACAACAACAAGCACGGATGCTCCCTTTATTCTGTGTGTATCTATCAGTGCTGAAGCGGATAAAACGGTCAACTAATTTGTGTGGAATATGTAGGTTGTGGAGATTGTGTCTTCCAACAACTCATTATCGTATCCCAAGCCTGACAGCCCCTTAAGAGCGGCTTTACGGCACAATGCCATATGTGGAACATGTATGGGGCAGTGGATGCTACAGATAACAACTTCTTGTGTTCAATTGTATCTTTGTCATCATCACTTTTGCCGCTCGTGTATTTATATATACCTCAACGTCGTAGGTTTTCAATTTTATCTTGAACATCACTCTTCACTCTTCTGTTTCGTGGTTTCTATAACCTAATATTCCTACTCTTACCGTTCACATAATTCATCACTCTTTTCGAATCATTTAAATTCTCAGATACATCGCTCTTGAACCCCTCATACAATGGACTTCCAGCTCAAGAAACAAGTTGTTGATCCCAAGATCCCATATGGCAAGCGATTACTTCCACATTGTGTCGATAAATCTGCCAGGACGAACCCAGATCGCATTGTTTGCAAAATCCCTTTGTCACCTGACATCTCAAAGGGATTTCTAGAGATCACCATTGGACAAGTCTCGAAGGCTGTCGATTACTTAGCATATTGGCTTCAAGGGAAGCTTGAAAACAAGAACGGCCAGCAAACGCCAATTTCCTATCTTGGCGCGACCGACCTCAGATACTGGATTATGATTTTGGCAGCTATAAAGATTGGATCACCTGTGAGTATTAAGATGACGGCAATATTCTTCGTAAGGCTGATTTCTGTAACCATAGATCTTACTCCCATCACCAAAGAATTCTGTCGCAAACAACGAATCTCTTTTTAACGACACAAGATGCCAGAACCTATTTTACAGCTCAAACCACGGGCACCGAGCCTCCGACCTTGCCTCTGCTATGAACGGTAAATTGCGTGCTTTCGAAATCCCAGCGTGGTCTGATATCGTGGCACAAAACTCGAAGCCGTATCCATACGGCGATACATGGGAAACTGCAGCTAAGAAGCCTATCATGATTCTACACACCTCTGGATCTACTGGTAACCCAAAGCCTATCACATACAACCATGCTTTTGTGAATATGATGGACAGCGCCAGGCTTTTCCCAGCTGTTGATGGACACGAAACTACAAGTTGCTCGATGCTTGAGCAAGAACCAGGCTCCGAATTCTATCTTGGATTTCCGTTTTTCCACATGGGTGGCCTCGGTTACTACTTCCAGCCAGTTTGGTCTGACGTCGTTATGGTACTAGGACCAGTCGATGTTCCACCTAATGGCAAGGTCATAATCGACCTGATGAAACACACCAAGTTGACCAGTATTGTATCTCCGCCTAGCTTGTTGGAAGATATTGCGAAGGAATACAAGGACGATTTCATGAAGTACTGTGGAAATACGAAGACTCTCACTTATGGAGGAGGTCCGCTTGCACCATTCGCTGGTGACTTCTTTTCGAAACACATCCCTGTGATGGCGCAACTCATGGGTTCCACAGAAGCTAATCTCTTCGCATTGCTCTCTAAAGAGCCGGAGTACTGGCAGTGGCTACACTTCCACCCAACTGTTGGTGGACTCCACTTTGAACAATCTAAGGAGACTCCTGATCAGTACGAGTTGGTCATTAAGCGCGAGCCTGGTCAAGAATGGAATCAAGGAGTTTTCCAGACCTTCCCAGACCTCAATGAATGGCGCACTAAGGATCATTACAAACCTCATCCAACCAGGAAGAATTACTGGCGCTATGTGGGACGTACAGACGATATGCTTGTCCTCTCAAACGGAGAGAAATTCAACCCAGTAGGCATGGAGAACACAGTTTCTGCCCATCCTGCTGTTAAATCTGCCCTTGTTGTGGGACAGGCACGTTTCCAATGCGCTATGATAATCGAGCTTAGAGAGGGTGTTCCGTATGATTCGAAAGTTATTGATAATATCTGGCCGGTTATTGAGAAGGCAAACAAGGATTCTCCCGCTCATGCGCAGATTTCTAGAGATCTTGTCATTCTTGCAGACCCAAAGAAGCCGTTTTCACGTGCTAGCAAAGGGACAATCCAGCGTTGGAAGACTACTAAGGACTACGCTTCGGAGATAGATGCTTTGTACAAGGGTTTTGCTACCAAGGATCCCGCAGCCGATGCTTCTCAGGCTCAACTGTTCTCCGTTACGGATACCTCTGCTGTGCAGAAGTTTTTAGAAGATACTATTGCTCAGCTCTTGCCTGAAAGGGAGATCAAGGAGACTGATGATCTCTTTGTCCTCGGTTTAGATTCCCTTCAGACTTCTCAGCTCTCTAGCAGTATTAGAAATGCCCTGAAGAGCCATGTCGATATTGCTAAGGATATCGGCACGAGGTTTATATATGAGAACCCCTCTATCGGTCAACTCAAGGCCGCCATAGTTGCCATCGCAACTGGCACTTCCATCCGCTCCGTAACCGTCGATGAAAAGATGCGTGCTATGGTAGAGAAGTACACTTCTGATCTCCCAACTAAGTCGCCCGACTTCAAGACAAACTCCGACGACAAGGTCAATGTTGTGGTCACCGGAACCACTGGCTCTTTAGGTTTCTACATTATTCTTGCTCTCCTATCGAACCCCAAGTTTGGAAAAATTTACTGCCTCGATCGTTCTGCTGTTGCAGAAGAGAAATTCGCTGAGCGTTGGGCAGTATTGGGCGAGGAGCATTTAACTCCTGCACCTGGAAAGATGCACTTCTTCCAGGCAGAATTCGGACACCCTACTTTCGGTTTCTCAGACTCGCAGTACTCCGAGCTTGTGAACAATGTGAATGTCATTATTCATAATGCTTGGAAAGTAAACTTCAACCACCCACTCAGCACCTTCGCTAGCCAGATCGAGGGCCTTAAAGCATTCGCTCATTTATCTCTGATGAGCCCTCTTCATCCAGCCCTCTTCTTTGTTTCCTCTATCACAGCGGCTACTTCTTACCCAGAGCTTGTCCCAGAGCGCGTCCTCACAGACTACTCTACCCCAGCACACATGGGATATGGTCAAAGCAAGTATGTTGGCGAACGCATCTTAGAGACAGCAGCTCGCAAATTGGACGCCAATATGAATGTCTTCCGCGTCGGACAGATTGGTGGTCCGGTTCTCCGTGGTTCAAAGGGCAAGTGGAACGATCAAGAGTGGTTCCCAGCCTTGATAAAGACCAGCGGCGAGTTTGGAGTTGTGCCAAAAACACTTGGAGGAATGGACACTGTGGATTGGATCCCTGTCGATGTCCTTGGTCGCGTCATGGTAGAACTTATTCAGCTTCCTCCCAACAATCCACGCATCGACGGTGCTAGAGTCTACAATATGACTAACCCTCATCGCTCCAATTTCGAGACATTGATTCCTTCTATTCAGCAGTACTATGCTGGTAAGGACAAAAGCATTAAAATCGTCACCTTCAAAGAGTGGTTATCTAAGGTTGCTGCTCTTGAAGAGGATGAGGGTACGCTAGAGCGCTTTCCCGCTAAAAAGATTGAAGATTTCTACACAGATATCAAGGAAGAGGGTGGTTTTGGTGAAGGGTTTTCGACTACCCAATTGGTTAAGGATTCTGACATTATGAAGAGTATCACTCCTGTTAACTCTGAGTGGATGAAGCTTTGGTTAAGACAGTGGGCTTACTAGTTGATTGTTAATTGTCGAATTAACGGCATTAGTATAGTCTACATAGTTTATCATATTTAAGGTTTTTTGATTATGATTGACATGCAACCTGGAAGTAATTGGATTTGAACCTCTGCTCGGCAAATCTCAAGCCAACGTCTACGAGAAAATGTACCACCTCAAACTCGTCAAAGCATGTTATGTCTAAGTGCAAGGTAGAAACTCCTTTGTGGATGGTTGGAAAAGATAACATAAGTGTCAAACTACATTTTCAATAACTCTATAAGGCTTCAAAATTAAGAGATCAACAACCCTTGCGGGAGATTGAACTTCGATTACGGTGTGGTACTGCAGACTAATTGATTTTGAGTGACGACTGCAATGGTAACCTACCCCTTTAGTCATCAGTGCCCTCACTGTTCAGGCGCTATTAGCATTTCAAAGGGTTACTTACCTCCAGAAGGCTGGTTCATCTTTGTACAAAAATTCAATCAACAACCCAATAAAAGCTTGAAAGAAACCACCAACTCATTAATTCATCGATAAACAGAAATTTGACAATTCTTGTGAAAAGAGCGTCCCTCTCAGCGACACGAGCGGATTATTATGCTAGGCAGAAAGCTGCCAATTGTTTGCATGTTGGTTGGATTATAGTTGTTTTGTGGGGATGTTGCGAACGGATCGGGAAGTTTCAGCTCTCCGTTAAATAAGCTTAAAAGCATGGTAGTCCCGTATTCTTAAAAATTCCGCACCTCACTCGTGGTGACAGGCCGCAAACAAAGACATAATTAAACCAGTCCCGAACCTCTAGTGCAGCTGAAAGGATTCCAGTCTCTAGTGCTTAGGTGAGATGGAAAGAATTTTATGACAATGTTAAGCTGTTGTCTTCTGTGTTCTATATGAATGGAGAACGAATGTGACATCGGATCTCTCAACAACTATTTCCCCAGATTAGTCTGCAATTCTATGAGTGGCTTGGAATATCGACGCACTGGGAAATGAGCATCTTACAGCTTCCGAGTGGAGAAAAGATATGATTGCAGCGTAATTGGACTGGGGATCAGAGTATCCAAGCAAGAAATGCCTCACTAAAGGTACGAAAGCGGAATCAAAAGAATGGATATGGTGGCAGAACACCTATACCGAAACCAGAAACTCGATTTCAAGGGATGATTTATGAATAGCATGAAAACATCATCAAATTAGAGAAGGGCAGGTAGATCCGAGCTCTCTCAGTAAAAGCTTTTTTGGAGCATGGTTCACTCCCAAGTACCAAATCCTCACAAATACCAAAGGAGCAGGATCTTCTGAGGTGGACTCTCTACTATATATATAGACTCCTTCCTACCAAAGTTCTGTCTTCATTTCATCAAAGGCATACTTACTTATATTCCTACTTCTGGAAAGAAAATCCTTCATGTCATCTTCTTCATCAACGTCGACACTGCGAAAGCGCAGATCTCTTAATGTAATCTGCAAGGAATGGCTTGAAGCTCGAAGAAATAATGACATAAAGGGCCAAAAAGAGCTAAGCAACCTCATCCGCGCCTGGAATGGCATATACGCACTTAGCAATACCGACCCTCAAAATGAGAATTCGTTCTGGAAAATTGGTGGCCTTCACGGTGAACCGTTTAGAGGAGCTGGCTACGCGAATTCTCAGTGGTGGGGAGGCTATTGTAATCATGGAAACGTCTTATTTCCTACATGGCATCGTGCTTATTGCCTACGTCTCGAACAGGCATTGCAGAGTATTCCAGGTTGTTCGGAGGTTACTTTACCTTATTGGGATGAAACTGGAACAGATACCGCCGAAAATGGCGTTCCATTTATCTTCCTTATCGAGGTATTCGAACTCGACGATGGGACCCCGGTGCACAACCCTTTGTACTCGTTTGAGTTTCCACAAAACATCATTGATCGTGTCGATCAAGACCCCAAATCTCCAACATACAATCTCTACACCAAGCGCAAAGGCTACGTAACCAAGCGTTATCCATATTCTGGGCTCGTCGGCACCGATGCGGCAATCAAAGCCTCCTCTGAGCATAATGCCAAGTACACGCCAGAAGAAGCCGCTACACTGCTGAACAAAAACATCAAGCTTTGGCTCAACCAGAGAGTGTTTGGAAAAGGTCCAGAAATTGGTATTCGAAAAAAATTTGCAAGATGTCTTCAAGCACCTAATTATACTGTCTTCTCCAACACGACATCGGCCCAGGCTTGGAACGATGTCAACGAGCCTGGTTCTCAAGTGATTCCTCTCGAAAGCCCTCATAATTCTATGCATCTGGCTATTGGGGGCTTTGATGTGCCTGGGCAGGGGGATGATGATCTCATCAAAAATGCCAATGGTGACATGGGGGAGAACGATACGGCTGGGTTAGACCCAATTTTCTTCTTTCACCACGCTTTCGTTGATCGGGTTTTTTGGGAATGGCAACAACGGTCTGGAAATACAGATAAGCTGGATGTCATTCCGGAATATCCGGGAACGAACTCAGTAGATAGTCAGGGCCCGACAGCCGGAACTCCAGGGGGTGTCTGGCTTACGCTCGATTCTCCGCTCCAGCCATTCAAGAACAAGGAGGGGGATTATCTGATAAGCACAGATCTGGTAAACATTGAGAAGCAGCTCAACTACACGTACGAGACAGCACCCTCAGATGTTGCACTCTTTAATGGTCATCTTGCGGACAACGACATTAGAGCCAGCATTCGCATAGATAATGTACAAAAGAACAATATCTCTGGCTCACATATCATTGCAGTATACATGGAGGACGAAGGCGAAGATAAGCTCGTGGGCTATGAATCAGTGTTGAGTCGCTGGAATACCAGCGGATGCCAGAATTGCCAAGTCTCTACTACCAGCCAGTATTATGTGCAGCTATATGGTATATCTGATGAAGATATCAGTTCGAAAACTTTTAAGGCTCTGCCGGTGCAAAGGCAATTTGACCATGGTTTCCGATCTGTCCCGAATGGCGCGGCTGATATGACGCCCAGTATCATCATTGTCAAGAAAGGAGACACGCACTTTTAGACTTAAGTTAGGGTTTACAATGATGCAATCTGCTTTGACTTTTTCTTTATTCTTTCAATCTTCTAAGTAGCAGTTTCACCATAAACTACTATAAAAATAACTTGATCAACATTCACAGCCAAGAATCCGTCTAAGTTAATGATTCTCATCTACAGGACCAAACTTTTATGCAGCCGCCTATGACTTGAGTACCAGATAAAAGTATGCTTATATATGACTGTACAATATGCTTATCTCTAAATACTATTATCAGACAAATATTGCTGTCGTATACTTTCAATTTTTCCTACTTGGGCGATCCTACGAGTATTGGATTGTCAATGGGAAACGGTCTTAATCACTAATAAATCATAAGTGGTTATTTCTTCGATCCCGATACTTCTCCTCAATAGATATATACACACTTCCAGGACGTAAGATTCGTAGACGACAGAATTGAAGATGGACCTACTGAAAAGTTTACTTGTATCTGCTTGATCCTATAGTTATATCTCTCTTTTTGAACTGAATTGGCGTGGACTGAAATCAAGGTAAGACGAAGTTTCTCCCTTCAGTTTAATGCATCTATTTTGACACAAGTCAGTCACCATCAGTCCACTTATACAAGATCATGATACATAGTGCTTCATTTTCATATCTTGTAACTACTATATACTATAGGTACTCTGTGTTGAAAGAGTAAACTTCGGGTCTCTACCCAGTCGCAACTATGAGAGGATTTCAGATTCATTTTTAGTAGTGTGTAGATTCTTCCCGAGTAACGAGTGGTGTTTGAGCATACAAGCAGAAGTGATCTTGAGTCGTGTTTCAAGAGCATACACCTTGGATGACACCATCAAATATCAACTGATATCTCCGATAATGCAGTGAATAGATCGGATTTGTGTGAAGACTATGGATCCACCCTGATACTTGAGTTCTCTCATATCCTTCAAAGGCAAGGACAGCCTATTTCTATCACAACAGGCTTTTCAAAGTCCTCACCAAGGAACATTAGCCCCATCATACCAACTAATCCCTTCTGCAAAAATATTAAGAAAAGCCCCGTTCTGTTCCTTGCCAGCTCCAAGAATCTTCTCCAGCGTGGCATTAGCACCTTGCTCAACTGACAAATCAGCGGCATCGCCTCCAAGATCCGTTCTTAACCACTATATCCATCCGATTGTTAGCCTGCAATATCCTTTGGAGGAGAGTGAGAATGAGGGGATGGGAGAGGTCGGACGTACACCAGGACTAATAGCAAGAATTGTAAATCCTTCTTTTTCGTAATCAATTGCTACCCATGGGTCAGCATCGAACACGATCAAAGTATGGTATGCCGGAAGCCGAGGAGCTCGCTCCTGAAACAGCTTCCAAAATATCATTCAGGAGGACAAAGGTCAAAATAAGACATACCATACTGCACGGTCAAGGAGTTTAATGCTGCTTTGGAGATTTTGTATGCCGGTGCTGGTTGAAAAGCGAATTTGCGGGCGCCGGTTATAGAGCCCATGGTCGATGAACTGCATTTCGTCAAAAAGAATAATAATTCGAATGGGAGGACTATTTTACATGTTTACAACTTTCTTCAAACTACCCTTTTTCAAGAGAGGGATAAAGGCAGATGTCACGAGGTGCGCGCTCAAGACGTTGGTCGTTAAGTGGTCTTCGAGGTCATTCCTAGACAAAATCTTAGCATTTTCCTTACTTATCCAAAAAATACTGATTACATTGTAGCAACTCCTTCTGGAGTAATGGCAAGTTTACCCGCATTATTGATCAACACGTCCAAGCCCTTGCCAGCTAGAATAGTCTCCACTTTTGCTGCGGCTTGCTTTACACTTTCTGGATTCGTCACCTCAAGTTTAATGACAACAACTCTACCTGATGACTTTTGGGCCAATTCCGTAAGAGCGGGAGCATCACTTCGTGCGGTCGCGAAAACGACGCTGACTTCTGAGGCTGGGAGGAGGACAAGCTGGCGAGTCAATTCTAAACCGAGGCCGCGAGAAGCGCCAGTGATAAAGTAGGAAGCCATTTCGATATCGCCGATAGTGAATGAGATTCTGAGAAGTATTTTATGAGGATTATACAATACTGTAAGGAACAAATATAAAGACTTGGGAAGCAGTGAGAACTATATAAAAGTATGTATCTCTATGTCGTCTATGAATTCTACCCAAGTAGGCAAAGTATGAATATGGTGTACCATTCTGTACTTAAATCCGAAACCACATCACTCGAGGTCTATGAATCTTCTGCGATTCCGAAAGTCATATACGTATCTGACAAAGGATTTCGGATTTTAGCGCTGAACGCATGGAGATAAGCGGCTATTCGTGGTAATGCCGCCTTTATCACGTTCTTGGTTCGTTGATCTGACAAAACATCTCGGATCTTAGCGCTAAATGCATGGAGATAAGGCAAGTTACCTTACCTTAGTCTCCCTGGCAAATGAGGCTTTATCACATTGCGACTTTGCCGATGACGATGTAACATCTCATCCTGATTATTGCACGTTACAGAAGAAGAAGCTGATTCTTCTAAGCAGCGGTGTGTCGAAGTCGCGCCGTACCGAATTTGCCGAGTTTCCTTCAAATAGCCAAGGCACCTCAGGAATCACGGCAATATGTACGATAACTGATGAATGTAGGTATTGTAGTAAATTGCTTTGATAATATTGCTTGAAAGAAGTCCCTCGCAATCAATATCTCAATTCAATCTCTCCACCTGTAAGTGAAAGGTGAACCTTTCGCAATATGACTTACGTAGTGTAGTATAGGATAAAAGTGTCATGAAGCAGAATACACTTCGATTCTAGTCTAAAATTTTAACTTCTACATCTAATATCGACACCACTGTAGCTACTACATACACCGACAAAAACTAGTACTAGCCTTTCGGATGCTAAACCGATGCCATCAATATACTTGGCTTTTTAAGCAAACCTTATTATTCACGACCAAATTATGCGTCCCTCTGAGTTGGCAGCTTTGCTATTATTACACGATCAATCACCTTTCTATGATAGATTTGAAAAGATTACCGTCAGTGACTCGCAGGCGCTCAGTCAAGGTACCATTACATATTGTGAGCTTTGATCATGGGCATTTAGCTTATCTCGTTGCTGTAAGAAGCGCAAATCTCCCGTTTTGGCATCTTTGCTGTCATATTCCCATTCAAATTTTTGCTGAACTCGATGAGTTCCTATTTTTAGACTTGCATCCTTTCTGGCTGGTTTTTGAGGCTCAAAATTTCCATTTTGGTATCTTCGGTGTCTATCTGCAGCCATCAAGTGCTCAGCCAGAGTTTTGTTTGAAATTGTTGACTTCTAGATACTGGACTTCCGCCCTGTCTCATTGCTAAGTGAGCTCAGATGTTAGTTCATTCGCTTCCACCAAAAATAAACTCTTTTTCCGCAAGTGCAGAGGAAGAATCAGAAATAACAAGAACGGATTTTGATGGTCTAGGAACTGATTACTGGAACAATCAAGGTACAAATGATGGCCATCCTTGCCCTGTGCCGGGAACTAAGCCACGCGCTCACTATAGGATCCCTACAATATTAGGCGCACTAACACCAGAGATGGTGGTGCTTTCCCCTTAACCTCATTTACTTTATTTTAACTCATCAAAATAGCAATTATAAACTGGTTCATAGCGATCTCTAACTAACATCCTGTTAAGTTTTGTACTTGGGCCCCCAACCCCACCCCAATCGGTAGACACTCTCGAGTTTGCCATGCCCAAGGTCGCTAAAGGAAAGAGAAAGCGAGCATATCGACCGAAGACCAAGTCGGGGTGCATCACTTGTAAGAGTAAGATGCAAAATGCCAATCAGAGACCATTATCTGACTGGGTACATAGTCCGACGAGTGAAATGCGATGAGGCACGGCCAGCTTGTCTCAGATGCACATCAACAGGTCGCGCCTGCGACGGTTATTGTGATGACCAACCTCCGCCATCGACACATTCAAACATAGCCCCTGTCATAGCAGGTCCATCCATTGGCATCCACGGCTCCCCTCAATCAAATCGATCCTTTGCATTCTTTGTGCAGCGGAGCTGCCCACAACTAGCCGGCTTTCTCGGGTCTGAGTTCTGGGAAAGACTCGTTCTTCAAGCTGCGTATCATGAGTCTGTCGTACGCCATGCTATCGTTGCCATAGGCTCACTCCATGAGATCTTTGAGCATAAGACAGCAATAGTAGATACTAACATAAATTTTGCGTTGGAGCAGTACAATCTTTCAATGAGAGATCTGCTATTTCCTTTGTGTCAAACCGGGGAGCGAGACGTCGATGTCTGCCTTATTTCATGTATTTTATTTGCTTGCTTCGAGGTACATCCCATCTTATACACATCTTCATGTCATGCTGCTATTCAATCATAGATGCTGATTCGTCTTAGAATATGCAAGGGCGCCATGCCTCAGCAACGTCCCATATCCAAAGTGGCGCAAAGCTATTATGTGAAACTGTTTATGATCAGCGAAATGGAATGCTCAACACCAAATACTTGGATCAAAAAGTCGTGCAAGTACCTACGTTTCACTGGAAGTTCTTACTAGAATCTTTGCGAGGCTCGATTCACAAGTTACAATGGTAAGAAGATTTATCTCTGCCTTCCCGGGTTCTGCACTTCAAGATTTCAACGACGTGGCTGATGCATCTAGGACAGATGATTGGAGGCTACAAGTTCAAACTCTATGATAGCTATTTCTCTGGAACAACGGACGATGACATTCCTTTATCGTTCAAAAGTATCGAGGAGGCCAAGAACATCTTTGAATATGGCTGTTGCCTATTCACAAGAAGTCACCCCACCAAGGAATCATGTGACCCTGTGCAGTTTCCTGCTGCTGTTGCGGCCCACATCGATCAATTTGCAACTATAATGTCGACATTCTCAATCGCACTACAGAGATTCATAGGAACAAGGAGCCCATATTTTACTCCGAAGGAAGATATTGCCATGGCTGTGCTACAACTCCATGTGCTGAGTACTCATGTCTCAATGTATCTCCAGCATTCAGCTCCGAATGATTGGCCACTCTGGGACACATGTTTGCCGCAGATGAAAGAAATGGTTGTACTTGGTGAGAAGATTGTCTCGTATGCCTCAACTGGCAATAATCACAGCGGACAAACCACTTCCTTCTGTTTAGATAAGGGATTTGTTATCCCTCTTTACAGTGTTGCTAGTCAATGTCAAGACCCTGTGCTTCGTCGAAAAGCGATTAATCTTCTTCGTTCTATATCGCGTCAAGAGGGTCTTTGGAGTAGCTTGCTAGTTGCAAAAGCTGCCGAGAGGATTGTGGAAATCGAAGAGAGCATATTAGGAGGAAGAAAAGCTTCTATTGATGGCTCGAATTTGGCGAGATCGTCAACCGTTCAACCATTCCTTGTACTAGATGAAAGAGGAGGTCGGCTGCAGTATAGTCGGCAAGGACTAGAAGCTGATGCTCAGACTAACGTGGTCGAGGAGATATTTAGCTGGTAAGGTACGGCTCTTCTTGGTATGTCTAGCTAGGAAGTATGGGACTTTCACTGTACCTCCTCATCTCTCCATATGACTGAGGCTTACTTTGACCTCATAAGTACACTCTGGTCTCTCATGTTGCCAATCCTTGTAAGCTAAACGTCATTATCAGCGGAGGGAGCTTCTCTCGGCTGAATAAATCAGCACCACTACTAGCCGAAATATTATCCGAAAGAAACCCATTCACTATTCCAAATATTGGTTACATCTCGACGAGCGTTCCATATATTACTATTCAAAGCTATATTGCTGTCTCTGTAATTCCAGCAAGCAAACTTTATGCTCAATCCTTAAGTATGAATAACTCTGGTAGTTTTGCGTATCAAGAGCCCTCTGAGTGGCCATAAGGTGCAGATTCACAAGGTTGATATTTACAAGGGACAACGTTTTAATTTATTTTGAGCATTTACCAAGTAATCGGGAGAACTCCCTGTCTGTTGACCGGTCAGGCAGAGGAAAGCGCGAGTGCGTGAGGTTATTATTCCTTGGCGGGCCTTTTGCAACGATATTTTCGGCAGCTTCCTTTGACTTTTCGCCATACTTGATCGACCTCCCACATCTGATATACTAAAATCCGAACCAATCAACCACCTGTTTATTAATATTTGCAGTGACGGGGAATCTGACACTGGATTGAGAGGTTAAGATGTGTCTTTGATTAGAGCAGTAAGGATGGGCCGTAGTTCCAAAAGCTATATTGACACGGCTCGTAAGGACCCTGTTTGATAATGTAACTTGGGCAAAAATAAGTCGAGATGGGTCATTCGGATTATATGCATTCATTGGTCCCCGCATGATAGAGCATGCTGAAGTTATTGTGGCTCGCTAATCCTGATTTGTCGGTTCGTAGGGACCCTGTCATTTTTGCGGCTCTTGACGAGTATCCATGCTTGTACGTTGCGCTGATAGCCATTCATGACGACGCATACTGAAATATTTGATGCGTCACACTGGTTGATACTACGTTTGCAAGACTAATACGAGTTATTGACCTCGTAAGACATTTATTTGTGCTAGATATAGCGAAACTTGATAATAAGAAACCCCTTTTGCAGAGTTCATATGCTTGTATCCTGGTGATTCTCTTCAAGAGTACAACATTCGTGTAAGTAGACTGGCATCTCATTTTCTTATAACCATGTATACAGCCAATAGTCTAGGAATCAAGTTTTATTGTAATGATATTGTTCGGGGATTCTATGTGGTGAGAAGAGATTACAATCAAAATACTCGTATCCGTTTCTCATCCTCAAGTCACCGGAAGGCACAGCAGATGCAGGTCGCCTGTTTTGAGTTCGTCGCAAGACCAATTAGTTTCCTTCATTCGACAGTTGAGCCTAATTAGCACTGGTAATCTGCAAAATATAACTCTACATTCTCCACACAAGTCCAATTTTATTACTTTTATATGCCCGCTTTCATCAAGCGCAGCAGGTACTACTGAGTATCATCTGTGTATAGGAGCTAGTATAACTATCACCTGGCTTGATTACCTAGTGTCATTGAAACTTCGCAACATTAAGTATATATGCCTATGTTATTCCGTTCTCTTTAAATCGTCATTTTAACCTCACCTTCTTTTCCACTTACCTCAATGGAAATGCTATCTCTCCTCGCCCTATTGGGCGTTTTCAGTCTTGCAATAGCAAACTCTTCTCAGAATTGTACTTTTAGTGAGATATCTCCGTCCACGCCGCTCATTTGGTGTCCTTGCAATACCGGATTTTATTGCGCCAAGCTTGATGTTGATTCGCTCTTCCCTATAGTTTTGTCCTGCGTACTGACCCAGTTCTCTAGGTACCGCTTGATTACCAGAACCCTGTTCTTGGTCGAGCTTCGATTCCCATTGTCAAACTTCCCGCCAAAGTCAATTCTTCTGATGGACCTTATCAAGGCATGATGCTTTTAAATCCTGGTGGACCTGGAGCTTCAGGTTTGAGCGAAGCTTTAAACAATGCGACTACCATCCAAGCCGTAGCAGGGACGAATTGGGATATCGTCGGATTTGATCCAAGAGGCATGTGGCTCAGCGAGCCTGTAGCTAACTGCTCAGCCAACCCCATTTCAGATCAGAATACCACGTTAAGGTTCAGATCGGTCCCGAGAGTCTCCGAAGAGTTCTACGAAAGCTTTATCAAATTTGGTAAGGAACTCGGTGAGCGATGTGAGAAGACCATAGGAGGAGAAAGGGATGCTGGCCCTCATATGTCTACCGCAATCACTGCAAGGGACATGCTCAGCATTGTCAGTGCATTTGCCCAAACAGAAGATGGTAAAAGAGCCTCTAAACCCAGCCATCTTTTGAATTACTATGGAATCAGTTATGGCACATTTCTAGGGCAAACCTTTGCCTCCATGTTTCCTGACAGAGTGGGCAATGTGGTTTTAGATGGTGTCGTGAGTACCGAGAGCTACTTGACAGACTACACTTCCGCAAGTGTCTACCACCTTGACGGAGTCATCGCTTCCTTCTTCATATACTGCCACGAGGCTGGACTGTCGGAATGTTCGTACTATACTGGATCTACCCCAAAAGACATCTACAAACGTGTAAACCAGTCATTCATAAACCTTGATTCTCAGAAAGCGGAGACTGAAAATTGGTCGAATGCTACAGATCTCGAAGCACCGTTACCCACATTAAAAGTCGCACTCTTGAGCGCAGCAGATTTGCCATTTTCATATTTCGGCTTGTTGCCCAAAATCTTTCTGGGCCTGGAAAGCGCCATTTTGACACAGAACATCAGCTCGTGGACACAGCAACTCATAACAGTATTTGGTGAGCCCACTCCGGCTGACAATAAAAACTCAGAATGGAGCCTCGGTGTTCTATGCTCTGACCAGAACAATACGTTGTACAACAAGACTCTACAAGATTTAAGACCTCAGATTAAAGAGCTTGAAAACCAAAGTATTATCGGGGAACTCTGGATCAAGACAGTGCTTGGATGTACCGGGTGGCCAATCAAATCTACTGAAATATTCACTGGGCCATTTGGTGGCAACACAACAACACCAATACTCTTTGTCAGCAATACTTACGACCCGATAACGCCTATTGAAAAGTAAGTAACTGTCCCTCTTTCAACAGATGTTGGAGCTGACTACAGGAAATAGCGTTATATCGTCAGTGCTGAGGTATGAAAATGCCCAAGTGCTTACTATTGATGGCATGGGCGTGAGTGCATTATTTCCGCCCAAAAACGAATTGAAATTGCTAACCATTTCAAAGCACACTAGTAGCGCTACACAGAACAACTGCGGATATACAAAGATAAGAGCCTACTTTCAAAGTACCAAGTTGCCAGGCAATGACTCTTTTTGTCCGCTTGAGAAAGGCCCCTTTAGTATTGTCTTGAATGGAACTTTAAAGGAAAACATAAAACAAGCTGGTTTGTCAGACCTTGATTGTTAGACAGGAAAAAGTTGCAGTTAGATTATTTAAAAAATTGCAAAGGTTCATGGTTGATGGTTGCTCTTGATCTATTTTACAACGGCGATCAGAGAAGGTATCGCTAGGTGAAAGTCATATTGAATCTCGGGACGGGGAAGGATATGTACTCGAGCAGATCTTATGGGTCTTGACGAGCATAATCTCTCTCTTATGGAGTTATTTTCCCGTCTCCTTTCTCTGGCCACAGTAGCTCCTCCGGCTTCCGCTCAAAGATATCGGCGTCATGGCGTTGTAGAGGCGATCATAAATTTCGACGCTGGGGCACCATTTCCAAATCTCAACGCGATTAATGACAGGCGAAAGCGCATCCGCATCTCCTTTCTCAGATACCTTTCGAGCACCTCGTAATATCGAATGTATATCTACCTATACACAGTTCCAAAGACAGGTCAATGTTATAACCACGAGAGCCATGCCACGTCTAATCCATCATACATATATACCGAGGATACCACAGCAGGCGAGCAATTCGATATACAACATTACGGAGAGCTTCGACTTAGATTGGGACGTTACAAAAAATGTTTTGAGCTTCTTGATGCGCGTTGATGTGACTGAGAGCTGAAAAGACAACGAAATGACATCGTGTAGCGTTTCAGTCCAGAGTGTGATCCACGAATGGGTGCAGCCAACAACCGCTTGGTCAAGATTGCTCGCTAGGATGCGGTGACTACAGACTCTAGTGATTCGTACTTGATCGGAGGCACAATCACAAGGATCAGTAATAACTACAGTATTGGGTGTAACATTGGGTTTGATAAAGTACAGTGTTAATGAACTGAGAAAGAGAGTGCTTTCTCGCTACCTCCCGATCATGGTCGAGGATACAATTCTACCAGCAAGTAACAATGATCTATTTTCCGCTCGATAGTTCGCATTGTATTCGAAACGATTCTTCTGTGATTGATTAATTTAGTCATACCCCGGATCCAGACTAAGTTTTCTGTTCTGTTTCAGACCGTATGCTATTTATTACGACCCACCCTTTCAAATAAGGATTTCCCCACACAAAAGCTGGACGGAAGCATATTTCCAGTACGGAAGAAGGGCAAACTTTCCTAATGGAGCGATGTGAAGAAAATATACTAAGGCTTAGACTGACACGAGGAAAGATTTCGCATTCGTTCACCAGGAAAGCCCCGAGAAAAATATTCGACTTATCACAAAATGGAAGAGTTTCCTCCGCCATGAGTTTGATGTAAACAGTGTCGTTCGTTCACATCCCGATGCTCAGAGTTCTTAGAGATATTTTGACATGATTATCATCGTCAAGAGTGAGGTATATATGTCATCGTCAGCTTCCCCACTCCTTCACCACCGCCGACAGAAGCCTGTTATTCCAACACTGTAGCAGAAATTCCAGCTCATCAACTTTTTAACCAACAAAAATATCTCACTCACCAATTAAGATGCATTTCCGGAACTTCCTTCTGCTTTGCTCTTTCATAGGGCTCATCACCGCCCGAAACATCACCCAAGACACGACCTCAGGTTACGTGCTGCCGAGTTCCGGTACGGCGTCAACAACACAATTCTATATTGGACCCGAGCTTGCCTCGGGGACCGGCTGCGGTGTGACAGCGCTACCAAGCGATTCAAGTGCCTCTGGAGCGCAGGGTGGCGGCCCTGGGTATCTTTACGCCGCTATCAACCAGCTAGCATTTGGGGCAAACCCTTCCGTGTCCGGAGGTGGAGGACCCGGGGGTGCGTGTGGGATTTGCTATTCCATTACGCCGATGAGTGGCGGAAGCGAGTTGACTGCGCAGACATTGACGTTTATGATTGTTGATGAGTGTCCGGCTAGTGTTAGCTTGAGCGGAGGGAGTCATTGTGATACTTGCACTACATCTGAGGTATGTTAATTGCTCCTCGTGATCTTATATCTAGCGTGATGGCTGATGTGCCAGAAAAATGACATGGGCCAAACATGGCATTTCGACATCGCTGTCGACGCTATGAGTACAGATCAGTATAATACTTTCTTCAAGGGTGTTACGGATGGTAGTAATTGGGAGGAGACAAGCTTTACAAAGGTCAGTTGTGACAGTGCTGTCAACCCTGTGCCATCTCTTGCTAGCTGGGGATGTATCTCGGGCTGTGAAAATGAGGCGGTTGGGGATGGTGTTTGTGCTTCTACGGGATTCAGTAGAATGGCTTTCGCTGCTTAAGCAGACGAATCTCGAGAAGTCGGGGGGAAATCGAGGAATTATGTGAACATGAGACTTTGAGTCGAGCAATTTATGTTCTACCTGTATCTTTATTGTATAGAGAAAGTTCGGGGTGAAATGAGGAACTGGGCAGGATCCATACGCAGCTGCAAAAACATAAATCAACTTATCCTATGTTATAAGTTTGGGCTACTATTGATGACAAAGATATCTGATAGAAACTTGGGGATGAAGCAATTCGTGCTTGACTATTAGCATGCTTCTATGCCAAAAAATGTAGATTTTCCGGGCAGCCTTCCCCAACTGAGCTTAAAGTATTATTTATTGATCTTCTGGTAGTCGAATCTGGTCTAAGGTGACTAAAGAGAGGTAACATGGGAGGCAGAAAACTCATCGTTTTATTGAATTTCGGGTACTAGCCGCACATGGTGCAGGCCACCGGAGGGTCCCTAGGAAAGTGTCTTTTCTTCATGGCATTACTACTAGATAGTGGGTTGGGATGGAGCATAGTTAGAAGAAACCGGAGACCAGCTCCGTCAAATGTATCCGGTAACGATATATTTATCATGATGGATAAATACAAACTAACCATTGCTCTGACAATGTCAATTTAGCCACATCGCCGATACAAATACTGTAACTTGATCTGAAATAATGTTTAAACCAAAACCATATAAGAAAAGAGGGAAATGCATCAATTCTTAATTTGCTTCGTTAAACTTTTTCTCGGCGTCGTCGCAGTGACCTCTATTGATATTCCCACAACCGTGCCAATCTCAATCATCAGTCTTGATGTTCAGGCCAACACCTCTCAAGCGGTGCTAATCTTGAGGTCACTAGCAGCGCTGTCGATAAATTTTATTGATCCGACTTTTTGGAACGAGTTCCGCATTAGGACGATTTGGTTTAGCTCATCTAACCTTTCTGATCCAAAATACAGCACTCCGGGCCATTCTCTTCTCATTTTCCCATTCTAGATGGTCCCTTTCAATCAAAAGTAACTCTTCCCCATGAGCAAGCACCTCCACTGTGTCTGTATCTGTCCCGTAAACTTCAATACAGATGGACAATATTTTATGCTGTTGAGATTTGACACACAATCTACTCTTCTTAACTAATGCTATCATTGCAAAGACGACAGGATATCGTTCTGCTCAGATCCTGGCCAGAACTGCTCAATTGGTCTCATCATCACAGTAGTCACCATCCAGAATTCTGTGACAGCTTCGAGAGCAACTTTCCAACAGCCGGTATAATCATCACCATCATGATCATCCGAACCACCAGCTGAAGAACCATATAGATGGTCAACAAACCATATGTACGGCACCCCCCTAACTTTCGATTTTCCAGCAAAGAATTTCTTCTGCGGCGGTTCCGATTTATGTCCTGGTAAGCCGGACCGCGGTTCGGATGGCGAGAGGACCGAGGTGATGGAAGCTTGGTCCGCATATAGGACTCCAAAGGGGTATACATTTGAATTGAAGAATCCAAGCCTCTGCGCAGGACCAAGTTCGGGTAGTCTACTACGTGCCAGTCTGTAATGTCAACAGCTATTCTGATAGGTGAACTTTCAAGAAACTCACTTTCTGACGTCTTCGATACTAGCCTCTTCCAGCTCTTTATTTTCCACCCAAGTGATACGGAACTTCTCAAGCACATTATCAGGATCCCCACCTTGATCAGCTTCAAACTTCCAGTCCTCTACTATCGCCTCTAAAGCCATAACCTTATATTTTTCCCACGCCTCATCATCACCATACCAAGTTCTATATCCCACAAATCCCGTTGTGCCATCAGTCTTCTCTTGACATCCTCCAAAACTACACCCAGCCGCATCAAGCACCATTCTTACAAAATCAGCTTTTGGTCGCGGTTTACTGTTCTGCTCAACCTGCCGTTCGTACTGCTCCTTCGCTAGCTGTTTAAATAGCTCTGTCTGATCCCTCACTTCATTTTCCTTCAACCACTCCTCTCTCTCCTGGGCACTCATGGCCAGGTAAGCCTTTGTCTCCGCCTCACTAACACCGACAGTTACCTCATCATTACACGCAAAAAACTCGCCCATCATAATACGATCCGCAACGGTCACTTGCTTCTTCCGATCGCTCAACAGCACAGGCTCAGCTTCATACTGGGCAATCGTCCTCTCATATTCCTCCTTCGCGCTCTCAGGCACTTTCTCAACGGTCTCCGCTGCCGCAATATCAGGTGCAAGTTTCTCTCGCAAGGCCACGAAGTCCGCGATCTGCGCCTGTGTGTCTTCCACATCCTCAGCCGTGATGGGTGGGAAACGAGCAGCTGTGTGGTATATTTCACGCTGTGGCCATGTCATGGTGGAGTACAGGACAGCCTCGTCATTGGATGGGCAGCGAATCCTGGTTCCGGATTTGTCGAAGAGAGGGTGGATTGGGATGGACAGGTCTTCGAAGGTAAAGATGGGTATCATGTCGGGGGAGTACTTCATACCCCAAGTTTTTGTAGGCATGTTGGGGGGGGGTGTAAATTCTGGGTAGGTGATAGGCATCTTGGTGACCCAGGGGAGAGTGCCTGGTCTTATAATTTGTGAGATGAGAATAGCGCTTAGGAGGATTAGGACTGGGGGAAGCCAAGTTTGGCGGGGGAGTATGCTCATGCTCTTTGTGTGAGGACCAATTCGGGATCGAGAAGTTTCATATGCCAATAATTTATTTGAGTGGCTAATTGTGACTTGAGGATCAATCTGTTGACGTTAAGACGGCCGCAGGCTACCGTATCAGCGTTTGCTAGCTGATTTAGCGTGCAACCATAAATTTAAGGTTGTACCATAGCCATTTTATTTCTGAAATTCCGGTGCAGTTGATAAAATATATCATAGATTAGAGTTATAGTTACAAGACATTCTTTTGCTCTCATCTTGACAGACAAACCGGTTTCGAAGACTAGACTTTTGTTTTAATAGCCGAAATTCCATCTTTATCACCTTGCTGTTATTCGTTGAGCCCATTTTGTACAATAAGACAAACTCATTAATAATCATAACTCTACCATACCGATGTTGAAAAGGTCTAAATAGATACTACCAAACTATTGGGAAAGAAACTCAGAGTAAAACAACTCAAGTCAGGTGCTGGTGCAGCTTGTAATGATGCTTCTGTGAAGCGTTGAGAGTTTAGAAGCCTCTTGCTCAGCAGGAGACTATGAAGTCGTTGAGTAGATGCCTAGAGTCTCCCATATCTATGGAACTTTCGAAAAAGGAGAAACTCTTATATATTAAACTGAAAGGCTTATATTTAGCATATATCTTAACAACAAAAGAAAATTTAAAATCGAAAACCAGGGTATAATCGTATCGGGGTATCATCGTATCAGCCATCACCTAATTCAACCAAGCCCAACTTCCAGTAACCCTTCCCAGACTCTCATCAGCTAGTTGATCAAACATCCCCGGACTTAAATCCAGGTCATCTGCCGCACAACCCACACATCTATCCACGACCGTAACATCCACACTAGCATTCTTCCCCTTAGAACTATCATATCTCGTGATTCGGATCTTCTTATTACACAGAGGATTATCATTCGGATTAGCAGACGTGCTCGCCGCATCAAAGATGATATGCGAAACGGCGCAGATAGAGTCCGAAGAAGAGGACGTGATGCCACAAGCGCCGAGGCCAGGGGAGTAGTATGTCAGGTCGCCGGTGAAAGTGGCTGTATTTCCAGGGAGCGGCAACGCCTTATGAGTCCTATATTATGCACCAATGGTATCAGCCCGAGTTCTACCGACCTCACAAATCAAACCAAATGGATGCAAATAATATAGGGTGTCTAAAGAAGGGGGACGCACGAATGCTTCTTACTCAGCCCAATCGCCAGGCCCAAGATCAGTGCCAACAGCGCCAGAAACAGTCCCAGTGCAATCAGCAGCACCGTCCTCCTGCTCCGGCCGAAATACCGCTTATTCGGCGGCATGAACCCATCGAACCTCTGCACCAAACTCGGCTTCGCTGCCGTCGTTGCCGCCGCGCCGGCGGAGAATCCAGTGCCTCCCGCTTTTGGAGCAGCGGTGGGAGCGTAGTACTCCGAGTTAGCATTTGACGTCTCGACCTTGTCGGCATTCGCAGAGCCAAAGAGTTTGTGTTTTGCAAAGAATCCGAGTTTGGAGGAGGGTGGGTGCGCGGAGGTCTCCCAGTCTGGGAGCTGGGTGTTTGCGTTCATTGTGCGCTGTTTGGCTTACGGTTCGGTTTGCTGTTGAGCGTTTGATTTATCTTGACAGAGACAATAGTATACAACCCCAAAGAACGGGAGTGTAGTGAGGAAAGTAGGATGAGAAGTAATTGAAAGATCTGAGCATCACAACCTCAGCAGGTTTTTGTTGCGTTTGCGCCGTATGGGATGAGATGGGTGGCACGGTGGGGACTGTTAGTGGCGCCAGCACCCCGGCTGGGGTTTAGGGGTGCGACATGGGGACAAGCTTAATTTTAGAGACGCGCAGCCAGGCGAGCGATGACGATGCGGTGAGATCTCGTACCTGAACTTGAGATCTCGATATTCATTGAGACTTCATTGCTCATAGTTTAGCATTGAGTATCACCCGTACTCATCAACACAGGAAAGTTCCAATATGATACTGGGCAATTTACGACTTGTCAAAGAGTGAGATTTTACGATAACAGAAGGGGTCAGGCAATTGGGTTGGTTCAAATGAGCGCAAGAATTGAAGATAAGCGCGCGCATAGAACAGATCTTGTACTCTTAACAGCGCCCCATTCCATTGAATCGTACTGTGGTATCTCAAACAACCCAATTCTCGAACCCCACTATGCAAGATTCCAAACTCCAAAAAGTATCCCAAAAGCATACTCAGAACGCCCATTCAAGACCGCACTTTTCCAGCTTCACCAACTGATATAAGCATACTAGCCTGTTAAATTCCACTTACGACTCCCTTACCAAGTCCCTCCTAAAATCTTCGAATCAATCTCACTCTTTCCCCCAAGTGTACAAACCGTACTAGTCCTCGTCCCCACCTTACTCCCCCGATCTCCATCACCGGCACCAAGCACACTATACCCTTCAACCACACTCCCTGCACTTGCACTCCCACCATACCCATCAAAACTCTTACCATCCCCATCATCTCTCTCGTCAAGTTCCTGCACATATTCTGTGTGCTCACGAAACTCCTGCGCTTCAGGCGAGAGAATGACACAATCGTATCTCCGCACGGATTTCTGCGGTACCCATGAGCTAATGAGTGCCGTTGAGTCGGCTGCAATATGCGGTGAAGGGTACTGCGACAGGTGAGACATAGGGCTCAATGGCTGAGAACCAAAATAGTCTTTTGAAGGACGGGTGAAGGCTCGGGCGAGGGTACTGCCGAGGCCATAGGTACTACTTTGACTCTGTGCCGATGCTGATGGACGCGCTGTCTCGATGGGACGGCGGAAACGCGGGGGGTGGCGTTGTTGCCGGCGCCGTCGGATCAAGTAGATAGATGTTACGAAAAGGAAGAGAAAGAGCATCACACCGGCGGAGCAGATTCCTACTTTTGCATCTAAGGAGAGGGTGGTTGAGTTGGAGTCGATGCCATTCATTGGGATTGTGTCATTGAGGTTTTTTGAAGTTGATGTAGAGGCGACATTTGCTGACTGCGTTGACGTTGATGACTCTGTACGTTCTGTAACACTACTGCTGGTTGTAATGGAGGCTGTGGTCTGTGATGATGTCGTTGTTGACTCGGCCATATTTGATGATGCTGATGGGATGATTAACGCAGCTGAAGTAGTTGTGATCGATGCCACTCTCGTCGTCCGTCCTAACACTTGACTTGTACTCTTAGAACTAGGACTTCCCTTCACCGGCGAACCAGACTCCGTAACAACAACAGTTGTAAGTTCCAGGATAGTTGTGGTTTCCGCCGGGTTCAGAGGAACCATAGTAGGTGTAATGGGAATAGTAACTCCAAAAACCGTAGTAGCAGTCACACAAGTAAATTCGCCCACCACTTCACCACAAGCCGAGTCTGAGTTGGCAGTTGATATTAAACGCGCAGCTGGTTCCGGCCATGCGTGAATTGGAGCTCGAGCTGGCCAATTATTTGCACTCCAGATATTGGGGACCGTCACAGCAATTCGAGGCAAACAGAGTGCAATGAGAAGGGAAGAGCGCATTCTCAGCCTCGCCAGCCACCTCTCACTTCGTTGAGATGAGCAATCCAAGACGATGCAAAAGAAAGCAGCATCGAAGGATCCCTTCTAGTCTTTGAATGTTAACAGAAAATGACGGCGAGCGGCGCAAGAAGTCCATCCATATTCCTTCGTGCTAAAATATTCGGAATTCGTAGCAGGAAACCCGTATAGGACCACGATATTGCATAAAGTTTTTTTCTGGCAAGATTTCGTAGCAGGACGCCACTCAGGGGCTTGCTGCTTCAGAGTAAGTCATCTTGCTGTCAGCGCCGCTGGCATCCACAAAGCTGCAGGTAGCCGCGTATCCCAACTTGCCTGCATATCAATCCTCCCATACTACAGGCAGACCGACAAGCGGTTCCGATTAGCTGCGTATTGTGCACACCATACATGTCCTCGGTGGGGAAGTTTCGCGCATGAGTGATAGGTAATTGTCGGTGCCCAGGGGCATTGTATGAACCCGAGGAACTGGGTGGTGGGTGATTACAAGTTGCGACATTCAATCTTTTTATCAGAATAACTTGATCTGATACACTGAAGAGCTGTGAAGACTGGTCATATTCCCGAAGGAGTGAAGGTTGCGAACATGGCGATGTAATGAACGTCTGCGAAATTGGGAGGGCCAAAGTCATGTCCGTGCTACATTGTGCTTAGGGAATTCAGAGATGGACATGGACATGGACATGGGCCTGGAAAAGTAGGAGAATAGCTAGAGTGCATTCGTAGTTGCAGCAATTAATATAATGCTGAAATTCGGGAGTTGTGAGTGGATGGATTGTGGAGGGTGATGAGTGGTGATTTTTCAGGTCTAGCTTTCCGCTACCTACCTTACCTCAATCATACATAGTCTTTCTCGTGAGCAGTCACGGGAATAGATATAGATAGAAGAAGTGGCCTCACCGTTGAACGTGGCGGTAATGAATACAAAGCGGGCGATGCGAGAAGAGGGGAGGGAGAGCAAGAAAGGAGAGGAAAAGAAGATGAGAGGGCGAGAGAAAGAGACAGGAGCTGCAATGTCGATGTAAGTGCAGGTGCAGGTGCAGGGTAGGTGTAGGTGCAGGCAGGTGAGTGCAGGTGATTTGCAAGTCTTGCATCGGCACAGTCGTGATAACTCGGTGGTGCTATGATTGTCTTTTGTTGAGTTATTCACGCACGACTCACCATCACCTCGTGTCTTTGAACCTAGTACTTCGTGGGCATAAAGAAGCATAATATTGATGCGTGGTGCATCCCTTACAGAGCATCAGCCGTATGACAGGAAGGAAGAAGTATGTACACATTGGTGTTCTCGAATATCAATGGCCAACTCTTCTCATCAGCCGGCCCTTTATACAAGCCCTTCGTAAACCATAATAACTCCTTCGCGCAGAATACGATACATAAACCGGAAAGGTTACTGTAGTAAACAGTACATCCACTGTCAGATCCCGTGTGGCCCGTCCGAGTTCGACGTTGCGTCGATCGAGATTCCACAATCTCCGTGCACACCCAGCACCCAGCGCTGCCCAACGATCGCCAGGTCCATGCGCAACCCGGCGGAAGATGTCGCTGTATGTCAAATTTCCAACATGCATTATGAGTACGGAGAGCTTAACAAAATTCATTGTGCTGTGACCCTATGAGACTGAGATTAAGATGGAGTCGAGATTAAGCATATACAGTTGTCATAAGTGAGTATGGGCGGAGAATAGTGGATGGTGAACTGGGAAAGTGTATACAGACCCGTTATACAAAAGACCTTCCAAAAACATGCGGAACAGATTTGTTGTGGAACAATACAGATGAGAACACGAGTCACGGAAAGTAGCATCGATGAGATCAAGTAACATTGAGGTCTTTTGCATTGCTCAAGTTCAGATTATATTCTTTCACGAGACACATATATGTGTACTTCCGAAAACCCTGGATGCCTCTCAAACATGTGACGACTCCGCGATATCCCACTTCCGACCGCAAGGATGTTTACCTGAAGCTCGAAGATCTGGTAACGGTCATTCGCCGCCTTCGACCCGGGGTTCCTCAATATCTCATCCCTACCATGACTCGCAGCTTGATCTACAGCATTTCAAACCATCGGGTGCCTTCATTTTCGTGTCCAGAAAGAAGAGCTGGGTATTTATTATCCGATCCAAATGTCCACTTTTTTGTGACCGTCCCGATATTTCGTTTGTATCATGATATATCAAACTGTTCGGCTTACCAGATAGAGAAAGATTGCGAAAGGCCGGTGCACTAATTTGATAGTCGGCTATGGGAATCTTGCGATTAAGCTGACCTGTTCCATATGTAAGACTGAAGCAAGTTTGTTACTGTGTGAAATCAATCTGCGGTTCCCACTAGTCTATATGAGGATAACGAAAGGTCCTTAGATCTCGATATTACATATTTAAAGAGTCTGTGGTTGTGGGAGGGATCTTATTCCGCCTTGCGTGAGGCAAATGATGTTCTGTTCTGTGCAGTTCTTGAGCGGCTCAGATGTTAATTATAATAATAGGAATCCAGAGAGCAAGGCCAAATCATTTATGTTGTGTTTCAAAGGATGATATGGTATTAAAACCAAACTGCCAAATATTCTCCACTGACTGTTAGGTCTGCAATTCGACCTTGGTGGGCCAACGTACTAGGTCCACGTAACATGAATACTCTGGGGGTCTTGAATATCAATACAACATGTGGCATTCCTTCAGTCTGCAAATAACCTACATATTTGACCAACATCTATCGCTGTGCATTCTGAATCGCATACCGGATTGAGCACTTTGTACTCTACACGCATCCTTCTTTGTGCCACTGCGTAACAGATCCGTACTAAGACCAGACTTTCTCCTTGCTTACATCGCACAAGATGTATACATATGACTAATTTTGATATAATAGGGTGACAGTGCAACATGAAGATGCTACTGATGACGGTCCTTCACTGAGATCCAGACAGCGTCTGGGAAATTTAGTTGTATGTGATTTCTACAGGCCTACAGTCCCGGCTTATGGTTCCAGTTGATGAGTCACCTAGTAAGTGCGTATTCCATCCGTCGACATGTCCTCGCAGAATGGTTACGTAGTTTTTCAAAACTTATGGCTGTACCGATGTTTGTTTTTGTAAAAGGTACTCTGAAGATTGACGCAATTGATTGAACTTATTCGCAAGAACTCACGATACGTTATACTCCACAATGTCACTCAAACAAACTCCACAGCAAAAGATTTGATAAACTACATCTACAAGAACCGAATACCCTCTATCTCTCCCCATCTAATCACACATCTGACACTCTAAACGTACTTAGAAAGGATGCTCTCGTACGCAGTGTACGCAGGGCCAGAAGGAGGCTCCATGCCGTAAATGTAGTCACCCCACCATGGTCCAGCGCCCCACCACATAGCGCCCATCCAAACATCGGAGGCCTCGGCCATGGCATCAAGCATACCAGTAACGGCAGACTCACAGTCGGAGTTGGCACCACCAGCGTATTCACCAAGGATACCGAGCTTGTTGTTGGTCTGGAGCCAAGTGGTGGCGTCAGCGATGCGCTCAGCACCAATGGTAGAGCTGACGCAGGTTGCGGAGGTTCCGGAGCCGTCGGAGTCGAGGTATTGGTGGAACTCGTAGACGATCTTGTTCTCACTGTCGGTGAGGTTACCCATGGAATCGGCGTTACCAGAGGAGGTCCAGGTCCAGGCACCAGTGTAGGAGGTTCTGCGGCTGTTAGTATGTGATATGATGAGATTCGGATAAAATGCGACTTACCCCTCAACGAAGATGTACTGGGTGGTGGCACCAGCGGCACGGACACCATCAATGCAGGCCTGGTTCAAGCTAACAACAAGCTCGTTGGAGGGCTCATCGTGGAACTCGTTGTTGCAGTCAAAGATGACGTTGCTGTTGTCCTTGAACTCAGTGGCAACAGTGGTCCAGAAAGTCTGGAAGTCTGAGGTGGAGGTGAAGATCTCGCTGTTGTATCGACCAAAGTTGTGCATGTCGATGGCGGCGTGGGCACCGGCGTCGGTGATGTGGGTGACAACGTCCGTGAGGGAGGCCAGGTAGGTGGCATCGATGGTGCCGGTCATCTCGGTAGGGACGATACGCTCCATAAGGATTGGGATACGGAAGATATTCATTCCGTTCGCCAGCATGGTGTCGATGGCGGAAGTGTTGGGCCAGGTGTAGTCCGTTCCAAGAGTACCTGGGATATTCGTCTGACCGAATTCGGCTCCAGATTCATTGACTCCAAACCATTGGAAGCTTCCGGAGCTGGTGGAACTGGCGGAAGCACTGCTAGCAGCCGTGGTAGATGCTGCGGTAGAAGTCAACGAGGCTGCTACACTGGTGGCAGCAGCAGAGGTCGAGGCTACAGCTGCGACAGAGGTGACAGAGGTGACAGCAGCGCTGCTGGCACTGGTGGAACCAGCAGCAGCGGAAGTAGTTGCAGAACTGACTGCAGAACTGACTGCTACTGAAGTAGGGATGGTAGGGATAGCAGAGCTGGCTGCTACAGAAGTGGTCTCTGGCTCATACGCACACTCATCATCTTGTTGCTGTTGGGCCACCGGGGCCGCAAGAGCCAATGCCGAAACGGCGGAGGCCAAAAGAGCGTTGGAAAAGCGCATGGCGCTGGTTGACAAGAAAAGAATGTGGTGAAAAGAATGTATTGAAATTGAAGTTATCAAAAAAAAGACAAGCTGAGGGACAAGGACGACGAATACTTATATAATGTAATGTAACCTAATAAGCTTACATGGGGTCTCCTTTGACCACTGATAGCCAGGTCAATGGCGTGTTGCAAGGTCTACAAACTTGAATATGGAGTTGAGAAACATTCGATGCTATCTAGGTAAACAGATAGATGAACACAGTACCAACCTTCATCTCCCCACACGAAGGATGAGCATGTTCCGTGGCCGATGAGGCTGGATATAGCTAGCACAATGAACGGACCGTCAGGGATATACGAGGTTCCTGGTAAACGACGTTTGGAGACGATGAGCATCTGAGTCCTGAAGCTTCAATTCTGGAGAAACAAGGCGCCGGCACGTCAACGGCGTTGCAGAATGATTGAGAATGTGGTATAGACGTTTTGCGGCGCCTAGGGGACATTAAGAGTGAAGGAGTAGAGGGGGGACAAGGTCGGCATGGTCGGCACTATATATGATACCGTAGCGTACAAGGCCTTGAGGCTCGCTTACATGAACCCAACTTTCATCTGATCACCTCTCACTATGTATCCACCAACCACATAATCTCTCAGCAAGGGGCAGGACAAATGAAACGATTAATGGCTAAATGTGCTCAAAGACTAATATCAAATAAAGTACTCACAGAGTCCAGAATACTTAGTGTCCGATCTTTCCGCAAAAATGCTTGGACTCTATCGCAATGAAGCTTCATTATGTCTCACTTTTACAAAAGCATAGGAGACTCTTTGAAGTTGCAAAACCCTGACTGGGTAGTCTTTTTTTAACCACTGGAAAATTGATTACGGATAGGGGGAATTGGGTAAGTTATTCCAGCAGATGAACAAGATGTTGTGAACGGGATAGAACTTGGGATAAATTTGTATTTAAAGTTGTAGGAGGTGGGATTGACTCCGCACCTACTGAGTAGATACCTAGGCATGTAACTGTCGAACATACATATTTCATACAAACTTCCATGCCAAGCTCTGTGGGTTGATATTGATGCGTCATCAAAGCATGGCAGGAGTGGAGGCTCGCACATGGTTTAGGAGATGCTGTGTACATTCACGGTACTGTGAACGTCTGACGTGCATGCTGCTGACTTGTCGAGTCTTTCCGAATTATGCATGGCACAAATGACCTTATGGAGACCCAGTCGTGAGAATCTGCGAGTTTTATAATGCTTTAAATATTTCAACTCTGTTACCAGCGCACAAGGGCATAGCAAACAAGTCGATGATGCTTCTTATAGCGAAATTTCATCCTTATGTATTCCCGGACTTTTGACTTCCTAGATGTAATCGACTTGTCGTCCATTCGCGATAATAAACCAACCCCCTACTTGGTTTGGTTAAGCTCTTGGAGTCAGTGGCAGTAGAGCAGATCGTTTGGTCGAGTTACTTGAAGACGTCCTGCTCATCAACAATTGCAAGCAACTGTCTATGTTGGCATTGGGTAAACATTCTTAAGATAAAAGGTATTTGTTTGAAAGGCTCATGAACTAACCGACGAGGAATCTTCACCTGCGACTAACGAAAATTCAGGAACCAAAGGATAGATCACGTGCAGATGGATATGTTGAATTGGTATTCATTATTGTGTTGATTTATCAATAGGATTGTGATTGCAGTTCCGACCAGAGCCAATACCAGAAAACACAGCGAAGGATAATTCTTGGGCCTTGGTAAGTTCGTTAGACCTTGCCCCTCGGCTGTATTTGGAGAAGTTGGAGAAGTTGGAGAAGTTGGAGAGAACCCCAACTCACCTCAACTTGGAATTGGAGACGGAGACAACTTTGCTACCTCCTACCCACGACACTTCAAAGTTTCCACAATAGCATCATCACAACACTTCTAGCATGTGTCTTCAGGATGTCACTGATTCCTGTAGATCCTATGATATTGAAGTCGTCGGAGTTGATCACGTAAGCAAAAGCATAAATCAAAGCCACAATAAAGCGTGCCACTAGCAGAACGTCTTCGCTTCCTCTCCGAATTTTGGGGGAGGAGCGGAAGTTCTCTCGTAATCTCCAAATCCAAATATACTCAATTTCACAATGCCTAGAAGTTCCCAACTTGAAACTTCTCAGTCTCCACAATATGACATAGAAACATCTCCACGACACCTAAGAACGAACAAATCGCTATCATGTCATTTCTGCAACAAAGTGTTTCGCCGATTGGAGCATGTTCAGCGACATGAAAGAACCCATACCAAGGAGAAACCCTTCAAGTGTCATTGTGGAAGGAACTTTGCCCGACGAGATTTGTTAAGTCGACACAACAGACTGTCACACGATGAAGGCCACCAACGGACACAAACTCGCACTCCCTCAGAAACCGACATGCATGATGAAGCATCACCCACATTACAGCCCCGAGGTCAGCGTAAGAGGAACCCACTTCTTATCGATCTGGATCTTCTTCAAGGTCTACCAGATAGGGATATGTCTGATGTGACAGAGGAACTTCTCGCTACTGGCGTACCATACGTCAGTCAAGCTCCAAAGACATTCTTCAGATCAGATCTACATATACTTTCAGAAGCTGCCTCCAACAGTATGGATTTGCCGCTCAATGGCGTGGAATTGTCACACTCCCCGGCACATTCACCATCAGTACCTGATGATCGCCCATCCAGATCAAGCATGAGACCATTACCGTTAGTTTCACCTCCGCAGTCAACGCCAAAAGAGAACACGGATATGCTAGAGGAGTCAGTTTTCAATGGACAAGAGTTCCTAATGGACGAATACAATGACTTCTTCGACAACCTTGATCTCTCTGCTCATGCACTTTTCATGCCGCCGAATGTAGAAGGTGAAACTAATAACAATCCCTTTTCATCGCTACCAAATCCTGGAGTTTCGTTGAACGAGAGTTTATGGACGCCTCACGCAAATAACCATGAGAATCAAAGTGGAAACCTTTTCAACCATAATTCAACGCATAATCAAACCGTACAACCTCAGCCCTCAAGCCCAAAACTCTTGTGCTCCGGCGAAAAACAACAGCTTGGTGCTGGTCTGAGACTATCGACAGATGAATATACTTCCATGCGAGACAAAATTTATCGCTTCTCTGATATTTTACCCAAGGAATTTTTCATGCCTTCAAGACATACACTTGGTCGGTATATAGAGGGCTTTATGTCATGCTTCAATGAACATATTCCTTTCACACATTTACCGACGGTATGTGTTGCTAGCTGGGAACCCGAGCTTTTTTTGGCAGCTATTGCGGTAGGGGCGAAATATATGTTTGAGCCTGAGCGTTTTGAATCTTTGTGGCATGCTGGTAGAGTGATATGTCTGGAGCAGGTCAGAAGACGTCATGTATCATTTGGATCAAATAACGATGCTTTCAGAGAACGATCTGAATCTCGACTTCAAAGCAGAACCCCAGGATCACTTAGTGATTATGATCTCGGTGTTATTCCATATGATCAAAAGCGTATCGAGAGCATGCAAGCTTTGCTTATCTTGATGACAGTGGCGTCTTTCGGTTCGCAAAAACTGCTTAAGTGTAGTCTTGGTATGCAGAGCCAAGTAGCGATGCTCATACGGGAAGATGGATATCAAGATCTGGATATGCATACGGAACCCGACAACTGGGAGGACTGGGTGCGTATGGAAACTCAAAAGAGAACTAAGTTCTTGGCCTATTGTATGTTTATTCTGCAGATGGTTGCATACAATGTTCCTCCTCTCCTCTTGAGCACTGAGATTCAAATTCCCTTACCGGTCTCTGAGAAACAATGGAAGGCCGAGAACGAAGAGCATTGGAGGCTGGTTAGACATTCAGAATCTAAAGCAGAACCTGACTTCCAAAAAGCCTTTCAGAATCTATTTGTCAAGTCTTCGGAGATACCAAATAAGAACGTATCATTCCTTGGGTATTCTCTTCTTATGCATGCTCTTTTCCAACACATATTTTATATTCGACAAACTACAAGTTCGGAGTTTAAAGCGCTGCTACCAAACGATATCGAAAATCTCGTTTACGCTCTCAGGAAGTGGCAAGCAGGATGGGAATCGATGCCACGAAGTGAATCTGGAGACTTTGATCCCCAATGTCCTCTTTCTTTTAGTGCCGCTTCATTACTTCGGCTGGCATACGTGCGTCTTCACAGCAACCTCGGTCCTTGTCGAGGCCTTGGTACCCGTAATCCAAAGCGTATTGCACTTTCCCTCAAATCTTCCCCATCTCTTTGCCGTAGCTCTTGTCTTGATAGAGCTGTCCTTCAATCCGTGCATGCTCTTTCGATTCCGATTCGCAATGGTGTCAACTTTGTCGCACGAACGCAGACGTTTTCATGGAGTGTTCAGCAATTGTTGTGCAATCTTGAGTTTGCATTTCTACTGAGCAAATGGCTTGAAACCGTAGCAGAAACGTTGGCGGAGAAGCCATTGACTATTAATGAGAAAGGTTTAATCAAAATGGTAAAGATCCTGCTCGAAGAGGCTGAGCATTCGACAAAGCTTCACGACAGAGCAGGAAATTCGGGAAACGAGGAGCTGGATATTCGACAAATGGCGTATACTGTTGTAAAATTGTGGGCTGCAACATTCAAAGGTGCCCACATTTTTGAAATCGGAGAAGTCATAGGGGCAAGTCTGGATCAGTATGCAGAATTGCTAGAAAATTGCCAATACCGATAGTTTAAATATGGCACTATAACAATGAATCTTGAGCTATATCAAGATCCGGATTAGTTCATATCCTATGATTGACGTTAGAATCAAGCCTTTAGGGAAACAAACGCGTTTTTTCTCGAATGGGCCCGTCAGGGGCTTCTCTATCTCCAAATCTCCAAATCTCCAACTATCTGCCTTCTCATCACCACCACCAGTCTACCTATTTCTTCTTGTTCACAACTTCTTACCGCCCCTTTAATGGTGCTTACTGGTGCTTTGGTTTAGCTTTCATGCCGTCATAGCCACTATATGTTTACGAATTGACACATAGACCGTGTATAGTCAAGTATAGTAGATGACACAAAACTTTATTCAGTAGTAAGCCATCTCCACTTTTGATACCCATATCCCTATTAGATTTCTAAGCATACAAGGTTCTTTCAACTTGAGATAAACCACGCTTCTGCCGCTTTTTTCTCTTTGGTCATATATAGGTGTTGAACTTGTGAAGAATAAAATTTGCAAGACCATTTCAATATCTTCCCGCAATTTCTCAACTTCCATTTCAAATCTAACACAAGATTTGTCTTAATGGAGACTTTACGTGACAGCGCCTTTGGTCAATTGGTTCGATATATCACCAACGATAAGCACTTAGTATATCCTGAAGAACGAAACGAAAAGCCATTAGCTGGACTTGGGAATCTTACCAATTTCGAAAGAGTGGCAGAACTGTTTCTCGGTGGTCAAAATAAGAATATAGATGCGCCGGAAAGAAAGACAGAGTTGGGATTTGGTGAGGAAGTTCGACAGCATACATATTCTCCAAGAGATCCACCACTTCCCAGCTCAAACTCAACTCAATCAGCGGCAACAACCCTTGGCAATGCCACAAGGACTGCTTCACGATCTCAAGTCAACTCTCTCGGCATTCATGATGAGCATAAGCAAAAGCTGGAATTACCACATTCATTGCAACCCGCACGATCCCGCTACTTGACCGAACCTGGAAGGTCACTCCTTGACGACCAAGTCGAGGCAACACTAGATGCTTGCGAAAAGACGGAACACAATGATTACACTGTCTCTTGGTATAGCGAAGATGACCCGGAGAATCCCCAAAATTGGTCACAGAAGAAAAAGTCGTACGTGGTCTTCGTCGTCTGTCTTTACACTTGGGGAGTATACATTGGATCTTCCATCTACTCATCAAGTGAGACAGGTATCCAGGAGTATTTCGGAGTCAGGAATATAATAGCCGCTCTAGGAATCTCTTTGTACGTACTTGGGTATGGAATCGGACCTCTCTTCTTCTCTCCCTTAAGTGAGATTCCTTCTCTAGGCCGCAATATCCCATATGTCTCCTCAATGTTCATCTATACAATGCTGTGCATTGCAGCACCTCAAGTTAATAGCGTAGCTGCTCTGCTTGTTCTACGTTTTTTGCAAGGCGTGTTTGGATCGCCCATCTTGGCGACTGGAGGCGCTTCCATATCGGATATGTACTCTGATTTCCAGACACCTTTTGCGATGACCTTCTGGGTCGTAAGTGCTTATTGCGGACCTGCACTTGGGCCGCTCATGGCCGGATATGCCGTCACAGCAAAGAACTGGCGATGGTCGTTGTGGGAAATGTTGTGGATTGCCATACCGATCTTTCTTATCGTTTTCTTCTTACTTCCAGAGACTTCGGCCGATACAATACTTCTTCGACGGGCTCAGAGACTGCGCAAACTTACAGGCAACCTTCAGCTCAAGTCTGAATCGGAAATCATTCAGTCGAAGATGACTGCTACCGCCGTTGTATATGAAGCGTTGATTATACCGCTGAAAATCACGATTCAGGATCCCGCCATTCTCTTCACAAACATCTATACGTCAGTCGTCTACGGCATATTTTACAGTTTCTTTGAGGCGTTTCCTATTGCCTTTATGGAAATTCATGGGTTCAGTCTGGGAAGTCTGGGTGTCGTTTTCACTGTCGTTGTCGTTGCATGTGTCCTCGGGTTGACGGTATATTGGTTGTACTTGTCTCTCATTTGGGAGCCCAGAGTCCGTGAGCATGGCTTTGGATCGCCGGAAAGTCGTCTTGTACCGGGTCTCTTCGCATCATTTGGCCCACCCATCGGTTTAATGATTTTTGGTTGGACCTCAAGAGTGGAGATTCATTGGATTGTGCCTTTGATCGGCGTCACAATGTATTGTGGAAGTGTATTTGTTCTTCTGCAATGTGTCTTCACATACATACCTCTCTCTTACCCCAAATATGCTGCTAGCTTGTTTGCTAGTAACGATTTTCTCCGTTCCGCCATGGCGACTGGTTGTGTTTTATTCGGACGACCTCTATATGAAAATCTTGGTATCGGTCCAGGAATAAGTGTTCTAGCTGGAGTCACAGTTCTATGTATTGGCGGTCTTTTTCTGTTGTATATTTATGGCGAGAAACTTCGAGCAAGGTCAAAGTTTGCGGTTGTTGAATAAGGACTTTTAAATATATGATTTAGATTTCATTACCACGAAATAGATGAGGTACGAATCTTACAGATAGAACACAATAAGAATGAAATGTGAGGACTGTCAGATATGAAACCGCCTTAACCATCACAACTCCAACTTTGAGGACAGATAACTGAGTCCGATATATATGTTGGCAAAGCAAAGCAGAGAGGCCCGGAAAGAATACTGCCTCAAAATCATATGTATATGCAACACAACAAACGCTCGCCAACCAAACTTCCACGATAACTATCAACTTTTTTCAGCCATAAGCAGCAACAGATTTTTGCCTCACAAAGTAACAACAACCTTAGCTGCACTGACCCCCTTCTTTGAAATATCAAGCGCCTGCTGTATGTTATCCAAACCATTACCAACAACTTGCGGATCGGGCGCACAAATATATTTCCCTTCCACCAAAGCCTGTGGCAAGAAATCCTCATATATAGCCTCTCCAAGATCAGTGGCCATCAAATCCGTACCCCAGATGAACTTCGAAGAAACACCCTTCAATTTCGACTTCAATTTCGACGACACGGCTATATATCCCAATTCCGCAATGAAGGCCGGAAACCCCAGCACATTCTTAGGAAAGCCTCCCGAAGGACTATCAAAAGTCGCCTGAGCAATGAACTTCCTACCCTTGCAGGAACCGAGGACATCCACGCAGGCATTGAATGACCCGGGACCAACTGCAAAAGCGCCGGCGGTTGTGCGAGTTTTCAGGGTGGATATGATGTCCTGAATGACGGTTGGACTGCGATAGTCAAAGACCTCGGACGCACCAAGTCTTTTGAGGAGTTGATGATTCTTTGGTGAGGCTGTCGCGATGACTTCATACCCTGCTGTTGTGGCTAATTGGATTGCATTGCACCCTACACTCGTTGAACCGCCCCAAATGAGGAGGGTTTTCCCTGTGGACGCTGATGATTTGGTGGGGTATTCAAGAGCTAGATAATCCTTCAAGAATAGTCCACAAGCTGCTGTAGATAGACCAAGGGGTAAAACACAGGCGTTCTCATACGGTATGGAATCCGGAATAGGAGAAGTCAAATTGGCGCGGAGAACTGTGTACTCCTGAAAGGCACCCTCAGAAGACTTGTTGCTCCTCCGGTCGAAACTGACTGCATTTCCAAGTACACGATCGCCAACTTTGAATCTTGCTATCCCCGTTCCCACTTCGACAACCTCACCAGCGACATCACTGCCAAGGATGAAGGGATATTTGATCCAAGCACCAAACATATCACCAGCATCTTGCTTCACCCATTCGAGGGGGTTAATTGCTATGGCGGCATTTTTTACAACGATTTCGTTCTCGGCTGGATGTGTATAGTTTGTTGTTCCAATTTCAAGAGGCTTGGATTTTGCCGGTATAAAGGCTGCTTTGTAGGCGGTCGGAGGAGACATAACAAGAAGTAAGTCGCCTTTGAGGTAAAAGTGAACGAGGTATAGTGTATGCGAATCGAAAATGATCACAAATATGGTAGATGCAGGCTGTTTGATTTGAGGTTCAAGAAGAGATCAGGATCAGGATCAGGATCAACTCTTAGCAGGTGAGACGTGAACACGAAAGACTTTATGGACATGATAGATGCAGAACGATTATATCTTTTATATATTATTATTTGCATGTCTATGATGATGTACCTATTTACATGTACCATCATGGTAAAATGTAAAATCTTTCGAAATACGAAGGAGTCGCAGGTGCGGGCAAACGCAGTCCCGTCTACTGGTCTTGCGCATGTACGTAGTAGAGGCCATTTCGGAGTGAATATTAGCCCGCACCTCAGCCACTAGTGCTAGTTCCAGTCTCGAAGGTTAAATACAGCCCGTTTGACTACGCCAAAAAGCTTGATAAAGTTCCAAAATCGTTGTTGCGGTAGGATGGCATTGAAGAAAATATAGAAGTCGGCTTAATACAATTCTTCAAATCCTTGAATGTGGAACAGCATCAAAGAACAAATTGTATATCTAAAATAAAACTAGGATACCGCCATCAATCAAAATGTTAAGAAGCCGTGCCCATCAGCCCCCAAATTCACTCACATACTTTCCAAAGAATAGTTCTCCTCAAAGATGTCAAAACCTCCAACTCTCAGATCCATGCAAAACTCCCAGCATCCCTCGTAGCTGTTTTTGTAGGAGCAACCAGCGGCATCGGCGAAACAACCCTAAGACAATTCGCAATACATGCCTCAAAACCACGAGTATATTTCATTGGACGTTCACAGGAAGCAGGAGATAGAATTGCAGCCGAATGCAAAACAATCAACCCCGAGGGAGAATTCATATTCCTCCAGAAAGAAACCAGTACCATCCGAAATGTAGACGCAGTATGTGAAGAGATTCTGCGCAAGGAGAAAACCATCGACATTCTATTTCTGACAATAGGCACTCTACAAGCCGGGACGAGTAAGCAATACCTCCCCCCTTTCTCTCGCAGGCGATATCATCCCCCGCAGCAGCCCAAAGGAAAGCAACTGATCAACACCAGAGACCGAAGAAGGTCTGCACTACGCCGCGGCTCTACCAATCCACTGCCGCAACCGCTTCATACAGAGCCTCCTGCCAGCGATACAGGGCGCCAGCTCTCTGCGACGCGTCGCGTAGTCAGCACCTTCATAGGCTGCATGGAAGGCCCGATCAACTGGGACGATTTCCAGGGCTGGAACGCGGGCCTGATGGAGAACCGGGGGCACGCGGCGGCCATCACGACGCTGGCACTGGAACGCCACGCGCAAATGGCCCCGGAGGTCTCGTTCATCCATGACTTCCCGGGGCCGGTGGAGTCGGGCATCGCTAGGGGTACGGGGGGCGCTTTGCGGGGCGTCGTCAGGCTGCTTCGGAGGATCGTGGGGCCTTTGGTTTATATCCCGCTTGTGGAGGCTGGCGATCGGCATGTTTATTTGTGTACGAGTGCGAAATACCCGGCTGCGAAGGGGGATGCCGGTGGGATACCTGTGGGAGATGGGAGGGTGGCTAGAGGGACTGATGGGAAGGTTGGGAGTGGGGTGTATTCTATTGACTTGGCGGGAGAGAGTGCGAAGGTGAGTGTCGAACAGGTTCTTGCGAAGCTTAGGGGTGAGGGGGCTGTAGAGGGGGTCTGGGAGAATATCAACAAAGAGTTTGTTAGGATCACAGGTAAGTAGGTTGTCTTTGCTTCTCAAATATATGATGGAAATAGTGGGTGTGGAGTCATTCAAAGAATATCGATGATTATGACAATAAAAACAACCTCAGAAATTCTTCTTCTTCTTTTAAGAAACCCTCAAATAACCAAACAATCATTAATAATAATAAAACGGAAGCTATATATATTTGAAGTATTGTCTCCAAGAACCGCTATCCTTTCACAATCACTCACGTTCTCCGTGTTCCATTCAAATCCATCTCATAGTATCAAGGTAATCACCACCTAGCACCATCACCCAGGCCAGCCTATTGCAGCAGATATCTCATGTTTTGCGTATGCGGAAGCAAGAATAGCACAAGAATAACGACCTAAATCTGCCACATCTTTTACATGATGCTTGATGCGTTCTCAAATCCAATAGCCACGAAGAACAGCAAGTCGAATATATCACAATCCAGTCATCACTCAACAATCAACCCTGGATGAACATCGCCACACATCACCACCACACCAAATACACACAGGCAGAGGAATCCAAAGTCTCAAATATCTAACAAAGGTCACCTAATAGTACAGTACAGCCTAATGCAAAATGTGCGTCCCTTCTCGTCGCCCTTAAATCCACCAAAGTCCACCACACCAACAGCCGCATTGCATCATACCATACAGGGCCGCACCAGGGCACTCATCGGCATGGGGAGACTATCTTAACATTCGATATCAATGGCCGCCCTCAACGCCCTGCATCTCCGCATGATGGACCTCGACTAGCTCATCGTCATCATTTCTTTCGCGGGCAACATGCACGACCTCGCTCTCGGTGTCATCGTCGTCGTCGTCTTCGAGACTCGTTCTCCGAGTCGCCTCGACGGTCGAGAGTCTGCGCTCGACGGGGAGTTGTCCTATGTGCCCATCATCACTATCGGAGTCAGAGCTCTGGGGAATCAAGTCAGCATGGGCATTGGCGGTTGTGACGTTGAAAAAAGCGGAAGGTGAGTTTGAGTATGAATTTGAGAGGAGGGAACGTTCCCGGTCCATCTCGGGACTGCAGCTGTCACTGCTGTCACTGGGACTCTGACTCGCATAGTCGGCGTCATATTCATTGTCGTTCTCGGTGCTCTGGTGGTCACCGTTTGAGCGAGAAAACTGGCTCTCACTATGAGAAGATCGTCGGATGCCAAAAGGCCACGACGGAGGAAATTCTAAACGTTGAGACGGGGATGAATCTAAAGGCGTACCCACATTACCGAGCTCTGTTTCCACTACTTCCTTCACGTCTTCTGAGCCGCCAACCAGTGGGGTTGCAGGCGGTAATCTACCCTTCCCTTCTTCTTCAGCCTCCAGATCGCCGACCGTAAACTCCTCATGATGGACTCCATCGTCATCATCATCATCGTCATCGTCGTCCTCATCCGTTGCAAAAGGATTGATTGAGACGCGATGATCTTCTTCCTCTGCGCGGTCGATCTCGTCTTCATTTTCACTAGCTTGCTTGCTGTGGAGCGCTAGTCGAGCGGCTAATTGGCGGCGTGCTCGAGAAGGTGGGATGTTGAGAGGAGGTGGAGGAGGAGGGGGCGCGGATGGAGGCTCAAGATCAGAGTTAGGATCGGATGTCGCTGTCGTTGTTGAGGGAGTGGAGATGTAGCGAGAAAACTGGGTTAATATGTAAGCATAAATCATCAATGACCCCCCATATATGACAGAACAAAGACATCACTGTAAGTATAAAGCACTTGAAAAGACATGATGAAGGAATTGACTGTATTGAAAAGCTGGCAAGCATTATGAAAATCCTTACAAGGGGTATCTTGAGCAGCAAAACAAAGACTTTTAAGGGCCCACTATGGGTCCCAACCCAAGTAAGAGATGCTACGCAAGCTAAACGCCCTGTTATATGTATGCAGTATTTCATGAAGAAAGAGGTGGAGGAAGATCAGGCTCTGCATCCGTATGGTCTTCCAAGTTGGAAGCCGAGGAGCGGTCAAGTTCTTCCAACAATTCGAAATCGCCATCTTCGACATCATCGTATGCAAAGTCATCATGATAAGGATCCGAAGGAATAGAGTTACCCACTTCAGCCACACCAGAGGACGATCTTTCCTCCTCATTCTCGTCCTCCATCTCCTCATCTTCCTCATCGCTGGAGCTGCCGAAGCCACTTAGCAATGAGCCTCCAGTCAAGGCGAAGCCTCCATTGGCGCCATTCCCGTTTGAAAGATCATTGCCGTCGAGTCCAGCGGATCCGTTGAGTCCAGCATCGGAAAGTGCTGAAGAGTTGTTGCCGAATCCAGTGGCGGCATTGACAGCGTTCATCACAGCCTGTCGGGGACCAACAGACATATCGGGTCTGACTCCACCAAGAATAGCATTATCCCGTTCCCTAGTTTCCGAGAGAGTGACCTCAACGTATGTGATCCATTCAGTGTTCATGACCTTCTCGAGTAGTGACTCGGAAAGAAGCTCCGGTGGATGTCGTTCAGTGAATTTGACTACCTCTTCGGCAATCAAGGTGAGATGGCCCATGTAACCGAGGCGCATTCGGTTCTTGGCTTGCGCCTCATCGCTCTTCTTCTGACCATCGACGATGCGCATGCTAATGTCGCCGGTATCAAAGAGATCAATGGCCAAAGTACGATTGTATCCACGCTCCATCGGGCCATTAAACACCTGTTGTACAACATCGTAGACAACATTATGAAGGAAATTGTTCCATGGGAATCGGAAGAAAAAGTCCTTGTATCTGAGTTAGGAGTTGCTCGGTAGTGATGAATTTTGAATGGACTTACAAGTATAGTAGGAACAACCTTGTGCTCAACAAATTGCATCTTCAAGTAGTCACCGACTACAGGGTTCGTGGTATCATCAATGTGGTGTTCATCAGCATTAACCATAATAACAGAGTTGGAACTATCTCCAGCTTCACCCATGGTGGTATCAACAGTTTCAGTGCTGTGACTGGCTTCTCCAGACTGTACGGCGAGAGCATTGGGGTCAGCTGGTTCAGCCTTCTTGATTGAAAGTGGTGCAACAGCATCCTCTGGGTGCGCTGAGGGATCCTGAGAAGTCTGATCATTATCATGGACCTGTACACTGGGCGTTTCTGTTGCTCCGCCTTCTACAGGAGATTTTGGTGGCTCCGCATGAGCTGTCTCCTCCTTGGACTGGGCCGTGTCTGTCGACGTAGCGTTTTCATTCAGTGAGAGTGCCTGGATTTCATTCGCCGTCTCTTTTGATGGAGACAGAGGCTCAACAACATCCTCAGCGTGCTCGAATTTCTTCTCTTCAACCTCCGGTTTCAGTCTTGGTGATGAAAGGGGCTCATCAACAAATTCTGCGTCGTCCTTATCCATGAAAGAAAGAGAAGTCTCTGGCTTGGACGACGTATGGGGCTTCTCGTCGAAATCGTCCTTTGGTTCGTCTCCAAGAGCACCAGCATGAGTGACCTCCTCGAAGCCGTCGTCCTCGGAAGCGTTCGCAATCTCTAATCTTCGACTCTCTGGGGAGCCTGTCTCAATACGGCTCTGTGTCGATGATCTCATTGTCAGATCATCACCCATTCCTTCGTCATTATGATCGTTGAGTTTGCCCTCAAGCTTGAGGCGCTCTCGCTCTGCATCCCGGGCCTTGACAAACTCTTCCCCACCTTGTTCATTAAGAAGTCCCATGTTGCTGCAATGGAGGAGTTCTGCCATCAGCTCACAGGTCTTGAACCGGTCAAATCCAAGCGGTTCAATCCTTCCCCCGAAGGCGGCGTTGAGTTCTTTCCTCTTGATGGTGACCGGGCCATCACCTCCACCGATCGTGTGGTTTGGGCTCAATATCAAGTCCATGAAGTCGGGAACATGCTTAGCGAACATTCGCAACAGTGTGCCAAGGTAGATGGGGTCTCGATTGGTTGGAGGTGAGTTCGAATCGGCTCCGACGTCCGGATCGTAATCGGAGTTGTTCTTTCGGATGACCTCAATCACAATACCTACACCAACTGTCAAGGGGTTGCCACCCTTCAGCATATCAGAAATGAGCTTTTCGACACAAGGTTGCGAGACTAGCTGTCTGGTCAATTCGTTCGGTCCTATACATGATTGTTCGTTCTGCGATGCATTGGCGGAAATGGTGATGATGGCCTTCAAGAAGTCGCCGGCAGAGGTTTGGGTACCCCAAGCATGCTCCGAAGACAGGAAGGATAATAACGTGGGCATCAGATCTTGAGAGTGAAGCCACTGTCCGGTCCGTTAGTAATCGCGCAGAATTGATCGAGAAATAGTCTTACATCAACGATTCCCTGCCCTCCTTCGGCCTTTTCCAAGCTGATGATCTTGAGCAATAGATCCATGACCATCGGCGAGTCAACATGTTGGAGCATATCCTTCACAGCCCCATCCAGGGACTTGAATAGCTCCAGCATCTCTTCGGTCTTCTTGTCGAGAAGAGCTTCATTAACCTTGGTAAAGTAGCTGGCCTGTAGGGGATCGAGAGGTGCAGGGAGTTTCAAGAAATTCCAGAATTTGCGGAGCAGGACCTGGTTCTCGACCAAGGCCTCTGATATCGACCACGTATCGGAGGACAAGACCTCGGCAGAAACGTATGCATATCGGTTGCGTTTCTTCTCTGCTTCATCGTCGTCATCCTCGGCTGCCTCTCTTTCTCTGGTCTTCTCTTCGGATTCCTCATCGTCTCGGATGTCTTCGCGGGGTCTTTCGTTCTCCAGTTTGGGGGCCACGACGTATTCGAGCAATTTCTCCAAGACCTTGTCGTCGCGCAAGAACTCAATGAGTTTGGTGTTGTGTTGTTTGAGCTCCTGGATAAGGTCGCTCTCATCCAGCAGTTCCTCGAGGGTGACATCCTGCTTCTCGAGCAGCGTATCTATGGTCGAAATGTTGGCGTAACCGCCGAATCGCCAAAACATGGTTGCTTATGTGGCCGTGGTTGTCTGCCACCGATGAGATGGTGGTAGATCAAACCAGTGGATGGGTAATGTTGACGTCGAGCGAGGCTGGAAGTTGGTCATGCGAGTAGATAGTGAAATTCGCTAAATTACCTTACCAGCAGTGTGGGCGCTCTTGGTGGTATAAAAAGGACCTGGCTTCGAGATGTGGGGGGGGTATCTCTGTCTGTATTGAACACCCGATCTATGGTTTTGATTACGCTCTTCGTAGTTGACAAGAAAGACTTTATCGTGAGCGATCGTTGCGGAGTCGTGAAATCGTGGGGTATTTTGGTATGTATTTGGGTATTTGAGTATTTGGGTACTTGGGTATCGAAGAGTTGAGACACTATGGTATTGTGAGTGAGGTCAATTATGTGGTCTTACAGCGTGCCTGGAAGCCAGGCATTCAGGGTGCTTGCTCGTTGTGTCGGTGCAGGGCATGGTACGTGCGTCGTCTTTTTCTGAGCACCGAGCAACTAAATTGGGGGAAGATGGACGGGGGGGTGTGTGGTTGAGAGAGGAGGAGGAGGAGATGAAGGGTTTTGACGACTTTCCAACATTGGATTTTCGGTTCAGTTTAGGACGTGATATATTTTACTTACAAGAAATTTAGGGAGGGGGCTAGTATAGTAGTATACACAAGTACGATGAATCTCGACTGAGTGTGTTGAGGTTGATGATGATGATGATGATGATGAGGATGAGGATGAGGATGATGTTGATGTTGATGTTGATCTTGGTCTCGATGCAACAGATGTTTGGGGGTAGTTTGTGTGCAGGTGAAGGGTGGGAAGAGGGTTGTACTAGAGACTAGAATGAGGTAGAGTGGTGGTGGAGGTCGTGGTAGTGGTAGTGTCGTGTGGATGAGGTGGATGAGGAGAGTGAGGTGAGTGAGGAGAGTTGAGTGAGTTGGGGTGAGTCGAGGTGAGTTGTCGTGAGGTAGATAGATACCTTATACCTTGTACCTTATACCTTGTACCTTATACCTTATACCTTACTAAGTGCGTATCTTTTCCCTCGGTGGTTGAAGGGTTGGATGAGGCTCTGTGATGGTGTTGTGGTGTTTTCTGTTGTTTCTGGTGCTTCGGAGGGTCTGCTGGTCCTTTTCTCTGTGGCCTATCACCAGTGGAAGGTGAGGTAAGGAAGGGTCAATGGTTTGGTTTGTACGGTGTGCGTGAGTGACGGATGTGGTAGAGTCGAGTAGAGTAGAGTAGAGTAGAGTAAGGTCTATAGAGTTAGGTAGAGTGTGTGAGAGTGTGAGTGTGTGAGTGCGTGAGTGCGTGAGTGCGTGTGTGTGCGTGCGTGCGTTGGCGGCGGCTCTAGGCGCTAGGAATGATTAAATGAGCCCACGCCACGGGATACTTCTTTTGTAGGGCCTTCCGGTGTATCAGAGAGACGGCGTAATGATTTGGTACGTGGTAATGATTCCAAGTCGAAGGGGCTTTTAGAGAAGGAAACCGGACTGCTGTCTGACCTCTGCTTCGTTCGTGAATATCTGCAAGGCAGTTGTTCATGAGATGAGAATGACAATGGGCACGACGTCAGGAAGGCCTGACAGATCTGAAAGACCCGAAAGACCTGAACGACCGGTAGATCAAATAGAGTGATCGGATGTCACTGGGAAGAAATCTATGCCCGATAAGAATTGTACGTGGTTGCCATGACGGAGTGGATGTAATTGAATGGCCGAAATCCAATTGAACCTCCTCCCCTTTTCCCAAGGGTACTGAGTATGTACCGTGTACATCATCTCGAAGCTGGAGAACCATGATGACCAGCATCTCCAAGTCCTCTTGTCTAAACATGCATGAATTGGGAATCGCTTGAGCTCGGCAGGAAATAACAAACAATCTTATTCTCAGCACTTCCTTCACGTGCAACCAAGACCTCCTCCTCCTCCTCCTCCTCCTCCTCTTCCTCCCCTCCCACGCCGGATGTGATGTCTTGATGTCTCTCCCTATCGATTTTTCCATCCGCTACGGAGCATTCTTTACATGTCACTATGTCATGCACCTGCTGCACTGAAACATTCATGAATCTTCCTGCCACGTGATGTCCCTCGGTGCCTGACCGCCGGGTAAAGAAAAGACGCCGGCCTTTCATCGGTGCTTGCCGCATGACATGGTACGTGGTACATTATCTGACCTGATCTGACTTGGACCTTGAACTAAGGCGTGTACGTATGTATGGAAAGGTTGGCGACCGTGGCTGCCTGACCTGACCCGACCCTACTCTACGGTACCTACCGACCGGTATGATCATGCTCTCCCTCTGGCCGATGCTATCGTCATTAATTGATGACCAGCATAAATCACAACAGCGCAATAGAAGACAGCAGCCCGCAACATACGATACGACAAACTCACACAATCCAGACACAGCACGGGCCGCGACAGCTTCCCCATCATGAACCGACTATTCGGAGCAAAGAGCTCAGCGCCCAAGCCCACTCTCCAAAGCGCCATAACCAATGTAAACAACCCCGCCCACCGCCCGCAAGGCCCCGACTAACACCGCTCACAGGTCGACACGCGCGTGGAATCGATCGACGTGAAGCTGGCGAGCATCAACGCCGAGCTGTCCGGGTACCAAGCGAAGCTGGCGAAGATGCGCGACGGGCCGGGCAAGACGGCGATCAAGCAGAAGGCGCTGAAGGTGCTGCAGCGGCGCAAGATGTACGAGGGGCAGCGCGAGCAGCTGCAGCAGCAGAGCTGGAACATGGAGCAGGCGGGCATGATGCAGGACAACCTCAAGAACGTCATGACCACCGTCGATGCCATGAAGACGACCAACAAGGCGCTCAAGCAGCAGTATGGCAAGATCAACATCGACAAGATCGAGCGCATGCAGGATGAGATGGCCGATTTGATGGATATCGGTAATGATATTCAGGAGAGCATCAGTCGGAGCTACGATGTCCCGGAGGATGTCGATGAGGCGGAGCTCGATGCGGAGTTGGAGGCTCTTGGTGATGAGGTCGAGCTTGAGGGCTTTGGTGAGGCCCAGGGTACGCCGAGCTTCATGGTGGATGAGGTACCACAGTTCATCGATGAACCACCGCAGACTACTGGTCCGGTGAAGGAGACTGCCGGTTGATCAGGCTATAAGATGTTTTGTTTCTAGCGGGCGTTGGAAGGAGTGGGGTTTGTGCGTATTTTATCTTTGGAATTTGGGTTGGGTGAGCGCTGTGCATGTATAGCATGGGATATGGATACTACCTCCACTGGTCAGGTATAATAGCCAGATCATTATTTCAAATGTCTTCACATCTTTTCGGTCACAGTTGATAGTGCTGACAACAAACGGTGATTGATGATAACCATAGTGTATGGGTTTGTGAAATATATGAACAATTAAGGCAATGGGTCAGATTATATGCAGGCCTGAGAGCAGAAGGGTAAAGATCTATGGCTGCAGCTGGATATGAAAGTCTATAAACTTCGATAGTCACATCAATCGACTTTCGTGATTCATGACTTGCATTTAAGACGTAACCGATGTCTCGTATTTTTGTTCTTTTTTATAGTTTTGATTATCTTACAATAAAATACAACTGCCTTCGAAAAGCCAGAAAGTCCAAAGATAGTTCAGATCCGGAACTATTTGTATCCCTAGCTAGTTTCCCGTGAGTGGTGCCAGCCACCCAAAGACTTTCCATTTGAAACAGTGCTTGCCTTATACGTACCAGATATCAAGGGCTTGGAGCTGAATTACAGACCCTCCCTGGCAAAGTCGATAGATTCCTGGCTGATGTACTCTGCTATATCTGAGTCCATAACATTCAAGAGTCTTTCAAGCAAAGGCCCCTTTCCAAAGCCACTCACTCACATCATCGATGGATTTCTCGACAGCCTGCACTCTTGCAACCTCATCCTTCCCACTCTTCTGGACATTAACAAATCCATGAAAAACACCCTTCAACATCTCAAACTTAAGTCCACCCTTCTCAAATTCATACCCGACCTCCTTCTCACCTGTCAACCTCTCCATCATAGTCCGCGCTTCATTCCCAAGCATATCCCACTCAGCAGCAATAACATAGCACCACTCAGGCAAATCCGCCCTCCTAGCATTCGCAACACTCAACAACGGCTCGCGCAGATCCGCCCCAACAGGCAAATAAGCCCAATCGAACAGCTCCGCCACATCCCCAAGCATATCCCTCTCTCCAGCAGCGCGATACGGCCGACTCCTCAACTTGGCCTCGGGCGAGAGCTCAAACGTAAGCGGCGGGTACCACGCAACAACAGCCTTCAGCCGACCCCTGAAAGCAGGCAATTGACTCACGGCCAGCGCGAGGTTCCCGCCGGCGCTGAACCCCCCAATAGCCACGCGGTCCAGGTCGACGTTCAGCGTCTCGTCCGCCAGCACGGCTTCCGCGAGCTGGGCGACGTCGTTGACTGCTGTGGGGTACTTGAACCTGGGGGCTTTACGGTAGTTCAGCGCAACGACGACGATGTCTGCCCGCGCGGCTAGCTGGGCGTTGAAGGCGTCGTCGTTGCTTGGGTCGCCGAGGACGAAGCCGCCGCCGTGCAGGGAGATGAAGAGGGGCCGCTTTTTGGTGGGGAGGGCGGAGGCCGGGAGGAAGATGCGGTTTTCAAGGCCTTGTAGGGGCGGGTAGTATCTTGTTGCTGTGGGGAGGGCGGAGGTCCGCGGGACATGCTTGTATAGATTTAGACGCGCCATTGTCTTGGCAATTATTCGGATGGCCCATAGTCGTAGACTGAAGGAGATGTGGGTGAAGAAAGGCTTGGCTGTCACTATTGGAGAGGGAGTGGCTTCCCTGCTGGAAGCTGGAGCGGTTTCAGCCATTTGACGATAAGTATGAGACTCAAATTGAGATTGGCCTTGATTGGATCGGTTCTGGAAATTTGAGGGTTACATTTTGATATTGATCTTAGTAAGTGGGTTGAGGGTGTGTGATGCAGCATCACGTGTTATTACAGCAGACATCATTTACGGATATCTCGGAGTCACTCAACATCCTGGTTGCTTTTCATTAATTAATATTCATATGTGAGGGAGTTCGAAGGTAACTGCAATACTGTTGTTGTCCTATTCTGGAAGCTTTGCAGAACATATCAAGATATATACCAATTCTTCGGAAGAGGAGATGGTTTTGTTTTGCAGATTTATCATTATATAACTTGCCTGAGCACAACAACCACATCTCTAGTATACGGATGGACAGATTTGAGAGCACCAAAACAACTAATGATCCAATTGATAAAAGGGTATGACTTCCAACTTCATTAATTAAATCGCTAAGCGTGAAACATGATTTATACATCTACTGGAATCTCTTCTCCGCAGTCTTCCAGTTCAACACATCCCAAATAGCCTTGAAGTACTCAGCTTTGCGGTTCTGGTACTGAAGGTAGTAGGCGTGCTCCCAAGCATCAACACCCAAGATTGGGCTGTACTTTCCGACGACTGGGTCTTGGTTGGCATAAGTCTTAATCTCAACCTTGCCGGTCTCATTGCTCTTCACCAACCAGGCCCATCCACTACCCTGAATACCAGCCAATGCAGTGTTGAACTTGCCCTGGAACTCACCAAATGAGCCATAGGAGTCCTCAATCGCTGCCTGCATGAGACAAATATCAGTATGGAATATTCGTGGAGTATTTTGAGGAATTTCGTGATAAACGCACCTTCAAAGCACCAGAAGGCTCACCTCCACCACCCGAGTTCTTTGGAGCCAAGTTCTCCCAGAAAAGTGAGTGGTTGATGTGACCGCCTCCGTGGAAGTTGATGACTGGCTGAAGAGCAATCTGTGCAGCAATGTCGTTCTTGGCCTCGGCAGCAGCGATTTGCTCACTGGCGGCGTTGAAGCTGTTCACGTATGTTTGGTGGTGGTTCTTGTAGTGCAACTCCATGATTTGACCAGAGATAGCTGGCTCCAAAGCACCGAAGTCATCTAATTTATATCAGTGATCATCCAGAAGTTCACGGGATCCGGGAGGCATACACTGGAGGTCTGGGAGGGTAGCCTTTCCTCTAACGAAGCTGGTGCCAGCAATACCAGCAGCTCTTTTAGCAGCACCTGCGCGAAGAGTGCGGAGAGCTGGAGTGGTGCGGAGGAGAGATGCAGACATGATGAATGGATTGGGATGTGTAATTCGTGATGTCTTGATGGAGATGAATTGCAGATTGTGAGTTCCAACAGAGAAGATTGGTAATGCGAGAGCTGCTACTACCTTAAGTCTGTCGGTCGTTATGCCGAGCTCAAAGCTCTAACGTCATTTTTAGCGTAGCCGGCAGGGATCAGCGCGGGAGAACATTCCCGTCGCGTCTCCTACCAAAAATATCACAATCACGAGCGCGCGCATTATTACGCTCCGATTGTCTCTTGTTCTACAGCATGAGTTTTGCGGGCGCGTCATCGAGCAGCAATGTCTTACTATGATATAGATGCCATCTTGACCGAGGCGCAGGTAAGACTCATCTCTAAGAGAGGTGTTTCCCCCCAGCTTTACTGATATGCGTAGAAAGTACCATGCACTTTTGAACTCGACATCCCCAATTTGGGCTACCTAGACAATAACCCGGGCCACGTTCTGGCATCCTCTACGAAACTCGAACTCCCTCTCTGGCTCTCAGAACCGATTGCACTATACGCTTCTGAAGTCAATGTCCCTCTGATTGATCTCGATTTTCCCGATTGTCTGAAGTCACGCGTCCTTAATGCGCTCAAGGCCGATCCGAAGACAGTAGATCTTCGCGCGCAGGCCCCTCATTTCTATGCCCTCGGTGCTAGATTGTTGAACTTGTTCGAGGATGACGAGGTTCTCGAGATCTTGACGGAGACGTATAGGCAAAGAGCGCAATCAGTGGCTGATCATGCCAGCAATGCAGGTGGGAGAGGTGTAGGTGAGGGAGTGGACTTTTTAAGGGGACTCGATGAACTCGAGAGGGCTTTATTCAGAGCATCACATGATGGAAGTAAGGCTATGAGGGTCTGGATGGGGGAAATGAAGAAGAAATGAAGCGCATAACAAGGGATTTGGTGTTGGATGGGTTTCTACGTCTTCTTGATTGGAGTTTTGAAGGAGTCAATTTGGACGGCTATAGATACCTTCTCTGAGCGGATATCAGGAGAATCGGCTCATATCTACTGATACCACAATGAGTTTCGCTGCATATCTCACAATAATATTTATACTGTTCGCGACGCAGACAAATTGCGCACTAGTGACAATGACATTCTCTGAGCCAAAAGGCGAATGTCGCCAAATAGCATAAACTGCGATTAACCATATGAATACAATTGCACACTTAAAAGAGTTACGTACACTATTGTTAGGAATCATATTTCGTGACCGGCTTCATCTATGACCTTGTTCCAATATCAGACCAATTATATCGACTTAGGGACATCTTCAAACACTACTTTACTTTGTTACGCCTCCCGATTCTTTCCGATTTCGGTTGTCCCGCCCAGATTGACGACTACGACCAAGACGCCGTCGAAAAGGCAGCAAAAGAAGAAAAAGAACCATTATCCCCCGCATTTACCCCACAGACAATCATCTACAACATTACTCATAGTTAGATCATCCATCCAGACATCCTCTTGTATCGACAACAAGTACATCATAAGTTCCTCTGGTTGAGTTTGCTTACGTCGCCATGAATTGTCCCTCCCGCACAGACGAACCTGAAGCAGATGGCTACAACCAGTCGCCTCCCTTCTTGGCCGCTGCCTTGACAACGCGCGAGGATCTCAATGGAAAAGCCAATTCGCGCCTGAGGAAAGGTCGCGATCCGGAGAACCTTACGGACCAAGATCGTCCTAATCTCGATATTCCGTGCCCTGCCAGCGATCCCGAGAATGACTCGGGAAATGTAGGGGTGACTGCTGGGTACCAATGCCCAGGTCACGTGAGGCAGTCTCCCAATGCGCCCGGGGAGAATGCTGGTGGTGGAGGAGGGCCATCCCGCAAAAGTGACTGGAAAACACCATTCTTGGGACTTAAGGCGGTGTTATTCAAGTTTGCTAAGTTTGTGGGGCCTGGGTTTATGGTCTCTGTGGCTTATATCGACCCAGGAAATTATTCCACGGATGTTGCTGCCGGAGCAACTTTTCGTTTTCGACTCTTGTTTGTTGTTCTTATGTCGAACATCTTTGCTATGTTCCTGCAGAGCCTTTGTGTTAAACTAGGCACTGTTACTGGCATGGATTTGGCTCAGAATTGTAGAGCACATTTACCGAAATGGATGAATATCTTCTTATATTTTCTGGCTGAGGCAGCTATCATTGCTACCGATATTGCTGAAGGTTAGTTTTTCTTTTTTAGTTACTGTTATTAACACTCTTTCGAATTCTTTCAATGATCCTTTCAAGGATCTTCTGTTGGTGGATATTCTGGAGTTGAGGCTGAAGTGTTCTATGGCCGTCAATATGCTTGAACTTCTCTTGAAAAATCAAGTCTTAGCAAGCGGTAGTCTCTTGAAAATCGTCTGCTGTCTCCAGGTCTCAGAAAGGCCTATAATCCAACCATGACTGCCTTCTCGCGCAAGTATATAGTGAAGGGATCTTTACTGACAATAAGTAGTGATCGGAACGGCTATCGCACTCAATCTTCTCATTCCAAAGCTACCTCTTGTAGCTGGTTGTGCACTGTCCATTCTCGATGTCCTTCTCATTCTTTTGTTTTACCGACCTAGTGGCTCAATGAAAGGGCTTCGTGCTTTCGAACTCTTCGTTGCAGCTCTTGTTATCGGTGTTGTGATATGCTTTTGTATCCAACTATCTCTCATCAAAGACACTTCGGTGGGAGAAGTCTTTCGTGGATACATTCCATCATCAGCTATTATTCAGTCCGACGGGTAAGTCTAAAAGAATTCCATTCATTAAGGTATATTAGTTCTTTTTATATCGGGACTAACTCTCAACTAGACTTTATCAATCATGTGGTATTCTTGGGGCGACAGTGATGCCTCATTCACTATATCTTGGGTCAGGCATGGTACAGCCCCGATTACAAGACTACGACGAGAAACATAATCATCTGCCACCCGTCACTGAAGACAGTGACAAACCACCATACCGCCCATCACTGTCGGCGATCAACTTCTGCCTGAAATATAGCATCGCAGAATTATGTATATCACTATTCACGTTTGCTTTGTTTGTCAACTCAGCAATTCTAATTGTGGCTGGATCTTCTCTTTCCAATATTCCAGATGCTTCATCGGCCTCTCTTTTCTCCATCCACACACTGCTCAGCAACTCCATCGCTCCTGCCGCCGGAACAATTTTTGCACTAGCACTTCTTCTCTCCGGTATTTCGGCGGGTATAGTCTGTACCATTGCAGGACAGATGGTCTCCGAGGGAGCACTTCACTGGACAATTGCGCCATGGTTGAGGAGATTACTCACAAGAAGTATAAGTATCACTCCATCTATCATTATTGCTGGTGCTGTGGGGAAGGATGGGTTGACTGCGGCTCTCAACGGTAGCCAGGTCGCTCTATCCGTCGTGCTTCCTTTCGTTAGCGCCCCTCTCATCTACTTTACCTGCCGTAATCGTTTCATGACAGTCGATGATGACTCTTCGCCTAGTAATGAGTCTGGAGACGAGGGAGAGGACATGATGACTTTACCGGCTCGGGAGGATGGTGATTTCGGGGCTAGAACGGGTGTCAAGATGAGGAATCACTGGGTCACCTCTGTCATTGCTATTTTCATCTGGTTAATTATTGCTGTTATGAATGTCGCGAACTTGGTTCTTTTGAAGAATGAGTAGTTAAAGGTATATAGAAGTATAGATGAGTTATGAAATTTGTCTCTGTTTTTCTGTACGAATTTACACTCCTCTTCTTTCCTCTTATGATGGGCACTCGTTTGCACTTTCCTGTCTAACCCGCTGAGGGCTACGACGATGGTAAAAGGGCAGTCATTATCAAAGCCCCTACTCTCTATTCCACTTTACAATGCTCTCTACCTACCCTCTATTCAGGCGTACTTATGATCCCGCTTGCAGTGTCTTCCTCTGGTCAAGCTATTCCCAATGCTCGTTTCTTCCCTTCTCTTGACTCGCTATTCATCTCATGCATATCAATATCAAACTTGCCTCTACACCACTTGCATAATATCCTGACCTCTTTCTCATTTTCTAAGACCGAGTATTTGTCAGAACTCGCGAGGATCGAGGTCTGGCCAAATTAGCCCACCTTCAGCGTTCCGGTGTCTTCTTCCCACGCTCGCCCATTCATTATCAGCGTCGAGCTATACCCAAATGACAATGCATGAATTCCTCAAATACAACAGAACGAAGAGAGGGGATGTACGCAGACTATCAAAACCTACGAATCACAATGTAGTACAGCCCTACGTACAGCGATATCTTGGTACTTGTCTCTATATATCAAGCTACTACTCTAGACATATAAAATACCTATGCTGTAGAGTCGTTTCATCTACTTTCCCTCCTTAGGACTGGTGTATTATGAAGGTGCTTACTCGACCACCATCTCCCAACGCACAAATGATTATTCTGAAAATGAGTGCGGTTATTTGAGGGAAACTCTAAACACATGAGAGGGGAAGGAACGTTCTCTCTCTAACTTCAAGACCTCAGGTCCCTCTGAGAACTTGACTCATACACTTTCTTCTACTGCGACAACGGCATAACGATTATATCACATTGCATTATCAGCGCATTTTGTCGCTTGATCGATATCCATCAGGAACTTAGAGTCCCTCGAGTTCTTTGAGCCTTCAAATCAGTATCCGATTAACGTTCATTAGAGATTGGATCATTCCATCTTCTCCACACATCATTTTCGGACGCAAATAACTCCTATAGCCAACTTCGGGCTGAAACATCCTGTCCTTCGAGTCCTTCGAGACAGTATCAGTTCAATATTCATTCAGATACTTCTTCCTGTCTCACCAAAATATCATCATCAATCATGGACCCCAGCATGGCGACTTACCCTCATATGCGCGAACCTCTTTTTCATCCGTACAAACAAAAGACCCCCTCATCCAAGAAACATACTCTGTACAACAGTCAAGTGCAGGAATACTCAAGTCCTCCGTCTACATATTCATCGCCATATAGACAGGGTAATTTTGCTTTCTCGGATATAGCAGCATTGCAGCGGGGACCATCAAACCTCACTTCATCTGAGCAAGATTCGATGGCACATATGTACAACCAGAACAAAAATCAGAATGAAGTCCAAGCAGCTGCGCCGACCCATAATCAAGGGCACATTCAGGACCAGTCCCCACCAGTTCTAGAAACAGATATGATGTCGCAGGATATAAACGATCTTGCATCTCTCAACCTGGACCTCTATGGATTCCCAAACGAGCTACCCATGCTCCCGCAGCAGTCTCAGCTGGTCCGCGAAACAGGTGTATCAAACGACAACCAAGACCAACAACAATACCAGTTCGATCCAGCTGGGGCAGAGTTGATGCGTCAAGCCTCAAGTAACACTTGGGATTCTGGTATATCCGATGTTAACCATTCAAACTTTAATGGAAACAAAGACATGCCAATAATGATCCAAGAGCCATCAACACTCGATAAATTGTTCCACGTTCCCGGAGCCACAGGCACAGATATGATGGATTCTGGTTTAAATGGTTCTCCATATACCTCAAGACCGCTTTCTAGAGAGCAAAGCCACCCGGATTTAAATTCGTGGTCGCAACAGCAACCAACGCGTGCTGATTGGGGAGGATACGGCGGCCAGCCGATCGTTTATCCACAGCTGGAGCAGCATGCTGGTCCCTCGAGAGGAAGCGAAGAACCACAGCATCATCATACGGCAATCCAGCACACGTCACAGAGTCAACAGTCACGCATGGTCGGTGCCAACTTCATTCCTTATGCTTTGCAGTACCCACAAAACCAGAGAAACGCCTACGTACCTGTCGAGCCGAAAAATGAAGCCTCAGAATTTGACTACAACCATACCATGTACCAGCCTTACGATCCCGAACTCTTCCAGATGATGCAAGCTTTCCCCCCACAAATCCCCCAAAGCATGCAAAGTTACTCTCAAGGCCACCCTACATTCTCAATGGCCGGATCCATGAGCGTGCCTACGAATGAGATCCCTATCTTCGACCCCTCCTACCTTCCTCTCGTTTCCCAGCCCCCGAAGCCATCAAATCCCTACAGCTACAATATTTCTTTTGCGCCAATAGCAACTTCAGCCGATCCCGACGGCATCGAAGCAAGAGAAAGAGAGAGGCTCAAGAACAGAAGACCCAGAAGGCCTAGCGATCCAGCAGCAAGGGCCGCTAGAAAGGCTCGTCGGGAGAGGAGAAAGGCAGCGAAATTGACGGCATGAAAGGATGAGGAATGGGATATGGCGACTATGATACGAGATAAACGTCATGTGGCATCGATGGAACACAGTCTTTTCTGGCAGAATTATGTGTTGACAGTACTTCTTGCTTTCACGCTCATTATTCATAGTTTTCTTTCCTTCTTCTTTCCCAATTGATGTTTTCTCGAGGATTCCTATGTTTTCTCTTTCTTTTTTATTTGGTGTTTCCGGAAAATGCCTACGTTTCTGTTTTCTTCTTTCTCTTTCACTCTCATTTGCTAGACCAATCCTGCGTTTTCGTTTTCGAGAGGGTCAGTGGGCAGCTTGTTGCCACCCCCTCTCAGCACTGCCTCATCTCGTTTCTTTCCTATGAATGAAGTCTTAGAATAGCGCAATAACAGTTCTTGTTTAGTTTTCGTCTTGGTATACGCAGTTTTGCCATTTAAATTTAAAGTAAATATACAAAGCTGCTGGATAGACTTGCTTTTCGTTTCAGATGTTGTTTGTCGAGGGCGTCGCAAGAATCTGTAATTGATTTTGTTGGAATTTTTGACATTTGTACAGAAAAATATTAAAAAAAAAATTAAGGTCGTAAGACCTAATATCTTTGCCTTTGATTGTGACACTCATAGGCTTTCTTGGGGTATCATGCTAATGTGTACGTTCTCCATTCGAAGGACTCTGTGGTTGATTTCCTTGAAACAAATAAAGAAGATTGATATAATAGATGCGAGAGATTCGTAGGCAAATAAAACTGAGAATTCTTACATGGCTGCAAGACCTCGACAACCTCGTACGAAACTACGGAAATATATCAGCCGAACGGAAGAAAATCCAACAATGATGCGAAGTTGTATAACGACAATGAGAAACGACAAGTCTATATGCATAGTTACAAAGGATTTGCAACACATGGAGATGTTTCTGAGATTGTAAGCTGTCGGACTTGCGTTTGAGGATCGGAGAGGCTGATTGGCTCACACCCTCACTTATATAGCCTCAAAGGCCCATCCCAAGCACCCCAGCCGTAAGATTCACTTCGGACCATCGTACAATCAAGCGCGAAGCACGCTTCGAAATTGAGTGAGGACGTCTTAGTTGACACCGTTGAAGAACAGATACTTGAACATCAGCAGAAAACTCACCTCTGATATCATACAAAAATCACGATGCCTACTCAACAAATCAAGATCACTTAAGTCCAATGTATTAAAGCAAAGTCATCATTAAAAGTAAATATCATTAATCCCACCCTTCCACGCCATCAGCCTAAGCCTCTCATGATACAATCCAATCCAAAGCACAGCAGCCACACAAAGCCAACCCAATCCAATCCATTTTATGCAAAAAAGGGCCCTTTCGCCCACTCGACATTTCCCCCTTCAAAACAACGGGTATCTCAATCTCAATCATTTACATCCCCTCCCCAAAAGCCCACCACACCATAACAAGCACAAGCACAAGCACATGCACATATCTAATCATCGTCATCCTCGTGGACAGCCTCGTCACTCCACCCTCTACTCATGTCCACGGCCTTCTCCCATCGACCGAACATACGATCGCTCTCATCACGCGAGATCTGTGGGTAGAAGACCGTGCGGTCCTCCTTGTTGATCTCCTTGAGCTCGCCGAACTCCTTCCATACACCGACAGCGAAGCCGGCGGCGATGGCGGCGCCGAGCGCCGTGGTCTCGCGCATGACGGGTCGGTCGACTGGGATGCCAATGATGTCGGCCTGTGTCTGCATGCACAGGTCTGAATTGCACATGCCGCCGTCGACGGCGAGGATCTTGAGCTTGTGTGAGGAGTCCTTCTCCATGGCGCCGAGAATGGCTTTGGTTTGGTAGCAGGTTGCTTCGAGGGTAGCACGTGCGATGTGGCCACGTTGAGTGTGGGATGTGATCCCGACTGGAGGTAATATTAGTTTTGATTCTTTGCATGGGAAGTTTGAGATTGAACTTACAGAGTGTTCCCTTGGCATCATCGATCCAGTAGGGTGCGAAGAGTCCGGAGAAAGCGGTGACGAAGATGACACCGCCGTTGTCAGAGACACTCTCGGCAAGCTCAGTCACACGCGAGCTGTGAGCGATGAAACCGAGGTTGTTCATGAGGAACTTGACACCGGAACCGGCTACAGCAATGGATCCCTCGAGGGCATATACTGGCTTGCGGTCACCGCCGAAGTCATAGGCGACAGTGGCGAGGAGACCGTGCTTAGAAATGACAGGCTTCTCACCCACGTTGTAGAGCAAGAAGCAACCAGTACCGTAGGTGTTCTTGGCCTCTCCGGGAGAGAAGCCACACTGGCCTACCAGAGCAGCAGATTGGTCTCCAAGACATCCTGTGATTTTCGTGCCCTTGAGAGCACCGTATGCGAGGGCACCGTAGGCTTCCTTGTCGGAAGATGCGACAATGCGGGGGAGGGTGACATTCTTCTGGTTGAGCTGGAAGAAGTCGAGGAGCTGGTCGTCGTACTGGAGGGTGTGGATGTTCATGAACATAGTACGCGAGGCATTTGTGCCGTCGGTGACATGTACATTGGCCTCTTTGCCGCCGTTGAGCTTGTATATCAACCAGGTGTCGACGGTACCGAAGGAGAGACGGCCCTCATCATAAGCAGCCTTGACTTCCTTGACATTGCGAAGCAGCCAAAGAAGCTTGACGGAAGAGGGGTATGTGGATAGCGGCAGACCGCAGAGGTTGAGGAGCTTGTCTGAACCCTTTCTGGCCTTGAGTTCACGCACAATGGACTTGGTGCGGGTGTCAGGCCAGACGATGGCGTTGTAGATGGGCTCGCCGGTGTTGGTATCCCAGCACACAGTTGTTTCTCGCTGGTTCGTAATGCCAATGGCCTTGATGTCCGAGGCCTTGTGGCCCAATTCGAGGAATTTCTTTGTCGCCTCTTCAATGCACTCCTCCACGGATCCGATCAAGGTTTGCGGATCATGCTCGTGCCATCTGTATACCGAGGTAATTAGCCTGAATTCAACACGACGCCAATTGCTGACATCTCAATAGCGGGGAACACGGGAAACTCACCCCGACTCGGGATACAAATTCTCAAACTCGATTTGATGCGAAGCAACGGGAGTTCCTTCTCCGTCGAAAATCAAAAATCGAGAGGATGTAGTTCCCTGATCTATGCTACCGACGAACCACTTCTTGAGGACTTCATCGCTGGTCTCTGTAATTCCTGTCGGTAAGAATTTCTCCGGGAGACCAGTGCCCGGCTTGTTGATGTTTTCGACATGCATCGATTGAGGTAATTGATCAGGAAATTTGAGGGAGTGGGAAGGTGGTGATTGTGACTGAAGTGGGAGGCCCATGACCAAAGAGTCCATTAATATTATGTCGGAGAGGGCTGTGTATAAGCTTTGATGCTTATTATTATAATTGTGGTTCAGATTTGGGTGGTGATGGTGTTGGTGAGCAACGACGTCATACGACGGTGTTCGTGCGCGTTGTGCGGGCTGTAATGTTGGATGAAGTGTTGGAGTTGGAGGTGGAGGGGCGCTGATCGTTGTGGGTGAAAGTGGAGAACTATGATACGTGCGGCGGAATTGCAGTGAGAATGCGGATGCGGAGCTGCAATGCTTGTACTTCTGACTATGCCCGTCTGTGTGGAGATTGCGAGGGGTAGTGGTAGTAGTAGCAGTAATATATGGATATGAGTGGTGAGAAGATGGTATTTCTGATTTATAGGATGATAGAAATGTAGGAGGATGGACAGTTGTATTTGTAGTCGTAGGAACAGCAATTGGTGTCTTCGTTCTTGGTGTTCTTGAAGTTCTTCTTGAACCTGTTGATTTTGGTGATGATTCTGACGAATTGGATGATAGTAGCAAGAGCAAAGGACAATCTTTTGATTGAGATGATTGAGGAGATTGAAGAGATGAGAGACGACTTGAGTATAATGAGAATGAGAAGAGAGAGGAAGAGAGAGCAGCTTTAAGAACGGGGTGGATGAGGTTGAAGTAAGATTTCCAGACTCTCCAGTCTCTCCAGTCTCCGCTCAGCTGGCTAAGACTCAACAACAATAATGAGCGTCTGTGTGTATGTCTATGTCTAGTATGTCTGGAAAGACGGCAGACGAAGAGGGGAACAAGCTGAGCACATGGTCTTGTGTGTCTTTTACTCTTGCTGGGGGGTTGTTGTAGTAGCAAGGCGTGCAAGGTAGTCAGGATGGTAGTAGCAGCAATAATATTATTGTGCCTGGGACCACTCATCAGACAGACCGTCCGAGTGCTGCTGTCACTGCTACCTCTCTTACAACATCTCGAACTAAATAATCCAAGCATCTAACGGGTTTAGTGTGAGATGCCCGACTGGTGAAATGTGTGTGATGTGAGTTGATCAAGGTAAGGTAGATTGGATTTTATTGTCTGGGGGTCCGGAGAATGTGGTTACTTTGTGGTATGCACTCTCCGAAAGTTGTAGATAGATTCTTTAGTCGGTGTACTCGGTGTACTCGACGATAGAGTCTGTGATGCCGTTCCTATCTTCTTGTTTTTTTGTTTTTGTTTTTATTGTTATTGTATTTTCCGCATTCTTTACTATGTTCTTTTTCCTTTTTGTTTTTTTTCTTTTCCCTTTTTTTCAATTTTTTTTATCTAGCGATCTCCTCTTTAGCCGCGGTTTGTCTATCTATCTCCATGTGGCGGCCTGTTGATACGTAGTAATCCATATTTTACTACGGGAGCTTATGTGGGGTGGAGTAGCCTCTCTGATAGTTTGGTAATGAATGGATATCAGACTTTCATCCGCTTCCCGGCATGACAATGTCTGATTTAACAAGTGCGTGACTGACTGCCTGACTGATGATTACCGTTTACGATATGCCTGTACCAACAAATCTCTAATCATCTTGGTAAGTATGTCAGATTGTGTGCGTGCATGCGCGTACTATGATGCATATGTACGTAAACCAGAGTAGGAAGTACAGTAGAAGAACACCTGGTAATCGTACTCTTTTTTGCCTCTTTCTCTTCTCTTCTTACGCCTCTTGTGACAGCTGCATAAGGTAGATATGATGGACCGGGGAGGGCGGAAGACGGAAAGAGAGGATTGAGGGGAGAGGGGTATAGATCGAGGGGTTGGGGAAAGGTAGAGTTATGACAAGGTAACGTAAAACAAAGCAAAGCAAATACGATGCACAGCCATTCTATTCCCTGACCCTTTTTTCTTTCCTTTTCTTCTCGTTCCCCTTCTTACTTTCTTCCAATATCGGAGTATTTTTATTTTGTTTTATGTGCTTATATAGATCTTCGGGTCCAGAACTATATCCATAGAATAGTCTGTGACTGCAAAATGGTTAATCAAAGCTCAGACTCCGTAGACGTTATGAATGGTGATTAATGATTCCCCTTCTCGCATTCAACACTACGTACACCAATGAACCCGAGTAGTCCGGACTGAGTTTGGATTGACTGATGTAGGCTTAAACTTGGCTTGACCTGGCTTGACCTGGCTTGGCCGGGCTCGCAATGGCTTGAGAATGGAGCAGAATGACTACCAACTATGGTGTTGTGATGCTTGTATAGTACGTACTACTACATCGAAATTATTCTCTGGCCCCTCGGAAGACCTTCCTTTTCCCTTTCCCCTACAGAAAATTAAATACCAAAGAAAAGATGTCGGGCGCTGCACTAACGTTGGAAAAAGTCAGAGCTTTGGGGTCAAAAAGGTGGGGAACCAGGTTCGCATGGCTGTAATGGGGAAGATCATGGACAAAGTGACGGATCACGGGGACACATCGCATATGCATGCAGCTCTCTCTCTCTCCCTCTCACTAGGTACTTGAAGCTCGACTCACACTCCCAAGTATCAGGGAAGCATCGGCAAACATTCAAGACAAAAAGGGATTCGACAAGAGACAAGACATGAATGACATTTCTCCTCCGAACCGTAGAATCACTACGAATACTTGTCTGGTCTATGTACATACTCCGTGCGCACTCTATCTCCCTTAACCATGGCTTCTTCACCTTGACTTTCCTTGCACATTGACTTGTCCCTTGACTTGCCATCAAAATTGGCCTCTGCTTGGCCATGGCCTTGGACCACATTCTGATCATGTATGGGGGTATTCGTTACTCAAACCCCCCCTCTTGCAAATCTGCGCTGTCTCTGCCCTGCCACATCTTGACATTCCATCGATTTGTGTCTGTGATTTTTGTGTCACCCGCATGTGCGGCTGTCCACTTGCTACCACCTCATCCGGAGTATTCTTAATAAAGAATGATTGATCAACAGTGTCAGAAGAGGCTCAAGAAGGGTCCCGAGGAAAGAAAGATGAACCTCTGGGAGATTATGTCCATGTCAGTGCCGAGTCAAGGAGGGTCTTGACAGGTCACGAGATCGTTGATAGTGAGATAATAAAAGTACGATAGTCGGCGTACTGTGTACACCGGCATCGTGTATACCCTTTACAGTAGAGTCGAGTACGAGAAGTCATGATGGATGATGTCCAATAACAATAACAAGATGAACAATAATTCTCCGTGGGATGTCTCTTCTCTTCACTTCTCTTCGCAATCCTCCCTCCGTATTATTCCTTCTCTTTCTCTTATTACCAACACACCCACCCACGATACCCACCGATGCACGCCATGCCAACGATGCCCACGCTCATGCGCGGCGACTAGCATTCACCATTCTAGAACCTCTAGCTCGACTACCGTGCCACCGTACCTAATGGTGGCTATGGCTAAATTTACCATCATTCACCAACTGGAAGATTTACCCCACATTTGACAGTCAGCAAGGGTGAGCTCGCCCGCCGACAAGCCCCGATAGCCAGAGTCGAGCCAAGTCGAGTCAAGTCAAGCCAGGTCAAGTCAAACCAAACCAACACCGGAGCATCAAGAGCAGGTCAAGGTCCAACACGCATGCGACGCACATGCACACGCACATGCGCATGCACATGCAAAATTTGCATTCCTTGCGTATACAAGTGCAGTGCAGTTACAGTACAGTGCGCAAATCTCACCTACCGACATTTACAGAAGGGCGAGAACATTGTGCGCATTGTGGTAGAGAGGTAACGCCACGATTGCTGGCTAAGGCGATAACACAGACACTGGAGGGATAGGGATAGGGATAGGGATGGGATAGGCATGGGATAGGCATAATGATCTACCGAGGATGGGAAACGCCTCATGGCCGAGGTCGGGAAATTGATTTGTGGAAGAATTTTTTTTTTGTTAATGGGCTGAGGAATGCTCTTGGGGGGAAATCATGAGAAGATTGTAAATCGGAAGGAGAAGGAAGAGAATGGGAAAAGAAGAGAAGGGGATTGGGTATGGTGAGGTGGAATCTGGATTGAAGGGGGTGAGTGAGTGAGGGTCGCAAAATTGATTCCGAATTGCTTGCGGGTTCACCGAGTACGAAGTTAATTGAGATTATTTCTTGTCGGCAAAGGACAACGGTTTCGCAATTTGATGCTCACGATGCTTCGTCGCATTGGTAATGCCAGTCCAAGTCAGTAGTACTCGTGACAGGTATTTAGGAGTTGGGTACCGATATACCTTGCTTTGCCTATTACTATTCATATACTGTTACTCCGTACCTTACTTACCTGGTACATAATACGTATACATACCCAGCAGCTGAAGATCAGGAGCACAGGAGCACAGGAGCACGTACATTATTATTGATCGTATCGTAGTAAGCTATGTTCTCGACCTGTCAAAGAGAAAAGGCTTACGATGTCAGAGTCCGTAGATTATGTAGCTTATCAGAGAAAGTAAGTAGGTAGTAAGGTAAGGTAAGGGATTTACTCAGATAAATTGTACGAGAATAGATTTCCGGATAGCAACATATCGACGGAGGAAACGCAGGCATGTCAACGGGTATGATTGAGCGAGCATTGGGATTGGATATGCATAATAAGCATAGACCTTTTCTCCTGGGCAAGTATAGCGCTCACCTCACACTGACAATCGCTCAGGATATTTCGATACTTCAATATCTTAGTACTTCAATATTTCAATCTTGCTTGTACAGTCTTACAATCCTACAATCCAATCTCTCACTTACTATGGTCCATCCATACCGAATGTTGCCTCGTCCTGTCATACAGAATCAAGATTGAGTACAGTACGAACCCTACACTTACATATATGTATGTATGTACATAATACCATACATGCTCCAAAACAAAAGCATATCTATTATCTACCTATCTATCTATCTATCTCTATGCAACAGGAACCTGTCAAGCTCCGAATCATCTGCACGCACGATCCGTCAACAACCCAGCAGCGCTCAACCTGCCCTCCAGAGTGCCGATTATTACCGCACTGGTCCTCAAACCAAACACCAAACCAAAGGAAAGCATGAAAATCCCCCACTCACACTAAGCAATTCACCCTCTTGCATCAGCATGGAGTGTCAGTGCCATATCCCCGTTCTCCCATGCAGAGCTGTTCATTCCCATGACCACAATCAGATTGAGAAGAGAATCGAATCGAGAGAGAGAGCACCCATAATAAAAAATTCGACAGATTTCCGAACCCCCACTTCACTCCCATGTGCCGCTCATAGCCTGTTCCTGACCTCAAACCCCCTTTGGGCATGCAGACATACAGACTCTCCGACATGCAGACATGCAGGCCAGCTTACCTTACTCTGCAGAGAGGCTCTGTGGCCCCGTGCTGTGCCGCCGCCAAAAAGAAACGGTGCCTGTAAAGTCAATTACTTGTCGCCGCCCCGTACCTGAATTCGCTGACCTCTCCTCCCACCTCAAGTCTCGAATCTCAAAATCCACAGTAGCAACTCAAGTGCCTCACAACTGAAGCCTACAAATGCCCAAGACCCCAAGAACTACCACTACCACTACCACTACCACTACTGTATCTTTCTCTCCCCTCACAGAAAAGACTCCGAAGAAGGCCCTTGCTCCATATTTCTCCCGCAATCCAAACCCTTCCTATATGACCAGCGCAAACCCACATCCCATCCTCTCCAGGAAAGAAGAAGAAGAGAAGAAAAAAGGGCTCGGGAGGAGAAACACGGAGCACGAAAGCCGGAGAACCTTCTCCAGTTCAGTGGACCTCTGCTTTCTCCAGTCACCTTTTCTCCAGGTGGGGAGAGAGAGAGAGAGAGAGAGAGAGAACGAGAGGGTTCGGTTGCATGAGCATTTCTTCCCCGGGCTCTCCTCTCCTTCGCTGAATGCACTCGCCACACACACCGCGCCACAGCGATGTGTGACCTCATGCCCATGCGGATTGGCGCCTTGCTAGAATTGTCCTTCACCTTGACCGAACGTCTGACTCTAACTCTTCTGACTTCATTTCATTCCTACTTGCTCGGCCGCCCCACCCTGTCTATCTGCGATCCGATGCGCCACATGGAAGACGTCAATTGATGTCAGTGTGACGACGCTTCAGGCGCATCGCTATCTGTGAAGCGAAGGCTTGGAGGATTCGTTTCGATGCTGAGCTCATTTCGATGAGATCGAGATTCGCTCTTTGTGATGCAATTGCTGTGGGCGAATTTGTTTCCCACGCTGGAGGGATTGTGTAACTGCGTAAGTATGGCTGAGGCTCACGTCGTTTGTGAATATCGGATCGTCTGCTATGAGATAAGGATTGGGACTGATGTCACATTGACTTCTTTCCTTGATATTCTTTTGCTGTGATGTCAATATCTGTCTCTGCAAAGGTCATCGCAATTCCCATCTCAACTTTCACTACCTTTCCCCCTTTCTCATGTCAGATCAAATTTTTTTACACCTCTTGGCTTAAGTTCGTGGATTGGGATATTATTGTATTTCCACTCATATTCTCTCATATTCATTGACTTTTTAGGAGTTTCTTCAGTGCCTCCATGTTCAATTTCTTATGATTTTGTCAATGGTAGAAGTCTTACCTAGACTTTCTTTTACTGTCTGTTCATGTCGTCTTTGTTATATATCCGGCAACAATTATAGGATCATCTATACGACTCTAGACGGTAGGTTTCCTTCTAGTAAGTGTTGCTTAGATATCGATGGCGCTCTTAACTATATGTGATACAGCTATCACGGGGGCTTCTGTCAATGTTACCCAACTGACTCAAATCCTTTTGGAGGATTCCTGTTTTCAAAAGTGGCAGTGATACAGACAGACAATGTGTCGAGATATCCTGAGGTAAGAGTATACGCTTCGTAAGCATCAAATTCACTACAACTATCTCGTGGTTAAGACGCAAGCATAACATAATAGCAAAGCATTTGTCGCAAGATCACTTTCTCCCTGAAGAATTGACGAAATCTATAGCAGAAGAAACCCTGCTTTGAGATGTTGCACTTTTGTTTTTACTCTTACTCCGGACGCTTTCAAGAACGAGCACAAGTTCTTGCATCTTGGTAAATCGACACTACATCATCTCAATATCTGCAAACCTCAAATCGATCACCGACTACACTCTCAATACCCAAAACGCCATTGCCAGTATACCTCCAATTATCAGAGCAAGACCATTACGCTTTCACCTCACAGCTCCAACAAGGTTTTGAAATCACAACTTAAACCTCACTCTAACCAAGCGCAATCCCCCCTCCCTCATCTGTGTTCGAAAGCCTAGCCCTCGGTCAGCCAACGCCTAACTCCCACCTACCAACTCCCACCCAAGCCACCAGACAGCAAACTTACAGATATCGCACTCCCTTCGTAATCTTCCATATGGACCACACAATTATCGTCCCAAAAATGACCGCATACAGCGATACGAAGAGAAAAAGTTGCGTCTCCAGAGTCATATGTTTGTCCGCCCAGTCGAGCTTTCTGAACGGCACTGATTCAATATCGCTGCAGCAGCGCGGCTTGGGGATTGGATTGCAGCTTTCGATGGCGCTGGCATAGTAGGTAGTTGCCATTGCAGTGGGGAGAGTGCCGAGGAGAAGGAGGGCGGCCATTGTTGTGGATGGAGTTGGAGGGCTGAGGTGAGTTTAGTTCTCAGATTTGAGAGGTGTGGTAAGTAACTGGTTTGCACTCAAGACAAGTAAGCATATATGGAACTCTTTGGCAGTGCAGGCAGCAGGATTCCTCACTGACAATGACCGACAACGTGATAGCTCAAATCACAAGCCTCGCCAAACGTAAATCGGACAAATCAACGTGTATTGTGTTGGATGTACACGTACTACAATGCTATTTGAGGTCTTGCTTGGTCTGCTTTCGGACTAGCTACCTGTTGCGACGGATGGTTGCTGCTGGGAGTCTACTGTAGATGGTCGGATTCAGCCTCACAAATGACGTTCAGATTGTGTGTCTTGGCCTGATTTGGTTGATCCACTTTCTAGCGAGGCAGGGGTGGTTGAATATGGAATTCAAGCAGGTCTGGATGATATGTTGGAGTTGAAAGAGGTTTGAGGAACGAGGTTTGAGGAACGAGGTTTAATGAAGATATCCGTGGTACTTATAGGAAAGGGTTCAGGTTATACTCAACGTTCTTGTTTCATCCTAAATATACGAAAACCTCCTCTTAGCAATTTTTAGTGTTGCGGGCGTGGATTTTGTTGTAGGGTGGCTTGATCATTGAGATATATGACTACACATGGCAGTTTCGTGCGAGTGTTGACCTGACTTGCAATATTGGTTTAAATAGTACAGAATGGTGAAGGCTTTGATAATGACAAAATGAATACTACTGATGAGATGATCCGGCTTGAATGGACTCGGGTAGATTGTGCAAGTTTCTGGTAAACGTTAGTGTGTCTATTCAAGAGAGAAGGATACTGGGGACAAGAGTGTGTTCATATAAAGCCGCTGGCATGTATCAGTGCCTCGCAACTTTGGAAGAAGATTTACTGGCTTTGGTGAGACTAGTCATGAAGTCCTAACGACTTGACAGCCATCTGGAATGAAATAAAAAATATATTGATGATAACAAAAGAAGGCCAACAGCGACGATAGAGGCTAACTGCTCGCAGAGAGTACGACTTCGTCAAGTGCTTCTCCTCATCTCATGCCTTATGACAATGTAGATGCTAAGGGGGCGTAAGGTTTAACAATTTCTTATTTGCTTCTTCACCTTGATAATCAAAGGTCATTTCTGAATACATTGATGCCGATCCTTTATGTTGAAGAAGCAGGATGCACGTTAGTTCCGACTCACTTCGTTCAGAAGTCATAAGTCAAGATATCAAATCTGATACAGACTTCGAATATGTAAAATTTAGACTGAAATAAGCATATAGCCATCCTGACATTCAAATCGTATGTGACAATCTGAATAACCCTACACGCTCACAAGATGATGCATATCATCATACTCAAACATCTCATACCCTGACCCGTCGTGAAATCGTCATCGGAATATCTTTTTGAAATACAAACCAAGCGTTGTGATATTTCCATTGATGATTTTCGTTGACAAGTTTAATCTAAAACGAACTTCAGTGACTTCTCTGCTATTCTTGATTTGCTTGGCTCTTGAAGCTAAGGGTGGGAATGAAGGAGAAAAATGTTACTTACATCAAACAAACTATACAAAGTTGCAAACAACTTATACGTCTCAAGCATCGCTAGATATCTCCCCAGACATACCCTATTACCCGCTCCAAACACGAAATCTGCCACGCTCTTCATCCTCCCGTACCTCTTTTCGAACGCTTCCTCACTCTCCAAGTCCTTTCTCAACCATCTATCAGGATTGAACTGATCCGCATCTTCGCCGAAAACATCAGCGTCCTGATTTGTGACGGCAGGATTGATACCTATATTTGTGCCACCGGGAACAAAGCGCCCATCTGGTAGTGTGAAGCCAGATTCAGGAACAACGCGTTCAATCACTAGAGCGACACCAGGATTGACACGTAGGGATTCGCGGATAACAGCATCGAGGAAGGACAGTCTTTGGATATCTCTCCATTGCGCGGGTAGAGAAAGATTTGCGGTGTCAAGCTCTGATTTAAGCTTGTTATATGCGGAAGTGTTCTTAGAAAGGTAATAAACCACAGCACGTAGAGCGGCTGAGGTCGTATCTCCACCGGCGAGAATGTTGAGGATAAGATAGTTCACGATCTGGTTGTCATCAACTATTTCGGGATACGTTGTCTTGAGTTTGAGATACTTATCTAGAGAGCGCTCGACATTACCCGATTCTTGGCCGTTGGAAGCAAGTTCCTTTTGGTACTTAGCTAAGACCTCAAACGCGTATAGGAAGCCGGTTAGTGACGGCTTGGGTCCAAACTGTTTGATAGGATTCTTGTCAAGAAAATGGTCAAGCCAAGGGATCTGAGAGATCTGGGGAAGTAATGAGTGGTCTGTATGTTTGTTTAACTGGGGAGAAGAAGGTACTGGTGCGAAATAGTAGAGCCCATTTGTATTATCAGCAATGAGATCGTCTACATCCTTCTCTTGATCTATAAAACCATAGTGATGTCCGAAACTGATATTGGCAGTTGCATCCCAAGCAACTGGAGGCGCAATCAGCCACAACATTTCTACTAGTAATGTATCATCGATGTTCTTACAAAAAGTAAGCCAGTCATCCATCATACATGTCTTGCCAGCGTTTGGTTTATCCGCAAATTTTGTACCAAGCTTGTCAGTCAACTTAATTAAGGTTTCGTCGATGAGTGGCTCCATCTTTTTAACCTCGCTCATACCCCACATACTTCGAATAGGCTTCATATATCTATCGTGCCAGTCATTGTCGCGTGTACTGAAGATGTTTTGTAGCCGTTGGCCATTCATTACAATATCATTCGGTGCGTACATCTCACTCTGATCATGTCTCATTAGAAAGATCTGGTGAACTCAAACTTTACATGATATGCAGAGCTAACGGTACCTTTTTCCAGGTATTTTTAGTACCATATATGGATTTGATGAGGCTTGGATCGCTGATGCTAATAGTGTTTGGACCAATCCGTACAGCAGAGCCATACTTGCGGTGCCACTCGATGTTTGACTCATCGAAACGTCCAGATGTCACCACGATAGCACGCCAGATGTTCGTGAACTTGGCCATAAATGGTCCGGGGAAAGCGCGTAAAGGAGAGAAAAGCAATTCCCAAGACAGAATGGCTGCAACTGAGCAAATGACAGCCCAGAGAAGCGGATTGTTGATATCATCGAAGAAAGCCATGGTGAACCTCAGAGTTGGAATATTTTCATTTGTTGTGCAACTTGGAATACTAACAATTCACGAGGTGGAGAAGCAAAGTCGTATCAGCAAGAATCCCTGACCATATTGCAACATATGTTTGTCGTCCGACAATTACCCCTCAGTCCTCGACTCGTTGCTAACACTTCCATATACAATATAAAGTCCACAGCACAGAATCTTTGGTGGACAACACGAATCAAAGTGAATGTAGACTTACAGAGTGCATCTATAAGATACTTCATCACTTGCTTTGATCTCCTCCATCACACCCTCTGGCCGAGCGGTTCTGCTGGAAACTTCAAGCACTGTCTTCTTTACGTCCATCGAGCGTATATGTTCAGGGTATTGTATGACGTACGCTGTAAGTCGAACCGCTCGGCCAGAGGGTGTATTTGTCGATGGTCCATCGTATCTTACCCTCGCTTCCAAATGTGATACTATCGATACCTATCAATGAAAAATCAATTACCCAAGGTAGCAACCCTGTACTTGACACAAACGAAGATCGACACTCAACATTCCTCTCGGCAGATTCAATCGTCTCGCCGCCAATCTCAAATGTTTGTGTCAGGCATCACATATCTATCAAGTTCTATCGTTGCCCACTGAGTGTCCGTGCTCGAGTCAGTCTGAATTTGAAAATCCGCGAGAAGCAGGCATGGGCCATATCTTCCCATTGCGATAACTTCTTATCAGTTGTCAGCTCATTTCACTACCATGCTCACCCTCCCTGTTGTTGAGAGCTGGCCTGCCGATGTACGTATGCAGAGTAATATCCAGTTCCCTGCTCGCTGCCGACCTTGTAACCACTGGCTGCTTGACAAGCTTTTCTTGAGCTACAAGTACTTTCTTGATTTACGGAGGTTATCAAAGGCCCCGAGAAATTGACGGCCTGAGAGTTATTTACTTACGGGACCTCAGATGCTTCCTGGCAAAACCATGTAGTCCGGTAGAAATACACAGATAAAGGATGTCCATCAACGAGTGCGTGCACTGTTCGTGCTTTGCAGATCGTCACGATCATACAGAAATTATCTCTCTTTCCATATCGGCGACCACTCTAAGAAATATTCATAGGGTTGCGTGAGTTACATCAAGCACACCACTAATTAAAAATAAAGTCCTACGTTGCCTACAGCAGCAAAGTCCACCACCACGCCGCGCCTTGGATGCTACTGCCAGTGGGCGCTTGGGTATCTCTAAGAGCATCTAGGTTTTCTTAGGCACGGTACGACGCCACGAAGCGGATATTTATCGCACATCGAGATTGCTTTGAGAAGGGTCTTGTCATTTCACACACACGAGTCGACAGAACGATAATGGCAAGGTAATACCGAAACCTTTTTCTTGTCGGTCGAGGCGTTCTGAGGCGTTTTCTTTTTGCTTGATGTCTTTGACGGTGGCATCGGGGAACTTAGGGTTATGGATTTGTGATGGGGTTTTTTTTGACGGGCTTACGTATGGAGGTTTATGCGTAACTGAAGATCCAGTTGCGGTGAGGCTCTCTGGTTCCCTTTGGCGGTCATGTTTGGGGATGACTTTGATCGTTTTTGGAGGTTGTTGGGGTGGACGAGTGGAGTCGTGACGGGCGCCTGTGAGCAGATGGGGATAATCGATACGTCGGTCATATTGGCATCCTTGTACCGACATAATCAGAAACAGATGAGGGTTAAACATGCAGATAGACTTTGATTGTGGATATGATGAGAAACTGTGTTGCATCATATCTACTGTATTTTCAAGTGTGTTACTGAAGGTTGAGGTGCGTACGATAACTATACTTATGTATATGTTACTGTCGTACATATATGTGTCACGGTGAACGTCCGCAGTATGCAAGAATATGCGGGTGCGCCTTTGTGTCTCGGAAATGAGTATTTTGTGGCGACGGTATTGCATAGATAAGAGAGAGTCAGTCAACAATAAATATAGACAGCCTGTACATATGTATGAAGATGTCGTCTCGTCCATACATAAGATGCACAGATATCTCGAGAGATTAATCAAAGCAAACCAATTTATGAAAAGCCAGTGGTTGATTCGATGCAAGTGGTCAGTTTGAGTGCGGGTATGGGGTAGGGAATAGGAGTAGCTGGATTGGCCTGGGCTAAATTTGATTTGACCGATGAGAGTTCAATTGCTATTGCTTTCTGATTTGTATGGAGTATTCTAGTACGAGTAGATACACGGACTGGATGAGAGTGCGTACACACATACGACACACTTTTCTCAAGTGTACACAATGTACATACAGTACAATATACAAAGCCTGCCGATGGCATTAAAAGGATGCGCCTCAGGGTCCCCCGTACATCCAAAGATAGCTAAGATGAGATTGCCCAGACAAGGGGGTCTCTACACTTCGACACACCTAGACAAAGTTGAGACTAAACCAAATACATCTAATCAAGATGGTGGAACGAGAAGTGGAGGGCCATGTCTAGTGGAGTGCAGTCTAGTGAGGTCTAGTGAGGTCGACTGCCAGAAAATAAGTAGAAATAGTGTCTATCTTAAGGTAGGAGGAGGAGGAGGAGAGAGAGGAGAGAGGGGAGAGGAGAGACCAGAGTCCAGAGACCAGAGACTAGGCATCGGAAAGACCAGAGGCAAAAGAGACATAAGACAACCAACTCGAGACAGATATTCACAATAAAGATCGTGAGATTGCCAATGTTTTGAATGATTCGATCTGAATATCGTCATACTATCGTCAACTTCAAGGATCAATAGACTCGCTTCGACCTTGTGGTTGCCATAAAATACCTGCGCCTGCCATACACTTACGTCGAATACGAATCTCTACACGAATCCTCCACGCAATCTGGTGATCCATTATCCACATTCAAAACTTCTAAACTCCCACAAGTCCCGACTACCGCTCCCCTCAGCCACAAATATCATCACCACGAACCAAGCATCAGCGACAAGTGATCCTCAAACCAGGAAACCTTTATAATCCTGCCTCTGCTGACACAAGTCAATCTTCTTTGAATCTTTTACCCGCCAAATTGCGAAGTTCGATAATTCGCCAATTCCCTTGTCTTTTTAAACTTTGCGAAATATACAGATGCATTGAACCATGGCGAATTATAATGCTGTTAAGCAATCCGAGGACGATGCTGACTCTAATCACTCCTTGAGTCCGCCCTTGCAGCATACCGCGAGAAGTGACGACCCCCAAGCCCTATTTTTGGATCACCAGCAGGACAAACAGGACAGTGATTACGAGCACAACCACGACCACCACCATGGCTCCGACAACGACTCTGGCCTGGCTGGTCTCGTAAAGAAAGTTCGCGACATGAGTCCCTCGAATAACTCCTACGATATGTTGGAGAATGACGATTTCACCATTCCAATGTCGCCTGTCGAGCCTCCTTCTCCCCATGCACAAAATACCCAAACTCAGAATGAATCGCGAAAACCCGCGCCGATACAGACATCTGCCCCCGAAGAGTCCTTATCTCTCGGCGAGTTGGCTAAGGCCATGAGATCGAGTATGTCGGACGGTTCCCAAAGTGCGCATCCCAAATCGCCCATTGAGAGAACCGTATCGCCTGAACCCATGATGCGTAGCGCCTCTGGTCGAAATGTTAAACTGAGACACCCATCTCCTGGACTACAAAGTCTACAGGGCGCCTACGTTGGCAACATTGTCAACCTCGAAAAGTCTGCTGAACGCCTCAGCCTGACTTCCGACATTGCCGAGAGCATTCGTCGCATGTCGATGGAGTTGAAGAGATCCGACTCGAGACGCTCGAGCATACTGGCTGCTACCGTCGAGGCCATCGATATTCCGACAAGACAATTCTCGAGCAATTCCATCGTGGAGATGAACTCAGCGGCGAGAAACGGCGGTTACAGTCCAGGTGGCTTCATGATGAGCCCCCGGAGTTCGATGAGTGGCCCGATTGCTACAAGGAGTGTGAGTAAGAGCTCGAAGTATTCTCGTCCAGAGCCAGAGCAAGAAGGACGTCCTCTCGATAGTATTGTCACCGTATCGACTCGCGATCAAAGTCGAAAGAACAGCTTCATGGGGGAGGAATCTACAACTTTTACAAGAGATGTTATGGCGGCTGGAGGCATGGATGATCAACGCCCAACAACAAGCGCAAGCATCAACACAATTGATCAGGCACGGGATATGTTCATGGATTTCGACGGTGTTCATTGCGCTCCCTCTTCTAGAGGTCCCTCAGTCAACCCCGCTCAGCAACGGATGTCTTTGGGAAATACGCTTTCGGCACAACCCCAATCCTACGCCGATCCAGCCTCAGGTCAACAGATGGTCTACTACCCAGCTCCTGTGCCAACCATGCTCAACCTGCCCCAGAAGCTATCTAAAAATGTTGGTGGCGCCGCTCGTGACAAGAGAAGATCTCAAGTCATGTCTACTCTTCCCCCACAGGCTCGCCAATCTGCTATCTGGCTTCCTGATGTACTAGAGACAGATGACGATGCCCACGATGAATCTCTGGGAAATATGGAATATATGCCCCAACACCAGCGACGCAGTATGGGTGGCAGACGAACCATGAACGACATGGACAACATGCCTCCTCAGCTCCGAGCGAGCACCTACTTCGAATATCCTTCACTCTCCCAAAATGTCGAGCTCAAAGGCGAATCGGTCACAGCCACCTTGGATAGTATCCTTGATGCATCTGCTTCCGCCCCTGTCTCCGCTTTCACTGATCACGCTTTTGGTGGGCAGCTAGGCAAGGAGGTGTATGGACGCGAGCCTGCCAAAAATCGCAAGAGTGCATTGAATTCTCTTGCACCACCAAAACCAGAGCCTAAGAAGAAAGAGAAGCGTCGCAGTTCATTCTTGGGTCTTGGAAGAAGATCAAGCAAAGCAGATCTATTGGAGACGGAAGAAAACCGCAAATCTACATTATCACTGTCACTTTCTGGCTCTCGGAAGCCCCGCCTTTCGGCCGAGGAAAATGGGGAAGAAGACGAGGCACAAGAAGATAGATTATTGGATGGCGAGGATGGAATTCATCCTGAAGCAGACGAAGAAGGACAACTCGAGGAGGAAGTCTACGTTGGCCCACCAACTACTCTACTTGCGGAATTGCAGCTCCGTAAACAACAGCAGAAAATGCGGACTCGCCCTCTCACAGATGTATATGCTAACGGTGTTCACTCAACGCTTCTGGAAATGGAGGCTGTGGCTCAAGTTCAACAAAAAGCCCGTCAGAAGAAACAGGTCAACCTGGCATGGGAACATGGTATTGGTGCAGACGATGATGATGACGATGATGTTCCTCTTGGTCTGCTATATGCTGGCAATGCAGGAGCTAATGCAGCTCCCGTCATGCGTAGAGGGGACAATCGACCAATTGGTCTTCTCGAACAAAAACACATGGAAGACAACGAGCCCTTGTCCAGGAGACGAGAGAGACTTGCCGGTGGGCGATCTCCACGAGCAGCTTCAATGCTTGCTTTACCGAATCTTTTAGACGATGAGGAGGAAGGCGAGACTCTTGCTCAACGTGTTAAACGACTCAAGGCCGCTGGTGGAACTGCCACAGGTCTTCCCTCATCACGACCTGTTTCGGGCGACTTTGCTTCAGAGCTAATGTCTCAGTTGCGCGTCGAAGCCGCGGATCCCGATTCCAAACGCACATCGACAACATCAGTAACCCCACGCGAAAAAGAAGCGAGCAAAGAAAGCCCAATAGTCGCCGAAGAAGAAGAGACACTCGGCCAGCGTCGTAGACGCCTACAAGCCGAGAAAGAGGCACGCGAGCAAGAAGTTGGTAGTGGTATGCTCGGCGCTGTTCTTCAAGCCGGTGGTGTTGAACAAAAAGAGCGCCCCACCTTCGTAAAACAGAACTCTCTCTCCGGAATCCTCAGTCAGAATCCTGTCGGGCCGTACCGCTCTGGCAGCCAGGGCTCTGTCCCACTGCTCAGTCAGGAGAAGGGTAAAGGGACCGGTCTGCTTGGCGCTCACGAACGGAAAGAGATGCGTCGCGCGAGCACATTGGCCGAGCTGCAGAAGGAGAATCATCGTGTTAGCCGTCACATTTCTTCTGGGGATGGTGGTGAGGCGTTGCGAACTAAGGACGTCAAGGTCGGAGGGCTGCTCGGTATGCGCGATGAGATGCGCCATTCCAGCTTAGGACTCGGTGTTGCTCCACCTCAGATGGGCATGGGAGTCAACCCGCAAGCTAGACACTCAACTATGTCCTTCGCTACTCAGCAACAGTTTGGGGGCATCAGTCCCTACGGCAACCAGGCTGCTATGCGCTCGACCATGAGCTTCGGCCCCACGGCAACCGTTGGCATGGGATACGGCATGCCCACGCAAACAGGCTTCCAGCAGCCATACGCTGCGGGAGGCATGGGCGGTATGGGCTACGGTCAGAATGTGAATATGTTTGGCGGATATGCACAGCCTGTCTATGGTCAGCAGATGTATGGAGGGCAAATGTACGGTGGTCAGATGTATGGCTACCCACAGCAGGGTATGATGGCGCCTGCGGGTATGCAGACCGGTGGGGTTATTGATGATGGTAAGGGGAAGGATATGGTGGAGAGATGGAGGCAGAGTATCATGCCTTAGGTTGTGGGTTGTATTATTAGTGATTGATAAATAGTTTTAGCATGGCATTGCATGGTGTTGGGCTTTGGAAGCTTTTCTTGGCGATGGTTTATAGGAAGTACCGGATTAGGCAGGTTTTATGAACACTTCAATATACAGTGTATTGTTTTGATGTTGTCTTCGAAATGAGATTGCGTGTCTATGGTACCATTCGTATTCTATGTTTGCCCATTTGCAAATAACACCCGTCCACCATCTACGCATAAGCTGCGTCCGTCTACATATGCTCCAGCCTGACTCGCAAGATATATCACTGTCCCCGCAATATCCTCCGTCCCTGCCGCCCGTTTTGCGGGTACTTTTGAAACGAGATCTCCAAAGATGTCCGCGGAATCACCGCTGCCCATAGGGTTCATCGCAGAGGGAACGAACCCAGGATTGATCCCCACTACCCTAACATACCATCTAGCAAACTTCGCGGCAAGCAACTTGACCAGATGATCCGTAGCCGCCTTCGTACTCGCATAACTCATCATATCCACATTCGTAGCATTATGCATACTCGCACAACTACTCGTCACAACAACCACCCCTCTCCCCACCTCCCTACCCTCCCGCCCATCCTCCATCTTCCGCCCCGCCGCCGCAGCCAGTAGATCCAGCAGCGCGACCGAGAGGAAATAGTGCGCTGCCGTGTTGACTGCGAAGCTGGTTGTCCAGTCGCTGTGCGAGGAGGACCATAGTGAGGCTTGAAGCTCTGCAAGTGGTGCCTGGAGTACGTCGCAGGACACAGCTGGATCACGGCGAATGCCAGCATTGGAGATAAGCATATCGAGGTGGGACTCGTGCGTGCGGAAAGTGGCTGCCAATTCTGCGATACCTTCTTTTGTCGAGACATCACTTGCGAATCTATGGGTGTCAGTGAGGCTTGATATTCTGAGATGAGATTGGAGACATTACCCAATCGCGGAGCCGCCATTGCCGCTGCTCGTGCCCAGCTCGTTGAGTGAGGTCACCACCGAGGAGATGGGGTCGTTGGCCAGCCCTGTTATGTATACTTTGCTGCCGTTTGTGACTAGGCCTCGGGCTATCATCAGACCTAGGCCGCTGCTGCCGCCTGTGATTAGAGCTGTGCGACCAGCGACGGAGAAAAGTGATGGTATTGAGGTTGAAGCCATTTCTAGGGTGCTAGGAGGGGTTTTCACGTGGGATTGTAGTTGTTGGGCTGGTCTTGATATCAATGCTAGTGTTAATATCGAGGATGATATATATCGAATGAGAGCGACTTGATTAAGAGCCTTCAGAGCTTGATCGATTGGTTTGAGTATAGGATATAGAAGTCTATTTTCAATATTACAGGTGAACAGAAACCTCCGTAAGTAACTCTTATATATCTGCATATGCTTGAGTTTGGTGATAGCATGATAAGACATCCCACTGTTGTGCGGGACAATGTGGAGAAGATCTGATCTAATCTAATCTTATCTGAACGACCTTATGTACTAGGTTTCCCGGAGCAACAACTGCCTATGTCGACCTATTTTACATCTTTACCACAAATAAATTAAGCAACTTGACAATCCATACTCAAGGCATTCGAAGACCTATGATGTTGAGGAACAGTTCAATGATTACCTTCGCAACTGCATCTCATATTTTGCCGAGATTACATGAGGGAAGGTATTAGAGAGTGAGGTAGATTCGTAAAATTTCTTCTTTATAATTCGCATAGTGATATAGGCCTTGATCTCAAACTTGAGGTCAAAAAATACACATTTGATGCGACGACTGGGTCAAGAGATGAGAGTATTAGTTGAAGGCCTGCTTATAACAATCTCAAGACCATGGTATGTTTCCCGCAAAGTTCACCTGAAAATACTCAGTCTCGGAGCAACCAGTAAAGTAGAGCTATTTTTGCTATATACCTATCTTTGCTGTAGGCGGTTGCCCCGGTCCGGTATAAATACTCCTACCGTCTCTTCCCGATTCTGTCCGACCACAGCGTCGCTAAATAAAAATGTGATTGTCTGTGTTTGGCCTAGCTGTAGTGTAGTCTATATGTGGCAAAGAGGATATAGCTTCATTATCATCTATATGTTCGTCATCATCCTAGCCTTACTATCAAGAAGTTGACCATCGTCAGAAGCACGTGCCTTTACTAATGTCTATCAATAATCAAGCTAATATTGGATCTATTAAGCCTTTGTTATTGTCTGTAGTTTGCACAGGTAGGTCATGCTTTGTCGTCGTTTACAGCATTGTCATCATTGATGGTATCGTCATCAAATGAGTCTACAAGTAGTCAAAAGTCAAATCTATATCTGCATGGTAAATTCTTAAACGACACGTCCAGATACTCCTTGAATGTGGTTCAGCAAACATTGTATGTACATGGATTAAATTCATAGCATCCCTCATAGTATCACAGAAAGTCTTGCCCAAGCAGAATACACAAACAGTTTAGTTCATAATAATCATCGATTCGTTATAATCCTACACAGACAACCACTCCATACGTTATTCTTTCCAGGCGCTCCATTCATACTCTACCTGCCACCAAACCCAAAGCTCGCTCTTCTCTTTCCAATACCCAACCATGCCTTAACCCCACCAACATCACCTTCCTCCGCATCATCATTCGCACCATCAAATCCAAACGTTCCCTTTCTCTTCGAAATCGGAAGTCGACTCTCAAGTGCAGTTCTAGGTCTTCCTAAGTTCAAGCCCTTCTCATCCCCAATCCTGTCCACCTCAGCGCTCGAAAATCTCGTGTGTTCATTAAAAGCTCTGGTTACCTTGCCTCCTCCGACTGCCTGTTTGGTCGGTAAATCATTCGTCTCAGCGCGCTTGAAAATCTTCGACGTAAGGCGCGCACACATGTTATCCTTCACGATGGGTTCAGCAGTCATGGGACGACCCATGTTTACCTTCGTGCTAATTGCTGACATGGGTGTGTTGTGAACTTGTAAACTTGCAAGATGAGAAGGGCCCGAAGCAGATCTCATTGGCGTCTCGAAATTCCCCCTTTTATCGAATCTGATTCTTCGCTCCTCACGCTTCGGGTTTGTTGGATGAGCGCCGAGGGGGTTTATGGCTGGTCTGTCGGCGATAGAGGCTCTTCTTGCTCGCAATTTTGAGGCAGGTGAGCTATGAGCTGCACCTATCACGCGGCTTCGTGCGGATGATTCTTCCCATCTAGTTCTTGAACGGTCTTCTTGGTATTTGGAGCGATCTGCGACATCTCCAAAATCGAACAAGTCCGCGCCGCGGGCAGTGCGACTAGTGGACTTTGTATCAGAGTTGCTGAGGCTCATCCATGGATCAGCACTCTCCGTGTACGAGTCGGTCATGGTTGTGTAACTCTGAGTCTCCGAGTTCGAAGCTTCCCGGCGGATGTGTCTCTCATCAGTACTTTTAGGACGTTCGATCATACCATTTAGACGCTGTGTATGATTGGCTACTCCTCGAACATTATGTTCAGACACACCTGATTTCTGGTAAAAATCCAATGAACTAGTGTCCATTGTGTCTGGGGTTGGTGGTAGGTCATTTCGTCTCGTTGGGCCATCATTAGTGCTGTATCGCTTGAGATCAGATGGTTTTGGTTTGAGGCCATGTTTTGGAACTTTCTGGGCACTGATGGATTGACTTCTTCCTTCATACGCACTGAGTTGGGATGAGCTGCCAAACGACCGGTTGATTTCATTGAGATCGCGTTGTACTCTTTCAAGACCACCACGACTTCTCTCGAGACGCTGGAGGGGACTCTGGATAATATCGTTCATAGACTGAAATTGTGTCTTACGCTCGTTGCTGAGGGCACGAGTTCGACGTAATGGAGTCGCCTGTCTAGGTGGACTCAAGTCGTCTGCCACATGTGATTCCGTCAGTATATGTCCACCTTGGCTTTCAGGACTTGGTGCACCCTCACGGTTTGGTGGACTATACTTCTGGGTCGCATCCTGGCTTCCGTAAACACTGAGGAAAGAGCTTTGACTGAGTACACTAAGCGATGGGCTAGCCATACCCTCGCGATCTTCCTCGGGCAACAGTGGCAAACTTTCTGAGCTGAGGGCCTGTTGGAGGTTCTGCTGATAAACACTACGAAGGGTATTAACTTCTTCACTTCCATCCGATAAGAAAGATGGCATATGACCAAGTCGAGAGCGTCCCCCGCCTGCTGGAGGAGAGCTGCGCATTTCGTGGTGCTCTAAGCTCTGTTCGGACTCGGTTTGGATTGGCGTATACGTAGCATCAAACGATTTTACAATTGATCGATCGCGCTTCAGAGCTTCGATCTCTTCTTCCATCTGCAATATTTTCTGGACTGCTTCTCCAACAGCCTGGTCTCTCTTCTCAAGCTCATGCACCAACCGATCATTCATGTCCTGTATCTCATCCGCCATAGCGAGGTCTGAGTCCTGTTTGGCCAGTCGATCCTCTTGATCAGCTATCTGTGCCTCGAGCTCTTCCTGACGTTTCTCTAATGCGGTTTGTCTCTCGATTCTGTGAAACAACTGAAGCTTCAAATCGAAATTCTGTTTGTGGAGCGCATCAAGAGTCTATACCAAATTTAGTTCAATTTTCTCTGTGAAATATGGTTTACTCACATCTTCCATCTGCTTAGCACCCATGCTCTTCTTAGTCGTCATGCTGACACCTCCACTCGTACTAGGCCTTCTTGTATCTTTCTCATATCCGAATGATCCTTTGCGGCCCACGGGCGAGCTCTGTGTGTATGGAGAATCACCATCATTTTTAAGGTCGCTCTTCGTTGGTCTCTTCTTAATCCTCAGACCTTCGGCCCTCTTCTCCTTCAACTTCTCCTCTAGTAACATAGAACCAGAGCTAATGTCCCGGGATCTGGCTAATGCATCAATGGTGGAGGTACTGGATGATTGAGGTGTCATCTTCGAGGAAGTGCTTGAGAGAGAAGGCGCAGAGGTTTCGTATGGGTCTGCCATGATCATTTGCCTTGATGGCTCTTGCTCGTCGGTTCGAGGCTCAAAAGTTTGTAAAGTGGAATGGGAATATTACACCACGCGGAGGAAATGACGGCAAAGGAGGCTCGAAGCAATATTGTATCGTACTTGCTTCAGAACTTGTATTTGGAAAGTCACAGCTTCTCACATAAGGAGAGATAAATTGGTTTCCACGGAATGGTCCGGAATACTGATTGCGGCTTGTGTGGGTGACCAGCCGCAACTCAGCTGCCCAGCCGCAATTATCGTCGTTGCGCCGACCAGATCCTCCGGGCAAGATAAACACGACGATAAATAGACAGAGAACAAGAGAAATTTAGAAGGAAGAAAGGAAGAGGAAGGGTAAAAGAGGGGATATCCAAACCTCACTGTAGTACAGAGTCGGAAGCAAGGTGCCTCTTGCTCCTGCACCTACGCATCACAAAATCTAACACTCTAACGGATAACATCCCACCAGACAAAGAAACTAATGCAGCTTCCCTAGATGAACCTCTTCAGCTTGCTTATATTGACCCTCATTGGGTATCAGGGGGTTCAACCGTGATGCAGGACATGCAGGTTCTAATATGTTGGTCGCAATTTTGATCAGGGGAAGTTTCTCAGGGTCGGATTTTGAGAGGTTGGGTGTGACGGTATTTTATGATCACGGTGATGGTATCGCTTATTGGCTAGACAATCATCAACTTATTGTCCAGCGGGGAAGTTCTACCCTACATCAAGCGCGAGGGATCTTGACCTTGGACATCTACACAGGATATCTTGCATTAGAAATTCCTCCTAATATAACAACATCATCCAGAATATATGATCATAAATATTTTGCATCATATCCACTCATTCACTATCGACCACATTGCAATGGCGTACTATGAACAAATCAATGTGTCAGGTAAGGTCCGACTCTTGATTGAGTCAGAATATGCCCAGCCACCACCAATTCATCTCATCCCTTGAGAAGACTGTAGAAATTCAGCCCAGATAAGTCTTATGCTTCATAACTCAGTTGAATTATTATGGTTTTAAATCTACACTTGATCCCTATACCAGAATTGCTGTGAAAAGGTACCGTTTACCGTAAATTATGTTGGTGGACTACAGTTCAAATTTATCCTTAATAATATTTTAACCCGAACATTTTGAAATATTAAGTGTAAAATAGGGAATAGTGCTATGAGCGAGATTGCACAATTCAAGAATGAATGCCTGGTTAGTCTGTTATTTGTGAATAAGGAACATTTACTGCCACTTGTTTTAAAAGGATGAAACCAAATAATAAAGCCTTCAGCAAAGCAATTACATACATCACGAGTACGTACTCGTCTTAACTGATGCCGCCCAATGCCTATATCGTACAGTAGAGTGCTAATATCGGCGAAATTGTTACCGATAAATGCCAGACTATTCAGGCATACTGACTAGACGCATACGACCCAATCAGAAAGCAGACTGGCAGATTCAACCCCTGAATCCTTACCCCTGGCATTTTATCCATCGGCTTATCCATCCCCGTTATGCGTTATGCCGGTAACCCCCCGGACCAATTCCAGCCTTCTCATTGGTCAATTGAGTTATGTAATCGACTTAAATTGTTCTGGCCGACCCGCTTATGCTCGCCAGCCTTTCCACCAATACGTAAAATGTCCTTCTACGCCTCCAAAATCCGAATCTTCGTCGCGAATTCCTCAGGAGCCTCGGGTCAATTGGCTAGTACCTCGTCGCGTGACTTGTCCTCAAAATTTTGCGAACACCTTAGGGGCTCGTGCCTGCGTTGACCCCGCATTCTTGATGTCTACCTGTGGAGAAGGTTGTGATCCCAATGCGATAACCAAGTCCTCTGCATATCAGGACCATCCAGCAGCAAAAGATTCCATCAAAATGTCGTCGCCCAAGCATGAAGACATCGTGGACGAGAAGGTGTCACATCCCTCTCTCGAGGATGGCGTCCCAGCTACGAGGACAGAGACCAAGTCAACAGACGATGTCATCAGTAATGCCAAGAGGGCTACGGATAAAGAGCACCAGATGACACTTCTTCAGGGTATCAGGTTGTATCCAAAGGCCGTGGGCTGGAGTCTGCTCATCTCAACCTGTATCGCAATGGAGGGCTACGATGTCAGTCTCCTGAGCAACTTCTATGCCTTCCCGCAATTCAACAAGAAGTACGGAGAGCAATTGGCTGATGGATCTTACCAAGTGCCAGCAAGATGGCAGGCTGGTCTCAGCAACGGTGCAAATGTTGGAGAGATTATCGGTCTGTTCATCAACGGTTTTGTCTCGGAGCGTTTTGGCTACCGTTACACCGTTATGACGTGTCTCTCCCTCATCATTATCTTCACGGCAATATTCTTCACAGCTCAAAACATCATCTCTCTGCAAGTCGCGGAGATCTTGTGTGGTATTCCTTGGGGAGTCTTCCAAACCCTGACCATCACATACGCTTCTGAGGTCTGCCCTGTTGCATTACGCGGTTATCTCACCACCTATGTCAACTTCTGTTGGGGTCTTGGTCAAGTCATTGGCGTCGGTGTCATCAAGTCCATGCTGCCCCGAGAAGATCAATGGGCCTACCGAATCCCGTATGCATTGCAATGGATGTGGCCAGTCCCTCTTCTTGTCGGTGTTTTGCTTGCTCCGGAATCTCCATGGTGGCTTGTCAGGAAAGGGAGGCTCGAAGATGCCAAGCACTCCATTCTTCGATTGACCAGCCTGAACAAGGAGACGGACTTTGACGCCGACGATACAGTAGCTATGATGGTGCATACTACTGCTCTGGAAGAGAAAATCACTACCGGCGCCAGCTATCTCGACTGCTTCCGTGGCACTGATAGACGTCGTACTGAGATTGTCTGCATGGTATGGGCTATTCAGAACCTCAGCGGAAATTCCTTCTCAGGATACTCTACCTATTTCTTGGAGCAAGCTGGGTTGGATTCATCCAAGGCGTACGACTTCGCTCTCGGCCAATATGGTATTAACATGGCTGGTGTCTTCGGCGCTTGGTTCCTAATGAGCATGGGTATTGGCCGTAGATCCTTGTACCTGTACGGATTGAGTGGTCTTTGTGTCATGTTGTTCATTCTCGGCTTCCTTGGTCTCGTACCGGAGTCACACAAGAAAGAAGCCTCGTTGGCTACAGGAAGTATTATGCTGGTATGGGCCGCGATCTATCAACTCACTGTTGGCACAGTCTGCTATTCCCTCGTCGCCGAGCTTTCTACCCGACGACTACAGATCAAAACAGTCGTCCTCGGACGAAACGCCTACAATATAATCGGCATTGTATGCAGTGTCCTGACGCCGTATATGTTGAACCCAGGAGCCTGGGACTGGAGCAATTATGCCGGCTTCTTCTGGGGCGGAATCTGTTTCTTCTGTATTATATACACATACTTCAGAGTTCCAGAGCCACAGGGTCGTTCTTTCGCCGAGTTGGACCTTCTTTTCGAACGGGGCGTGAGTGCGAGAAAGTTCGCCAGCACCGATGTTGATGTCTTCGAGGAGGTCGTTGATTCTAATGTCTTAGATCAATATGAAAATAAGCTGCATCACACTCATACCGAGCAGCCAGTAGCAGCATCTTGAGCTTATCTTTGGGATTTGGAGTTGGAGTTGGAGTTGGGGTAGCATTTATAGCAATTTATTAAATAGCCAATCGCATTAATTTATATTATCTTAAAAAGCCTCAGAAGCTTACAATTTTTTTTATTTAATTGCAGCTCTCGTGAAGATACTCCAAGTAACTACAAGAGACCAAATCCAAATTTCTTTAATTCATCCGGAGTCACCATGCCGTTGAGTACGGATTCACATATCGCCCAAACAATACCGGTAATAATATGGTCCAGGATCAGAAAGCAGAGCAGACATTCCAAACAGCACCATGCTCTATTTAACAATTCAAATCATAGACTCCACACAAAATAAACGTTTTGAAAATCCCGAAAACAAACCAATCTTGTGGGCCAACGTCTGCCTGTATTGTCGGTAGCAATTTCCAAGTTTCAAGCTTATTAGTCGGGGCTCAATTGTGGGGTTCGCCCATACCCAGCACTGTTTCCGAACGGCTCGGGTGCAATCTACATCATACAACTTACGAAATGCGACTCCCGTCCGTCTTCATCCTCATTCCTCGTAGTTCGTATTTTGTCTAGGCCCATGACAATATTTATATGTTACTGAAACATTCGGGGATAACTTTACTTGGGGCCGCAAACCATGTTTTCGGTCGCTGTCACTAGTACTCGCGCCTCCCTTGTGACATTACTGAGAGCAAGAGGTAGATATATAGGTAGAGACCATCCACGTCTACATTTCGTCCCTATCCATTCACATCACGAGCTCCGGTAGTTCTAGTCTCTCCTAAAAATTTCCGTTCTTTAGCAGTTCACTCGTTTATCCATCTTCAAAATGCATTACTCCACCCTCGCCCTCAGCACCCTCCTCGCCAGCGCAAGCGCCATCGCCGGTCCCATGCGCAAGAGAGATTCCTGGGGAGGCGCTCTTTCTCTGGGCCCAACGACCTCCAGAATCATCTCGTCCTCTACGATCCTCATCCCAGGAACCGCGCCCTCATCCCAGAACGGAGAGCTCTTCCTCTGGCCAGGAATGAGCAATGGTACCGGCGACCTGATCCAGACGACTCTTGAGTCGTGGCCCGACAACAGCTGGTGTGGCGCCACGACGGGACAATGGTGAGTTTTTATTCCCTTCCATCCATGGGAAGCAGAAGATGCAGTATTTCGAGTGCCGAGAATTGAAACTGATGTCGATAGGTGTGTTCGCGCATCCCTCTTTGGCTCCTTTGGTCAGCTCGATGGCGACTGTGCCGCTGTCAGTGGTGATGATCAGGTGCTCATTGAGTACACTCGCTCAAACGATACCCTCTCCTGGACGCAGAACGTCTACAATGCCCTCACTGGTGTTGCGCTTAGCAACTTTACACATGACTCTGGACCCATGACCGGTTGGGGAACGGGAACTGAGTGTGATGATAGCTGCACTGGTACCATTGCTACTCAGACTTACTTGAACACTACTATCACGCTTGAGGCGGCTGACCCGGCGTTCTCGGATACTCTTGTTACGTCTGGTGGAACTGTCTATGAGGGTTTGACGAGTGAAGAGGGGGGTAAGGTTTGGAAGATCGCAAACATTACTGTTCCTTCTATGTAGATTCGTAAAGGGATGGTGGTTATTATAAGTGGTTAGTGGTGTGTTTCTGTATATATTTATTCCATGTCTATATTCGTCTTTTTAACAATGGAACACTTTACTATTGATTTACTTCATCGGCGTTGCAAAAATGGTCGAGTACATTACCAACATAAGTTACCTTCTGCAAGTGGTGTTGCTCAATGCAACTCGGTGCCTAGAGTGACCTTTTTCAAGACCCTCTCCAGGCCAATGTTCATTCATTCGGCAAGAAGGATACTGATGGCCAGGATCGTCAGTGGCAAATATAGAGCGCAAGCTCACTACGACATCTGACCATGATATTTTATGCACGTCAACTGATGTTGGAGGCGTATGGTCTGGTATTCTGTCATGTGTGACAAAACTGAACTTTTCCTAAGTTGTAATGTGAAAAATATAAAAAGAAGCACATTTCAACAGAACTCCAGCCTGATATCGATTCGCAAAAACCCAAGTACATGTCAGCCTCCCTCTACCTTCCATCCCTCTAAGTATAAGCACTCCCTTCAACCTGCCTGACCCCATCCACGCCATGGAACCAGCTCACACGGTCCTTCGTAAACTGCTCCACTCTGGGTCTCAACTTAGTCTCGTGCAGATGGAAATCATCTACAGTGCCAACGCGCAGGATACTCACGCCCGGGAAATTCGAGCCAACGCGGTACAAGAGGGTGCCACAGGTAGAACAGAAGTGATTGGCCATAGTGCCGCCCGAACCGATGGTGAGCGATTGCTTAAAGACTTTTAAGTTGTCCTGGCCGCGCAGGTGCTTTAGGTGTGTGTCGGCGACAGTGAAATTGGTTGCGAACATGGATGCAGTGATTTTGCGGCAGTCTGTGCAGTTGCAGACGAAGACATCGACTAAGCCTGGGCCTTCGGTTGGCTGGGGGTTTGGAAGCAGTGTTAGAGCAGAGATACATGAGTATTGGGAAGTGTAAGAAGGAGGCATATCCGCAGACAAACAATATACATGTGATAAATAGACTTATGTGCTAGACTTACAAATTCGAGTTGCACAGCGCCACAGAAACATGTAGCTGTCGCTCTATCATCTTTACTCCAGCCGTCACTAGCGGAGCCGGCTAGAGGGAAGTATGGCTTAGATTTATTGGCGGTGGAAGTGTTGGCCATGATTATATATAACTGTATGGTTGTTCAATATGATGTGGTATTTGGAGTTGTTGATAGAGTGAAGATCTGTTGAATGTTACTGAAGCTGATTTTGCTGTTTGCAGTTGGACATACGATTTATATACACAATTAGGTTACGAAGAGCCGCATTTTAAATAATAAGGTTCCGCCCATACGCAGCCACCGGCGTAGCTGGGCACCTGGGGCCATCGAAACGGTCGAAACGGTCGAAACGATCGAAACGAGGGAAGCGAGGGAAGCGGGAGGGGTCGTTTTGCTGGGGAAAGTGGAGAGTTTGAGCATGCTATTCCATATATGTATTGGCTCAGAAATAAGCAGCTGGGCCGTGTCGACCTTTCTCCTCGAAAAAGAGTGCGGCATACATAGCTATGTATCTGTCGATGTACATAATGCCTGAACACTGAAAGACTTCCTTGACTTGTTACTGACCCGGGTTGCTTCAATTAATGCCGGCTGACAAATGACATCCGTTGCTGCGATCTTCTATGCAGCGTGCTTGGTGGAACACTTGATGATAAATCACTGTCAACTCGATCTCATTCTCATTCTCATTCTCAATCTCACATATTTACCTGACTAAGCCTACCCAAATACTTGGTCCAACGTGTATGTCACTACCTTGTATGCGCTCCCTAGATTCATCAAGAGTTGCAAATTTCTGCTGACAAATTTCCTCCACTCGTCAATGCGCATCGTTCCCTTATCTCCTCAAACGCCTCCAACGTGCATTTCAGGGCTGGCATGCGGCGTTTCTTCTTCGTCCAGGCCTCGTCAATACTGAACGTGATTCATAGATAGAAAACAGGTATGTATTGATTTCAGCGAGGAACCAACAGTCTTGTAGCAGGGTTGAAGATGTTATCCCTCTTGGACCACTCTCCTTAAAGCTTTCCTATCCATGAATACGCCAACACACTCTTACGTCCTATTTCATATCATCACAAATCACAAACATCAAGCCGCTTTCCTAGCATTCAACGTACGCAATACTCCGTTGATCTCGGGCTCTACCAGCGCAACACTAAGCTGTTCTATATTGATAGGGAATGGTGATATGCATCAATGTAATTCCTTATAACCTCGATCACTCCGAACTCGCATTTGTGGCAATAGCAATTTTCTAACATATTTTTTTTATATAAAACGCATGCCATGCCCTCTGAGAACAGGACTCGATTACGCTGGGCGAGATTACATACTTACTTTCCTTACGAATAAGGACACAGTAGTCTGGTAAACAAACGAATAATGTATTCTCTAGCCTGCGGAGGTTAGAATGAATCGCGCAAAGTCGCAATGTATAACTGAAACAACATATACAATTTGGTCAGAATCCTAAACTACTTAAGGTGAGTAAACTAGATCGACTATTTACGTCATCAACCAACCTACACACGCCCCCACTCGTACCACCCGGTACTTTCAATGCCTCCAAGTGCCACAGGCGGATACGTTATCCGTAACATGCTTCCCCCGTTATTTGTAGAGAAGGCGGGAGCAGAGTAACCAGCACTCGGGCTGGGACTTGGAAGAGATGTGTATTGAAGTTTGATCACGAAGACGGATGAGTTCTAGAATGGAGTGTGGATGCAGGATCGGATAGATGAGTTGGCTTCGAGGTCTAGAGCTCTCTGATAATGACTGTGTTCTATATGTTATGGTAGTTTAGTAGGTTCAACTGATCACTTGAATGATTCCTTATTGCGATATTCTCTTGGCGCCTATCCATGCCTAGATCGTTAAGGCGCATATTCTAAGCGTATTTCACTCTTGGGAAAGTGCTCTGGGGAGTGAGTTTCCCGAGAGCGTGTCCTCTATCGAACTCTAAAACGGGTATTGCTATTAAGCTCACTGGGGTCTGAACAGCAGTTCATAGCCAAGAAAGAAAAAGGGGCTCAATCCCAATCCAGCATCACAACCCCAACAAAGTCTCGGCAATCAACGAGTAAAAGCATCAAGTATTAGGGGACAACACTTCAATATCTATAATACACCCACAAATCCATCCCTACACCTAAAGATCAAAGCAAATCGGGTATCGAAGACCAATACAAACCCCCCGGGTCCCAGTTCTGCTGCTAACCAGCCAGCCCGCCACACAATGGAACGAATCGCAAAACCCCCAAATGGTATCACAAAAGACAGACCCATTCGCCAATGATGCTAGGAGAAATCGAGATATTTACGGTCTGGTGAGTCCTTGTCGTGCCTGAAATGTGTCAGCACAGAAAAACTTGTCATTGAGGAGCGTTAATACATACCTTCATCTGCTCAATCTTTGCTTTCAGCGCAGAAGTGACTTCAGCAGCTCTCTTCCAACTCTCAACGCCATCTCCTGTGGCTCTGCTAGCTCCGCTAATGTCCCTTCTTTGGCTGAAGTCTCGTGAAGGTGAAGCTCTACCGGTCGATCCGCTAGCAGATGATCTCGAAGCACTGACATGACGAGGCTCAGGGCTCATCTTAGCGCGATAGGAAGCTGAGATGGCATCGATGCCATTCTCCTTCTCTTCGCCCATGTTCGAGTTGAAGCTGGTGATGCGTGATCGTGGTCCACCAAAAGATCCACTGATAGCCCGTGGCGCATCGTAGGAGCTGTTGAGTCCATTCTCGCTGTAGATATCGCCTTGGCTCTCTTTCCTCGCAGGTGATTGCATGGCTTGTACACGCTCAGCGCTACCAAGGGCTTTCTTCAGTCTGTCCATCTCTCGTTTCAGTCTCTCGTTTGTTGACTCCGCCGCTTCCGCATCACTTCTTGCTCGAACGAGTTGGGTTTCCTTTGCCTTGATGCTAAGCACATCTCGTGTGTGATCTTCGATCAGTTGTGCGTTTTGGTTCTGCAACTCGTGGATCTGACTTGTAAGCTTTGACTTCTCTGACCGAAGCTCTTCATTCTGTTGGGCTAATCGATCCTTCTCAGCACGCAATTCCTCAAGTTCTGCACGCTCAGCAGCTGACATTCCCTGAACAGGTTCTGGCGATGCAATAGGAGGTGCAACTGGAGCAGGTCTACCAAGGGGGCGACCAGCAAGGCCACGACCACCAAGTCCGAGCTTCGGTTGTGGTGGTGGTGGGATATCCTCTTCCATTGGTGGTGATGGAGCTCGTGCTGCTACAGGTCTTCTTGGAGAAGCTGGTGTGGCGCCACCTGGACCAGCAAGTCGTTTCAGAGGAGCTTTCGTGCCTGGAGGAGGAAGACCGCTCTTCGGTGCTCCAAGCTTAGAGCCAGGTATGGCTCGAGTTGTAGGCTGTGGCGCAAGGGGTGCTTCTTGTGCATATTGGCTTGGAGCGGGTGCTGGCTTTTTAGCCACCGTCTTCTTCACCATCACCTTCTTTGGAGCGGCTGCAGCTGGAGGAGGCTTTGCAGCAGGTGGTGGAGCGACCTTCTTTGGCTTGTCCTTCGCCTTCACTTCAGCGGTCTCAAAGTACTCCTTGATCTTCGTCTTTCGGATATCATCCAGACCATCAAGGTGGGGATTCATGGCCCTTTCGCCCATGATCTTCATCAAGGTACCAAGAACTTCCGCTCCGCCGGATCGCAAACCTTCACTTGACTCGGAGAGCAGTTTCTTGCCAGAATCCACAATTGTCTGGACTTCTGGCTTCGATGGAGCCTCTTTGGTTGTCTTCAGGCATCGAATCAAGAACTTCATAGTACCCTCCTTTACCTGTGGATTCTTGTGCTTCAAAAATTCCGCAATATCTTCAAGACATTCTGAAAAGCTTGTACTTGCAAAGACAGCGTCAAGTGCGGCGCCAAGAGCATCCGCCACCGATGCTTTCTTCTCCTTGAGCCTTTCCATGATCGGCTGCATTATTACAGATCTATGCTTCGCAAATGACTTGCGAAGACCATTTGCAAGGACCTGGATACACTGTGCTGCAACGGTAACGACTGCAACATTGGCATCTTTCATCGACTTCGCGAGCCCTCTCACAATTTCGTTGTAGTCGCCATCCTTGATTCGGGGAACATTCGTTGCCGCGTAAAGAGCGTCGAGTGCTTCTTTTCGGTCCTTCCATTTGCTCGACGCGAGGTTGTCGTGGAAATCTCCTGGTACCTTCGACAGTACATCTTGTGGCTCAGCGAGATCGAAAGCATCAATTTCGCCAGCCTCCTCTTCCATATCATCAACCTCCTCGTCACCACCCGCACCCCCTGCAGGTGCAGCTTCAATCGCGGCTTGTTGAGATCGAAGTAGTCTCTCCTGCTTTGGTGCTGGTTCAGCTTTGATCTTTTCGAATTGTGCTTCCATGTCCGTCTGTTGTGTAGGCTTTAGTTCTCCCCAAAACATTACTTTCATAGCCTCCCGGAGCCATCTGTAAAATTCAACTGCGAGATTCGTTGCCTCTGCTCTGACGTTCTTATCTGCATGTCCAAAGGCCTTTGGCAGGGCCTTGAGGATAGGTTTCGGGTCCACAACCTTGCAACCATAGTTATGTACAATTGCTGTTAGTGCTACAAGAGTAGCCGCGATAATCTTTGGTTGTTTATGTGAGAGAGCTGGGAGCATCTCTTCGATGACTGGCCCAGCTGTATCTAATTCAATGTATAATAAAATTGCTTCCAGGGAAGAAGCTTTGGTTGCTGCTCTCGTAGAAGGGAGACCCTTTTCGACGAGAGGGTATATAACTTGACCTCGTGTTCTGTGCGAGACTTGTTCAGTAAACAATCTTTGATTTCGATCACAAGGGCTTCTCTCACCTTGTGCAGCCATCTTTACCTCCAAACTTGAGGAATGCACACAAAGCCGCGATACCATCTTGTTGGGCCGCAACGTTGGAATCGGCAGCAGCACCCTTCCAAAGACCCGGATCTTGAAGAAATGGTTTAAATACTGGATCGTTCTCATCGGGTGTAACTTCAAACTGTTTTGCTGCATCTTCGTATGCTGCTTTTCTTACTTTCCAGATCTGTAAACCTTGCAATCAGTCGGGCCATCCCATGCGCATCTTCTGCTCTGGAGGCGCACCTTATGTTGAAATCTATCCGGCAACGGAAGGGAACTAAAATCTTCTTCCTGGTCCGCCATCTTTCCTGGTGTGAATGTATTTGATACTCGTCGGGTGATATCTGAGACGCGACTGGTCAGCTTGCGGAATGGAGTGGATTGTGAAGAAGCCATGATCCACCGCGGAAGAGTTGTGTCATGGGCAAAGAAGGGTGTACATGATTTACTCTACTGAGCGTATGAATTGGGAAAAAGTGAAGGAGCATACAATGTTCAGTCGGCGCAAAGGGATGGTTCTGTGATTTGTTGTGAGGATTCGTTCGCGGGGTTTATTCGTGTAGGCAGGAGCGCGGTTTGCGGATACTTGCACTTTATTCGAAACGCGATATAACACAAATCAGACAGATCCTAGATGAGGCACTCTAACAGAACTTTGTAGGAATCGTGAGGAATTGTTGAAGATGCCGTCGTCGATGATGGCGTTGTTCTTTATTGAGGTTGGGCATAGAATTTTGGCGACTTTCTCCGATATCAACACAACCTGCTTCGGTAGCTCCGCCCATGGTAACTACGGCGACCCTTGCCAACTCATGTTTGTGACGAAGGCGTCTAGGAAGGGAAGAGGCTAGAGTCAGGGGACAACCCGACATGGTCACACAAACGCGCTCTGTCTCTTTCTTCTGACTAAGAAAAAGCTTTGAGCAAGGTACGCAGCGCAATATGATATGTATGTATTGTACTTGCTGTACAGAGATCTACCTTGCAGTTTTCCATTCTGACCATCATTGCGGCCCAAGACAACAACACCAGAATGCCATCGACGGTGAGTTACACTTGATATGAAAATCAACATTTATTCTCTGCATTGTGGTGATCTGAAAAGAACAGCGCAGTATCAGATCGGATTATTATATGGTTTCTTGTCAATACATAACTGCACGAGAGGTGAAAAAGATGCATCTTCGAAGACATATTATTATCTGATAGGTGAAAGGGTGAAGTAAACACAACATCCACATCAGTCAGCAGCCAGCAGTTAGCAGTCAACAAGTAAGAAGCCAAATTGAGCCATTGGGTGATGAGATAGAGGTAGAGGATATGTACAAAGGTTTATGTATGTACCACATATATACTGCGCAGTACCACCGTTATTCATAATATATATGCAGTTATTTAATGCTACCTATGGAGTGAGTGAGTATATGTATGTATACCTACTGCGTACATGCCTACCTCACTCTCATTTTGATCCTCTTGATCCTATACACTCCATCACCTACATCCATATCCAAATCATAGAAAGTGACTTGTTATCGTACCCTACATTAACTACCTGAAGGTAGATATATAAAAGTAAGTGTCCTCTGTATAACGCTACTACTGTAGGTACGGTAGTCTTGGTGAACACAACATACATACCTAGATACGACCTACTACGAGTATCAACACGCACGCAGTAGCTGGTGACAGCACCACACCTCACACCTCACACCTCACACCTCACACCTCACACCTCACTCACACCTCACTCACTCACTCACTCACCCACCACTCACCACACACCCACACGCACGCGCATATCGCCTAAGGTACCTACATACATCCAAATCCACCCCCACCAAAAACAATCTACCTTACCTACAATAATGGCGGATCATTATGCAGTATCTGAATCCTACCTACCTACCTACCTACTACTACTACTACTACTACTACTACTACTACAGATCTTCCCAACCACACTCCATCCCCCACAGTAGAAACCTTTCGCTCCCCTTTTCATTGTACTTACTTATTGTAAATTGTTTTCACCTTGTAAATATCAAAAGTCAAAGAAACTTCTCACCCCAAATCGTCATCCACAATATATCGCACAAATCACCCACAGCAATCTCAGTCGTCGCCCCTACCGCCCCCAAAAAAGCCATATCCTTCATTCTGCTGTCCACTGTCCACCGCCCACCGCCAGATAGGCGATACTTTCCTAAATCCGCGAAGCGGCAACCGAAAGAAACAACAACAGAAAAGGGTAACGAAACTACTCTGTGTAGCCAAGACTGCACCACCTTCAGGCAAAAGAGAAGAGAGGGAAGAGGAGACTCCTGAAGGTCACACTCCAATTGATAAGATAGGGATCTGTATGCATGGGCTTCCGTAGTCGCCATGAGCCAGATCTTGACGTCGCGGCAGGCCGAGGAGCTGTAAGGAACCATCACATCAAACCTGCTATTGCACAGGCTTGCGCGACGACCATGCTGATACTGATCCTTCCGTTAGACATAAATCCATCATCGCATACCTGACATCTACAAACCTGACGAACAGCGCCGCTGCGTTACGAGAAGAATTGAACATTGGGGAGAGCTTCGATGCTGCCACCAGCAAGAAATATGAGGGGTTATTGGAGAAGAAATGGACCAGTGTTGTGCGATTACAGAAGAAGGTATGAGTCTCAACGCGTCCGAAGGATGGAGCGAACGCTGATCCCATCAGATAATGGACCTCGAGTCTCGAAATGCGAGCCTACAATCCGAAATCGACTCCGCTACCCCTACTTCACTTTCACGACGAAATCAAGACCCCGTTTCATGGCTACCCCGATCACCAGCGCGACATACCCTCCAGTCGCATAGAGACCCCATTACTTGTGTGGCCTTCCATCCGATATTTTCCTCACTGGCATCGGGCTCTGAGGATTACACCATCAAGATTTGGGACTGGGAGTTAGGAGAGTTGGAAAGGACGATCAAGGGTCACACGAAAGCGGTACTGGATTTAGATTTCGGAGGACCAAGAGGTGGAACATTACTGGCATCATGCTCGAGCGACTTGACCATAAAGCTATGGGATCCTGCGGATGAATACAAGAATATACGAACGCTCCCTGGACACGATCATTCGGTATCTGCTGTACGCTTCGTCCCGAGTGGTGCTGCAGGATCACCGTCCTCAGGCAACTTATTGGTGTCAGCGAGCAGAGACAAGACATTAAGGATATGGGACGTTTCAACTGGATACTGTGTGAAGACAATTCGAGGACATGCTGATTGGGTTCGCGATGTTTCGCCTTCGTTTGATGGAAGATGGTTATTGTCAGCTGGTAACGACCAAACTGCACGCATATGGGACGCTTCTTCCGGTGAACCCAAAGCGACTCTACTCGGCCATGAGCACGTGATTGAGTGCTGCGTTTTTGCTCCACCCGCTGCATACGAGCATCTCGCAAAACTCGCTGGACTGAAGAAACCACCACCAGCCAGCAGCTCGTCTGAATTTGTGGCTACTGGATCACGAGACAAGAGCATCAAGATTTGGGATGCTCGGGGGACATTGATCAAAACGCTGAACGGCCATGATAATTGGGTTCGAGGACTGGTATTCCACCCCGGAGGGAAATTCCTTATCAGCGTTTCTGATGACAAGACATTACGATGCTGGGACCTTGCGCAAGAAGGCAAGCTTGTCAAGACGATAGATGATGCTCATGGACATTTTGTGAGCTCGATTAGATGGGCGCCAGGCATTGTCAAGGACGCACCGCCAGCCAATGGCGAAACAAACGGAGCAACTGCAAACGGTATCAAGAAGGATGAGTCAGCAAAGGTGGCCATCAGATGTGTCATAGCCACGGGCAGTGTCGACTTGAATGTACGCGTCTTCGCTTCATAATAGGCTGCTATAATAGGTTGGGAGGAGTTCGGAGTAGGCTTGCATTGCTAGGGCGTGGTGCTACTTGGCTATGAATGTATGACTGTTATGCTATCATATGATAGAAAATATCTCTTGCCTAATGCTACAAGTGCGCAAAACACCTGTGCCATGACTGCATACTCATTCCCAAGTTGTCAATTGCTCGAAACTACAATTGTGCAAAATGCGGTGCCCTGGCTATATACTCCTTCCACGTGGTCGTGGGTTCGTCGAGAAGCTATTAAAACATCAGCATATGCCACGCTTGCTCCTCACTGGCGCACTTACAGAAAGCGACCACAAAAGATCCAGATCCTCATTGAAGTACCCGAATTCGGATATTGAACTGAAACACTGGGCAACACTCTCTTGAAGTTCCGGGTTCATTCCTGTTTTCCCCAGACTTGCCTTGAAGTCCTCCTTCGAAATCTGGACATACTTCGACTCCTTCACCTTATCACCAAGCACTTCACCCAGTTCCTCCATCAACTCTTCCCCGGTGTAGTACCCATTTGCACCAGACACGTACCTCCCAAGCGTCTCCTCCCGATGGAGGAGGATAGCCCTGACGAACTTCCCGGTATCCACCGCTGCATCAATCATGCCGAGGTTACTGGTGCCGGGCACATGAGTCGCGAAGACCAAACTGGGCGGGCCCTCGGCCGCGGGGATTTTCTGGAACCACCCCGAAAGCGTGTCCATGTAGGTGCCGACGATGAGGAAGGTGGCGGGGATTCCGATCTGCTTGATGTGCGCGTCCACTTTCGCCTTGGAGTCAAAGTGCGCCACCTTTGTGTATTTACCGTTCGACGCTTGTCAACTTTAGTCTTCATCCTGCTGCCAACTTCGCGTGTGCTTGCTCCCTGTGTGTATATGTACCTTCGCTGCAGCTCTTGAGCGTGCTCCAGATCAAGTGCTGAATTCCTAGCTCTTTGCTTATGTCCGCTACTGCTATTCCTCGTAGTGTTTCGGCTTCGGAGTCGAAATTCTCCCACCAGTTCGTCACGAGGAATACTGCGTATGCTCCTTGAAGTACCTCCTTTATACTCTCTTTGGAGTCCAGATTTCCCTGTGTTGCTTTTCAATATCGTGTATGGGAGCATGTTTATAGTAGGCTTTGGATGTATATTTTGAATACTGGAGACTTACTGCAACTACTTCTGCGCCCTGGGAGACAAGTGCTTGTGCTGCCGGCTTGCTTGTGTCTCGTGTAACGGCTCGAACTTTGAACTCTGCATTGGCGGCCGGCGAGGAGAGTACAGAGCGAACTACGGATCCACCCTGGATTCCTGTTGCTCCGTATACCACGAGGATCTTCTTTTCCGCCATTGTTGGAATTTTGTTGAACTATTTAATTGGAAGGGCTGGATTGTTGGAGGACGCTATTGCTGACTTGGTTTCCCAATTATCTGGGGCGATGTTGGATCATTTTATATAAGTCATTGACGAATCATATTCAGATGTACTTCCTGTCTCTGTGAGATTGTTGAACGTGTTACCGCCGCTCGTGCTCGTCGTCGTTCAACACATGATGTGTGATTACCAATATGCGGTGACATACGGAGGAACCTCCCCCCGACGGCAATTGAATTGATAAACCACCTCCTACAGGACTGAGTTATTGGAGATATTTTTATGTAATTGGAGAGAATCTTACATCTAACTCAGTTCGTAAATAAGTAAGATGTATTGAGTTTATTAGATAAAGGCGGGGGCGGGGTGACGTTTATAGCTTTCGGACAGATTGAAAGCGTTGGTTGGAAAAAGATAAGTGATTAAATAAAGAAATGTATAGTACAGAGTAAGAGAGGAACGCAATATTGAATTATTATGGTGTCAAATATCCCTCCTATATATACCACATAGAATGCCATCTAAAACGACCATCAGTATAGTGTGTGTAGCATAGAAATCCATTCAATTCTCGACATCACGCCCCCATTTGCTTACTTCAGATATATAATTTGATCAGCCATCACTAACGTTTGTATCAGTTACGTTCACAACTCTGAAAGAGATGCAGGGTTAGACAAGGCTACTTTTAAAATGCTGGTCTTGGTAATTCTTCATGCGCCATAAGGAAAATAATCACTTAAACGGATTTGGTCAATAATCAAAAAACATTGATCATCACGATCAGTGGAAATAATTAGTAAATAATGGGGTAAAAAGCATAAATTTAGACTATGAATCCCAATACTTATGCTATTTCTTGGAAGACAATCTAGACTTTCAACAGTAGCTTTATATTGATAAACCTCCAGAATTCAAAATCAAGCCATTAAATCATTCATTCAATGAATAATATATTTGATGTTGCTTAAACTGCGTCTAAACCTCGGACGTACAATCACCTCGCTTGTTGCTTAGCGGATACCAGAACGGGTCATGTAAACAATGGAAATCGCAAGCATTCATCCCAACACCACACCGACAGTTACACCAACATACAATCACGAATACATTGAACCATTCTTTCAAGCACACATACTAAAGTACATATGCTTATTTCAAATTAAACTCTATTCATATCGAGCATAGAACTGAGGGCCTTTTTGCCTTGTGCATTGGCGCATCAACACAAACAATGACGCCGAAAAGAGAGGGTTGCGAGGCGGTCAAAGTCCAGCTCGAAGTGTAGGCATCTATTTGCGAATCTTCTTGAAGACATACTCATAGTGAAATAGGAACATAAATGCGGACATCTTTGCCCCCAAAGTCGCGCCACATATTCCCCGAGCCTGGGAGCGGAGAGCCGTATCTGCTCATGCTCCACGACTCACCGGAAAACGAGTATGGAAGAGACCGGGACATAAGTCAAAGCCAGACGAAACAACTTATGAAGAGGGCATTGCAGAGCTCGAGAAAGAGGGTACTGGTGCGAGGAAGAGAGTTCGACAGACAGGGGCACGCGACGCTATCCGCGACGCGACTTGGGATAGCAAATCATCACAAGAGAACAGTGCAAGAGGTAGGATTTGTTCAACTCAATTTCGAAGTAGCACTAACAACCATGAAGACATCGTCGATCCAGCACAGCTTTCGCCGGTGAAATCACAGCCCCTAGGTATCATCAAAGGTCTCGGCATGGTCGAACCAGAGCATACTGTCCCACGAAAACGAACAAATGTCAATCATATTCTGACGCCCAAGAGGCGCTCAAGACAAGTCACATTGGAACACTTTACAAATGCGGCAGCGGGTACACCAGGTAGAGGAGGGAACACACCAAGACGCCAATCCATCCGAAAGAGCATTAGACAGTCAATTATGCCAACCGAAGACTTCAGTCCGGCCAGACTTCAGTCTCCACAGCTCGGCCTCTTTGAAAGTAAACCAGCCTCATCTCCAAGCCCAAGGAAAAGACCAACACAATCAACTTCTACCAGGGCGCGAAGCCCTCAGAAACCTGCTATGCAAGATATCAGTGAGATTGCAGAACACTCTCTGATCGAAGCAGTCAAGGAAGGGGGGTCTAGAAAGAGCTTGCGAAGAAGAACCAGGTCCATGCGGTCAAGTTCAGTGATGGAGATTGCCGAGTCGTCAGAGATCACAGTCGAAAGCATTCTGTCCGAGCCATCTGTGGTTCCTCTTTGGCAACCCCAACCAGAAGAGCTTGGAAAGCCCGAAGAACCAACCGACACTGTAATGGAGGATACGGATGATGGGCTGATGGAACCTGGAGTTCCTGTGGATGATGGACAGTCCAGTTCTCTCGAGGTGTCCGAGCCAGTAACTGAATCTGTGTTTATTGAGGAATCAATCGTAGAGACAGAGACAGAGGCAGAGCAGCCTGCTGAGGTGGAGCCTGCTCAGACGGTTAAAGCTGTTGAATTTGATGAAGCGATTGCGATAGACAAGCCTGTTGAGGCCGTTGAGTTCATCGAGGACGCCCACAGCGGATTCGAGTCGCCAAAGACAACGATCGATATCGAATCTCCATCCCCAGCTTCCACAGATTCTAGCTTGTCAGAAATCTCTACACCTGAGCTGGACCGTATTGCCGATCTTCCATCCGAACAACTTCTTGTTGAACAGGCTGCCCAGCCTTCGGCGGATGACACTGATTTAGGGTTTATCTCACCAATTAAGACTTCCGAGGCGCTTAAATTGATCAGTAGTCCTACAGTTGCTCCCGCTCAATCCGAGCGCGATGAGCAGATGCAAGATTCCACTCTTTCGGAAGCTCAGCAAAGTATCAGCTCGGCTGAGACAACCACAGACTACCACAAGGATGACACGGATATGCTCCTGAATTTTCTTACACGTGTCAAAGCTGATAAAGCTGCCAAAGCACAACAGTCGCCTCCACGTCCAAGACGTAAGCGTTCGCTTCCACATTCTCCTCTCCGTCTTCCACTTGGAGATGTGGATTCCAATTTGTCGCCTTCACCCAAGAAGTCCTTGGCGCCAGACTTCGATGCTATAATCGAGGCACCACCATCTCCTTCCAAAAACCCATCCACCATACCTTCTAAGTCGAAACGTGATAACCCTCTACGCACGGCTTTGCCTGACGAAGACACTGCAACTATCAATACTCCAATTCGTCGTAGTGGAAGGACAAGACTACCTGTCAAAAAAGACCCCGTCACCGGCCCGAGTCTGATCCCTGTCCGGAGACTCGGCCAAGACGCCGAAACTACTGTGACTCTAAAGCGCAGTGCTGACAAGGAGCTGGCTGCCCTTACTAGAGTCAACACAAGAAAAAACAAAGGCGGGGCGTTAAGTGCACTTGATGTCTTAGCCAAACAGGCTGAAGCCAAGGATGATCCAATCCTTAGGCAGAAGCTACTTAAGGATGCTTTCAACGATAAAGAGAAGAGAAAGGCTGGTAAAAAAGCCAAGACGGTAGTCTGGGCCGAAGAGCTGGTCCATTTCCAAACTGACGAGAAGAAGACGGAGGAAGTGAAGGAGAAGAAAGAAGTGAAGGTTGGTGTTAGGTCGAAGATTGCACTAGGTATGGGCAATGGGACACCGGCACCGAAGAGGATGAGGGGTAAGGCTTAGTATAGATTGTACGCGTTACTGGGTTAGAGTGAGTGTGAGTTCGAAGGTTGTCAGCGTCATGGATTCGTGTAAGTGTGGGTGGTTACTGTTTAAGACTTTGCTGCATTTTGGCGTTAGATAACCCGGCGTCGGCCTCTGAAATTAGCGAATTTGATGTTTTGTTTGCTTCTAATGAATTGTGGCTTTCCGGTACTTTCCCGTTTTTCTCTGTCTGTTTTTAGCTACGGATCACTGGGATTGTATGGCTTTCGAGATCGTACAGCTCTTGACATCTGTACTTCTTTGAGTGCCCAGATGGTTTGCATAAGAGTAAGGCCATCAGTTTCCGCTCGGCTTATAGTGACTGAACAACGTCTCGACGACACTCCCTAGATTTGGATATGTGGACGATTTTGCAACGGTCGTAGAATATACCGGTATCCGGGTGATCCACTATCAGGTCAACGAAGCGTTCACGCAACGCCTCCCGCATGGTCTAATCGCGGTGTGACATGAGATCATATCTGCCTTCTCAATAAGGAATCCAATGCAAAAGGATATATCACTTGATGAATTGATTGTCATACGAGCGATGCAGGTATCGTGGGCCATTGTCCACAATTGAGCACGACTGCTGATATCTCATTCCAACCCACTCGGCCTCAAAAGATTGACAGTTTTACTACATCTGATCTGACACACAATTGAAGTGGATTGTTCTCCGAAGTTGTGGACTCTTATCAGCTCGATACATGGCAAAGACGTTGAAACAGATGAGCCTCAGCATATCAACGGCGTCCGAGCGTTGAGTACAGGCCGCATATTCGCATTGATCAATTGAGATGTTGATGTTTTCTGCTAATCCACATTTCTGGGAGAAGAAAAAATCAAATCGTTGCTCTCTATGATCCACAAATCTTCAAGAATCAAGAGTTAAACAACTTGGGCATCATTCCTTGACTCAGATCTCCACTGGATGCACTTCTTCTCCATCGAATATGCACCTTCTCATCTTTATTTTTGTGGACTTGAAAATCTTGAAGGCTGGAAGAGACACATGATGCAAATTCAAGAATGATAAGGAGAAGAAGATGCTTGTAGACTCGAACCGAGTTGTCCTTTGCACCTCGTGATTCAGTGTCTTGGATTCGATGTTTCGGAGAAAGCCATAAACGCCTTTCCATGATTGGCATGCTGTCTTTCCATATTGAATGTCATGCACAATCTAGATGTTATCATGACAAGTTTTGCAGATCTCCATGCCATGTGGTTTGTGATACATCATTTGGGATTAGGAATTCCATCATCCAACTGATTAGCCTCGTAGAGGGCACTCTTAGTCAATACAACAGTACTTCTGACATCTTCGCTTTTGTTATCCCAGTACAAATGTGTCAAATGTCAAGATATTGTTGCATGCAGAGGACAACACTTCATGCATTGAAAAGAAAGCCGAATACTACCTGACAGAAATGGAGCACTAGTATATATGTATTTAGCAAGCGAAAAGCATCAGAGAAATACAACATCAAGTTAGGAACCACGACCAACATTGCCTTTGAGGTTTTGGTGTTGTATGATACACACTCATACCCACAAAGGATTTCCTTCTAGACTCTCGCACCAACGTCCATAATCCATACCCACCCCACATTTTCGACATCAACCCAATTACTGCAATATACAATCCTCGAGTCTCATCTACTTATTACTCAGGGATAAGGCAGCAATACTGTGTCGGCCCTGCGACACATGCATAACATACTGGGTACATATTTTACCGCTTCTCCTTTATCTTTTGAGTGTGAAATCCGCATGTACTCCGAGGAGCGACCTAGGTGCGAGCACCAATCCGACATAGAACCATGTCTCCGGATCTCTTGTTGGAAAATCTTCTCGCTTGACCCCTTCGATCCACTTCTTCTTGGACCCAGTTGTTTGCCATGTGGTTTGCTTCGGGTATCTGCAATTGGCTCACCAGCCACTCGTCTTTTGCGAGTCGCTACGAGGGGCCATGAGACATCCACAGCAGCCATATTCCCGACGTCGGTATTCGAAGGCTCATTTGACAAAGAGGCAAAATTGCTCATGGGGGCGCAGCTCAGTTGAACTTTTCATCAACTGCGCTGTGTGGACCGTACGCAGTATGAGTAGCTTAGGTCAAGCATTGGGTCGTTTGATCATCCGATGGATCTACTTACGTGTCTTGCGTTTCTGTACTTGCAATGTGCGTGAGGTGTGCGATGGACTGAGGTACCGGGCACGGAGTATTCGACCAGCATACGTACTGCGTACATGAATGTCGATTTTGAGTTTCATAATGACCGAGGCCGAATAGCTTAAAGGGAATGCCGGCGACTACCGGTAGGGCGACGTTGGAAACATAAAGTAACCCGTAAGTGGTCTACCTTGGATCGTGGCATTCTCTATATCAAACAGAAAGAACTGTAAGATTGCTTGATAATGTAAGGTCAATGGTATGGTGTTCAGAGCGAGGGTAGAAGGCGAGGAGGTCGTGGGATGCAGCTCATGTTGGAAACTTTGGATCATGCAAGGGTGAAGTGTTATGTTGTGTCTTTTACAATTATGCACTGATCAGCCGTAGCAATTTATGGTTGCGGATTATTTGCATGTCTATACAGAGAGCATGCACCTTGTGAGCCTTTGATGGGTGAGATAAGATTCGCTCTTCATTCTCTAACTTTCTCCTTGTTCTTTGAAGATATTCTTGGCCCGAGAGGGACATTGGGCAGAGGAGATGGTAGAGAAAAGTTGAAGATGCAGACACAGATCCAGACGGACGGCAAGGTATGGTATGACTCTGAGATTTCTTGTGTATACGATGAATACGAGACCTCCAAGGTAGATTCTTTCATGGCTTGTAGTAACTCTTACTTATAATCTTGAAAGCCACCGCCAAGACATCTTGTTCCCTTGCCTTGGCTGAGACTTATTACCACTATGAAGTAAGCGGACCGAACGCAACGAGAACGAAGACACTTACTTTCCAGTCTTCTTTCCGCTACATTGACTTCTTATATTTTTGATTCCGAATCATTCCAGTGCTTATTCTCATGCACAACAATAGCAATTCCCTTTCTACTCGATTCCCCTTGTACTACCATACACGTAGTATATGGCGTCCACAGAGGCGCTGGATGGGTCAGATCCATACACAGTACGCATACACATCACATACTTATTCGACATCCATAGCACACCTATGCATCAATCACGCCGCACGCATCACCCACCCAATTATAATATCCGTACAATTCGTTGACTGCATAGTAATTCTGTTCATAACTACAATAGCCATACACAAATTCACGATACGAGAGAATCACTCCCAACGCGGTGGGACCGCAGTCTTACGGGCAGGCGAAAACCAGAGATGCCAGCATCACCACGCACAACACTAGACCATGCAGGACTCTCTTACTTTCTATCCTTTCACCTTTCAACAAGCCCCCCATGCTGAATAGAGAGGCCCAGGGAAAGGATCATAAGAGGACCAAAGAGATGGAGATGTTTGGATGTCTCGCCTTCTTCACGCCTTACCCTCTGTCTCTCATTCTTCTCGGGTTCGGGTCCACCGTCTCTGAGACCTTCTGGTATTAAAACCCGGACCCTCCGTCGTCAATATCGACTCTTCATTCCCAAACTCTAATCCCCACTATCGACCACGCCCATTTAACTTTTCCCCTCCCTGACAGCTGACAGTATACCCTGTCAAACCTTCAAGGCTGAGGTGAAATCCATACCAGCGTCCAGCAGAGTACTCCCAGCGTCTATTCAAAGTGCTCGAACTTTATTTTCAGCGCTCTGCTTTATTAGACGTACCACTTCACCCTGACCCTAACGCCGTAAGCCAATCCTCTATCGTGATAGAAAGACAGGAAGAGAAGAACACACCAGCGTCCAGCAGAGTACTACTAGCGTCTCTTCAAAGCATCCGAACTTTATTCTCAGCGCTCTGCTTTATTAGAAGTACCGCTTCACCCTGACCCTAACGTCGTAAGCCGTTCCTCTACCGTGATAAAAAGAGAGGAAGAGAAGAAAAAGCAAAGAGAGATCTCACACCCAACCATCCAATATCCAACATCCAACAAAGCTTGTATCTAACTGAGGGCACCTCCGGTATCATCCAACAGCAAGAAACTACAACTAGGAACGAATCATCATCCAATTGTCTAGTCTCGAGGTCACGCAGTCACGGGAGCTTGCAGCTTCGAATTTCCGGATTCAGATACCAACTCAAGTTGCGAGACTCCAGCCGTGAAAGAGGCAATGTGTGAATACATCGAAGTTCACTATCGATGCAGACACACTCGTCATCTAGTCGAGTCGTTATGCGATACTTATTATCGGACGTGGAAAAGATGTCCAACTGTTGTGGTAGATATCAAACACAAGTATGTGAATCCCCTCATCTTATCATTCATTCACTACACGGAAGCAGCCACACCAAACAAAAGCAACTCCAGCATGTCTTTCTTCCTTACACGTTTTTTTGTTTTGTTTCGCCCTTTTTCACGTTTCTCTTATTGGGACTATCATCTCCATGACCAACTTGTACTTCAATATTAGCCACAGATCACTGACTATTAGAGTTCCAGGGCAGAAGAAAATTGCGGTTTGTTGCCCTTTCATCCTCTTCCTCCCCGATGATTACCGGCAAGTCGAGGTCTCTGGATGTTTTCTTGGACGGGGATAAATATCCCTGCCGACTCACTGCACTTCCAACGGTTGCTAATCATATGCATGCGCGCATACAGGCGATTGCAGGAAACCAACATCTTCCCATGCAGAATGGATTATCAGTGGCACTCGGAGTCTCCAAACTTAGGACATTGCTCTCACTACCATTCTCAGTATTCTCGCTACTCCTTATCGTCGCCTTACCCCGCGAGATCCTTTTATCGGTTTTAACCCATCTTATCATGCTCGTTCTCAACATCATGCGAAATGAATCAGATATCCGTCGGCACCAATTTCTTTTCTTTTGTTCAACCAAATGCAGAACCAGTCAGCAAGAGGCTTCGATCTGTTACTTTTTATCTTATATGCAGAGTCTTGGAGCAGGACTTCGGTGGGACCAGGCAATAATGAGGCGCAAGGAAAGGATCACTGCTCAGGGCGTACGGAGGTGCATGTAATACATAAGTGCACGTGTTGAAAGAATGATACCAATCACATACACTATAAATATCTGCTCTCCCTCTTCCTACTTGGACATGAATTTTCGGTCACATAGGATTATACCCACTGCATATTCAAGCACCCATGTCAGCAGCGCCTATCACCCGGCTTCCGCACAGTTCCCGAACCCGTCGCATATGCATAGAATCCTGTACTTTATTGAGCGGTGAATCCCCATATTCGACAACTTTCCAGCCTCAAAAATGCATGAAAAGCCGTGGCTTGGAAGATTGTTGATTATTTATTCTGATGCAGTCAGTCAAAGCATTGCCCGTGGCGCCGGTGGTGTAGTACCGCCTGCCAGGTCACGATGCGAATCGATTTCCATGATCCACTCGCTAGAGCACACCAGATCATTTGCAACCCACCACATCCACTTCGTATCATGCACTGCCTTCGCTAACAAATCGTCTGCTGAACTCGAGACTGGCAGCTCCAGGGTGTCAGGTCTGTCCTTTCAGTGGATGTGGCCTTTCAACCTCTGACTGTCTATAATCTGACTATGAGACCACAACGTAATCGAGAGGAGACATAGGGAGAGACCGTGTGTGTCAATGTGTCAGTTGCTATCGTTGTCATTGGCAATGTTTGATCTGCAGCACGTTTTACTGGAAGATTCATGAGGTCACTGACTTGGGGGCGAAATGATACATATTAAGTTTTATGACAGAATAAGGGATGAAGAATAAAAGCAACGAAGATCTTGATGCTGGAGCAGAAGGGCAGACAGGCAGATAGGGAAAAGGCTGCAGAGCCCGGAAAGTTGGGAAGTGTGGCGTTCTCCCACCTACTACCCATTGTAGTTCTGGGATCTGCCATACTTCTATGCTTTAGGGGGGTTATATGAGGACTCGGATGATTAACAAGACAGCTTAGAGCATGCTTGCCTATGCGTGATTAAAGTTCTCACAGCATTATTTACGATCGCTTAATGAGATCAATTAATGTTTTGGAAAACCCTTTCTGGGGGAATGGATAATGGAAGCAAAAGCACCGGTTTTTGTAGATTACCACTGCATATTGAACGAAAAACACAAATGAAGTAGTCACGCTCCATTGAAATCGATGTCAATGTCCTTCACGAGACCATGAACATACTCCTCAGTTCGGAGTATGGTGATCCATCATGCCCGTGAGCCATGACTCGAAATATGTTAGGATGTAATATATACCAAACGTCAGGGATTGTACTCGTTTAAAGCCCAATGGTTTTCTCAAATGCGGCATCCTTCCTCTTATTACTATCCTATGAAGCTAAGCTTGGTAAACCTCGAATTCAAATGAGACGCGCATATTCACTAGGTAGTTCATGGTATGAATGGTACCAGCATTAGAAGCGGCCCGTTGCAAGCCACGCTACTCACCCTTCTTCAGAACCTTAACTGCTCCTTAACCCTTCAAGACATTGTTCATTCTAAGCTACCCAAAGCCATCCCGTATTTTATCTCCCGCATCCTGGAGTCAGCTAGTGCATGTGAAAGCTTACTGTGTGTGATCAGTAACTGTTCCTTATTGTACGCTCATCACTTATTCCCGAATGTAGCCTCTACCGAGCAACCTAGATGACGGGTAAGTATCATGTACTTCTCAAATGTGCATAATATACTATCAGTCAACCCCTATTGATACCCGACCTACCCAAGAACAAATAAGATCTATATAATATCTTCTATGCAGGAACACGTACTACCTTGTCCGATCTACCGGTTCAAGTGGCTCCAGATACACAACAGGAGGGAGATGGAACCTAACGACGAGTACACAGTCCACCGGCTATCAGAAGAACTGCAGAGAGTAGGACAAGTTACCAAGGTGATCTTGGCTATCACGTCTTTGAAACTTCAACAGTTGCCGCTTGCTGCATATCAATTAACTCCGTAGCCAGGATCAGATAGTGACCATCCATTGAAATACCCCAGAACTCCACAGGGAACAAAGCCGATACTGGCAACATCGGATTCCTACAGGAAGTTGCAAGCTTGATTCTAAATCCCCATCTTGCACATCCTCACATAATGGTGTTGCGGCATTGTTGTTGGAATCAAGTGTTCAATCGTACTGAGCCCAAACTAGAGGGATTACTGAAGGAAGATATGACAGGTTCCTCCACATAGCCGGGATGGTGAATGAGACAATGAGACATTGAAGATCAACTGGCCAGGGAAGCTTAGACTGCCAGACGGGGGCGGCGACATTTGTGGAAGTGCAGCCGGAGAAACGAAACAATGTGCGCAATAGAGCAGGGTGGATGATAAAGGACAGTGCTTGAATGCAACGTCCAAGATGACAGCGGCATTTCACAAATACAATATACGGTGCCAAAGATGAGAATTGTTGGAACTTTTTGGAGATTAAATGGCATAGATATGCAGTTTCATTATGCTTTATCTGCATACTTAAGACATTTGGTTACGTGATTTTACCGATCAATATAGGCAAAGACCTCGATATCAAGGAAGTAAAACCCAACGACAGCATCAAGTATTAAGAGATACACCTATACACGATCTGGGAAGAGGATGTTTTTGTAGTAATGATTGCATCCCCATTTAGTGTACTTCTACTATCTCTTGTGTGCCATATCAACCAACTCGTTAGTATCGAGGTCAACAGGGCCCCACACATCCTTCTTCTTCTGAGCAAAGACAAGATCGCCCTGTATGTACACCAATACACCGCCTTTTCCATTGGTAGCCGCTGTGATTCTACTCAGCGGTTGCCCAGTCAAACTATGAGCTTTCCTCTCACTGACGAACAATAAGTCATGTCGCATACACCAGTCCTCCAACACATCCTTGAGTGTAATCTCTTGCACCACCACCTTTGGAGGAGCAGCAGATGGAGGTGCTGGAGCTGGTGTTGAACTGCCGGAGATACGTTCCGAAGGTAAAGGTTCTCTCTCTGGAGCAGCAAGTTTGGTTTTCACGTCAGCCCCGAGGTCAAGCGCATCATTGATCATCTGTAGACCCTTCTGCCATTGGCTTTCGACTGCAGGCACATTATTGAGAGAAGACGGAAGAACAGTCTTCCACCACTCAAACCATTGACCGACCTCTTCATAATTCACGCCATCGGAAGTGAGCCACTGATGAAGAATGTTGTGCCAAAGCGGGAATACCTCCTCAACAATTACTTGTCCTAATAGACGGGGACTGAGGAAATCTTTCCAAAGGAAAATGTGTTGGAGGTACTTCAGGCAGGGCTCTTGATCTTGTGGATCAACCTGGAAATGTGTGCGCAGATACAAGCCCATTCGTGGCAATAAATGTCTTACCACCATCTTTTGGAAGTCATCACCAAGAACTTGTTTCCAGTCCTTCAAACCAGGAATTACGCCATCTTTGAAGTCCCAAGTATCAATGACGACCCTAAACTTGCGTTTCACGTCACTTACCAGCCCGTGAGAGCTCTTTGGATCATGATGATGATCTGCAAGAAACTGTAACCATGGGAAAAGCCAGTGATGTGGCAATGCACCGCTTCTTCTCTTCTTCGGATTCCACGAAGAAACAGCTTTCTCCAGCTTCTGAACAATTAGCTGTTCATATATCTGGGAGCTAATAAAAGATGGTAGAAGACCGTCCCATTGTTCCATCAGTGTCAACAGAGGTCTCGGTTCGTGTACGTCCCACTCATTTGTGATTGCTGTTCGGATTTTTGGTAGCCATATTGTGTATATCATTGTCTCGTAAGGACTCTGCTTTGAGTGCGAACGATCAGATAAAAATCCATTTGTTGATAACGCAGATCTGGAGTTGGCTCCTAGAACGGCTTTGATTTTCTGGAGTGCTGGTGCCAGGTTGTTAAGTTTAGGGTCCTCGAGAGGCTGCCACCCTTCTGTGGCATCTCGAATGAATGGTAGCACAGCTGCGACGGCAATTCCGGAAAGCTCATCTTGTGGTAAGATGCCTAACTCACTCATACTGCCGAGTCCAAGGAGCTGCTGAAGCACAGGATCAAATTCCCGTTTCTCAACAGCATCTGCTAAAGCCCGGACAATAACTGTAGCATCCTTCATTTGTGAAAATTCGGCCTGCTTCCTCTCAAATGCTAGTTGCTCTTCCTCGATCTTCATATCTACCCATTTCTTCTGATCCTGCAAATTCTTCCACTCTTCCACAAATGCACTGAGATCATTCTGTGCTCGACGAGCAATTTTCATGTTCTCCTTACTCTCCTCACTTTCTTCTTTTCCACTAGTAGGTGTAGTTGCTCCAGTAGGCGTCATTAGTCCGGAGGAAGACGTAAGCATTTTCTTTCCGGGACCTGTCATATCCAAAATAGGAGTAAAAGCATCTGGGATCTCGAGACCTGGTGCAGCCTGTTGTATTTCAGACACTGTATGGTATTTCGTCTTGGCCCTTTTTGGTGTACTCATGCCACTTCCAGTAGCTTTTGCCAGTGTCTTCTTCCTGGCTTTCCTAGCCTTTACAGCCTCATCCCCAGAATCCTCGAGTACTATACCCTTGAGTTTCGCTTGACGTTTTTCCTCTTCCTTTTCTTGTTTGGATTTCTCCTTGACAGCACCCAACCCAACACCCTGAGGTCGCAGTTGCACTTCAATTACGCCGCTTCTTCCAGACCCATCCTTCCCTAATCCTTGACCCTCCTTGTATCCCATCTTGGCCATCATTCTAGCAGCAAATGACCCCGTGTTGATTCCCGCCCCCTTAGCAGCTTTCGCGCCACCACCACGACCACCTTGTAAACCCGAAGTAGGTGTGCCAAAAGCACTAGGCCTGGAAACCCGCGGCGCAGATTCATCATCCTTTACTGTGTCTGATAAAATAGGCGTACCTGCAGAAGAAGGAACAAAACCTCGTCCCAAAGGTGTTCCAGCACCCATAGAAAATGTAGACTTCGAGGGCGCAGGACTCTGCCAGCCCAGACCAGTAGCAGGTTTGTTCTGAGCTCCCAAGCCAGCTTGTCCTTGAGGCTTAGCACCTAAACCGAGGCGACCTCGTAGTCCAGCAGTGGCCTCTACATCCCCCGCATCATCAACCTCTTTGTCGTCCAGTTCTTCGTCCTCCTCCTCCTCCTCCTCCTCCTCCTCCTCATCTTGCGCTTCGCCAGCCTTAGCAAATACCATACCCTTCCCCCTCAAACTCCTACTCTTCCATCTCTTCACACCCCCCTCATCCTCACTCTCACTCCCAAAGACGCCAAGCGCCGCACTCTCCTTGGCATCCCTCCCCGTCCGCCGCCTCTTCCTCGGATTATAATCCTCGAACTCATCTGCGCCCGGATCCGCATTCGGGAAGCCGAAGTCGTCATCCAGATCCTCCGAATCCGACGAAGACCCCGCAGCGTAAGCGTTCATCCTATTCGCCATTTTCAGCCAACAGCGCACATCGAAGTCGTGTATGGGAGATGCAAGACGCGTTGTCGCAAAGCCCCAGAGTTCCCTAAAGGCAACCTCTAATCGATAGCCCGAAGGGGTTTAGCGCATGCGCGCGCGGCAAGAACCGTCCGGGTCGAGCAACTGGCGACCTGGAAATTTGGGAGCCACGACAGCAGCGAGTGCGAAAGCGATCACGAACAGCCAGCCAGCTACCTTCGATTATCGTCAACGACATGCCACCAAAGGGAGCTTCGACGAAGGTGGTGCCCATGCGCCTGCCGCCTCTTCCCAAGCTGCGCGTGCGGAGACCCAATCAGGCCAACTCGAACCCTTGCCTGACTCTGATGACGACGGTGCTCAGTAAGTTCTGGTCTTCACCTGCGCAGAATTGATGGCTGATTGTTGCATAGCTTGTTGGGCGTCATCTGGCCATGCTTCGGGTGGGTGTCAGGCGCTGGAGGAAAGCTTGAGAGCATGTATGGACACTCCAGTACGTTACTACCCGATTTACCATATCATGTCGAGATCTCCAAGAGGCCGAGGATTTAAATGGGCACTAATTTTCATTGCAGAAACCTCAAGCGGAGAGAAAGAACACAATCAACTACCACCTCTCCAGAATGTACCCCAAGCTCGTCGGAGCTCGCAAGTACAAGTGAGGAGATGGCGACTTGCTGGATTTACACGAAAGAAGCGGGAATGTACGCAGGATTGGAAGACAAGAGCGAAGAATGAATAGAAGATGAAATCTGGGGATCGTTGCATTGCGAGGGCACATTGCACATGAATTGATGGCGCAAAGGGATTTGATTTGAAAATGTACAATACTGTATAAATCACATTACATTACAACAGATCATAAGATGAACCATTACCAATTTTTTTTTTCCTTTCGAAGGGCTTCCATTATAAGGATGATAACAATATCGACTAACTATGACTACTCCTGCAACTGATTCCAAGCCAGATCTACCAGCTGGGTCCAGTATATCCTCACATAGTCCACAATCAAGCTTCGAAGTTGATAGTTGTACCCCCGAACCGAATATTATTGTAATAAGCTCAAATTAACCAGTTAAGCAATCCAATCCAAGTTACAAGATCAAGCAATAAAGCAGTTCATCTCACAAGTCTCAAGACCGACACAAAAAGGCAAAAAGGCAAAAAAGGGCGCAAAAAAAAAAAAAAAGCAGGTCTGATGGTATATGCGCTAAACTTCATCCACCAACACATCCTCCACTCCACACACACGCAACACACACGCAGCTCCATCGCAAAGTCATGACCTCATATAAGACATCAACCTCTGAAGACGCCTCGGAATCCTTCTCGCCCACCCCCTTATGAAAAAGAATAAAATAAAATAAAAAGAACACAATACACCTTGAATGCATCATCAACTTCCCCTCCCCCTTTCCCCACCTCCCCCAGATCCTCGAGCCCAGAGGAAGCGATCCACTTTATCGGATACCAACGAAGAAGGCTGCTTTCATAGTAATAGAGAAAATGTGCGAGAAAGTAAACAAGAGAAAAGAATTCCCTTTTCGATCAAAAAAACCAAATTATCCCACCCCCAAAGCGCCGATGAAAAGAAAACGGGGGGGAGGGGGCGTGAAATGAAGAATGCAAAAAAAGAAAGTTTGAGCCAATATCCGGAAACGCTCCCATGTTCATCTTAACGTTGCAGGTCATGTCCGATCAGTAAATGCAGGAAAAGGTATTTCGTTTTTTGTTTGTTTTTCGTAGTCCCGAGAATAGAAGAGCAAGCAGGGTATGTTGTTGTTTTTTGGGGGGGTAGTATCACACAGAAGAGCTCAGGTATGGACGGCCTTTTCCCACCTCCCGAGTTCCGGTGTTTTGGTAAAACCTTGGAAAATGAAGAAAGTCCTTGGGAACGATAAGAGGCAAGCTGTCTATTCGAGGCTGGCACAGAATAATTCGATTTCGCCAAGACCGCCGTTCATGCTCTCTCTCTGTGCTTCACTCCACTCCTGGAAAGCCATTTGGATATCGTCATCGGAAGAGATTGTGACAAAATCACCATCCTCATCCCGGTATCGTAAGCGCATTGTGCCACGGCCAATAGCATTTGTGGAAAATCTTCCCACCTTGGCATCGATTCGGTCGATGAGTGATTGGTAGGTGATGTTGAAGGCAACAACAAGGGTAACATAGTTTCCATCACAATTGACTTTTACCTTGAGCTGGGTTGGCATATCCATGTCGGTTACCATGGGTATAGCGCTAACTGGTGGGGGTGATATAGTCCTTGGATCAATAGAAATTGGAGGAGGGGGCATAGTCCCGCGTCCTGGGCCATTTGGATATTGGGATGGGAATTGAGATGGCGGAACCTGTGTAGACTGTGTCAAGCGCTCTCGTTGTGCTCCTGGAGAGTTGGTAGCGGCTCTGATTGGAAGGTTTCCACTGGGAGAACTGTTTTGGGAGCGTGGGATACCTGCATCATAAGCTGGGTGTAGGTGAGCTGGAATTCCAGGAACTGCTGGAACTGCGCTTCCGCCTCCACTTGGATGTCGACGGCCGCCGGGAATGTTGTTAATATCCGGTGTGCTGTAAGATCGGCTCCTTTGGGCGGCTGCGGCTGAAGCGGCACTTGGGTTACCAGGTAAGGATGGACGCTGTAATCTAGCATAAGCATTCGCTGAAGTTTGACTATCTCTAGAGGGCACTCGAACCATTGCCGGAGCGGTATTTCGATTTGGATCATATCGATTGTTTTCATCCCAAGTACCGCTGGGAGTCGTTTGGCGAGGGAATGGATACATAGACGGGGTACCACTGGTGCGTGAGGATGCTGGAGATTCTGCTACTGGAGAGAAATAGGAGTCGCCCAAATTCCGTTGGCCTGGGGATGGCATCTGGCCCTGCATGGAAGTCTGTACACTAAGCGGGGGATTCTGGAAACCCATCGGGAACCTGGGAGGAGGGACTCGTACCATACCAGCCAACGACTGGGTACTATCGCCAGTAGTTGATCTTGAACGAAGGCTGTTACTAGAAGCATTGCGGGGCAAAACATGTGGATAAATCTGGCTTGAATGGGCACCTTGGCTGCCAAATGGAGTCTGTGGTGATGGGTAGTCGGGCTGCCCCCCCTCTTCCTCTTCCTCCTGTTCGGCGTAAGGATTTTGCATGGGGCCGGCTTGATCTCTCATCCAGGCGAAATCTGCCTGGGATCCATCCTGACTATTACTGGCGGAGTGTGAAGATACGGCGTGGTTTTTCCTTTGAGTGTCAACAGCTGCAGACCATTTTTTCATGGTGTCCTCGTTAGCAAATCGAATGATGAAATTCTCTACACCTGGGTCTCCTTTCCACCAGATCTGGACTGTATATGATCCTGATAACGTTAACTTCATTTCAGAGGAACTCAAAAGTGTAAAGGCATACCTGGCTTGACGAGTGATATAACATCAGTGACGTTTGTCATGAAGATTCGTCCCTTCAACTGCAGCTTATAGCCTTTTCCTGCTGTTTTATCTTTCTTCTTATCCTTGTCTTTCTTTTCTTTCTTTTCTTTTTGACCGCCCATCAATTTATCCTTTGGAGTCTTGTTGGGATTCAATTCCTTACAACACAAAAGAATGCGTTCAAAAAGATATATAGTGTACTGATCAGCAGATGGGCAAAGCCCGAGATGTCAGCAAAGTTTCAGACATAACGAAACTGAATAGATCAAATACTGGAAGGAGATAGAGAAGTTGCGGGTAAGAAACCAAGTAGCCAGCTTCATCTCGACTCCGCACCAGGGAAAGAGGAAATAAGGGAGTCGTACCTCTTTTTCAACATCACTCTTGCCAGTGACAACAGTGAACTGGCCATGAAGAAGCAAGTCACCAAACTGGTCAACCTGATGATTCTTCCAGTCGTCTACCCGATTGCATAATTCGGCAAGTGCCTCGCCCCGTAGTTCACGGTCAACAGCAGCGTTTGCTTGGTGTAGGACCCGGTTCGCAGCCTCGATACCCGCAGTAAGGTCCAACTTCGTCTCTTCGTCAGCGCCAGTCTTGTCGCGCAAATCCTGTACATATTTAGCATAGTGCTCAGCGCAGATTATGAGAGGATTTTACCTTCAAGAGCATTGGGTATTTGACCAATCTTTGCATAGGTTTCAATAAGAAACCGTCAAGTGTGTTAAAATCAGCGACAACGGGGTGATCTGCCAGAGAGATCTTATCGAATTCCCGCTTCGCGATATCTGCTGCTTTACGTTGGTTGGCGATAAAGGGCTGATAGATAACGAATGAGTCCTCGTAGTGGACGAATGGTGATCCCCACTCCTGTCTGTCATCGGCCTGCGAGTTTGTAGTCTCGATTCTTATAAGGAATCGACGTTGGAAATCGAGAATCGCATTGATGTTGAGGAAAATGTCGTGGATCACATCTCCAGTGATGACGCCCTTTTCTTCAATGACCTTTTTGAGCTCATGCAAGTTTTCGAGATCCTGCACGTACTTGCGCTCAGTATCAACGAGTTCGCGAACGACATGGTCTCTGTAGCTCATCTTTCCTCCAGCCTCGCCCGCTGGGGCGTGTTCTTCATTCTTGGCATCGAGAAGCAGGCCTTGGAATTGTGCGCTGTCGAGAACTAAATTGATGACTTGGGTGACCTGGCAATCAAATGTCAGTATGTATTCAAAGTGTGTTATTGCGAGATAAGCCGGGTGAGATCTCTCGCCAGGGCTGAGCGCGAACCCAGGCGCATGCGCACCCAAACTGTGTACAATAGTAATACCAAGTGGTGGGTTCGAAACTGACCTTTACAAAACCGGTTGTATCGTCGCCAAACAGATCTGATATAACGAAGCATTCGCCGGGTGGTAACTGCAAGTCCTTGAGACAGGCCTGCACAAATTTAAACGCCGCAATCTTGGGACGCTTGGCTTCAGGGACTGTAGCCTCGTTGATCTCCAATGGCTCAGTCGGCCGAAGGGAGTTGTAAATGGTCATCAGCGGAACTCCCTTTCTCAGGCACCGCCACAAGGAGACCATAGGGTCGATATTGTCATCGTTCACATCTTCCTCGTCGGATTCCCGCAGGTGGACGTCGAAACCGGGCACCTGTGCCAATCGCTGTCGCAGACTCACGCATATCTGGTACAACGACCTCGAGGAGTCGGCCTTCTGGTTGAGGATGTTATTCGTGGCCTGAACCGGACCGCCGTTGACGGGGGCGATGGTCGTCGCTTGGCTCGCGAGGGAGGTGAGAGAGGTCGTCGAGGCCGACGACACAGCCGTCGAACCTGATAGCTGAGAAGCACGAGAGGTCATAGTCTGTCCTATGCCAGGCGGAGGTCGATTGGCAAGGCGCGGAAGAGGAGCAGTATTTTGACGGAGGAGGGTGGGCCCATGATCCATCATCGACGACGCGCCAGACGTAAACGAGACAGGTGGAGCGGCGCTGGCATAGACATGCATCGACGCAGTGTCGTCTACGGGTTGGAAGGTTAAGTACAACGACCGATGAGGGAGACTTCTCTCAACAGTTGCTGATACTGTTTGATTTTTGGGGTTTTCTGATTTCGGTTGGATGTTGTAATTGTACGGAATTTATTGTTGTTTATTTGCGGTGAGAAATGGTGGTGGTGGTGGTGGTGGTGGTGATGGTGGTAGGTTGGTTGTGTGTGGGATATGTGCAGCGTGCAATCAGCAGCGCGTGAGAAAGAGTTAAGGTAGCTGGACTGGAGGTCTGTGGTGTGTTTCTGGGAGATTTACTGCTTATTTCTTGGCAAAAGGTGTGGTAGTGGTGGGCGAATTTTGGGGGTCTTTTTGGTGGAAGGAATTGATAATTGAAGAGAAAAAGAGAGAAAGCAGCAGTTGTATGTGTTTGATGGAGGATGATAATGAATAGTTCTTTCTTCTTTCTTCTTTATTGTTATTATTGTAGTATTATTTTGATCTCCAATCTATTCAGATGGGATGAGGGTAATTTTTCTTCTTCTTGGAAATGATGAATAACAAAGATAGAGATTCAATGGTGAAGAATGAAAGAATTGTGTAGTCTGTCTGGGTGGTTTCATAGAGTGGAGAGAGAGAGAAGAGAGAGAGAGAGAGAGAGAGATTGCTACTGATTCGATACAAGCAGAGAGGTACGGACGGAGTACATCACGGCATTACTTGACTCACCCTCGCCCTCCTTCCTCCCTTCAGAAGTCTTTTTTAGCTTCCGACTTCTGACTTAAATAGGTATGTATGTAGTATATATGTATGTATGTATGTATGTATATTGTGTATGTAGTAGATGATGTATATATGTGTGCTAACTAGTATTGTCAACCTCACGAGTTACCTACCTAGTGTCTGAGGATTGAATGGTGCATCGGGTGTGGTGGTGGTCTTGCGCGCGCGTGGATTTACGTGGATGTGGATGTGTGGATATGGATGATGAGTGGATGAGTTAGGTGGGAGTGAGAGAGAGAGAGTAGGACCAGGAGTCAGAGTAAGAGTAAGTAAGGTAAGAGTGAAGGATTACTAGTAGTAGAGTAAATGAGTTCAAGTGTCAAGCAAGTAGAGTATGATGAGTGAAAGACGAGGAGGATCTCCCTCTCTCTCCGTAAGAGAAGTGAGAAGTGAGAAATGAGTGAGTGAGTGAGTGAGTGAGTGAGTGAGTGAGTGAAGTGTGCATACATGCTTGGTGGTGGGTGCGTGGAGGGGGAAGAAAAGAGGGAGGGAGGGGTGGGAAGGAGGATTGTCGTCGGGTTAGCCATGCACTACACGGCGACTACTAAGCCTCTACTTTTCTTCGTAAGGCACACTCACACCTGATTCAGCATGGCATTATTACGGCGCGCATACTCTTTACGACCTAGGTAGGATATTCACTGGATGTACCTAGAAGGGAGGGTCTGATAGGCTAAGGTAATGTAAGGTCAGGTCAGGTAAGGTAGGGGAAGGTAGAAAGAAGGGTGGAGAGATGGAGGGGAAAGAGAAGTGGGAGTTGAACGACCTTGGGAAGAGAGGATGTAGGAGGGAATAGGTAGATAGCAGATAGATACATACATAGAGAGACAGACAGAAATACCTTGGTCAAAAGCAGAACATATCCTTTATCTATTATCACCCTCCTTGTATGACCAAAAAGATACAAGCAAGTCACGCAACGTCTTCCTCATCTTCTGCCTGCTCAATTGAGCTACCTCTAGAGTATGCCGGACGATAGAGGGGAGAGAGGGGGGAGGGGGAAGGGGGGAGGGGGATAGAAGGGATTCGGCTCCGAAAGGACGACGAGGGGTAAAGAGGTAAAGGTCACAAAACAGGGAGAAGAACAAGATGTGAAACCTCCGCTATCAGCAACATTAAATGTATTTCGCTCTCCGCATTTTCAAATAAATAAATCACTTTTGCTGTGCCAGAATCAGCCGTATCAAGTAGATGAACTCTGAAAATCCTACCAAAGAAAAAGTCTGACTTATGAAAAGTATAAGTAAGCCAGCCAGCCAGCCAGCCATCCCTCATCTGCGCGACATGGAAAGAAAAAGAAAAGAAAAGAAAAAAAAGGAGCCTACATCCTCATTATTCAATAAAAGTAAACAAATAAATGATGTTGCATAAAGAGCTACCTGACCTATGTACCTATCAAAGATCAATCAACAAGCAGAGTGAGACGGGAAGGAAATTTTGTCTGACCTAGAGAAGCGTCGTAACCTCGATTTTGCCATTCGTTGTTTAATTAGCCCTACCATGCATGGCCGAGGGAGCTTGGTGAAAGGGCCGCCGCCGCACATGGATTTCCTTCCAGAATAACTCAAGACAAGTCGAAGAACGACAGACAAGACAGACAGACAGACAAAAGTCTACCTTATCAATCAAATCAATCAAATCCATCCTACATGCTGATTTCCTTTCTTTCTCTTTACAAAAAAATATTATTTTCCCCTTCTCCGCTTCACCGATACAGATATTCTATCTCCCCCCCACAGAAGATTGCTAGGTCTACGTCTCCCCCCCTCCCCCTCTCCCCAGGGGAGCAAATGTCAAACTGGGACTGGGACTGGGACTGGGTCTGGGTCTGGGGACGAGTCGAGACGAGGCGCGACTTGCAAACCCTTTGTTTCGACTTCCGACTTTCGACTTATCAATCCGTAATGATCATCATCATGATAGTCCTATCTATGTGTGGTTTTGCTGGTCGGGCGTCAAAGGAGCACTGTTCGTTGTTCCCTCTCGGCGAACTGCGCTGGCGCTACTGGGCATGCTATGGGGTGCTATGAAGGGTGAGCAGACCCTTTGATGAACCGAGTTGCGCAATGGCTTGGGCCCGAGGTGGTCATGGGCCTCTTTTTTCTCTCTCTCTTTGACCTGGTATGTATGGCCTGTTCATCAGCTTGCTGGAGAGGGTGAGTTGTCTCTAGAGGGGGAGGATGATCCCAGACGCCTCTGTCAGGATCTCTCTCTCTCTCTCTCTTTGCTGCCTTCTTTTATCGAATCTTAGGGTGAGGGTTTGTCTTCGGTGTTCGGTCCCTTCTGTCCTACGTACGAAATACTTAGGTACACACTTTTTTGACCTAGTAGACTTTAGAAATTTGCAGCTTTGACCATTGGTATGTAATTATCTTACTTTCCCTTGGCGAAGATGTACTACCGAAGAAGATCTATCTATTTGGATTATTGACATGTGCGTTTACGAAGAAGGCCGAGCCTGCTAAAGGTAATAGATAGTGTGACAGTGCGACATATTCAACGTCTTGATATCATCTTATTCATACTGCACACAGTCCAAGCACACATATACGGTACGGTGCATACAGTTTACACATTCATATAAGACTACACTTAAGCATCTCCATATGCGTACGTGCTTACCTCGACAAGATCGTACGGCGCACCCAACTCGCGTGCTTCATTCATGCGTTGATGATCGAATCAGGCGTCGTGATGTCGTCTCAGTTGGGAACGCATCATTCTGATGACTACAACAGTAAATTATTCCTTACTTTGCTATACTTTGCTGCGCTGCGCTGTGTGTTGTGGCTCTTGAAGGAAGAGGTAGAAGCTGGTAACTGCGTCATAACTGTGGAATGGTGGACATTGACCAAACATCAAAGCTTTGATTTCATTATCGATATGCCCGACTCGGGCAATTTCATCACGCAACGAGGACGGACAACAGCTCATGACTTCGGGACCATGTCAAGCAATCTATAACACATTGTGTATCTGTACTCTCCATAGACTACTTTACTCATGATGCCCCTCCCCTGTACATCAAATAGTATGTATGTGCTTTAGACGTCTTTATTTCTTGTACACTTCATTCGAAGATTGTCGAGCTGTTGTCTACAAAGGGCTACGAGGGCAGATCATATCGGAAGCAATGGATTTGATAGCAGTGATACTCGATGTTGCCTGCTTCGAGGGCCTAGATAGAGTCTCAGTACCTATGTACCTAGGTGCTCACTACTCTTTCATGATCCGCTCATCGATAGTACCACGAGCCATGACCGGACATCGAATTCCATGTCTTTTGTATCCAACTTCTGCTTCTCCAAGGTACGCGGAACACATAAATGCTTGGATGCTCCATAGTACCCACAATCGAGCATGCACTCCAGGCACTGGAAGTCTCCATCCACTCATCCAGTCCATCGTTCCTGTCGTTGTCTTCTGCATAGCGAACGAATAACGGCCCTTCCGGCAGATTGGGGGTCTCCTCAAAAGTATATAATTCGGGTCCTTGGCTTGGGAGTGGGTGATGTGTTTCGCAGGGCCGATAGCGATCGCATCTTGTAGGGTCGGGCACCACTCCGCAAGATTCGATCTATTCATTCATTCATTCTGCCTCGGTCTGCTGAGTCGTATTCAAATATTTTCGGAAGCTCCGGTTTACGGAGTATAAAGTAATATTGCATATACATACATACATATCAAAGCATGTAGAACTGGAGTGTTCGTTCAATCGGTTATGCATGTTTTGGCTTGCATATTGTTCTACCCAAAAATATTCATCGTACCTTATGTACTTACCCTGAGCCTTTGAGGAGATGCACATGAGGGATCTTTAGCCTCAGCCGCACGGGAAGCGTATGGCTCTTCCCGCCCGTGATTGTTTGCAGCTTGATCGCAGTAATGTTTGAGAATATCTACTATGTAAGTGGTCACCAACGCGTCATCATGTTCAAAGACTCTCTCGGATTCCTTTTGGTACCGGTAAGAGTAGCTTGAATCTCATCTCATCTCAAGTTTAACGTCTCGTAAGTTCTAGTCTAGTAGCAGAAAAACACTTGCTTTTGCCTCAGACAATAATGATTGTGGCCTCTGTCAGGTACTTTATGCTTCTGCCTTACCTTACCCCTCTTGCTAAGTATTGCCTCATCGTCTCAACGCCTCATCGCCTCATCGCTTCTTCTAGTATCCATGATGCTGAAAGTTCGGTCACGAGTCACAACACCTGACATAGTCTGACTGTGCTGTGCTCATTCTTATTGTGTTCATGCTTCCAGAACAGCGCCGTGACTGTGTCTGATGGAGATAGATTACTTATGGTACCTATCATAATGATAAATATATAGTAAAGTGCATTTACCTCACCTTATGTCATGGCTATTTGAGGTCGACCGCTTGGCAGTAAAACCTACATAATACTTACTGCTCGCAGAAATCGCTATCATTACCAGTCAACTCCCCAGCATTGGTGCGCACCGACCATTTCACCCCCATACTCATGCGTCAAAGACCTGTGGAGAGCAACAACAAACCTACGAATTAACATACTTTAACGACAGCTGCCGCCACCGTTGCTGCTGTTACAAATACAATCTCAACCGTCGACACAGGCCCAACGGCCTACATACGACTACAGCTGCAGCACTACTCAAGCAGAAAATCCCCCAGAATTCTTCGAAATACTTCGTCGGTTAAAATAACACCGTCATATATTCGTTACACGACCCGAAAGCTTCGATCACACCATCTCCGATCCTCTTCACGGTGATAGCACTTCGCGCACCAAGTCCTCGGACGCATTGACGAACTCGGGCGCGAGCCTGGCCACATTGTACGCTTCAGGCATCACAACAACAACGGCAGGTCGGATCTACAAGTACTTGATATACGATGACGACGTTCGTGCCGACAGCTGAGGAAGGCGATGAAGGCTACTCCGAGTCGCCCTATGTCACACAGACTGCCATTACCCCGACCAGCGGCACAGTCGGTGGTCAAGATGCTCAGCAATGGCTGTCTGCGATGTCTGTGGCTGATCGCGAAGGCAAGTCCATCCTTACATATTCTGTAGCACACGGAGCTTTTGTTATGATATCCGTCAGCCCTATATGTGTATTTGATTCTTGTCCATCAAATTCACACATGGCGATCTCCCCATGCAACTCTCTTCTCCCTTTCAGTTAGTCCGTATTGACTGGTCTTCGTCCAGCTTTCGTGATGAGCGCCTTGAATGCTCTCCCCACCTCGTCGATCATCAACATTGTCGAATCTGTACGACCACGACTTTATATTAATTTCTTTCGAACCCTCCCTGCCGAAATCTGTCTGCGAATTCTTGGCTTTCTCGATCCCGTGTCGCTATTATACACAGCGCGAGCTTCGCGACAATGGATGGCATTATCTCTCGACTGGACATTGTGGCAGCAGTTGTATCTTCGGGAAGGCTGGCGAACGGTACAGACAGAAGTTAGAAAATTCCAGCAGGAACTGGAAAATTCAGTACCTGGTAGACCGCGAACGGAGACAACGGGCGACGATGGTCACATGAATAAGAAGAGAGTTACCCCAACTCTGATGTCGCACGCTCATGCCGACGATGGGCCTTTCACAGGACCGAACAATGATATAGAGATGCCCGATGCTGGGCCATCTCTTTTTGGGGGGCCGCCAACAGGCGGTAATTTGATTGGCCACAACGACATGATTAGTCCTCTCTCAGGGCGGAGCAGATCATCATCACCTGGAAAAGGCGACGAGTTTGTAATTAGCACCACTGCAACACCTGCGCCAAGTCGACAGTCTACTGGAGCCTCTTCTTCGTCCTCGCGCAAGCCGAATATATCAACACCTAAAAGAGCACCATCTACGTTCTCAAGCTCTTTCAGCTCGAACATCAGTAGCGATATGGGATCAAAATCTACTCTAACGGTGAGAGATGTGCGCACTGGTAGACAAATGCTCAACTGGTATCATCTTTATAAGCAACGAAGAAGACTAGAAGCCAACTGGGAATCGGAAAAGTATACTAACTTCCAGTTACCACATCCGGATTTTCCAGAAGAAGCACACAGCCAGTGTATATATACCATTCAACATATTGGCAATTGGTTGGTGAGCGGTAGCAGAGATAGGACCATTCACATCTGGAATCTTGACACTCGTCGGCGAGTAGGAAAGCCCCTTGTTGCTCATAAGGGATCCGTTCTTTGCTTGCAATTTGACGTTGAGGAAGATATTATTATATCTGGAAGTAGTGACTCTGATGTGATTGTTTGGCGTTTCTCTACTGGACAGGTTCTCGAACGACTCAAGGTTGCACATAATGAGCCAGTCTTGAACCTGAAGTTCGATCACAGAATCCTTGTTACATGCTCGAAAGACAAGACTATCAAAGTCTTCAATCGCAGACCTGTGAAAGAGAATGACCCAGACTACCCATTATGGTGCGACAATGCAGCTGTCGAATCCGTACCAAAGGTCTTTCAAAATCTCGGATTTAATCCATCGCCCGACGCTGATGCTATAATGATCAAGCCATATGGTCTCATGGGCTGTCTGGATGGACATGGTGCAGCGATCAACGCCGTGCAAATCCAAGGTGACGAGATCGTTTCTGCATCTGGTGACAGAACGATTAAAGTCTGGGACTGGCCTACGAGAACATGCACAAGGACGCTTCTTGGTCACAACAAGGGAATCGCTTGTGTTCAATACGATGGACGCCGTGTCGTTAGTGGAAGCAGTGACAACGAGGTTAGAATCTTCGATAAGGAGTCTGGTCTCGAGGTAGCAAGTTTGAGAGCTCACCAAAACCTTGTTCGCACTGTGCAAGCAGGCTTTGGTGACCTCCCACATAGTGTTGATGAAGATCAAGAAGAAGCCCAGAAAGTGGACGAAGTGTATTTCCGAGCCGTTGATGAAGGCTCTGTGCCATCCAGTGCATCTTTGAGAAGAGGACGACCAAGGAATGCCGGTTCACGTAGGCCAGAAGATATCACTGCCTACGGCGCCAAGCTTCCACCTGGCGGTGGCGGTGGTAAATACGGTCGTATTGTGTCTGGTTCTTACGACGAGACAATCATCATCTGGCGTAGGGACAAGCAGGGCGTCTGGAGAGCTCAACACACTCTCAGACAAGAGGACGCTGCGCGTGCAGCCTCAAGGAAATCTGATGCGAGGGTCGATCAACCCGTCCTTGGCCGTCCAGCTACATGGGCTCCAGCCCGCAGAGGTGGCGGATCACATAGCCAAGCGCCTGTTGCTCCTCCTTCAAACGCAGCGACCGTCGGCTCATCTAGTTCACAGACCTCAACACAACCTGCAACATCTGGGTCATCATCCAATACCAGTGCCGCAGGACCAGCGGCCCAGGCAGGCCAAAACCCATTGCTTCCACCGGGAGATTCTCCTCAAGCACGTCAACTTCTGACTACAGCCATGCAAGCTGGTCCTCTTGCTCTCCGTGCTCAACTGCAAATACATCCTTGGCTCGCCCGTCTTGACTCTGTTCGCACCCTTATCGCTCAATCCCCCATTACTCAACGTCCTTTCCTTCAGGGAATCATTCATCAAACCATTGCGCGCTTCTATCCTACTCTTCTTCCCCAGGATGCTCGCACCACTATCCTCGCACTTACCCACGACAATCTTTTCGAAGCCGCTCTGCAGAACCCTAACGATACGGCGACTCAGCATGCATTCATGCACTTGGTGCAGCGACACCATGCTCATAATCATAACAACTTACCTCCGGGAAGCAACGCTCGAGTTTTTAAGCTGCAATTTGATGCTCGTCGGATTATTTGTTGTTCGCAGAATCCAATCATCGTTGGATGGGATTTTGCCGATGGTGATCAAGATATCATTGAGGCCAGTAGATTTTTTGCGCCTATCGAATAGTTATGAATTATATGAGTATCGTCTTTTGGATTTTGGTGTTGCATGGAAGGATGGGTTATAAAGGATACTCGAAGAGCGCTTGTTATGGATTTTTGGTATGTATGTCGAACATAGTCGAGTTGGTCCTTTACCCTGTTTTATTATCGGGACTAGGGTATGAATAGATGTTCAGTCACTTCTTTTTTACTATGTGTTGAGCTTTCAAGTGACGTTCTTGTCCAGAAATATTGAGGCGTGTTAAGAGATGACTTCATTAACGATTATCGATGTTTCATTTACATCGCGCCAGTCCTCGATTATCACATCGGTTCGCTGAATCGCACATTACACTTGCAAAATGCGGCACAAACAGCACCTGGAACCCGTAAATGATCTTATACAATTATCATTTGCAAGAGCTCAATTGCAAATAATAAGCTCCCGAATTTTTAGCCTCTTGATTTTTCGTCACGTGAGTGTATTTTTCACCTCGAATTTCATTCGCTTAAACAAAACTATCGTGAGATACCTAAGGGAAAGAATAGCATAATCGACTTTTTCCGAGCTGTATATTGGTATTTTCTTTCAAGCTTAGAATCTGAAGCGTGTTTGTCTTCCCTGTTTCAAACATCAAAAATCAATAGTCGAGTGTCACAATGGAGGCCCTCATCACCTGGGGCAAGTCAAAAGGAAGCGGCCTCCACCCCTCCATCGAAGCCTACCAAGACCCAGCCACAGGCCTATCCCTCCGCGTGCGCCCGGACTGCCCCCCCGTCCCCAAAGGCACCCAGATAGTCACCTGCGCCTACTCCATCTCCCTCTCCTACTTCAACGCCATCTCCTCCTCGCCCATCCTGCAATCCCACTCCCCGCCCCTCCCGGCGCCCTTCTTGGAAAATGCAAAGCCAGACGTCATCGCCAAGTTCTTTCTCGTGCAGCAGTTCCTGCTCGGCAACGACAGTTTCTGGGCCGAGTATGTCTCCAGTCTGCCGCAGCCGCCCGCCGGCCTGAACACGCCTATGTTCTGGTCCGACGACGAGAAGGCCTGGCTTGCGGGCACGAATCTCGAACTTGGCGTGCTGGAGCGCGAGAAAGCCTGGCGCGAGAACTACGACGCCGCCATGCGGCTGTTGGGCGCCTTTGATGGCAAGGAGCGCTTTACTTGGGACTTGTATCTGTGGGCGTCGACGATTTTCAGCTCGCGCAGTTTCGTGTCGGCTTTGTTGCCGGTTGAGGTCGTTGCTGGCGAGGATGAGACGAAGAAGGCGTACTGGACGGAGAGGTTGGCCTCTCAAGGACCCTTTCCGGTGCTTTTTCCCGTCGTCGACCTCGCTAATCATGCGCCGACGGCGGAGGTCACTTGGGATTCTAAGGACTTGGAGTTGGGGATTCTGGCTGGCGAGGTGCTTGAGGCTGGAGAGCAGGTGTATAATAACTATGGCCCCAAGAGGAATAGCGAGTTGATTCTTGGCTATGGGTTTGCGCTTGATGGTAATGATGAGGTTGGGCTGGCCATGAAGACCCCGCCTGAGAGCATCCTCGCGCTCTGGAGGAAGATGAGCAGTTATCGGTCCAGGGACGGTGAGGCAAAGTTGCTGTTCCAAGTGAGAGCTAAGCAGGATGAGAGGGAGGGGAATGATAGAGTGTCTGAGTTTAGAGTCTTTGAGGAGGGCTTGTTGGATCTACTTGCCTGTATGGTAGCTAATGAGAGAGAACGCAAGTTCTTGCTTCAGAACGAGGGCTTGAGTCCCGAGAGGACGGAGTGTAAGGAATTGGCAAGAAATAGGTTGAGAAGCGTGGGTTTGCTGTACAAGAAGCTGGATATGGAAAAGGAGAAGCTTGAGGAGACGGCCGAAGATCTTGGGTATTACTCCTTCCTTAAAAATTGCCATACTGTTTTGACTGACATAATACCCAGAATAGCAGATACCCCTGCGAAGCAACTTGCACAAAGCTATCGCGCTGGCCAGGTACGCACCCTTGAATCTGCCATCTCATCGCTGCAATCGCTGCTTAACCGCAGCATCTCCGCACCCATTCAATCAGCCTTTAGAGCCGGTGGACTCCTCACATTCCAAGATGCGCTTGCTTGGCTGCGCGAGAAATACCCTGCTGCGCACGAGAAGACTGTGAAATCCATTGCCAAGATCCTCGAAGACGATATCCCGCTGGATTTGCCAGCGCTGTACCCTGAATGGGGGTTTGCTATCTGGACACTGTTCGTGCATGTTCTTCTAAGTCTATTGCCGGATCAGGAGGCTGAGGACGAGGACGATGTGATTGCCTGGGCGAGGGAGATGAGGACGCTGTATGGTGCTGGTGAAAGCCTTGAGGAGTTTTCGGGAGAGGATTATGAGGAGGAGGAGTGTCGAGGTCTGGTCTTGGAGGTTGGTGGTAAGGAACGTGATTTGAATCTGGCCAGTAGAATTGTGGCTGAGGAGGCTCTCGAGGTTGAGACGTGGGTTTGGGGTGACTGGGAGGATGCTGAGGAGAAGGATGGGAGGAACGGAGTTGAAATGTTGCAGCTTGTGCTGTGCTTGGGCATGCTCAAATGAGGTTGTAAGGCTTTAGAAGTTAGGAATTTATCATACATGTTCACACTAGATTGCATTGAAATTACTACGATGCTGTGTTTGTACCATGGTGTATCATAGTGTGTAACCATCATTTTCAAAGTACTCCTATCACCATATATAAGAATGTAATGCTAAATCAAGCTCTAGAAATGAAGATGAGAAAAGCTTAGCAATAGGAGAGAACTGTTATTTCTTCATCGACGGATTAAAATGAGTGCCGTGTGTGTACGTATGTATGTATGTATGTATGTATGTATGTATGAGTAATATGAAAGTTGATATACCCTATGATTTCCTATTGGTTATTGGAGAGTCGAATGAGAGACAAGGTCATAGCTCCTCGTTTTGGGTTGTGTATGTCCACGATCTACGTCATGTCTACAAATAGAGAACCATCAGAAGAATGCCAAGGACAAAAGCAACCATCTGTAGTCGAACCATTCCCATCGCGGACTCTACCTGGCACCACTTGTAATGCAAGAGTTGAGTGGAAAAGCGCTTTCTCACACGAATTGGGTTGAAATTAGCATCAGATTTCCGAGGATATGATATATAATCATGCTAGGTAGAGTAGAGAAATGGACAGATACCAGAGGCATGTTTATCCAGAAGTCAATAGTGCTGGACTCAACGATGTTTCTAGATGAATAGCAGTCTGCCTTGGTAGATGACTTGTTAATGAAATGGACGTCCTCACCGTTTCTTTTCTCTACCTGAGGTATATGTATATACTTAGGTAAAGACTCAAAGACCAGATGAGCTACTCATGGAGCATTCACGAATCCTAAGATTCGAGAAATCATCATGATAGACTCCCCAAGTACGTCGGAGCTGAATCAGAAATATATCGTCGCTTTTCTCGTGGCTGAATTCTGTACGGTGTCCAATTATCGATCGATGAACACAACAACACGGCAAATATCACCACCACCTTACCTTTTCAGCCCAACAATCCCTTGCAGTTAATTAACCATTGATGTTCGATGTTCGATGTTCGATGTTCGATGTTTGATATGTGATATGTGTCCGTATGGAGAGCTTCAACGTGTTCAATTCTTGAATGGTGCTATGTATGTATTGCGTACTGCGGACTGAGTACTACGTATGATTACCCAATCTCGGTGCCGCTCTCTACCTTTCTGCCTCTCTCTCTATTTTCCCCTGCTGTTGTTGCCTGCCTATCGTGTGCATTTTTAACCTAAAGACAGCGTCATCCCTCACCACACCATGAAATACAAACGCCCCTCCCCCCACATAACAAGCCCACAAATTACCACTGCGTATCCTAAGCTACTCACCTACCTTACCAAATCCTCACGACAACGACCGTCTCTCAACTCTTCTCCCACCGCCTTTCACCTTCTTATGCTTGATTCTCGCTTTCAGTCCTTCACTACTCGCATTTCACATAATCCTCTCTCTTGTACCGCTCATATCGCTTCATACGATACTTGATGACCTGAACGATTCTGAACGACCCATCCATTGTCCACGGCCTCCATCCAAACCATTGCATATGACGAACTATTTACGAACCTGATAAATACCCCACCCTCAATTCTCCACAGCTCCCCCGCCCGGGTAACGGCGACCCTCGTTAGCCATGTTGGAGGGACTCGTTGCTTCGCTGCTAAATCGCTTCCTGGGCATGTACATTCGGAACTTCGATCCTAAACAATTGAATGTTGGCATATGGTCTGGTGATGTTAAGCTGCGCGATTTAGAGCTCCGCAAGGAAGCTCTAGACCAGCTCAAGCTTCCCATCAATGTCGTCGAAGGCCATCTCGGCGCACTGACTCTCACTATTCCATGGTCAAACCTGAGAGGCCAGCCAGTGAAGGTTTTCATTGAGGATGTGTTCTTATTGGCTGCGCCAAAGGAAGATGCGGAATACGACGAAGAAGAGGAGGAGAGGCGGAGACAAGCTGTCAAGATTGAGAAACTTGATAGTGCTGAGATGCTGAAGGAGCAAAGCCAGGAGGGTTTGCCTTCGGCGGATCAACAGAAGAACCAGAGTTTCACTGACAGCTTGGTCACCAAAATTGTCGACAACTTACAGATCACCATCAAGAATATCCACATACGATACGAAGACTCGATTTCGGCCCCTGGTCATCCCTTTGCGCTTGGTGCTACACTTCAAGAGTTCAGCGCAGTCAGCACTGACGGCGAATGGAAGCCCACATACATCCAGAACTCGACTGGCGAAACCCACAAGCTTGCGACTTTGGGCGCATTAGCAGTTTACTGGGACACAGATACTTCGTTATTGGGAACCGGGCGGCAGGCTGATGTACCTGACGGAAAGGTTGCTAGTCATGATGAAATGATGGAAATGTTTAAGGAGTTGATTGTGAAGGCTGGCGATCCTACAGTTGGGAATCATCAATTCATATTGAAGCCCGTCAGTGGCCAAGCAAAGATTGTGCTAGACAAATCTGGAAAGCATGACAGAGCGAGACTGAAGGCTGGGTTGATATTTGACGAGATTGGATTGGTGCTCGATGATGATCAGTATCGTGATGCTCTGATGTTGGTCGATTTGATGCACGCATTTGTGAGACACCAAGAGTACAAGAAGCACCAGCCAAAGGGGGTCACCATAAAGCAGGATCCTAAAGCCTGGTTCCGTTTCGCTGGAAATGCAGTCCTTCATAAAATCCATGACAAGAACAAGCGCTGGTCATGGGCCTATCTCAAAGAGCGAAGAGATGACCGACTACGCTACTTGGAGCTTTTTAAGAAGAAAAAGCAAGATCAGCCCCTGTCCGCTGATGAGACAGCAGAGCTAAACAAATTGGAATGGAAGAATACCTACGAAGATCTCCGATTCTGGAGATCCTTGGCTCGCAACCAGCTCAAGAAAGAGAACGCTGGAAAGCCTAAGCCTGCGGCACCTCAGAAGCAAGGTTGGGTTGCCTGGGCTTGGGGCTCGAAACCAGAGCAGAAAGAGGATGAGGCAACAGAAATCACAGAAGAAGATCGTAAGAAGATTTACGATGCTATCGACTGGGACGAGAAGAACGCCATTGCGGAAAGTGTTGATCTCCCCCGGGATTCAGTGAAGCTAGAAATCAATGCCAGTCTGAACACTGGTAGTTTTACTCTCAAGCGTGATCCTCACAAGGACGTTGTTGAAGTGCTGAGTCTTTACTTTGACGGGTTCAAAGCAAAGGTTCTGCAACGCCCAGATTCTTTCCTTGCAGATGTTTCACTGGATGGCCTTCGTGTCAATGATGGGACCACCAGAGATTCAATTTATCCCCAGATTGTCAGAGTCAAGGATGCCCCAGAAATCTCCTCAACTGGCAGAATCACCGAGCTTAGCGATGATGCAGACGAATCCGAAGCAACTTCACCTGCGCCATCAGTGGACCCGTTCTTCCAAATGGAGTTTGAGAAGAACCCACTCGATGAGAGCGCCGACCTCAAAGTTTCTGGAAAACTTAAGAGTATGGAAATCATCTATAACCCAAGTTTCGTGGTCGGAATTGTACAGTTCTTCAAGCCTCCAGAGAGACATATGGATTCTATCAATGCATTGCTGGAGAGTGCAAGTGCTACGGTAGAGGAATTCCGACAGCAGACGCGTGCTGGATTGGAGTTCGCCCTTAATGAGCACAAGACCATCAATGCCAAGCTCGACCTCCAAGCTCCACTGATCATCATACCAGAAAGCATAACGGTCAAAGACTCCACTTGCTTGATCGTTGATGCTGGACATATTGGTGTAACAAGTGAACTTGTTGACAAGGCCACAATACAAGGAATCCAGTCTAAGCAGAGACAATCCTTCAGCGAAAATGATTTCAAAAAACTGGAGTCATTGATGTACGACAAGTTCTTGGTGAAGCTATCGTCAACCCAAGTCCTGATTGGTCCATCTGTGGATGCCGCAAAAGCGCAGTTGCAAAAGGCAGATGAAACCAAATCAATGCATGTCGTAGATAAGATCAACATCGACTTCACTGTGGAAGCGTCAATCATTCCAAAGGCACCAAATGTTGCGAAGCTCCGTGTTTCTGGTCACTTGCCAGTACTACAGGTCTCGGTTAGCGATTCCAAGTACAAACACTTGATGAAGATCATAGATGTTGCTATCCCGAAATTTGACAATGACGAGGCTACTCCTGAGCAACAATCCTCTCTAGCGCCGCCGCCGTCGAGACCACGGGCAAAAAGCTCACTCTCGCAAAGGTCCACTAAGAGGACTCAATCGACGTCGTTCAAATTCTCCGCGCAACAACGTGCCATCATTGAAGCCGATGAAGATGATGATGATGATGACGATGACGATGATGCCGTATTCCAGGATGCTCATGATGGCTCTGCTGATCTGAAGGTGCAGCAACACAACTTTGAGCTTCGATTCACCGTTGATAAGTTACAAGGATCTTTGTACAAGAGTGATCCCGAAGGTATTAAACCGGATCAGCTTCTTGTGGAGCTTGTGGCGGAGCGATTCCATCTTGATTTGACCATTAGACCTTACGACATGACAGTTGATTTGACACTGCGGTCTCTGAACGTTGACGATCACGTGGAAGAGAATCCAACTGCGGAATTCAAGAGCATTATCTCCTCTGGAGATCCAGAATCAGCCGGCAAGGATTTGGTACATGTCAAGTTCGTCAAAGTCAACCGTCTATCCCCCGAGTTCATGACTGTGTATGAAGGGATAGAGACGAATTTGGACGCTGAGATTTCAACCATCAACCTTGTTGTTACTCGAAGGACGCTGCTGACTCTTCTCGACTTCGTCTTGACCACGTTCGCAAATCCAGGTGAGAGTGAAAGCAAAGGAGACAGTCGTATCGAAGAGATTGAGGATGAAGATGAGCATGTTGAAGCTCCACCGCCACCTGCAAATCCAGGAAAGATCCGAATCAAGGTCGACCTCAAGGGTATTGTACTCATCCTCAATAATGATGGCATTCGTCTTGCCACCTTGACATTAACTACAGCTGAAGTTGGGATTTTCCTCATGGGCAAGACGATGAGGATTGGTGCTAGACTTGGTGCACTGTCCTTGATAGACGATATCAACTCGGGTGCTTCCGAAAAATCTCATCTACGTCAATTGATCACGATTGAGGGCGAAGACCTGGCTGATTTCCGCTATGAGACATTCGACCGCGAGGGATCATACCCAGGATACGATTCTTCCGTCTATTTACGCGCTGGTTCCATTAAGCTGCACTTCCTCGAAGAGCCTTTCCGTAAGATTATTGACTTCTTGGTCAAGTTTGGCAGAATGCAGGCTATTATGAACGCAGCACGGCAAGCCGCAGCAAATCAGGCTTCGCAGATCCAAGAGAATCCTCCAAAAATGCACTTCGACATCACAATCCAAACACCGATTGTCGTGTTTCCACGTGATATGGCTGTTGGTCAGCCAAGACGAGACCTGATTACCGCCTACCTTGGCGAAATCTACGCTCAGAATAAGTTTGTGCCATTGGATGATTCCGAGAATGCTATCATAGCCATGAAGCTCGAAGCCGGAATTCGAAACATTCGCCTCACCTCTCTATTCAACTTCGAAGGAGGAAAATCGGAAGAGTTGGAACTTGTCTCTCAGGTGGACTTGGGCTTCCACATCACATATGCCGAGCACAAGGCTGGACTGAAGCGACCTGATCTTGAGATTGTGGGCAACATGACAGATTTCAATCTTCGAATCACGCAGGCTCAGCTGAAGTTCTTGCTTGAGCTTTCAAGATCTGTCCCGGCTGCCTTTGCAGGTGACCCAGATTCTCAGGAAGCAGAGAAGGACCTTCCACAGAGTGCAGTCGATAAAGCAAGCAATCAGAAGGCCATTGAAGACTCGTCCAAGCTGCAAACTAATGGAAAAGACAATGAGCTCGTCAATCTTGGCCCAGAACTTAATGTTGACTCCGAACACTACAGCAAGCTTGACCTTCACTTCGCCGTACACACGGTTGGATTAGAGTTGATTCTTGCGAAAGAAGACCAACCCGTCGGCAACTTAGAAGACTCAAGTTTGTCAAAGTTTTCTCTGGATGATACCAACGTGAAGCTTCGCATGATCAGTGATGGATCTTTGGAGTCTGAGCTCACTATTCAGTCTTTCACAATCACGGATAGTAGAACACGAGAGACTAATAAGTTCCGCAAGATCATGACGTCGGCCAATACTGAAGTTCAGCAGTTCATGGCTAGTGTCACTATTTCTGGAGGTAAAGAGCGCAACTTGATCGCTATGGTAGCAATTGATAGTCCTCGTATTATCTTTGCATTGGATTATATTTTTGCATTGCAATCATTCGTCACAGCTGGTCTTGCTGTCAACGAGCCTACTGTCTCCGAGGAGCTCGAAGCTATCGCGGAAGAAGAAGCTTCCGACACCGAATCTAATGCCGCTGTTGGTGCATTTACTCCTGGACGTGAAGATCGCAGTCCTTCGATGGCGGATACTACACCAAGTGCAGGGGATGAATCCAAGATGACAGTTGCATTTAGGGTGAATATTGTTGATGCGCAAATCATTCTTATTGCCAACCCATTGAGCTCCAACTCAGAGGCTATTGTCCTTGGGACAAAACAAATCTTGATGTCGCAACAACATGCTTTGACACTCCAAGTCTCTAAGATGGGCATGTTCCTGTGCCGAATGGATCGTTTTGAAGATACTCGTCTCCGTATTCTCGATGATTTCTCTCTTCAGATGTCTATGGATACGTCTCAGCAAGATCTCAGCAGCATTCACATTGATATTGAGCCTTTGGTTTTACGTCTATCTCTTCGTGATATTCTTCTCGCTACTCAGATTGCCTCGAGAGCCACCGAATTATCTGGCAAGGATGATGACGGCAAGCCACAAAAGAGTGCTTCAGAAGAAAAGGCCAAGCATTATAAGGGCTCATCTATTGGCTTGAAGCAGAGAACTCCAAGTGGCAGGGGTGCATCTACTATCGGAAAGAAGACAGGAAAGACTACTACCAGCCGCTTAAACAAGGAAGTATCCACTACAAGCGGTCCAGCTCAGCCTAAGAAGCACGAGGAACTCACAGCTAACATGGATGGAATGAGAATCATTCTTATCGGTGATCTGCATGAGTTGCCAATTCTTGATTTTAGCGTGAAGAATTTCACGGCAATGGCGAAGGACTGGTCAGGATCCTTACAAGCTAGTACCGAGATCGACATGTTTGTCAACATTTACAATTTTGCCAAGTCTGCATGGGAACCATTGATTGAGCCTTGGCAGATGGGCTTCTCTGTTCAGAAGGAGCTGAACCCTGACAAGCTTGCTATTGAACTTAATTCTAAGAAAGGTCTCGAGCTTACTATTACCTCTGCCACCATTGCTTTGGCTTCGAAATCAGCCCAATTCTTGTCTCAGGACGATGATATTCTCTCGAAGCCTCGTGGCGCCGATGCACCCTACAGGATTCGCAACTACACAGGTTTCGATCTCAATATCTGGGCCGACATACCTGGCGAGGAAAATCCTTCCGCTGCTAAGCTTCAAGACGGCGAGGAAGTACCGTGGAGATTCGAAGATTGGGAGAAGATGCGTGAGAACCTTTCCCCAGATAGCAACACTGGTGTAGTTGGTGTTCGTCTAGAGGGTAGTGGCTTTGACAGTGTGAACAAGATTCCAGTCAACCGTGAAGGCGAGACGATTTACAATCTTCGTCCACGCCAAGACCAAATTCTACACCGTCTCCTGGTTGATGTCAAACTCGGCACTGACAATGTCAAGTACATCACTTTCCGCTCTCCACTTGTAGTCGAGAATGCTACACAGATTCCAATCGAGATTGGTGTTTACGATGGACAAGAAGGTCACCTGTTGAAGATTGAAAAGATTGCCCCTGGTGAGAGTCGACCCGCTCCAGTCGGTGCAGCTTTTACCAAAACTCTACTTGTTCGCCCAGATCAAGGATTTGGTTACACATGGTCAAATGAGTCACTGTCGTGGAAGGAGCTCCTGACACGACCAACACGGACAATGACTTGTAGAGGAGAGGATGGTGGAAAGACTCCTCCATTCTATTTCCAGATGCACGCCAATTATGACAAAACCAATCCATTGACCAGGTACGTCAAACATTACACATGATTATGAGTTTGCTAACAAAAAATTGCAGTATTTACCCATACATGCGCCTTCGCCTATCTGCTCCAGTGGAACTCGAGAACCTGCTACCGTATGACTTCAAGTACCGTATTTATGACAAGAATACGAAGAAAGACTGGACGAACTTCTTGCGAAAGGGCGGACTCAGTCCTGTACACACCATTGAGTTGTCGCACTTGCTATTGTTGAGTATTGACATGCAAGATACTGTCTTTAAGCCTAGTGAGTTTGCAATCATCAACACCAATAACCAGGAAGACTTCCGTAAGGAGACTACTCTCGTGTGCAAGGATGAGGAAGGCCTAGCTTTGAACCTGAAGTTGCATTATTTCAAGATCCCAGATAGCGGTGGAGCATTCCGCGTTACTGTTTACAGTCCTTATGTGATCCTCAATAAGACTGGTCTGGACATCAACATCAAGTCCAAGTCATTACTTCAGGGTGCTAGAACAGCAGCTGGCCAAGGATTCCGCACTGATTCTGCGGACTCGAGAAGAAGAAAAGCACTTCCTTACATGTTCGCATTCGCTGGCGATGCCGAGCGTAACCGTGCGATCCTGAAGGTTGGAGAATCCAACTGGAGTAAACCTCAGAGTTTCGATGCAATTGGAAGCACTGTCGATGTTGTCCTTCCTTCCACCGTGAAGAATACCGAAATCCATGTCGGTATCAGTGTGGAGCCTGGTGAGGGCAAGTACAAAATGACGAAGGTCGTTACCTTGGCTCCTCGATTCGTGCTCAAGAACCGTATGAAGGAGAATATTCAGATCAGGGAGCCTGGATCATCTGCGATCATTGATCTGAAACCTGATGAACTCGAGCCTCTTCACTTCCTACAGAAAATTGCCACCAAGCAACTGTGCTTGTGCTTCCCAGGAGTCAACAACCAATGGTCCTCACCATTCAACATTTCTGATCTTGGTACAACTCATGTTAAGCTTGCAAAGCATGGCCAACGTCAAAACCTCATCCGCGTTGAAGTTTTGATGGAAAATGCCACAATTTTCTTGCACATTAGTACCGAGACAAAGAACTGGCCTTTCTCTATGCGCAATGAAAGTGATACGGAGTTCATGTTCTACCAGGCCAACCCCAACCTCGACGAGGATGATGTGGAAGACCGCACTGGGTGGAAACCAATTCGATACCGCTTGCCTCCGCGAAGCATCATGCCATATGCTTGGGATTACCCGGCTGCGAAGGTGAAGGATTTGATCATCAACGCTGCTGGCAAGGAACGTCACATAAAGCTTGCTGAGATCGGAAACCTTATCCCAATGAAGATTCCTGGCCCCCAAGGGCAAAAGGTTATCGACTTGAATGTTGCTGCAGATGGTCCAACTCAGACTCTTATTCTGTCCAATTACAGACAGTCTAAGAGTTTGTACAAGCAGAAGTCTCGAACTGATTCAAGCACCAGTGTTGCTGGTGGCTTCGAGGTCAAGGATCAGGATACCAGTGTCACGTTCCGAGCATCATTGAACTTGGCAGGAATTGGCATCTCGTTGATCAATGCACAGCTGCGTGAGCTTGCATATGTTACCATTCGCGATATCAATGTCCGCTACAACGAATCACCGCTTTATCAGACTATCTCATCATCTATCAAGTGGATCCAGATTGATAATCAGCTTTACGGCGGCATTTTCCCAATGATTCTTTATCCTAGTGTTGTACCAAAGAACACGAAGGAGACGGAGTCTCATCCATCGTTGCACGCTATGATCACGAGAGTCAAGGACGATTCATATGGTGTAACTTACATCAAATATGCCACTGTGTTGCTGCAACAGATGACACTGGAAATTGACGAAGACTTCGTCTATGCCCTTTTGGAGTTCTCAAAGGTACCAGGCGCTAGCTGGGCCGAAACCCACGAAGGTGTACTTTGCGATGAGAGTCTCGATATTCCAGAACCCAAGGCCCAACAGTCGGGACAAGACATGTACTTTGAGCTCTTGAACATCCAACCTATGCAACTCGACTTGTCTTTTGTGCGCACCGAGCGTGTCAATGTTGAGGATAAGACTTCATCTAGAAATCCTCTTATGTTCTTCTTGAATATTCTTACCATGGCAATTGGTAACATTAACGATGCCCCAGTTCGGATGAACGCGTTGATGTTGGAGAATGCTCGCGTTTCCACTGCTGTACTCACACAGAATATCTCCAGCCATTATTCACAAGAAGCTCTTTATCAGGTCCACAAGATTCTTGGTTCAGCAGACTTCCTTGGAAACCCTGTGGGACTTTTCAATAATCTTAGCTCTGGAGTGGCGGATATCTTTTATGAACCATATCAGGGTTTCATTATGTCTGATCGCCCAGAGCAGCTTGGTATTGGTATCGCCAAGGGAGCTACCAGCTTTGTGAAGAAGTCTGTCTTTGGTGTGTCTGATAGTGTTTCCAAATTTACTGGCAGTATCTCGAAGGGCTTGGCTGCTGCTACGATGGACAAGCAGTTCCAGGACAGAAGACGCATGACTCGTTCCAGAAATCGACCCAAGCATGCACTATACGGTGTGACCGCTGGTGCAAACTCTTTTGTCAGCAGTGTAGCCAGTGGTATCGGCGGTCTAGCTCGCAAACCCCTTGAAGGAGCCGAGCAAGAAGGCTTTGGAGGATTCTTCAAGGGTGTTGGTAAGGGTGTACTAGGTCTTGCCACCAAGCCTGCCATTGGAGTATTTGATCTCGCTTCGAATGTCAGTGAAGGAATTCGCAACACAACCACGGTCTTCGACGACGATGGACTCGATCGTGTCCGTCTTACACGATTCATTGGCACGGATGGCATTGTTCGTCCCTACTCGCAGCGCGAAGCCCTGGGCCAGTTCTGGCTGAAACAGCTCGACAATGGCAAGTACTTCAATGAACAATACATTGCGCATCTGGAGCTGCCGAGGGAGGACGTCGTTGTCATGCTCACGTATTCGCGTATCATGCTGGTCAAGAGTAAGAAGTTGACTAGCGAGTGGGATGTGCCGTTGAAGGACATCGCGACAATTTCAAAGGAGAGGACTGGACTGAGTTTGACATTGAGAGGTGGGACGAATGGGCCTTTCATTCCTGTGGGCGAGGAGAGTAGTAGAAACTTCTTGTATCAGAAGATTGGGGTCGCTGTTGGGGAGTTTAATAAGAAGTATAAGGCGACGGAGTAGAGGGAAGTTGTTACAGTTATTAGTTATTTGAATACCAATTTCATTGTTTACTTATACCCAAAAAAGAGAACAATGCTCGTAGTTATTGGTGAACTGATTAAAGTGAGGTGTTGCTTATCTTTAACAGCCAGCCGCACTGCACCTCAAACGCATCTGAAAAGTAGGATATATTTCAAAGTGAAAATAGCTTTTAGAAAGAGTTTCTTGCATTATCCTAATGCCTAAATACATATCCAACAAAAAGTCATCCGCTTCAGTATTCCACATGAGGGTGACACCAGGTTCTAATATTTTGCTTTATTTCACTACCAATCTGTATTTCCGAGAAGATATCACATGTCAGACCTGAAGAATGATACAGCAAGAATAGAGACACAGTTCCCTCCATGCAGTAATTATGAGGTCCACAAGAGAAATAGTGGGACTTGCTTAAAGAAGTTTGGATGTTGCTCTTATCAAAGAAAGAAACAAACAACTCTATTTCCAGAATTTGGATCATAGGAAGACATTCATATGAAGACATGTTTCGATCTGAATTATATACTCTATGAAAAAGAAGTTCGCAATATTACGTGCAGTAGTTGGAATACGAGTCGAAGTTTGTCTCGAATAAAATAATGGCTACCTCATAGTTCTTTGGACGTCTTTCCTTTATGAGCAAAGCATCCCTCACAATGCTTTTATCAGGTCTATTAGAGAGATCAGCTTTTTATAGTTTAATAATAATTTGAATGTCTTGATAATGATTAAGGTTCTCGAATTTGAACGGAAGCCTACCGAGGAGTTGCTGGCTCAATACCTATAAGATTGGAACCAGAAAGGTTTCCTACCATCGTTCTGCAACATCAGTTTCAGTAACACATATGTGTCTGCGTCAGAATAGCGAAGAGAAAGGCAAAGCAAACACAAACTGGATACATTTTTCTTTGACAGTGCGCTCTATTGAAATTCAGCATTCCTTTCTCAAAGCCATGGATTGCTGAAGTGATGGGTGTGAAAATCATATTGGTTCTTAATAAAACAGTCAGTCAAAAATTCTCATATCTCAAATTAAAATTCCTAGTATCTATGGACATTAAGGTAAAGAGCGGACTCTTACATCAGATAATTTCAGAATTACTTTTCATAAAGCCACAGCCTTGAAAACATAATGACTACTCGTCTAATAGTTCAGAATACATTCTGGACAAAGTGCCCTCTGCTCCTATATGAACACTGCAGCAGGTTCAAGTAGCCGCCAACACCAAGCCACAGTCCCCTACTCTTCTAAGCTCAACTGTCATTAATTCTAATCAACAGCCTCAAGTCATCAATCCAAGTGCCTCGCCAAATGGTCGTCTTCATTCTCTGATCAGCTAGTGGGGATGGTATCCGTAAGACATGGAGACAAATCTATCTTGTGAGCTGCACTCGACATTGCTCGAAACAATTTTGGGTTATGTCGGTGTTAAATTAGCATGTATGTTCTCTGATGAAAGAATGCCGTGCCATCCATGCTCAACTGATTGACGCCATGTTTTGAATATTTTCATGGTGCTTGGAGGGCGTGGTACTGAGGCTGCTTCACTGAGAGCCGATTTGTAAGTAAGAAGTCCGAGATCCTGCATAGTCCCAGACTGCGATTGCTTCCAAGTCGCGCGCGCAACGATGCATACTGTTCTCTCGTCGCTCTCTGTATCAGTAGTACCGTAACGGAGAAAATATGCCATGTATGGGTCGTCGCCAGTCCGGGGCATCAATAAAGGAATCATCCTATCACGTATGGGTCCAAGAGGCGAACCTTGCTGGGTAATGTAACTATTAGTTGCCATTTTAGGAGGGGATGTCTTCTCTAGTTGACACATGAGCTCGAGCGTATTGGCTGAAGCATGACCATTTGAGAGGCCCTCACGTCCAATGCTGTGAAGCGCTGTGATTGTCCATTGTTGCCAGTCTAGAGAAAAGCACCGGCGTGCACCGTGGTATAAGAACATAGATATTCCCATGTCCCAAGCATCACAAGACTTGTAACACCCAGAAACCTGCGTACTTTTTTGATAAATTAAGCTTGCAGCTACGCAGATGTTCTGATAGGCAACATTGAAAGATTCTATTTCTCGGTCCGTAGGGTCTTCATCCGTAGTGCTAATCATCGACAGTGCACATCCCAAGTATCCGTTGAACATTATGATGCTGACAGCGGCATCACCCGATGTGAAATGTAGTGGCCTGGGGGGAATGGGAAGCGTATGAAAGTCTGCTAAGGAGGAGACATTGTTATCTCCTAATCCAGGAAAGCTTGAGAATGTCGCCGGCGATGTAGCTTTCCACAATAACATTTCATTATAGAACCCCATCAGCTCATCACGACTTGGTCTTTCGCTTGTTGGAGACCAATTGCCCCAAATTACTCGGCTCAGTTTGTTATGGCCACAAACAATCTGTATCAGACGATGTCGCTCCGTAATGATCGTATCTGACTCTGATACTCCAGAGTATTCGTCTGGTAGCCGATTCCAAAACGGAACTTCCGTCAAAGCTAAATTACCTCCGCAAAAATAGGATGAAGCTGAGTAAGGTACCAGCTTCTGGGCAAGGAAGTCAAGACGAAGAACAACCTCATGGATCGGGACCATATTTGAGATTTCAATAGCCGACAACTGTGCCTGCGAGCTTTTGAGGACCTGTATCGCTACCCAAAGGTGGCTGAAGGCTGCTCCTGAATTCTCCATGAAACACTGAGTATATTTGTCAGCCAAATTGGTTCTTTTCATGGGCGAATGCGGAGTATATGTACCTCAAAATATGTGCATAACAATAGGACAATGAGAACGGCAGTACTGTTTACATTCTCATTACTAGCCAATAAGCGTAATGCGTTTCCGTACGCAGTCAGTCCTAAGACTTTGCATCTTGAAGCTTCCAGGACGTTGTCACTTGAACAGGAGAGAAGAGATGCACGATGTGCAGCACCTACGGCCAGAAGGGCTTCGTACACAACATCGATATCATAGGACATCTGCGCAACCTGGTCACGCCAGAAGCCAACGTGATCTACCCTAAATAGACGTGTCACAGTCGATGTCACAAAGTGATGATAGAAAGGTAGCTGCTCTTGCTTCCAGTTCGACTGCCGCCATGGAATCTCGGGCTTAACAATTTCTTGAGAGCGGGCACTTCGCTGTACTGCCGACTTTGGTCGTAATATAGCTTTAGTGGCTATGCGTGGAGCCTCATATCCCTCACAGTGAAAGTTGGCCATATGGCAGCGCTTACAGGTTGGCTTCCCTTCATCGCATTTGACGCGTCTGCTGCGACAAGTCAAGCATCCGGTACGCCCACGTCTATCCATATCGGCAAGATATATTTTGTGGTCTAAGATTATGCTCTGATGTTGATTGTTCGAGGTTGAAGGCTATTTGTAAGCATCGGGTAATTGGGTAGGAAGCGATTGGTGGGAAGAAATGCTTGGCTATAATTTTACCGCACTATTTGTAGTGAATATTCGCGATGATTGTTCTCAATGAATATTTCACTATAAGTTCCTGTTGTATGGTACGACTACAATGATAGACACAAACAACTGCATTGACTGTATTGTTGTCATGCGGAACACCTCGATACAGATGGGCAGCCCAAGACCTCACTAGTAGCAACACATGCACCAACAAGACGTGAGATCACAAATTCAAGAAAATAAGTTCACTATTCCACTTTCATGTTACACATCTAAGGCGCCTCTTCTTATTGTGAGTGTTCACTTTTCCATACATTGAATGCACAAAGTTGCTATGAACTAGAGAGATTTTGAGACAGTGGGCAGCTTGCCTGTCATGCCACCTGGGTCTCCTGCAAGGTATGGATGGAATCTCTTGATCAAAATTTGTTCATTCTTCAGGAGAAAATATCAAAAAAGTCATAAAAAAGGGAAGAAAAAAAAAACAGAACAAAAGAAGCAAATCCATCAATTTGCTTTAGCAGTCCCTTGAAGGAGGATAGAAAAATTGGGAATATTATGACTGTCGCTCGATCCCATGCCTATGAACTCCTGATACGCATTCCTTCGCAGGTTATGAAAATCATTATTGTTTGTGCTAAACCTCATCCATTTGAGTCCATTCATTCTGCTCTTCTGCTATAATCTCGAACTGTGACGGTTCGGGAAGCATCCCATGCAGCAGGTTCATTATCGCTTTCCTGATCTTAGCAATGGCAAATTCGTCGGTATTCAAAACATCATCATTTAGGCAAAGTTGTCCAACTTGGCGATTATCCTTGATTATCCGCTTGTGTATCACTTTCTTGACTTGATCTGCATGAGTGACTCTGACGAAAAGTGCGTCTGGATCAATGATCGTGTACTGATATCTCTTTAGAGCCTTTATGACTACTTCATTCATGCTGTGCTGCGTACCCGGCTCCGGTAGAAGAGGTCCGAGTCCTTGTTCAGCTCGGTTGAGAATGAGTTTAATAAGGCAATCGCCACATTTAGGAGATTGGCGTGCGATTCTGTCGAAAATAGAAGCCGAAGAGAAGATGTGGTTGGCATATAGCTCATCCGAGGCTTTAGAAGAGAATCCGGGAGCAATACATTCGTTGACGTCGAAATCAGAACAATCGAGGTTTTGAATAGACAAAGGACCGTCGAGAGATGTCCATATGGTATCCAAATTGGCTTTTGGGGCTTCTAGACCGGCATTTTCCAGAAGTTCCTCGACTTCGTAAAACTGGCGTACGCGGAATGTCGAATTGCCTTCTTGCAACAAACCTTCATCAAGTTCCGCCATAACTTTTTGTCTTTCTGTCCAGCCTAGGTTGCCATCTTGGTTGGTATCGGATCGAAGCATAATATAACTCCAAAGTAACACCTCTCGGTACCGCTCAATAGTATAGTGAAAAGCAGTATACCAAGAATAAAGTTGGAATCTACTTTCTCCCCGGAAGCGTTGGCATATACCTTGGAGTGCAGGTCGAGGGAAACTGTTAATAGCTTCGCGAGTAACACTTCGTGATAGAGAATGGCCGAAATGAACTTGACCTTTCCGATTCCTCTCCCCAAACCGCTTGTTCAAGAGCCAAGATGTATAGATTAGAAATGGTTTTTCTCCAAACCTCCTAGCATCGGCGTCGGTAGGGGGAGAGCGTGTATTGTATCCGTTTGTCTTGAAACCCATTGTAACACCTAACAAGGGCGAATAAAAATCTGAAGCTGCATGTTGTTTTCCAAGAATCATATCATCTGAAAGAGCGAGAAGCCTATCTGTTGTCGACTTGGTGTTGTATATTTGACTTTCAATAGTGAGAGAGTTGAAAGTTGGAAGGCACGAAGCTTCTGCCTTGTCGAAAAAGTCCTCATGCGTTAAGACTTGGACTATATTCTTCGTAGATTGGTCATCTTTTAGCCAGTGTGGCATTTGCTTTCCGGTGATTAGAGCAGGTTGCTCCATCGTAGCAAAACTTGCGGCTTTATCACCAACAGCATTGACAAGTATCTGGATCTTGTTCCTAAAGGTAGCTGCGTATTTCTCAACACTTCGTATCGAAAAGCGAAGTTCGTCCCAATCACGATACCTGTTCAGCCCATGAGATTCTAACCATTTTCCTTCTTGGTCATTGAGAGTGGAGTTCAACTCGTAAGGGTAGATTGTATCCCGAAAGGAGGTATCTGATCCATTGACCCCTTTGAAGTTTAGTATTGTAGTAACAAAGTTCAAGTAGATCAACTCACATGTATATACAAAATCAATTTTGGGCTCTGTTAGATTTCCCCACTTCTGGACGTCGTACGTGCCGTTTGAAAACCACTCGTACTCCCAGCCTTCAAGCAGGATATCTGCTGTTGCGTCCTCGAAAGGAACATGAAGCACATCTGGCAAGCTATTTGCCCTATCGCTCTGCAACACATACTCGTTATATGTGGGAAACCGCGTTCCACCGCTTTCTACAGGAACACTCTTCTCTTTTTCGTCAGGAGAAGCACGCATTGCCATATCTTCGACTGCGAAAGGAAATTCCTCATCCCCAGGTGTAACGGTAATGCTCTTAAGACTGTGTTTTCCCGAATCATCCGTCTCTTCTCGTGTTTTAGTTTCACCAACCTTCCCGCTCAGAGTCTTGGAGTTCATAGCTTCCGAGGCTGATATATCGTGAACGCCATGAAGTGTTGTTGGGTCCTTGATGTCTCCTTTGATGAATGTCAATTGATGCTGCGGATTTACAGTGACTTCTTTTGGGAAACTGTTGTGCGTATGGGTGAGAAGACTGACCATGTAATTTCTTCGATATACGCTGCAGAGGCAGGGTAAGATTCCGAGGAGATTTTGCCGCTGATTCAGAGGAAGAAGTGAAAATAACGTAGCCTATAATGCAAAAAACCAAAACAAATACGGCATTGAGACGCTGATTTTTAATCCTTGCTCGTGCTAAAGATTTAGTTCTATCTAACGTCATATTGCTGTCTTGCGGTAGGTCATATGGATGATAAACCATGATCTTGCGTCAAATCCACATTACAGTATAAACTTTTGGATGGAAGATGCTGAAGATATATATAATAAGAGTTTTCCACATCTCTAATCATCAAACCAAGAACTAGCTATGACTTATCATCTATCTCTATTCGAAGTCAGTTCTAGAGACTTTCAGAGCCATAGAGACATGAAATAGTAAACAATGGAAGGGGAAATAGGTAAGCTAGTGGCTTTTACTAATGATATAGCTCTTAGATCCAGCCCTTGAGGCAGACTCAAATATCTCTGAAAAATGGCTTCTCAACTACGATTCTCATGTATCAAAGAAACTAAAACTCCGGCACGAGAAGCCAAGAAGTCTCATTTGTCTACATCCGGTGAGCATTTAGGGGTCTAGTGGAGAGCAACGCAGAAGTGAGTAAGTGGGTTTTCTTTCACTTTTAACAGATTACTATAATATTGTCGATCAATGTCATGAGATATTAGCCGTATTTGGAATTTAAGAGGAGTCAGAAATTTCAAATATAGCTTGAATATTGTGATACCATGGAAATAATCAATCATTTGGATGTTGATTCAATTAAAAGAAAATTGTACCTCACATGATAGAGAGAGCTGAGGGCCCCCACCGGCAGCCTAAGATATTCATGTGTTTGGTAGATGAGAGAATTGGACTCTTGCACGTAATTCAACTATTCTTTACTATTGACTTTCGACAGTTTCTACGCTCGACAGCTCTTGAAATACTGGTGCACGAGACCTAATGCCTATTAGGGTATTCGGTGGTGATGTTAATCCATCGATGTAGAGCGCACGAGACCTACTGCCTATCTGGGGGTTCAGTGGCCGTCTTCAATCCGTTGACGTGGAGCACAAGGCTGAAACTAAGGCGCCAGTGTTCGCTGCTTGCAGTCTATTATTTTCTAACGAGTCAGAGCATTGCTCTTGATACTGCGTTATTTAGATGTCTATCTGCTGGTGATTTGACCTACCTCATTCACTTTCCATAATCAGTGGCTTTCAATGCGATATGAAACTATGAGTGGCCAGATCAATTCATATGATTTTACAGAACCGAAAGGTCCCTTCTCAGATATTGTACATGTACAGAGTGATTTCCTTGCTTCAATGACTGTGATAAATGAATATGCCTCCAGTATCTAACTTATGCATTGTAGGTTGCTCAATGACAACATTATAAAAACAAAAGAAATCATCGCGTGGTGCGAAGGATTGTGCAGAATAGTACTGGTCGTACATGTTTGTGCTGGCTCAGATAGAATGTGTCATGCTTATCCAGTTCTGTACTACGTGTTCTCTTCCGCCTTACACTAATTTCCCTTTTTCCTTAGGGGAGTTCAATCATTGTTATGCAAATCTTAATAACATAAGTCGTTGTGGCGAGGAAGCCGGCGATAAGTGAAATAGCAACTTGGTTAGTCAAGAAGTATGAGTGCCATGCTGGGATTTTGAATTTGATGAATTTCCAGCCCTGAAGCAGATTCCTTGGCCGCTCTCGCTATTTCTTGAATAACTTAACAAGAGAAGCAAAACTATAGTCCTCTATCATGTGGTCCGAATATTTAACTTATGTATAGATGTTCCTCTCACTCATTTCTTCTGTGGCTATAGGAGCTATCACCACGTTTTGGCTATGTGAGAGTTTTCTGTCAAATGTAATGCGAGCTCTCACTACCATTACGAATTGGTACCAGACTGTCTCAACCTGTACACCAGAACAGGAGTGCATGGGGATGGATGAGATTGTTTGGAAGTTACAAAAAGCATAATAATATTGCCCGTTCCCCACCTCAATTGTAATATATACTAGGGAAAATGCATCAATCTCGACATAAACCTGGGAGTGACGCTGACGAGAATGCGTGCGAGATTATTTTCTCTACTAGAAGCCCACGAAGTTGCACGATTCAGTCCGAAAGCAACATCTGGATCTAACCTAAGAAATCAGTGGCTATGATGCGGGATATCTTCATCTCAGCTTCATATTAGAAGATACAACAGTCAAATGGTTTATGGCTTTCGACACACGGCTTCTCCTTGCTAAGCATACCGGTATCTCCTCAGAATCAAACAACTCAAAAATTGAAGACGATCTCTCATCACGCGCTTCTTTTCAACGGCTGATCAGGGTATATCCTTTCATATTCTCTGAGTCGTTTAATTCTAAGGTTTTTATTCTTCGTAGTACATGCCGTTTTCTCAGAATATAGTTAGCAGTATATGCTGTATATTCGATGCAGAACTAGTGGTGTAACTCGATACTCAAGGCACGATGAGCGATGCATGCCCTGTATTCAGTACTCAAGTAGTGACTTATACCGTGTAATGAGAGATAATCAGTTGTATGCTGTGTATTCAGGGCATTGTTGTTGTGCGAGAATTCCGTTGTAGTTCTCGCCGTTTTCGTGCAAGCGGCTCTTGTGAGATGCCTTCTCGATCGCCCTTTAGTCGACATCTCCACATAATCCAAATAACACCAGGCGAAGAGTATATTAGTCAAATCTTCCCTTTGCCTTATCCGTTTCCGAAAGAACTAATACCGGCTGCGCTAAACAAGATAGAATCCAGATCGACACGAGGAAAATCTACGTGTTCATGAATATGCGGAGTTATATACGATCATCAACGTCGGACAAAAAGAATAGATTATCTGATTACCATAAAATGTCTTACAGTCTAACAAATCCCATTAGGTGGAATATCTGCAGGAAAGCTTACAACTGGGAGGTAGTCGACCCGATCTATGGCATTGTTATTGAAATAAATTGGATAGCCGTAGTAAAGGTAACGATGCATGCGTAAGGATCATTCATCGGGCCGCACTGAGAAGACTTTTGTGCTAAATCTTAATGTGTATCTTCCTTATCCTGTGTTGTATGGCAGAAGTTCCTCTTGTCTCGGAGATGCAAAATATATTTGCACGAAACTTGAGAAGATAAGATAGACTCCAAAAAAGCTCTTCCTAACCATAACTCCGTATATCTAATGGGAAATGAAATATAGTCTTAGCTATACTGAAAGACACCCAGAAAATACAATCAAGACTATACAATAGAGAAGAATTCAAATCCAAAGATTAGGTGACGGAGTTCGATGTAACTTTTGCAGATTCGGCTTCTGTTGCCTTATACGTCTTAGTATCGTCGACTGCCCGATCGAACTATGCCTCTCCCAGCGCATTTCTTAGATAGACTTGCCTAGAAGCATATGATATTATGCTTGGAAAACGTCTGCTCTTCTGGCCAGTTTACTATACTGCTCTAAGATATCCGTCTATTTGGTTATTCGATCCGGCCGCTTTCGTCCTTCTTGCTAGATAAATGGACCTGAAGAGCTTCAACTCTGAATTCGTGATCTTTGATTTGTCTTCTGATATAGTTAGATGTCGGATATGAATGGAACATACACAACTGACCTTGGCCAGTATTTCTATGAAAAGCGACTTGTTCAATAATCCTCGATACACATACGTACTTTATTTGTTTTCTTACATTATTGATCATCACTTCGAAAGCTGGTACTTCTGAGTACTGCAGTTCTACTTCTGGTCTAAAAATAATGAAATTATATAACAGCAGAAAGAAGCTTTGTAGACCAGCTAATCACTTACATTTGCCAAGTAAATTGAGTTAACTACCCTGGACCGAACCACAAAGTCGCACAATGACAACGAGTATGTGAGTTTCGTGTGCTTGTATCGTTGACATCGTAAAAAAGGACTTTACTCCACTCGTATATATTTTAAATTCTCTCTGGAGCCTTCTATAAGAGCTGTGAGCTGCCGTGTCATGGTCAGAAGTAATTGCAAAATAGTTACAACAAACATTAAGCTGGCACGTAACGTTACTTTAGGCATTCTTGAGTTATGTATATTTTCTTGACCTTACACCGTCTCGCTTTCGTATCCAACGAGATCCTTGGTAAGGACAATGCACAGTCCGCACGCCTTGTTGCTCAGAATGTGCCTTTTTGTGCTTTTCTAGCTCCACGAACCCATTCTGAAAATCCTACCGAACAATTGCAACAGCTGATTGCCGACGGTGCAGATGTGGTTGAGGTTATCACTATCAAAGTTCATTGGATTGTAGAAAACAGAGTGCTCTGAGAACATATTCTAGGCAGGTTAATAGTTTTTGAACTCACCCAATATGAGAATATTGTCTTCCTTAAAGCAGATCATATATCGTTAAGCCTCTTGATGGAGTTTTCGACGATATAATGTCAAGTGTGCTTCCGAACAAGGACGATAGAACAAATATCAACGAGGACGAATCTCCTCAATCAACTTTATATATGATGGTTGGAAATTGTGGTCTACAGGAACTGCCTCATCATTATACCGCTGAGAGCTGTCGGCGATCTGAATATCGAGTTCCTCATTCTCCACTCATCCATTGCCTTATATGAATAATACATGCCTGTCACTGCCATCAAAGATAGGTATCCTAGCGGATCACTAAAGTAGGATCTATAGAACAACATTCACCGTACGAAAAGGAATACTATGGAAGCAAATCAATTCATACTAGACTGCAAATAATGTCTTGTTCAACGATTACAAAGATTGCATCGCGAGCTTTCTTAAAATATTGGTCACTTGGCGAGACCAACAGTGAATACTTCCTACGATATAACTTCGTCTATATCGTTTGTAAACGGTTTGTTCTACCATCATTAGTCTCTAGAAATTGCTGCTGGAAAGTCTTTGAAAGTGGACGTACCTGAGCCCCTCCTACCGCGTAATTAGAAGGTCTTTAATGTGAGAAACTTATAAGTGAGAGTCAACTATTGCTCAAATCTTAACAGATTCTTTATTCTTATTGATAAGCGTCGCTCTAAGTGTGCCTATAAGCTTTTTTTAATACCATAACATGTCTACGATTCAAGCACTTCTGTTGAATTATCTTAGCATCTATACGTACCTTAATAAGGTAGTCTTCTATTAAGAAGCCGACGTACAACTATGTATTCACTCTTCCCTTGCTGTTTACAGCCTAAAAACGAAGGATCATAATTGTGATATATGTTATGTTGAAACGCGAATGACCATTTATCAGCTACTCTGATTCTGAAACTCGCACGAACAATTCTTATTCTTTGGTTGTTACACAATCGAAGATGTTAGTCTGTATAAAGACATGAAGCATTCAACAGATTATCAGAGATCTGTTGAAATCATTATAGAATAAATAGAGAGAAAGTGGCAAAGACTTCACAATGAAGCCACTGTAATCGTAGTTGAAACATAGTCTTTTGATAGAGCAAAAGCGAGAAGAGCAAAGAAAGCATCACCAACCAACAACAAGCCACACCAGCTGCACCAGAAAACCCCCTTGAAGGGATTTTGCTGATTTCACAGTAGTCCTTGGCCCAGACAGGTGAATGCATCAAACCCAGCTATATGACCATGGAGAAGTCGAACCCTGGACTCGGCGATTTCAAGAAACCTCACGAATCTGCAAGGCCCGACCTATTCCACCAGGCCAAGAAGACTTATTGAGTTTCTGCTTGTTCCGATTTATATAGCACATCTGAGATGCCGGATTCTATGTGAGCGCAGAGATATAGCGCTGAGCAGCTCATGAAGGAGAGTGAGAAGTTCATATCACTTTTGCAGGATCGCACAAAAACATTACGATTTCATTTCTAACTAGTTTATAGGAGGGCCGCTGGGTTTCAAAACATAGAAACAGTCAATAAGATTCGTTGTTTGCCAGGCTGACAAGGCAACACATTCACTGATGGACTTGAGGATTTATCACGATACTTGGTGGCAGCGAAGCTGGGTACTGAATTGTTCGAAGAAGAACGGGAGCAGGCTTATACTCTGCAGATATCTAATACCTTGTAGTAGTGCAGTGTATGCCTAGGCGATTTGGTAACCAGTAAAAGTGAGAATGACAGTTTCACATACTCACACCTAAGTGATGTCTCTATATTGTCCACATTTGTTGCAGGAGTCATGTCAGGAGACGCGATTGGCGGGACTTATCTGCATTATACAAGTCTTTCTGAGCGGCAGCACTTATGATTAGTCACTTCTATCATATATATCTTACGTCGTTATGCGCAGTCATGAAGAAGCAACAATTGAAGCAAGCAAATGATTAAATCAACAGCGCAACATCCCCGAACAACACAGTATTTGTAAATAGACATATGTATGCACACATACAATTTCTTATCCGTAAAGTGGCTCCAGCCAAATGGGGTATTTCCAAATTACATTAACTATTCCTTCCCCTTACTGTGAGTCCTAGTAAGTCCTTTATCCAAGTGTTTTATAAACTGCTAAGTCCAGTCCAATGATATATATAACCCCAATCCCCACGCCACGCTAAGTCCAACCAGCGAAATAAATCATGCCTACTCCTGTCCAACTCCCCGAGAATGCCCTACAGACCCCAGAAATGCCCGAATACCATGTACCCCTGACCTCTTATTCCCCATCGCAAGCACGAGGGTGTCAACCGCAGCAAACGACCTAGATCTAAGGCGTAATAATATACCCGTCGCCCTCCCCCTCCAAAGCGAGCCGAATAACGCTTCCAGACGCCGTACTCGAGCGCCTAGGACCCATGGGCATACCAGCACCACTGACACTACCATAACTACCACTCCTCGTCCCCCCATTAGAATTATAACCGCCAGGACTCCAATTACCATAGCCAGTCCAGCCCTTGCCAGCCCAGCTACCTGCTCTAGTCTCCAGAACAGGCCTCTCCCTCCTCTTCCCAATGAGAAGGCCGCCCGAGTCCGCCCGCTTCTCCATACCCGGCCGCTCAGCCCTCAACCTATCCGCGAAATCCCCCTTGCCAGAATCGCCAAGCGCCAATCTAGATCTCGATCTCGTCGAAGGGGAGGGCATTGTCCCTTCGCTACCAACCCAGCTCTTGACACTACCGCCCCCATTCCGACTGCCAAGCTCGCTCCTCGAACTCTGCATGCTACGCATACTGCGCAGACTCCGCCCACTCGCCAAACTCCTCGAGTTAAGCGTGACAGGCGTAGATTTGCTGCTCGCATCATCATCGATATCCGTCTCGATGGCACGCATGCGCCTCACGCTCCCCATGTCCGTCACGATGGACTCATACGTCGACTCTCCGTCTCCCGCATCCTCATCTCGCTCTCCACCATCGCCGTATTCGTACAGGTCCAGCACATTCTCCGGTAAAGTCATGGCCCTCAACACGGCCGCAAAAGCAGCCATTAGCTCCCTGAACTCGCTCTCCGAAAGAGGTCGACCTGTAAATCGGGCGTCCTCGTATCGCTTCAGGAAAGTCGCTGCAGCAGTGTGGTCGGGTAGAACATTGACGCTTGCTAGATGCGCCATGTAATCTCTCAGCCCGACACCAGGCCCACGCTGAAGGACTAGCACGACGCGCATATCGGGCACCGTCGCCGGCGCGGGCTGCGCACTTCCATTCCCGTCGTTGGTGGTCGCATCCGGATCAGGGGGCGCCAGACTCACAGCCTTCGCCTCAATGAGATGCGGGAGCTCGGCGATGACGGCGGCGTAGTGCAGGTTCGGGAGGTCGGGCGTAAAGGGGGAGGTCCAGCCATTGTGCTGGATGTCGCCCCAGACTGGGGGTGCATCCGGGCTGCGCACGGGATCGCGGGAGGGCGAGGCGGTGCGGGGTTTTCGAAGGAAGCGGCGCTTCTTCTGAGGGTGCGGCGAGAGCTCAGACTCTTGTTTCGGGGCCGAGTTCGTGGTGTGACTGATTGCTGTGGCGGCGGTGGTGGAGGGCCGTAGATTTGGGCCCTCCATGTGTGGGCGCGCATCCCACGCGATAACCGCGCTGCGCGACAGTGATTCGACGATCATTTTGCGCACGCTGGACTTCACGTCGCCCTTCTCAATGGGGATCCATGTCTTGGGGATGGCGGCGAGCACGGAGCGGTTCGTGAAGAGGCGGCTTGTGAGGATGATGATGGCTAGGAAGAGAGTGAGTACGTAGCAACCCGCTATCACGAAGACATTATACAGCTGGTGGTTGGATCGTGCTTGACGGATGGAGTCGCCAGGCGTGATGAGGAGCAGCACCAACAGAATTACATTCAGCAGTGTGTAAAGGGTCGTGTAGAAGATTCGAAAGGCTAAGGGGACCGCCATCGCATCGCCGCTGCCTGCGCTTGGCAGTGGACGCTGAGATTGTGTAGGTGAGGCCGAGAAGTGCGGCCAAGTTGTGATATCCAGTCAATCAGTAAGGGTGGTCGGCGGGTCTAGTGTCAGGAGTATCGTTGATGAAGAGAGGCTTTGTGAGGGTCTGAGCGAAGAATGTCTGTAGTGATCGACAACTTTAGAGACGAGTAGGAATTCTATTCCTCTTCGGGCTCGTCACGGTCGTCGGGTCAAGGCGTGGCACTTTATGCTTCGAGCATGGGCGTTTAATGGATTCGGGAGGACGGGTTCAAGTGGATAATGGAGCCCTGGTCGGTCGAGGGGTGTGGGGGCAATGGTGCATAAGAGGTACGAAGAAGTGAATACAGAACGAAGCTATAGCTAATATTGTGTACCAAGTGTAGAGTTGAGCGTCGAGAGAAAGATAGACGAAGAGATGTTCGAGGCTAGAATATCTTCCGTGGGGTCTCGTCGTCAACGATAGTCGAGGAGGTTCGGATTCAGTGTCGCATGAGGCTGAAAGACGACCACAACTAAAACCGGACAGGCGATAAAGATCAGCCGCTGAATGCAGGTCTGAATTAAAGATCTGTGGTAGTGATAGTGCAGCTGTCGGCGGCGTGGATGAATTGAAGTTGATCGCAATAGCATTCCCATTGACAAGTAATTTGCCAGAATGATTGGCACTTTCGCCTGGTTGTCAGCCGCGTCAACTCAGCCTTGACGAGCGTTGACGACACCCATGCAACGGCTCCATGCAACCACTAGTCCGGAAATGGCCATTTATTCCTCCCCTCGCACCACTCCATGTATTTGGACGTTGCCTCTGCCATTTCTTGCACTAGTCAAGTCAATACCGTGGTAATCCGACGGCATACTCTTGAACTTGTTTCTCATCGCACGCGACCACTTGTGGAATGAGGATGAGTGTCTGCACGCAGGGGAAAATGGTGTCACGATTTCGTTTTTGGGGGTAGGAGCATGGACAGTGAGAGACGATTCTGGGGAAAACTAAGTGGATATCAGGCATTCTCGGTCATGGAATGGTACAGCGGGGAATGTGGCCGAAGGCGTTGAGATGAGATTGATGTCATCAGATTTATGGGTATGGGGTTTGGGAGCTTGTGTATATTTTGACTTCATGATACCGCTGAGGCTCAGCAACAAGTGTATGTACACTGTATGCGTGTGAGAAACAATGTCGTCTTTTGGATCAAGTCAAGCGTAGAGTACTTGAGGGTCTACTGATTCAGCATCGCAGACAAGGTATTCGTCGTCGCTGCATGGGTTCGGGCAAGTGGTGAAAGAGTGGTACCGTATCAATGAAGTCTAGATACTCGTATACAGTTGCGACACGGCACAGCGAGATAGATAGCGGAAGAATGGGACTGAAGCCTGCCCTTTTGACTTTCATCAGGAACGTTCATGTCCACTCGTGTGCTTATCTCTGCACTACTCCGTAACACTGAACCAATTACTGGCCATCTGATCTGGTAGAAACAACTGGGGGCATATATCACAGGAGGGCCTAATGGGCACTTTCGTTGTTGTCATGAACTCAAGCCTCCATGATAGGTTGTGAGCCACACGATCGCATCGATATGTCTTGATAGAAGTGTTCACCTTGCCCGATATCCAAAAGTAGATAGGGATGATGGATAGACACGGAGCACACGACACTTTTGGAATAGAGGCTAAGTGAGTCTTGGTTGAAGGATATTACCAGACAAGCACATACTCCATCGATAATAATAATAATAATAATCATATGTATATGTATATCTATATCCATGCGGAGTATTCTACCATGGTAGTCACCATAAGGGAGACTTTAGAATGTACGCGAGCATAGATTCGTACCTAGGGACGATACTCAACTCCTTCCTATACTGATCACAAGCCAGGAATCTGGGACGAAGGTGACAGATAGAAGCGTACCTTAGTCAACACCTGAACTTATCCGTCCATAACCCGAATCCTCATTAGACAGGCGCAGAACATAGTCGAGAATGTGCACTTGTCCTATCAGCCTACCTCGGCCAAAGTCAATTCTCCGTGCCGAAGATCAAGTCAGCATCACCCGAGCAAAAGACGTAACTGCTAAGCATACCGTATGCAGAGTAATTCGACGGGGGTTCTCTCTCGATTGCCATGATATGCAGTCACGTCGAGCGCAATACTTTCCTTTCAATATGTGGAGAATATTGTGGTCGAGATCTACTGAGATGATTGCGAGCACGTGGGGCACGTGGGAGGGAGGACGGATATGATGCGGTGCAAAGGGACAGCTTCTTCATTACTCCGAGCATCTTTGAGCATCTCTGAGCATCTCCGAGCCTCTCAGAGCCAACAGATCTTTTCAACCCAAGGTCTTCCTAGATGCAGAGATTACTCGATCCATCACATAATGGAAGTGGATGTCTACCTTTTCTTTCCTTCTCCATGGGCAGAGTGGTCATGTTTATATGATATTACGTCCACATGGCGTCGGTATCATCCAATGCGAGGCGTGGCTTGGTGCACGATGAGCGGGAGGCCTTTTAAGACGTTGGTAGTGAATCTGTGAGTGCCTGGCATCAGTGGCTGATGCCCTTTGCGGATACGGCGGGATTGATGGTGGCTTATCTATACTTGAGTGAGAAGCACATACATACCTGAGCCACGGTTCTACAGTATTGAATATATATATATATATATATATATATATACATATATATACATATTCCTTGAGAAGGTTACGAGACTGGAATATCGAGTGTATACATTGGAGCTGGATATGGCATTGGGATTAGATGAATTGGGTTTATTGGATCATTCACAGCTGCTGCACGTGCCCAAGTATGTCTTCATACAATGTTCGATCAAGTAAGGTACATGGGGTGTATGCGTATTTGCGGCATACTTTCGACGTTACCCTAATTCGCTATTATGTACAAGATATGGTAGTGTGCAATCGGTGAGTCTTCAATCATCGAATGATGACTACTGTAATATTTGCTTCCACCCAAGCAAATATACTCCATCATCGAAGTTGGTCTTGTGGTGTATGTGAGTATGTATGGATGTACTCCGTTTGCAGATGTATATATACAACTATGCAACGTCCTGTGCACACCGAGAAATCCGAATGCGAAATGTCACGAGGATGGAAGTCAGAATCCAATGCTGTTTTCCACTCGGGTGTTTAAACGATGCACGAAGCCTCTCTGTCTAAAAGCCCAGTACCGTACTGTCGACAAATATACAAATTCACTCCTTAACTATAATCTATCAACACGACATCTTGCATATCCAACACTGCTTTCCTCTTCTCTATCCACTTGATCTCAATCTTCGTCCAATGGCATTGATATCATTGGTCTTGCTGTCATATCAAGCACTGCATCTTGACTCCATGTACGAATACCTCACCTCAGACTGCAGTGCAGCATATTTACCCCACTATCACCTACCGACCGTACCCTTGTCAACTCCCAAGCTCCGCGACCAAGAGCCAACTTACCTCCCCTTGACACTAAACCCACCGAGGGACCCTTGGCCTGGTCCAACCTCAACCTCCATGATCTACATGCGCATACACAAACCCTCCCACTCTAAGATAAGCTTCACCAACTTTGGGGTGTGCGAAAGACGAGAGGCTAATCAAATGATATCGTCTCTCTCTAATCCACTAACGTGGTACGCATGTCTACATGTACCACTGTCTTTATCGTATAATTACAACGCATAATCCGCTCCAGAAACAAAAAAAGTCGAAGAAGAGTACACCCGATCTCTTCCTTGATACTCTGCCCCTCGCCTTCTCTCGCCGACGTATCACTATAACTCACCCACTACAACTTCGCCTTCATCTTCACTTTCACCTCGCTCAATTGCGTATCATCCAAGCTCGGTCTGAGATTGACTTCTGATGATCAGTCCACAATCTCTCCAACCCAAATAACGCCCATAGCACCGACCATGACGACGCCATCTAGTCCCGTCATGGCCAGTTCGGAAAGTGACAAAAAAGACTTCACCAAAGACCCCGAGAAAGTCAACACATATGACACGGGGCACGCTTCAGTCGACACTCCTTCCATAAGAGAAGGTGAAGATGTACTGGGACGTCAAGATCTCGACCCAGCGCTCAATGCCAAGATGCATCTAGTGAACAACGTGAGATAAATTCCAACACGCCAACCCACCAGTCCATTTGCCAACGCGCTTCCCATCATCTATGCTGAGATGCCGATGAATTGAACTGACGCCCATATGCGACAGACCATGGATGAGATAGGCTGGACACCGTATCACTGGAAGCTCTTTGTCTTGAACGGTTTCGGGTATGTCTTTCAAGTGCCTGAAGCTGTGATCTCAACTGATGCCCCTCCCTAGCTATGCCGTCGATTCCCTCGTTCTCCTGCTCCAATCTATTATCGCCTCTCAAGCTGCCCTCGAGTTCCAACCCGCGTATGCTCGTGGCCTCACTATCGCCGTCTATGTTGGCATGCTGGTCGGTGCCCTCTTCTGGGGTCTATCCGCCGATGTGATCGGCCGACGCTTCGCTTTCAACACCTCCCTTTTTGTTTGCAGCACATTTGCAATCGTCGCGGGTGCCGCGCCAAATTGGGGGAGTTTGGGATTCTTCATTGCGCTGACTGGCTTTGGTGGAGGCGGGAATTTGATTCTTGACACGACGGTTTTCCTGGAGTACTTGCCGAGCAACAAGCAGTGGGTTCTTACATGGCTTGCAAGTTGGTGGGGGCTTGGAGGGACGGTTGCAGGTTTGATTGCATGGCCATTGATGTGTAAGTGCTCTTCCCACGCCCTGACCATTTGGTTTTCCGCAGTCTTTCATCAATATCACCCGCCCAACCCATACCAACCTCCCACCCCCAAAACTTGAATGCTAACACCCCCAGCCGCCGACTCCCTCAACTGCGCCTCCGCAGAAGTCTGCACTTACGCCAACAACAAAGGCTGGCGTTACGTAATGTACACGAACGGCGCTCTAGTCTTCATAATGTCCATCCTACGCGTAACAGTGATCCGCCTCCGCGAAACGCCGAAGTACCTGCTCGGCGAAGGCAAAGACGGCCAACTCGTCGCCGACTTCCAAGCAATGGCGGCGAAATACAACCGGCCGTGTTCCCTAACAGTCGAGCAGCTCGAGGCCTGCGGCACGATCGCGCAGGGCGCCGCGCACGGCAAGAGCAAGCTCAGCGTGTCCGAATACACGGTGCATTTCCGCGGCCTGTTCGCCAACAGCAAGATCGGCCGCAGTACCTTGCTCATCTGGCTTTCTTGGACGCTTATAGGCCTCGCATACCCGCTCTTCTACGTCTTTCTTAACTCGTACCTTGCGTCGCGCGGTGCGCAGTTCGGTGTTACGAGTGATTATATCACTTGGAGGAATTATGCGCTGACGAATATCAGTGGGATTTTTGGGCCGATGCTTGCGGGGCATATGGCGAATTATAGACATTTGGGTCGCCGATATACTATGGTTATTGGGGCGTTGGTAACGAGTGAGTCTTCCTTCCTCGGGATACAATGAATCCCATGGCTGGATATGCCGTGCGGCAATGGGATGTGAAGTGATGTGATGTGTTATACTGACACCTTCAAGTGGCGTTCTTCTTCGGCTACACGCAAATCACCAACCAAGCCCAGAACGTGGCCTTCTCGTGCGTCATCGGTTTCTGCTTGAATATCTACTACGGCACTCTGTACGCCTACACCCCTGAAGTCCTGCCCTCTGCGCATCGCGCTACCGGTAATGGCATCGCTGTGGCGTGTAATCGTATCATGGGGATCATGTCTGCTGTTGTTGCCACGTACGCTAACCCTGATACGCCTGCGCCGTTGTTTATCTGTGGTGCGTTATATATCGTCATGGCTATTGTTGCCGTTTGCTTTCCGTTTGAGCCGTTTGGGAGGAGGAGTAGTTAGGGGTGGATATATTAAATGGAGAGTATGAGAGTGGGACTATGTGTTGAAGATGGTGAGTGTGGATAAGTGCGTGATTGTGATATGCAACGTATTGCTTTGGGCGTGAAAAATTGCAAGTCTGATGTGAGGTATAAGTCAGGTAGGTTGGGTGCCCTTTGACTAGAAAAGCCCAATTTGCACTCTGTTCTAGCTTCTGGCCAGGAATCCCGGTAGCAAAATGTGTTGGAAGCTCATGTTTCGCAAATATTATTCCGGTTCAGGCATTATTAGCTCAGCTGGCTTACTGTGATACATCTAGTTCATAGCATAGCGATGATGACGACAGTAACGATGATAAAAGGAATGCCGATGAGGTAAAAAGACTAAGATAGACGCAAGCTGGAGTTGGACTTACCACAACATATAATAGCCGACACAATATCCTGCTGCGATTGATGAAGAATTACGCGGGGACTTTTGACTTCTTATATATATACGTATATCCAACGCCTTTCCCGGGACGATATTCCCAACTTTAGAAGTCGTTACTTTTAATCATACTACATGTATTCTGAGAATTAGGACCTGAAAGTTGCAAGGTGCCGCAAGCGCTGTTCTTCAACGCGGGAGGTCATCGGGTTCACTACTGGTTACCCCCGAGAACCTCTTGCAGACGCTAGTTACTATGTATGGTTTGACTTATCTTGAATTGTGCTGAATATGAGAGATTGACTCACTTGAATAGCAAAGGATGAGAATATAAATATATGTATATATTATCTCGCTCTGCTACAGTGGATAATCACAGATGACTAGTATACCCCATTCCACTGGTATTTGAGTTGCTGGTTGAAATACTTGCTACTGAACATAGAGTGATGATGATGAGGAAAGTGATAATGACAATCGGAGTGTGTATGGATATGCCTATCGGTAGATTCGAGTCCACAAATGAGATGGTTGTTCATAATCTGAACAACTTGCAGTCTCCGTGGTTCGCTTTCTAGGTATATATAGACCAAGATAGGTTTGAGCTACTGCAGAAATCATTGACTCCTTATCTCTCAGGAATTGGAGTTTCTTCATCTCCATTCATGTACGTATTTCAGATTTTGTACGCAGCTAAAGATCTCTCTCTTTTCCATGATGAGTTAATTTCAACACTTCGGTGATCACTTTGAATAACCTGTAAATAATTGGAATTAATTCTCTCACCTATTATTTGCATCTACTTGTTTTTCTGTTTTCGAAATCAACTTTCCTTATGTTGTGGTTCTGCACGATGGCATTTCCTTGAGTCAGGTAGCAGAGGTGACAGTGTAACGAATAGTACAAATACTTGATTCCGTCCTTCTTCCGCTCTTGCTTCTTCACGCCTGCGCTGGCAACAAAATTCCTAGAGTTTTGCTGCACTACTATGTGATGTGCAAGATAGAAATTTAAGTGCGGTGTGTCACGATGATGAGGTTGATGATGTCAAATATTAGGCTGACGGCGAGGCTCTCAGTGATGAGAAGTTTAATAGTAATCTATGTGCAGCATCTTGGTATATCCAATTTCCATTATTGAAAGGTGTATAATATGTTGTGAGATGTTTGGTTCCCAATGGTCTATAGTACAATATGTATAGAGAGCTCAAGATCCGGTTTGACATGACATCAGAGAAGCACTTCCATTTCGCTACTGACGACAAGTGTTCATGAGTACCCACTCCTCACCCCTGATCTTTTTGTGGATTAGTAGCATACATTCACAGGGTCTTTTTCATTCCTTTGGTAGGACATAATTGATAATCATAGCTAGTGGTCTTTTATGCTTGCTTCAAGCTACAAATTCTTTTGTACCCTCAGTCGAAATTAGCATTTATCATAAGCAGGGTATGATAAGAAGTTTTGGTTTGTTAGCTAGTGCGGCTAGTTATTGTCACAGAAATACTCCTCCCCCTCCTCCGCATTGTCAATGCTCCTGTAATAAGCAATGTCTCGTCAGCCGGTGACCTCCATCAGTCGGTGGTGGAGACGACCACGTTCTCGTGAGCCAGGTGAGACTGCTTATCTAGTACCGAAAACAGCTTTAAATTCTTCGATGGTAGAAATTTTCAACAATGAGTCGGCTGTCAAGGAAGACAGGGTAAAATATCATTTACTATTTTATGGACTTGTATCTATACGGTTCAATAGTATCATCTAGGGTAGTCAGACACCTATTCAGGGGGTTCAAGTAATTCTAATGCTCCTTGAGGCGAAAGAGAAGTATGAGGCTGGTACACTCTGCAGTTTGAGGAGAGGCAGATGAAAAATTTGAATTGGTGAATTTATCACGACATGGTATGAGCTTCATGAGGAAATTGCAGTGATTTGTGTACTATTACGAAAGACTCTTACGTTACTTCGAAAGATGCACTTAGGAATTCCTTATGAGCGTTCAGATAACAACTACATCGGCTGTCCTCGCTAACTCCTCTTCCCTCTCCTTTGTAATGCCAGAGTACTTGTTAATCCAATCAAAGACAGTCTTATGCCAGACGAGAGAATTCTCAGGTTTTAGGACCCAATGATCCTACTCAAGTCAGTTTTGTCCACATCAAAATCAGGCAACTAACCTCATCTGGGAAGTTCAAGAATCGACATTCGGTCCCTAAAAGTTGCAAGGTATGGAAAGCAGCCATGCCTCCACTAAAATCACATCTGTAATCATTGTCGCTATGAATGACCAGCATAGGTGTTTTCCACTCCTTCAATCTATCTGGTCTCGCCGGATTCCACTTGTCAAGACCCTTGAAATTCTCCCACGGGAAGGGGTTCCCCCCGAATTGCTTTTCATCATCCATTACATCGCCTGCTAGCATCGCTTGTGTATCTACAAAATCAGTCAGAAGGGAAGAGGATATATGGCCAATGATGACGGATCAGGTTTTAGATGATAAGACTTACCGAATATACTATCGTGGGAGACTATACACTTGAGTTTTCGCCCAAGAGGACTGCCTTGGACAAAGTTTGCCATGTAGCCACCATAAGAAGCACCTGCCAGAATGGCACGATCGGTGTCGACATAGGACATATTGTCCTGCACATATTCGAAGCACTTCTCCAGATCTACGTATGGCTTTCCTCCCCACTCATCCCAGATAGCTTGGACAAAGTCAGTAAGGAGATTAAAGTGTCAGGCAACACTTAACGTACCTCGTGTGAAGGATGTTCCAAATCCTGTACTCCCGGTTATGTTTGGCGTAACCACCACATAGCCTTGCTCTGCCCAAACGGCAAAATTCCACCTAGTTGACCAGTTCGATCTCCAAGCATCTTGCGGTCCACCGTGTACAAGGAGGGCGAGAGGATACTTCTTATGTGAGGAGAAGTTACTAGGTTTGATAACGAATGCTTGGACATCATGATCATCAGCACCTTTGAAATATCTATATCTTGTTAGCAGATCAACGACTCGAGAAAATCCCGCATCTTACATCTCTGAAATCTGCTTCTCGCTCAAACCAAACTTCCTTCCACCCTTCGAAGCCGAATAAATATCTTTTATTCGCACAGGGTCTGCGATGTTAACTCGGCGATATACGCTACTTTCAACCAGACTGTTATCGCTCACTAATACATCTTTCCCTTTTCCCAACGGTACAGCAGAGATGACAGACCCCCTTCTAAACAACAGCTTTGGACGTTCATGTTTTTCCGGCGTAGATGACATAGTATACAGTGCCAACCTCCCGCAATCGTCAGCCACAAAGATCAAATCCTCCCCATCAGCACTCCAGTTGATATAGCTTGGACTTAAATGCCAATCACTTAAGATCTCCTTACCGTGTAGGGACTTTGTAATATCATCGACAAGTATGATCCTGGTATCTGCCCTGTCCATTGGGTCAGTAGCCTGCACAAATGCCACTTTCTTTCCATCCGGTGCAAAAACTGGCCCATTCATTCCTGCCTGATATTTTCCACGCAGTGTTTCTGGGGCCGGAGCTATCTCTTCCTCAAATGTCTCCAGCGGAATGAAATAAACGCTCGGATGAAGCTCAAGATGGGCAATGAGAGTTGGATCAAAAGCCGTAAAGAGGATTCCGTAGGGAGAGATATCAAACTCAGGGACAGATGATAGGGGATTGTATCTGTCAGGTGGACTTTCGAAGTCGGTACCCTTTAAAGCGTTGTGAAATGGCACAGTCAGACTGTATTTACCCTTCGATTTGGCGAGCTTCGAATACCAGATAACATTTCTTTGGGGAGTGATGTATTTATTCCAGAAACGCACGAAACCTTTGTCATAGATGCGTGCGGAAGAGGGCGATTTGTTGTCTGTTTCTTCGTTCCAGAGGGAACCGGATGGCGTGGCCGCGCCGCTCAATGCTACCGCAATACTCCCATCTTTCAATGAAGTCACCTTAAGATCTTTCATAGGTGCCAGGATCACATCTGCAGTGTAAGAGTCCTTTTCTGGCCGGTCACCGTCACCTATCATAATGGAAGTAATGCCTTTAGCACCGGATTGCAGCCAAATGATGGCATTGGTGCCATCGTTGAGCCAGATCGCATCATGAGCATTTTCATCGTTGTTAAAGATCTTTGAAAGGCCGGTTTCAAGATTCAGAACTCGGATCTCCTGAATTTGCTCTTTTGTTTCGAAAGAGTACTGAGAGACTGTGAAAAGGGCTAGAGTGCCATCATGGTTGGGAATTGCAGGACCGTAGCGGGGAGCACTTAGAAGCACTTCTGGAGTAAACTTGTTGGCACAGAGGACCATAATGATGGTTTAGAAAATAACAAAAAGTAGTAAATTGAGATTGAGACGAAGGGAAGACAGGTCGATTCCAAAGACTTTTTCTAATAAGCTTCTAGCTCAATGATATTCAAAGAAGTATATAGTATCCTTCGAATATATGTATTTGTGTCAAGACCAAAAGGAGAGATAGATTCAGGGAAAGTTGTAGTATTTATTCAGTTATGATGGCAGATTATCGTTGTCCGTATACCTATGGCTCGGGTAAGCTCCAAGAACATTCGTCCGCACCATGTCGTATGATTGTGCAACTGTTAAAGAATATAGGGACAATGACTGGGGAGCGACAGTAGGCATGCAGCTCCTCCGACAAGGATACTATAAACCTGAAATGCATTAATAAGGTATGATATTACCCCACAGATGCCTCGGGTATCTATGCATCGGCCTCGCAGTCAAGGTTGAACCAAAAGCATGTATGAATAAGGCCATATATCTCACGCACTGTAAATCTCTATATCAATTACAATGTATCAAAATTGGTTGAAAAAACCATTATGATATATAGAGAATATTCAATCTCACCAGTTGACCCACATAGCATAGGAAGACCTTCCTTCCAATCTATATTCTAATATAATAAACTGGGGGATCTTTTTGTAATCTGCTACGCCAAAGCTTGAATTTCTGCACTTTATTGGAACCCGCTGGTGCGCCGCCCTATTTTGATACATATCCTCTCGGAAAAGCAATTCTAAGTGCCCTCCCATTTTCAAAGGCAGAGTTCCAGCTACTTTTGAAAGATATTTCCTTGGACGAACATTTCAACGAGAAGGAAAACTTTAGAGCTGCTAAATCTGTTTAAGAAGAAGGGGATACGACTCTGTTATAATCATCCTAACAACGGCAAACAAAGCTACGCTATAGGAAGTATGAAATGATGGCACGCATTTCTTCAACTAACAAATCAAAGAACCACACGCTCTTCTATGAAAAGTATCGAAATATACGATCAATTGCTAACCGTAGGTTACAATATAACCCGTTTACATTACGCATTATCTATTCGTGAGTTCGCGTATAAGCAAGTCTTCAACCGCTCAGATACGGGGTTCATCTGGAGAAATGGTATCTTATAGAATCGTAACATATGCGGTCAATATAAAACCGTAATGCACCAGATTTTGAATGCGGTTCTCATTTTCACTTAATTACCGGATTGGCATGCACTGCAGCACTATGTAATGCTTATGCAGCTGCAGAGTAGAATCCTGCTCCCTTCTCCTTCAATCAATTCAGTATCCAACTCCAGCTGCCTACAGTGTGATAGTAATGAGGTGCAAATGAGGTCTCTACTTCCTCTGGCTATTTCCACTTACAATGGAGCCATATAAGTCTTCTCCTATATTATTTGCTTTATTGAACTGTTACTAATTAGATATCGTTTATAAACAGCCTAGTAACTGATTTGTGGTCAGATGAGTAACCTTTATTATACATTCTAGCTCCCTATATCATTTCTATAAATTACAGGTTACATGTTACAAGTTACAAATCACAAATCACAAATTACAGATCACACACACAACCAAACGCAAACCCAAAGACAACTCTCAAAACCCAGTTCTATTTTCACTACAAATCCGGATATATTAATCTACCACACCCAAACGCCACGCAATGCCCAGACCACCAGCCAGCCAGCCAGCCAGCCAAAAAATAAAATAAATAAAACAATCCCCTCTACCTAAATCCTACCGCCAACAACGACCTCCCTCCCCAAAACCTCAACTCCATCTTCACCAGTCCTCCTACGCTCCAAAACCCACCTCTCATCGTCCCGGACATAGCTTACACTATCCGCACTACCAACCCTCCTATGATTACCGTGCCCACTCGCACTCACATTCCCACTGACATTCGAATTGCCACTCCCACTCGTATTTACATTCCCACCCCCATTTCCATTCCCATAAGCAGTAGCTGTAGCAGCAGCAGCAGCCTTCAAACTAACCCTTGGGCTCTCCTCCCCGTCCCTCTCGCTCAAAAGGCTCCCACTCAGCGCACTATCATTCCTAACATGACCAGCGGCACTCGGCGAGTTGTTACCAGTGTCAGACCCAGCACTAGCCTGACTACCGCCCCAGGCGCCTCTCCGCGCCTTCATAAGCCTCGAGAGACTAAGATCGTCGTCGTCGAACGGACTCATAAGGCCAGCCAGCTGCAGCTGCGCAAGACCAGGCGTCATACCGCCACTATCCCTACCACCCGGGCCGCCAAGCGCGAAGTTGCTCATGACGCTGTTGCGCGCGCTGTATTCGCTGCGCTCAGTGATGGGCGTTAGGTTCGGTTCGCGGAAGCCATAGGGGACGCGGCCACTCTGGCTGCGTGTCAGGCCCTCAATTCCTCTGGGCCCGAAATAGCCACCCATTGCGTACTCGATGTCGGCGGCGTTGGTGGTGGATGGCAAGGGCGCAGAGTAGAAGCCGAATTCTTGGCCGTAGAAGCCGTCTGGGTCGTTGGCGAGGGCTTCGGCGTTGGCAGCAGCGATGATGGGGTCGTCTTCGAGGTTGTCGTCGTAGTCGAAGTCGTCTTGAAAGTCCTGGGAATCGTCGTATTCGTAGTCGTCAGGGGAAAACACTGCATCGTCTTGTGCTTCGGGTACTGAACGACTAAACTTGCCCTTTTCAAAGGCTTCCTGTGCTGCAAGTGCCAGAGCGTCTTGGTAGGCTGCTAGAGTATCATGCGTGAGGCCCAAGGAGGGACGTTGAGGATAGCAAAGGGAGGGCTGGGGAGCTAGGCCGCCAGGGTTGGTTTCCTCTCTTACATCGTCTCCAACTTCCTCAGAATCCTCCTTAGCATCTTCCAAGACCTTTTTTAGCTCTTGCGGTGCTTGTTGCTCTTCTGCTGCTGGATCTTGTTTAGGGGCTTGGTGCGGATTGCCAGTCTGTAGGGGAGGCAGGTTCTTGTAAGGTCGACCATACTGATCCGTATCGTCACGATCAAAGAGCGATTCATCGAATGTCGAGGTGACTATTTCATCATCTTCTTGCGCGATTATCCCATCGTCGAAGTATAAATCATCATCATCTAGATCTCCAGGGTGAGGAAATGAGGCTGCTGGCGTCAGTCCATGTGTATTCTCCGATGGTGGCTTTAAAGCTGGGCCAAATTCGTCGTCTGAATTGTCCACATCGATTCCATGCAAGCCTAATCCCACTGGCCCATCAAAAGTAGCTTCGAATTTGGCCAGTATTTCTCTGCTTGCAGGTGACATCGGTGAGTCTGCCGTGCTCGAATCAACTTGGGTCAATTTTTCTGGTGAATCTTTAGATAACGCATATCCGATCACATCACCTTTAGAATTCCTTGGTGTTTCTAGCGTAATAGACGGATGCAAGCTATTTGGACTTGGGGTCATCGTAGATGCAGTCATGGGATGGAATGTGAATCCAGAATGGTCCTGTAATGGTACTTCCTCCTCTTCATCATAATCATCTGCATTGATGCCTGGTATCTTCTCTTCAAGACCATCATCATCCATCATGGCATCATAATCAAATTCGTCATCCTCCCCTTCATTATCATATTCTGTGTCCCCATCCTTAGTTCCTGGACTTGTAGATTTCTTCTCAGCTTCTCTCTTCCTATAGCCATCCTCCAACAACTTCTCCTGATTTGCTGCACCACCAATATCAAAACTAAATCGAGATGAGGTACTTTGATGCCTTGGAATCCCCAAGAGAGTCGAGCCAGGTATGGAGGTCGCCGAAACATTCCGCGATCGATTACCATGCTTCTCAGGCGTAGTGTCCGAGGTAGCCTGAATACTATCCGATAAGTACTGCGCGAGATTCTCACTCGAGGTACCCGGTTTGGGTGGGACAGGCGGGCCGGGACTCGAGCTGGGCTTGATTAGTACTCCCCTTGCATCTTCTGGACTCTGTGAACTCCTCCTAGCATTCTCAGGTGAGTATCTCGCTTCTTTCGCATACTGCGGTATAGGAGAATGTAAATCCGTCAGGTCGCTCGCTCGACGGACATGAGGTCCTGCAGCGGGATACTGTTGTTCATCGAAATCCTCCGTAAAGGCCGGTGTGTGGTTCCAGGATCCCGGCTCGCCATTTGCCGGGCTGTGATGGAAGGGACTCTCCTTTGCCTTGATGGGTAATGCAGCCACATCAGTATACGAAACGTTCCTCCGCGGTCGAGGGGCGCTGAAATCGTGTACTACTGTTCCGCGAATACTGAGATCATTCGCAGCTATTGGGTTGAGGTCTAGTTTCGGCGAGCTGATGACTGGACTCGAGGGTCCAGTCTGATGCGAAGTCCGCCGTCTAGCAAGCAAAGACATAGGCTTAAACAGTGTTCTTCGCGCTTTCGTCGACCTCGAAGGAGCTGGTTCGGACGGCAGAGGTAGCGACGGAGTTGGTACCGTCGTCGAAGGAGGACTCGTCTGGAATCTTGTACTCGTCGGCCTCTTCGCCGCCGTCCTAGCATTGTGCTGGTACGCACCAGCAAATGATGTATCGACAGTGAGTCTCGCAGCCTTTACGGCATCGGAACCGCTGCCTTCAGAGGTTGGGCGACCACTCGCCTCTGTGTGTCGCGACTCTGCGCTCAAAGACGTATTGTGCATCCTCTGCTCGATCTGCGCATCCAACCATTGCGATTTCATATCCCTCTGTCTAGTGTCCGTATCATCAGCGCGATGATCTCGCAGGGAATCGGAGGGGAGCGAAGGCGATGACGTTATCGCAGCACTCAGTGGAGCCGTGGATGAGGTGGGAGAAGTATATCTTTTGACGTAAGAAGGCCTGACTGAATTTGGACTATTCTGAGATTGACGTTCGGCGATGGACTCGGCGATCAGAGGATTCTCCCATGTCTGGATCGGTTCGGGGAGCGGCGAGGCTGGATTGGAGGGCGTGCGACGATGAGGGCGTAGATAGCTGAACATCTTGGACACTGACTCGTTGAGTTTGCGTTCAGATCCGTGTGCGCCGAGTATGCCCGAGTTTCTGGCGGGCGATCAATTGTAGGTTTTGAATAGCATTTTCAACGGTCGCTGCTGAATGCACACTCGCTCAAACTTTGCGCTTGTTGCTATTGTACAAAGACAGTGACTATGGCAATTGGAGATTGATTGAGAGACAAATGATGATGATGATGATCTTGAGGGGGGTGGAGGAGTTTGTCAGATGGAGGAGATCGTTGAGAGGTTGTAGCATCAGGTCATAGACATTTAAAGAATGCTGTCAAGCCCGAATCCTTCGTTTCAATTTGTAGAGTAAGTAGTAGTGGTAGAGAGTAGTATAGTAGAGTAGAGTAGTGTAGTGTAGTAGTCAGTGGAGTAGTATAGTACTTTTTTGTGTTTTCTTTTCGTAAATAGTAAGGAATAACCAGCAAAACTATCCAATCCAGGTTTACCAAATCTACGGGATCTTCTGTTAGAGATGACGTCCCCGTGCGTTTTTTGAGCGTGAACAATAGAAAGGCAAAAGATACCTTGAGACGCGTGATTTGGCTGCAGCCAAGAATTTGGAAGAATGGAGCTATATGTAAGATGCAAACACAAAACGGACGAGGAAACAGAGGAAGAAGATAGCAAGAATCCAATAGAATGATGATGATGATGATGATGATGATGATGATCAAAGGAAGGTAGGTGAGGTAAAATAACAATGGGATTGATTATGTTGAGCTTACTCTTGTACGTAAGTGGTAGAGTAGAGTAGAGTAGAGTAGAGTGGAGTTGAGTAGAATCGACGATAATAAGAATAGAAAATGGGCTTGACTGGCTTGACTGGCTTGATTGCTTAGTACTTGATACCAGCTTGACTTGATTCGAACTCACCCGACTCCGCACATGATAAATGCCTTGACATTATCGATGCACCAATCCAATCCAGTCCCTCCGATCCATCTATTATCCATCCATCCATCCATCCATTATCCATTATCCATTATCCATTATCCTTAATCCATCATCCATTGGCCGATCATCAATCTACATTTTCACATCTCCCTCCCCGTCTTCCAGGATATTTTCAGCCATAGCTATAGCTTCAGCTACAGCGAAGCTACATCTACCACGGATTCTCGTCAAGTAATCGAGGTGAAGGCTCAGACCACGGTCATCATCTAGTGCGATCTGCATTCTGGGAATCGATTTCGCCTGGCAATACGCGCATATGTAGTAGTAGGTATCATTTTTCATCGAAGAGACGATGCAACCTCGACATTTCGGACACTACTTGACCCCTCCCCTCCCCTCCCCTCCCCCCCACACAAGAATGACGGGTCTTATCGTCTAGTCGATAGCTAGTGAAAGATGGCAGATGGAGGCAGATTTGACTCAGATAACTGGGAAGAATACATAAGGAGCCAGAGAGATTTGAGGGATAATGCAAGACAATTAGAAATGAGTTATGCAAGTCTTGTTATGATTGTTATATCTATGGGGGTGTGAAGTGCGGTATATACAGGAACATGCCATAGTATCTTACCCACTCTCGTATTGATACCACCGGGTCACAACCAGTTTTCTCCCCGATGATGATGGCTGCGCTGCTGCATTCATGCAAATTTTAGCCGTAACTCGGTGATTATGATGGTCGCGTATATTGGGAGCGTATAAAACATCATAGATCATCAGAAAGTATTACAAAGTATTATAGAGGCAGAGTGAAGTGTTGATTCCAGGGTTTCCATGCATATAGCACATTCACATGCTTGTATTGAGAATCGTAACACAAATTAAATATCTTGGGCACTACGAAATCCTACGAAATGCCACAAACGATTTGCTATGCTTTCATGCCTTATCATCATGGTATTGATGTCAGGCGCCAAGGCAAAACAAAAACAAGTTCGAGACGAGATATAACGACCTCTAGACATCATGGAATACTTCTCAGGATAATAGTAGAAGTTCTTCATGAACTACGATTCTCTTAGCTTCAAGTCGCCTGCCTGTTGGACACCTGAACTGGTCTCCTCGATCCATGTAAGGGGCTAAATATCAAAACAGCTCCACTGGACTACATGTAAAAGATATCGTTCGTCGAGGAGCCGCTCTTCAAATCATCTGATCTGGTCGACTTCCTTTCGGCATTTCATTCCAAGCTGTTGAGATTTCCAAAGACTCAAATCTCTTTGTTATAGTTACAGATATGGCCTTCTTCAAGAGTAGAAACATCATCTCCTTGCGAGGATCACGAATCTTCAGATCCGTAGGTCCCAACCTCAACCTCCAATTACTATCACATAACTGACCAAACTCCAGCCCATCCTCTTCTCAAAACCATGGCAGCACTCACATCGCCACCGCGAACTCAGCACAAAAGCCGTTTCACACAGCACGGCAGTCCCAAAGCTAACAGTCTACGGCCTCCTAGCCGTATGCACCAGCCTCTACATAACACACGCCAACGCCGCAGTAACAAGCGGCTCACCGTCAGAAGCAGGACTGACACAACTAGACACAGCACTCATCCGCAGCATCCACACAATAGTCCCCTCCAACACACCAGCCGCCCAAGCGCGCCACACGCTCTCCACAATCCGCGAGCACTTCATCACCTCCCGCCGCAAGATTGACGCCGGCATGTACTACACGGCCATCACCAGCAGCCTCATGCACCTCAACTGGTGGCACCTTGGCATGAACATGCTCGCGGCGCACAACATGGTGCCGACGCTAGTGGTCGTCAGCGGCTTCCGGGCCTTCGCGGCCGTGTGGATCGGGAGTGCGGGCTGCGGCGTGTACGCGCAGCTGTACGCAGACAGTCTTGCGCGGCGGGTGCGCGCGTATTTCAATCCGCCTGTGGAGAGGGGCAGTCGTCTGTTCGGGTCCCGTGAAGTGGTGTCGCGCGTAGGTGTGTTTGGGGTCCAGGGCGGCATGGTGGGGGCTAGTGCGGCGATTTGTGGGATGCTTGGGGCGCTGACGGCTATATTTCCTAGGGGTGTTGCGCTGTCGAGTGCTTGGGTTGTTGGGCTGAGTGTTGCTTGTGAGGCTGCGGGGTGGTTGCCTTCTATTGGGCATAAGGCGCATCTTGGCGGTTGGGGGTTTGGGTTGCTTTTTGGGGCGTTGTTTTTGAGGAGAGTGCCTCGTCTTGGCCCGGATCAAATTTTGAGGGGCTTGCGTGCCAGATCGTCGAGGTCTAGATAGGCCTTGAGTGGTAATCATGGTTGCGAGATGCTGGGAACAGGACAATTGAGGTTTTGGTGTGGAAAGGACGCCTGGATAGCTTGAGTCCTGGTTATCTGTACAGAATGGACGTTTCGGAAGAGTAAATAAGTGAGTATGAAGTTGCTGCCGTTCTAGTAGACGGAATCCAAGTTGTGAATTGGTAAGGGGTTAGGGCTGAGATCCTACTCGCAGATGTAGATGCAGACTTAGGAACACAACAATTGACTCATGAGATGATGGTAGAGCTATCGTTGGAAGATTGATGCATTCCTCAGACTCGAAGTCATCAGCAACACCGGGTAACCCCAAGTAGAGCTAGTCTTTCAAGCACGCATATAATCAGTAGAAAGCCACCACCATAATCTTAGTGAACTTCCTTGTCTTGTCTACTTCAGTCTAGCCACGGCGATGAGTACACGACAACGGGAGCATGGATGAAGGCCGTATAGGCTTTGATCCATTTGCTCTGTCCATTTGCCACGTACCATCCTCAATTCTATGCGTAGAAAAAGATCACGTTGGCCGGGTCTACTTTAACATAAACCACTCATTCACCAGTCACGAGATCAGTCGCAAGATTCAAAAAGACAACAAAAATACTCGGACAACAAGTCCCGTGAATTCAAAATACCACACAACAGCGCCAGAAACGAAAACAATGCTATCTATTTAAATTCTATATATCCATCAAGGGACGACACTTTACATGACCAGCACAGCGCCCAAGCCCAAGAAAAGCAACGCACCAATTCCCTGTCCAATGACTCTCTCTCCACCAGAAGACGAGCTAGAGGAAGAAGAGGAGCTGGAGTTAGAAGAGCTAGTGCTGGTGCTGTTGGCAGTGTCATCCGCGAAACCAGCGCTCTCGGTGGTGGAGTTACCAGCCCACTGAGATCCGTCACCGTCCAATCCCGGGCCGGTACCGGCACCGTTGTCGAGGTAGGTCTGGGCGGCGGTTGGCATAGCAGGCAGCTCGGAGCCGGTAGTGACGTTCCAGTCGCTGGAGTAGGATGGGCAGGTGGAGATGGAGTCGGAGGTGAGGGCGCCGCCGTCGCCGGTTGGAAGGGAGGTGTTGGCGTAGGCGCTTTGAAGGTAGGTGAATTCATCGCCGGTGGTGACGGTGGAGTCGGAGATGTTGACGACTCCGTAACCGTCGCCTTCTTCCGAGTACTCGAAGACTAATCCTCCTGAGAAGACAGCGGCCATCTCATCGGAGTACAAGGCCTCTACTTCGGTGAACTTGCGGGTGTTGGCGATGCAGCCGAACTCGGAGAAGCTGGCGTCGAGGTTAGTGGGCTTGTGAAAGGAGAATTTGGGGGTGATGGGGGTAGGATTACAAGAGAGGACGGCCATAGCCAGTGTAGTTGGCGACAAGCTGGTCCCAGCCGGAGGTGGTGTAGGAAGATGGATCACACCAGGAGTAGTCGTTAAGTGAATAGAAATCAGTACGGGAGCCATCATCGTCACCGCAGTTAAGGAATTCGGCAAGGAGGTATTGGTTGGAGGAGACATCGGCAGCGGAGTAGCCAACTGGGACAGATCGCAGACCACGGGCAGAGAGATAAGACTTCATGTCGCGGATAACGGCCTTGATGTATGGTGCACAGTTGGTGTTGGAGGCGGTGTTGATGACCTCGTTACCTGCGAGGAAGGCCAGGGTGTTGTTGTAGCCAGCGAAAGCCTCGACGGTTGCGAATACACTCTGTAGGTACACGCTGTTGTAGGATCCCTCGGGATCATCACGGTTCAGAGAGTAATCTGGGGTGTCGGTGTCCAGGATGAGATAGATGCCAGCATCTGCGAGGGCGTTCATGCAGGTGTCGTGGTTGAGGGTGTTGTCGACTGTGTAGACTCTAATGGTGTTGATACCGAGCTCTTGGAAGTAGGGGATATCACGAGTGCAGATATCCTCATCGGCGAGGGGATCGGTGGCATCCGAGGAACCTCCTGGCTGGTAATCGATTCCTCTGATATAGAAGCGGTCGGTTCCATTGTAGAAGGCTATTATGAAAGCGTTATTATACTGTCCAATCATGTATTAAGAATTCATATCCCTACCATTTCCCGTGACTGTGACGGAGGTCAAGCTTGAGGAAGTAGAAGCTTGTGCGCTGGTCACGAGAGTACCAACGGTGATCAGAGCCGTAGCAATAGAAGAAACGGAGCCGAACGGCATATTGAGGAAAGGACAATGAACAACTGTATATAAAAGCGGCAAAAAATACAAAAGCGGATTTATGGTCAGATATATAAATGAGAGTCTTGAATCCGACGAGAAGAAGCTAACAAAAAAAGAGTGTGGTGACGGACTCGAAATTGAGAAATAGTAAGAGAGGTTCAAGATTCTTCATGTACAATGAGATAATATATGTAGACAAACCTGGAAATTTCACCCCACTAAGGGGAAAATAAAGCCCATGGCGGTCTGAGTGGGGCAGTTCTCCTTGTGGTGATGGGTAGTGATGGTACTCTCCAATTCGAATTGAGGCACTGCTGTTCATTTTTAGCATCCTCATAGAAGGAAAGTGTTCAGTCTGGTGTTCTATCAACGCGTAAGCTTGCCGTTGCACATGGGGTGATAGGCGATCAATCCCTTAGCGCTGCTTTGTGTTTAAGATTCCGGAAGATGATTCGATGCAACTTACAAGAGAGACAGAGTGAATCTCAAAACGAAGCAGATACATCCATAGATAGTCGATGGTTCTGATGGTCAGTTGAGATTGAGAGTGAGATTGAGATTGTATTTGGAGGAAGCAAACATGCGGAGAGACTCGGTGTATGTGCATCTATGTATGGTATGGAATCGTGAGATGCCACGGTGAGTATCTCTGTATGGGCGGGCAGACGACCTTTGTGCGGACTCACGGTGCGCATGATCTATCCATGAGCGGCATTCCTACCAAAGGACATTCTTCTGAAGAGAAGAAATGGTAGATTTCAATCCAGCCAAAACGAATGAATATACGACATTGGGAATTGCACTGACATCCAGGCCAAGGAAGGATTTCCAATGTCGTCCGTTCAAAACGAACTGCGACGTTGAAGATGATGAACATGATCATCCCGACAACAGCCAGCATTGGTTGCGCAACCACCAACCAAATGCCAAGCTTTTGCTGCCAAGCTTTGCGGCTCCCTGTACACCCAGTCACCCATTTTCTCACTACTCACGGCTCTTCTCGCCTTCAGACGACAAAAGTCCTTCAAAGCCGCCATATCACACCCTTCGACCACATCATCGTCCATAATCCATCCCACCAGATGCTTCAGACTCTCGTACAGAACACCAGAGAATAAAATAGGAGCATCGGAACTTAAGACATCCTCCCACGCAAGGTTCGAGGAGTTCATGCAGTGACGGGGTCTCGGATCAATTTGCACGCGTATTTGCGGGACCCGCATTTTCGCCATATGTGCTCTGTGCTGAACTCGCAGACTCGTAAGCCAGCCGCGTAATGTGCCTGCTGGCTCCAGAACATCTCTTGCGCGCAAGCACACACGATTGGGCCCGGGAAGCAAAAGGCAGGCCAGATCGTAAGTGCCATCGAGGTGCATTGCAGATCTGAGTCGTGTTTGTGAGAGAGTCATTGCTGTATCTCAATCCATATTGCCTACTGCTTGGGGCCTGGAGGTTCTGTGAGGGAAGGTTTGGACAGTGGCGCGAGCAGCTAACTCGCCACAGAATCGGTTTTCGGGGGCGGGAATCTTCGCTCCTGTATTCTATACGATGGCATTTCAGGGGTGGAGCGGGTTCAGACTCCGGTATTTGCAGATGCGTTTCACGAGTCTATATTTGAACATTCTCCCCTCCTCAATGTCCTTCTGGGATAATATCCGGGGGGTTCACTGATGGTTTCCTACCCGAGTGAGTATATGAAAGTAGGAATCCGAGACGAATATTCCCTCTCTTAACTGGCTTGTTGTTCTTGTCTTCGTTCACTGTCTTGACTTCTGGATATTAGATAACTTTACGAACCCAGAATCCAATACCTCATCGGTCTTTGTCCATCGTCTATACTAAGCGGTGAGCGAGGACAGTTTTTCGCGGGCGTCATTTTTTCTGATAAATAGACGCTCGCTACGATATTAAAATACTATTCTCCAACCTCAAGCCTGGATTTTACAGGTATTCTATCCACTCAGGTCCATAAAACATACAAATTCTGTATCACAAGGCTCTCTAATTGACGAAATGGTTCCGTGCTCACTACTCTACAAAACCCATCTCAATCTTGACCCCCAGCCTTAAGATCCGATTTAGTTACACCGAGTCAAAACTGGACACTCTCCACACAAAAGCGTTCTAAATCTTCGACTTACTGCAAATACTAGCATATCGAGCTCGACCGCCTAATATTAAGATACCGGTAAATTCATCGAGCAACAAATTGTCACGCTGCTTTCCATGGGCTTCGGCGCTCCGTCAGCAGTATTGATTTCTGAACTTGAGGTATTTGGTGTATGTGTACGTCATGGTAACTTCCAATGGCTATGTGCAACTCTTCCAGTTTCATAGAATCTCTCGTAGCGTACTTTGTTACATCCTTGAGCTCACTGGCAGATTCCATCATGCACAACATGTAGTGACGCCTCGGTAAGCCTATGTCTGACTTTCAAGTGCTCGTTTACAACCCCGAAGCTCGTACCCCGACCAACATGCGAGAATTTCAGACATGTTGTCCGTAGTTCTCCCAATAGACCTCATTACCTGCCTCAAAATACCCTATAGACATCGAAAACCCAGTGGGAGCCGGTAACTAAGAGTTTTCAGATCTGTGTAGGAAAAGTAAACCCATATTTCATGAATTTTCCTGTCTCGCGATCCCATGAAACGGTTTTGGCTCTTGATTATAGTCATTGTGATCTCGTGGACAGCACACCCTTGCTTTTCGAATTTGGTGGAAGTATTCCGACTAAACGTAAATGTAATATCAGTGCGGACCTTCGTAGGAGTATGAGGATAGGTGTGTTGATGTTAGCCAGGAAAAAATTTCGAAACTCCTCAACCAATTCCCTCCGCCCTCTCTTTGCTTATTCGTTTTCATGTTGCATATTCGGGAGATACGGCCAATAGCAAACTTCACTTATGGACAGCGGAGGAAATTCTCACATTGCATAACCCCCCATCTGGCATTGCTGCATTAGACATACACGCCCGCCTACACTCATGCGTTTCTACAGACTACAAAGTGAATCCGGCTTCTCTCTTTGGTCAATTTGGTGACCACTGTTCTGCACAGATACTAATAACAGTACTCGTATCCATAGGGATATGTACTTACTTTTCTTGCGTTTCACCTCTCTTGTCCTTCTTTCGTTCAAGATAGGAAATGAGGGTATTTGAATTCGAATCATCTGCTTCTACACATTCCAGAAAAAAGGAGAGAATTCCCCACCTTCATTTCCTTTTCTTGATCTAGTCGCACATCTCTCGAATCCTCCTACACCGCAAGATTCACGAATTCTCTGATATTGTCGTTTGATAATTCTATAGAGTTTGATTTTGATTTGGTCTTTATGTGTTTGTTTTTTACCCCTAGAGTAGGGATTCGCAGCTTTGAAAATACCCTTCTTGAATTCCACTTCTTCCCCCGCTACATCATCATCCGATGTAGATAGGATGTTTACTTAGGAAGTGTTTGGCATCAATGATCGTAGCATCGCCACTTTTATCAATTCCGTGCAGATTGTACCAGCAGATCCCTCTGAATATTATTGTGACCCAAACTTCCTTCATGATCTCCACCTTCTCCTCCTCCATGTATGTCCTTCGAGCCTCGGCAACAACCTCAGATAGGCTTTTTTCGAAGTACATAGCCATCAACAAGTCTCCAACCTCTTCTGCCTCCTCGGTCGGATCCGATATGTTGAGATTGCCGACACGCTCCCTGAACTCAGCTCCCATATTCAATAAAGCTCTGATGTGCGCTCGAAAACAATCAGCAATTATGCGTCGGAGCTCAAAGGTAACGAGACCATGTAGCCATTTTGCTGAACGTTGCCAACCCTTGTGGATCGTTTCGAGGGTTTGGGATGATACTTCATTCCTGACCAATAGATCGAAGGTCAAGAACACGTTAGAGTTTTTAAAAACACGATCAATGGTTGATACGAGGTTGAAAAAATGCTCGCACATCGACAGAATCTCCTTCATCCAGTATGAGTTAGGGATTGTTTTTCTCTCAATTTGGTCTCTCAGTTGTCTTGAAAAAGGCAAAAAACAATTCGCACTAGAATACTGTCTCGGCTCCATTGGAATGGCAGCTCTGAAAGAACCACGTTTATTCTGCCATGGCCATGGGTAAGTTGGTGTAGGGTTTTCTATTCGGGATACCCGTTGACCGGGTTGGTAGCAGACCGAGCCTGTTATCGCAACCATCTCGGCGAATACTAAAGTATCGATTTGATCAATGGCGCTTCAGTTGAATTTGGAACATCAATTAACATACATAAAAGATCTCTGGTACCATGTCTGGTTCGTATCAAGTGCTCTTTCCATAGCTTTGATTCCTCCATTTCAGGGAGTAACTCCAACAGGCTTGCGAAGCACTTGCTTATCGCGTCTTCATTCCCTATAAACAAGTAGACCTTGGTACCACTTAGAACAAGATCACTCCATTCAAAGAATCCATAAGATTCGGTGTTCAGAAGCAAGTATCCGAAATTGAAGCCGGCTGCTGACGAAGTTTCGATAGTAAAGGTAGGTTTTTCAACCCCCCTCCCAACCTTGATAAAAGACATAACTATCCCAAGAGACCTCACCACGGCAGATGTGACAACAAAAGCGCCACTTTCAGCTCGTAGGTTGCCGTTTTCAAGGTCGATGGTTTTCCATGAGAGGCCCAGCCGGTGGCAAATAACAAGTATGTCGTGCAATGTACAAATGGCATATGGCTTGATAACTTCAGGGGGCATAAAGTCCCATGATTTTCGCAAAATCTTGATATGTGGTGGGTAATCCGAGCAGGGCCTCTCGAGCGCTCGAAGACCTTCATGATAATGGATGGCCGATATTAAAGTCAACCAAGAAGTTGGTTCGTCGTCAGTCTCGTCATCATCCTCCAAAAGAGACTCGACAAATGGTATTGCTTGCTCCTTTCATCAGCATTCATGCCCCCAAACATCCTATCCCTAAGTTTGAGACTCACAATATACGATCCATCTAACAATAATCTTGAACCATGACTGCTCCGGCTCCAGCCTCTCTTGGTCCAGAATCCCATGTACAATCGATGGCATTGAATTTGCATCAACTGCAACCATGGTCATCTCAATAGATTCTTTGGTACCATTAATTGGGATAAGTCCATGTGGAGTTGCAGGATACATTTCATATTTGCTTGAAAGTAGCACTATGTCGGGAACAGCAAACCTTGTCTCAAAGCGGAATTCTCCACGTTTCCATCTGAATTTACGATGTGTATGTTTCGACCATTTGCCCATCACAGACTTCTGGCATCTCCGATATCCATCAGCCGTGGCAGAATACTGCTGTAAGGCCTGAAGAAGCGCGACGAGCAAGGCTACGAGTGCAACGATGAGTGAGATAAGTGAAATGAGTGAGGTCGTGTCAGCCATGATGTGAGAGCAGGGTTTGAGCCGCTATCAGGTGTGTCCAATAACATAGGCTCTGATGCTGATGAGGTGTGTATGGCTTGTGAACGACGTTGTGGCAACACATGGAGATGGTGAGGTGCGAAGACTCGCAGCGTGGCTGAGTGAGATTAGGCGCTGCGGTACCCCTGTCATGCATCATGCAGCCTCGTCCAATTTGACTGGCTGTGATTCCCAGGAAATACAAAGGCTTGATTTGATGATCTAAATGACAGGATTTTATACAAACATGAAGTGTAGGATCGTGAGTATGTAGGCGGGTAAAGTTGTCCTTCCGAACATTTGGCTAATATGAATCGAGACGAATAGTTTTTTGCTATAATCACCAAGAAGTATATCAACCCTGCCGCGAAGACATTTTCAGGAACGACAGAAGGCTCTTATCGAAATTATGAGGAGTATGCTCTAAATCGCTACTTGTTCAAAATAAAAGTTGTATAAACATAAAGTATTCGCATATTCTCAAAAATATCACGATTCTGAGTGCAGCTGAAGTTAAACACTGAATTGAATGAAGGAGAAAGGGCGCAGGATCCTACTCTGCAGCCATTTAATACTACATGTTGCAGTGCGTACCTAATCCGATAATCAGTCAAAGTGAATATCATTCACTTTCACACTCGCACAGAAGTGAAGTCTGTATGTTAGCTGCAAATATTGACAAGAAGTATTATCGGCATCAGATGGTGGCAGTCGATAAAACAAATGAAAGAAGATACGATAAATCAGAAATAAGGACAACTAAATACCTAAAGCCAAGAGTGTATGCCAATTAATGGTTCTCTTCTTAGAAATATCCATCAAGACTTTACGTGGCTCTTGAAACTTGGAGGCTCCCCGTCCGCAGCTTTTGACAGCAATCAGCTTTTTACAAACGTATAAATCATAAATATCAGTACATTAGTTTTGACAGACACAGCTATGTTATCCATTGAGGAATGTAAACCAGTATATGATGCCTGATACATATAAGACACAACGACTCGTATCTACCTTCACTTTTTCGCATAATGAAGCTTGAAGAACCTACTAACAGTACAACGATTTCATAAGGTATACTACCTAAGAAACAACAGTTATCAGGCAACTAAAATTAAAAAGTATTACAGGCAAACCCCACTTCCCAAAAATTCCCCTAGCCAGTCTCTATTTAAGAATTACACCAAATATAGAACGTCACGCAAGACAAGACAACCAGCCACAACGAATATAGTAATTCTATCTAATTTATACAATCTCCCAGCTGCATGTGCCCATAATCAATAACCTACACTCTCCTACCATCCTACCATCCGCAATTTTCCATCATACCTCTCGAAGAAAACACAAAGAAAAGAAAAAGCAAGAGAATACAAACGCCAAAACCCTCTTTTTCACTCATGCACCGGATCCAAGCCCGAATAAATGCCCCAGAAAAGAGTAATCAAGGTATCTGTCTAATTCCGCAACCCAAAATCCAGGGCTGATAAGAACGCCCACTCCGACAAAAGAAAACAGGCAGGGTTGTTGGAGAAGAAGCGGTGCCGGTTACACGCCTTCGGGATCCGCTCTTGAAAGGCCCGAACTTGGACAGCGAGCCACGAACTTGAAGAGTATTCAAGACGACGATGTGCAACGTACGTTTACAGTAGCACAGACATCCAAACCCAACAAACACCATCCCATGTAATAGATTAATTCCTCCTAACACCCTATGCGAGTCCAACTCCTCGCGTATCCAAAACTTCAATGTGCAGCCTAATGCCCTCTCCAAGCAACATCCGCTGGAACCCCTTCATCACTCGACCTCGGGACAGGCGCACCCGGCTGAAAACCGTGCGGCAAGCCAGGCGCAAGCGCATAATAGCCTGCTTGCTGTTGTTGCTGTGGAGAAGGGTAAATACCCTGACGCGGCGGCTGCTGGGACTCGGCGATGACACTGTACTGCGGGGAGGTCTGGTACCGATGTCTAGCGGACATGGGTGAGACGGGGGACATCTGGGCAGAGCGCATTGCCTCGAAGGTTGGTGCTTGGGGGATAGAAGCCGAGGCGTCGCGGTGCGTGGGGGTGAAACCGTACATGTTCCTGTCTTGCTGGGGGCCTGGCTGGGCTGCAAAGGCGGAGGCGTTGTACATCTGGGGATGCTGCTGTTGCTGCTGAGTATGGTAGGCATACTGTTCGTTCGTAAAGGAGCGTGGGAAGCTGGATACGGCCTGGGGAGCCATCTGCGGCTGTTGCGCAAAGTAAGAACCTGGTGCTTGTTGCGTAGGATCCGCTTCAGACCCGCTGTTCATCCTCTGCCGCTTCATGATGTGTGTCGTATCGCCCGAAATATCGCTGCCAGTTGACATTGAGTGCTCGCTGCCACGATGTTGGTGGAAGATCTGTTGGTCTGAGGGACCAGCGCCACCCATTGGCCGGATGGGCGAAGGCTCTTGCATCATGACAGAACGCGGTCGCATTTGGTCATATCGGTTGAAACTTTCGGGCGTCTTAGCATGCATAGAGCTGGCAATGGCTGCTCCCATGGTGGTCTGTCCAGCTTCAGTCTGTTGCGACTGTCGGCGTGCGGTGTTGTAGTGTCTGGGCTCATAATCATCGGAGGCTGGTCCGCGCTTTCTCAACAGCTTTCGCGGCTCTTTGCGAAGTCGCAAGCGCACTCCTTGGTCACTGAAGCTGCGTGTGAGGAAGGTCGACTCTGACATGCCTGGAAAGTTCTTGTGCGCATGGACTACGAAGACCGGAGATGTGATCGACTTCAAAAGAGAGACTGTCGGTACCGCCATCTCGTAAAGATTAAACTGAAGCATGAACTCACCCTCCAGCTTGACGGAGAGATCTCCAAAAACGAAGAATCCTCCTTCTTCATTGTCTGTATCTTTGAGGCGATGAAGTGACGAAACAAGAGTGCCTGCGAGAGAAGTGTTGACGTTCTCAGACGCTGGTCTTCCATCCCTTTTCAACAGAGTACAGGACATGAAATAGTAAGGACCTTTACCAAATTTTGTTAGTCTTCTCACGATACGCTCCTCGATACCCGCTGCTTACTCTGAAGATAGTTCTGCGTTGGATCTCTCTCGCGATTGATCTTGAGTTGGATTATGGGCGGAGGATCTACCGGCTTGCGATCTACTTGCATATCAGTTCTGTAGCAACCCTTGCCTTTCGGGGAGCATTGCGTACCCTTTTCTTTGCCCAGCGCGACCCTACCACAGTTAGGCTTCTGCCGGATGAGTAGCTGTACATCATCGCTGTGTTCCAGCATGATCAGTGTCGGTTCGTGGTTGACGTTGGAAGAGAAGATTGGTCTTGCTTCAAGCAAGTCAGTGCTACTACTTGAACGCACCTGGTGAGACCGCGAACTTGGGCAGTTGCAGCGTCGGCGAACTGATGTAAAGAACCTGGAGTGTTCATGAAAGGAAGAACACAATTACACCTCTCTGTGGGTAATGGTAGGGCTGAGAATGAAACTTGTGCGCAGCGGGAACTAATGTACCGTGGATCTGAGCAAGATGGTCGGCAGGCCTCGGATGCAAGATTGAAGTGACTTCGGTTTGCGCAGATCTGGATGAAGGTAAGAGAAATACAAAAAGGACCAGAGGAATAATCTGCCTTTCAATATGAATATGTAATGTCCCTCTGGCGTCATATATTGCAGTGACTTTTAATTATCTAGGCCTATGTCAGTTGCTCAACTAATATAGTGGGGAATAGTATAGTAATGCACCAGGCGGGTTTGGAGAGGTTTGATGGAATAGTGCTTGGTGGTGTGCGGAGGGGGACCGGACTTGGACTGGCAGAGACTGATATCGGAGAATTGATTGGCGATCCTCAGTTCGCAGCCAGTCCAGATCCAGAGCAGAGCTTACCTGGGAAGGACAGCGGATAACCAAGGAGGGACCAAGGAGCAAGTCGTCGTCGGTACGGCACTTTATGGGCCCAGTCGAAGCCGTTCCTGGGTTCAAGAAGCGCTGGGGGTGAAGAAATGGCAACTCTTCGCCTCTGTTTTGGGGCTAGTCGTCAAGCAAGCAGAGCTGGCTCGGACAAGAGAAGAAGACCCAGTACAAGCAGAGAGGAGGATGGCGATGAAAGTGAGATGTCTTTGATAGTGATAGACCAAATACGATTTGCGGATATCGATGATGACTCGAGCAGAAAAAAGATGCTCCAGTAGTTGTTTTGAAAATTTGTATTGAATAAGGTGAGAGAGATATTGGGTAGTTAATGCTTTGCTGGGGTCTGAAGGAAGACACAGACACAGACACACTCACACTCACACACACCACACACCACACACACGGAGACAGGAAGAAGGAAGCTAGAGTTGATGTAGTCGTAGCAGGATCGAGTAAGATGCCAAATGCATCAATTCCAATGCTCACTCTCCCTCTCTGTGGTTGTCTCTCTCTCTTAATTGATTTTTCTTTTTCTCTCTTCTTTCCGAGCGACAGTTAATTGGTGATTTGATGATGGAGAGGTAAGAGAAGAAGAAGAAAAAGACCATTTAAAGACCAAGGAATTGCAGAGGCCGAGAGTTGCAGCAGATGTCGAATATGTCTCTCTTTTCTTCGGCCCTATGTCGTTTCCTGGGTGTGTATGGCTTTTTCTCGAGAGATCATTTCTCGCTCTCTGTGAGTCTTTCTCGCTCTCTTTTCTTTCTTTTCCTCCCTCCTTTTGCGCTTTCTGCTCTCCTCAAATGTTGTCAATCCATTTTTGGATCAAGGTGAACTACACTATGAATAGAAGAACAGCAACAGATTGAATGGAGAATAAGTTGTATTATAGCCCGGGGTCTGAGTTAATAAGTTCATGGATGGGAAAATAGGACAACGATGCGATTTTCCATTCTTCTACTGAATGCTGGCACAAATGGACCTGTGCAAGGCAGTATTTATGAAAGGTTACGGGCTATTTCATTTATCTCATTTCGCATATACAGTGGCAGCATATTGTAAGTGAACAAACGGGGAAGGTGGAGTGCAACAAAGACGACTGCGAAGAGGGACCTGGGAACGCTTTGGGTATGGCGTAGAACGCTTTCGAAAGCGCCGATACGAAAGAAGCAGAACAGACAGACAGAAGACCTGGTAAGAGATCCAGACGGAGATAGTTCAAGAAGCAGTTCGTCGTAGTTGTAGATCTTCTAGTACCATAATAGTAGGTCGTTAATGTAGTTGGAGGAGGTAAGAAGGTAAGGTATGTCTGTAGTAGGCGAAGAAGTAGTAGTCGGTATTGTGAGGTACAGCGTATATGCGGTACTCCAGGCGAGGTCAGGTAGCATTGGATGGATGGATGGGATGGATATCCACAAAAGCCCAAGCCAGAGCCAAGCCAGACTGAACATAGAGAGGACTGACTCTCGAAGGAGAGGGGGGAGGGGGAGGGGGAGGGGGAGGGAGAGACGGTTTTCCAGATGTCGAGATATATTCTCATTGGATGACCAAGGACATTTTACATTGGACAATGGACATTCATTAGTTGGTTATCTAGATCCGAGTAGAGTAACAAAAATAATCACGGTACCTTATGTACAGACAGACATACTTGCATATATACTCGTGGCTTATCATCTATGACCTTATTTATTATTCGTGATTATTCTGCAAGATGCTTACCATATCATACAGAGTACCTTAGTATTGATATTCATAAATCTATGATCTGCCGTACGGATACTTCTACATGCAGTCCATCCCATAATCACTATCCATTCTACTTCTCTGCTCTTCGTCTCCTCCTCTCCTCCTCCTCTCCTCCTCTCCTCCTCTCTTCTCCCGCCTACTACCCTTTTATGGTACCCTGGTACTCACCCGTTCTTACCATATCCTCAGGGCATTCTGCAGCTCGCTCGACCCTTCTGAACTTACGGTACCCACAGACAGCTAAGACTACCTTACATAAATCGGGAGGATGACCTTGTAAATAAAAATAAATCAAAAAATTAAAAACAAAAAATAAATAAGATCCACCTCTATTACAGTGGTATGTAGAGTATATCCGACGTCCTCGGAATATTGAATCATGGCTCTTGTATCCATGTGTTCTTCCACGCTATGCTAAGGTATCTTACAATCTGTTATACTTACCTAAGCTGCTTTACCTTACCTATTCTAACTCCACGATGTTGTTCAAACTATGGTAATGAGGTCAATAGCATAATGTATTGTGTAATGCATCCCATCCACCTGTCCGCCAAGCTTGAGCTGCAATGTAATATATCCCAGCCTAGCTAAAAGCTGGAAAAAGCTTCACGCTGACCAAGATCTTACGATTAACTCTCAGGCTTGTCTTTCATCAAGCGCACTGAACCCATTCGTTACCATGACCAGGACAAGCCCCCGACACCTTATGCCCCATGACAGACCCGATACATATGAGGCATCTATGCTCAGTACGGTCAGGGTAAATATGCCTGGTCTCTTTCCACTGTCAATTCAACTGTTAATTCCATTGAGATATGTTATGCGCTAGGGGTGGTATGGGTGCCTACTCTATCTTATTTTGTGTGCTTATTGACTATATCATGGAGAAGTATTCAGAACTATACAGACCTATACATATTGCCCGGGTTCAATTAAGCATAGGGCTCGAATGGGTGAGGATGGGTAGGGGTGGGATCGAGATGGAGGCGACTACCGTGACAGTGTGCCAGCCCATGGAAAGAGAGAGAGAAAAGGGACGGGGATGCTCACTGAGCAATAGAAATGCTGCGCGAAGAAAAAGGAAGAGGAATAGCCAAGACCTTAACAATCAATCAGTCAGAGTCGTACACAAAGATGTGCTTAGGCGGATTGATGACGGAGATAATGAAGAAGTGCAATCAATGCTAGATAAAGGCATAACTATTCTCATCATCCTCGAGATTTCTTGTCTGGTTCATGCCCGAGGTAGTCAATATCTCTAGAGCTCCGTCATTCTCGCTCTCGACACATACTCAATTCCACTTTCCCATAATCAAGATAGAATAATATTGAAAGACTCGTTATCGTAGTCAAGACTGCCTTTTTGTGGCTGTTCCTGCGAGATCGACGACACCATCCCTAGTACAAGCCATCCATCCCATGCCAAATCGCCCACACAAAATCCAAAAGCAACTGCCCATGAATCATCATCATCATCAGCCATCACAACCACAACCATCCCCCTAACCCAAATACCGAAGTACGTACAATGCGACCTGGTCCTCACGTAAGGACCATGGGGAATTCGCTGTTATAACGACAACGGTCAACAAAGTCGATATTGATAATACGAACGTCAAAGCCAACTCCATCATGAACGGAGCCATGCCCTTTATTTCAGCCAAGCGACTCGAGCTTATGCAACGTGCTAGGTCGCTCCCGAAGAATTCAACCATCGTGGCCGCGGCGGCATTTCTACGGTGACAACAGAGCTCCAAGTCGGGTAAGTTAACGAATAGGTCGAGTCACGCAAAGGCCAGGTAAGGTACCTAGGTAATCATATGGAGCGCTTCGTCAAAGTCTTACCCTGCCCAATATCAAAGAGAGAGTGGTTCTAGTTCCATTCCATTTTGGCTTCTTTTGGTTCGAGCTTTGTTTCCTTTTTCCTTTTCCCCTTCGTCCTTCATGTTGCTATGGGCGGGGATCGTGCCGTTAATGTCTGTGCACTGTAGGGAAGCTTGAGGGAAGATATCTTGGTGCACGGTGATCGGGCTTAGTAGCAGCATTTTGAGAGCGACACAATGACACTTCGACCCTTTTCAATTTGAGAACTCCATTCGAAGCATTGCTTTTGGCTGACTCGACTACCCGTCTCCATGACCAAAATGGCTCTTGATAATAGTTCAAGGTTCTTTTCGGCTGTCATAATCCGTAGGATCCTCGGGATATGCTTTTTAACCATGCTTTCTTTCATTTACTCGAATGTTGGATACAAAGCCATTCAGTTAGCTTCGGGAGTTATCTTAGGATTCTTTCATTTCTGCTTCTGCTCACGTATCCAATGACCAGGAATTGTCCATGGGAAAACAATACGGGGTCAATTGGCAACGCCGGCCGAACAAGACGGGAAATCAATGATTTCAACGCCAGCAACAAGACACCACAACATTCAATTAAGCAGTCAAAGACATCACCACCCATCCACCACTTGGCCCACGGCCTGCAAACTAATTAACAAGCCACCAAAAACTGCTGCATGGTGCGCGCTGGCATAGTGGCTCGGAAGTTCCACACTATGTTCCCCGTTTGAGGCGCCTCAGCACGGTGCATCTCAACGCCTGCTAGCCAGCATTTAAAAGCCCGGTTTGCACTGAGCTCCCGGCCTGCCGCTCTCCACTTCCAGAGCAACCTGGTCGTCTCCTCCAAAAGCATCTCTGCAATCATGACCTGGTCATCTGGCGGAATCGCGAAGAAGCGCGCGAGGGGGTGGGAGGGTGAGGAGTGGAGAGAGAGGGGGGGGGACAGGTGCAGCGAGAGCGAGGATGAGGGGGTGTTCTTGGGCTGCAAGCTGTAGGTAGGTAGGTATGTATGTAGGTGCGAGGTGTGTAAGTCCGTGCAGGGTTTGGATATGTGTAGGTATGTATGTACTCCGTACTCTGTGAAGTAAGGTACTCAGTATTCCTTGGATTTGCACCTCGGTCTGCCTGTACTTTGTGTATTTCCATACATCATGCTGCAAAGATCGCCAATAAAATACTCACTCGGTTGCACGTACCGAGTTTTCTCTCCGTCTGAGGTTACTGGGGGAAAGATAGGTTGAACATCTATGCATGCTTGACCATGTCCTCATTATCAATCCAAGCATCAAAAGCATCATCGCAAGGCCAACATCCTAGACTGACCCTAATATTACCCACGGGCAATCGAAAACATGAAGACAGAGAGGGATGATCACAAAGTTGATCGATTTCTGCCTCTTCTCCTCTCCACCTCTCACTCGAGGTTTGGATATGCGGCTATATGCATACTTCAAACAGGAGCACCGCAGCAACTCATTCACTAAATTCACGCGACGAGCACATGGCAAGTTTCAGCGGCTTTAAAATGATACGATGGAATCTACATCGTGGAAGTATGCGATGATATGCAACATATGCACCAGCCTTTTTTCTGACCCATGCCATGGAGCCGTGAACAAAAAGTAAAGCAACCGATGGTTGCGAGGGACTCGATCTTGGTCATGTCGACTCTCTTGTGACTTGTGAGTATTGTCCAACACTGTGAAACCGATTTGACTCGCAACTAAAATCACCACCTTCACAGTCGTTGCCTCATGATTCGATGCCTAGGAGAGACAAGCCTCGAGATTGATTAGTTTTGACGGCTTGAGGTACATACAATCGGTCCTCTCATGTCTGCACTCGTTTATACGGCATGGCTACCGCATCGACACTGGAAGCCGGATTTTGTCAATTGAACAGTTGGTTCATAACGGTAGATCTATCCTCTTTGAAATCCTCTTACCTCGCCATGCCTGATATTTGACTCGTAGGCCCATCCAAAGGATCCAACGGGGACTCCCTTCGAACGGATGAGAGATCCTGGGCACATAAGTCAATGGCACGAAAAGGCAGATAAACTACGACTAAGGTACAGTCGAGGCACAAAGGCGAGACCTTATTCAGCAGTGCCGAAGTATCATGGACCTTTAGATACACTCCAGCAGACTTTTGTCTTCCGTAAGCGTCCTCTAACACTCGACCGGTGGATGTGCCTATGCACGTCTTGCGCAATGTCAGTGAAATCCACCATCAACGCGCCTCAGAGGTTGTAACGAGGGATCCTGCTCAGCCCTTTTTCTGACACTACCGTGCGATAGACGTGTGGAGTGGAAAAGGCTATGGAGACCGAAAAGAGAAGCTCATACACTTTTCTATCATTTCTAGTGCCATCGAGTTCGAGCCCGGCACATCCATGTCATGACTCTGAATGGTGATCATCATCTTCTGGGCTGACTTGCATCAGAGCGCGTTGTCAATGCTCGGAATTATCAGACACTTTTATATACTTGAGGTACATACTGTGTACATATCTCAATGCTTTGTGATAGGCATTGACTGACGTATTGCTCTTTATGATAGTCCTGGTTCATAATACGAGTCGAGGCGGAATTCCTCATTGCGATTGGTCGCAGTCCAAAATTGTACGATTTTATTCTGTAAACCTTAATTGTTTCATGATTCCATGATTTCATTGTTCTTGTTAATGCTCAATATTTTTTGAATTGAATTGAATTGAATCGAACGAATTGCATCAATTGCACTGGATTCCAATTGCAATTCTCATCGACATCAAGTCTGTCATTTTTAACGTGGACTCTTTTTCATTCCCGAGTACTGCTAGGGAATTGACTGACTGACGCCAATCATGCATAAACATTAAACTCCTCACCCGCACCCGCACCCTCACCCTCACCATCACCCTCACTCTCACACCCCAGCCAGCACCAGCACGCAGACACATACACATGCTCCACGCTTAGCAGATTGCTCCGCATGATTCTCTTGACAAACAACCATCGTTGTACCAACTTCTCGCACTCACATTCTACTCACCTTGCTTCTTTGCCCTTTCCCTTGGGAACCAATCCGCAGTGCCAGCCCAGTCTACGTGGGCCGGATGGGAAACACGACAGACTTGGTTGACTCCATCTATCTATCTTTCATCTCTCATTCCCCCCCTCCCCCCCCCTCTTCACCCCCCCGGTGCCAGCCGCAGCTGTTGCAACGAAACTCGCGACCTCACGGCTCTCGACTCTCGACTCTCGACTCTCAACTCTCAACTCACTCCTCAAGACTTATCTCACATCTCAAAATCTCAAAAAAGCAAGCAGTACACTCAGCGCAAAGGATCATGCATAATCCCCCTCAGCTTCAGCAGGTCGCATGCAGCCTACCATCACATAGACACCATTTGGAACAAGTTTGAGGTCTCTAGCCTTTGTCATCGCTTACAGCCAACATGCGTAGAAATCAATGTCTTATTCTCGCCAAACGAAAGGTTCCTGTCACCTTGTCTATGCACTCGTCTTCCTCCACAATCGAGTCTAGAGTCCAGCCTCTCTTGCCTGTCAGTGCAAACGAAGCATCCCAGCACCATGGAACGCCCAATTTTCCCTACAGTACCAAGCCCTTCGTTCACCTTTTCAAGCCATGGCCTAATGCTCCATCCGGATGCGTCGACTAAAACGCCAGGTCAAACAGATGCAGTCTTGTCAGAATGCCGTTTTCGGCCATAAGCTCCACATCGCCAACGCCAAACTGCCAGTACTCAAAATGAGTTACATGCATGTTTTGCGATCCGTTCGTCAGGTCTACATGGACTTTGGAAACCAACATCGAAATTCGAAGATTCTACTTGGTATTACTGCTTGCATAGTTGGGCCTGGTGTAATGGGTATCACCCTTTGATCGCTGAAGCAGACCCTTCAACCACAATTCTCTTTTCCTGTCACAACATTCAGAGTGATGACACTACCTACCAACAACCTCCTACCACAGGCACAAAAGGCGATCAACCCCACAGTCTACTACAAGGCGGAGACGTTGTGGGTCTTGACATGGCGACGGAACAATCTGAAGAGCAGGTAATTCTCCTTTTCTCCCAATATCCTGTTTTCTGATCAAGTATGAAACAACATCAACGCAACAATAAGCAAAATGTGCATATCTCAGTCCATGTCGAATTGACTAGCCAGAGGACTTATCCATCGGTCCGTCCCTCGATGGCCCGGTAAGATTCGCTCTCTTCCGAAGAAACCCAGCCAATGCGACCCTGACCAGGGTCGTTGTATCATCGTATATCTCCGGAGTAAGCTGAACCACTCCATGCCTCCCACGCTCCATTGCAGGGGGAAATGGAATGTCACGATAGGACAGACTGCAGGCGACGACGAATGGCTTCTTCTTCCATAATCCCGAAGCATATCAGAAAATACCCACGGCATAATAGGTACAAACCCGATGATCCTGTCAGCGAAGGTGAGCCTCCTGTCAAGGATCCTGCGCGGCGCCTTAAACAAATCTCCGAAACTGTAATGCGCGCGTCAAGGTTGGTATGTATTTGTGTAGAATCGTATTACTACAACCCGGCTGTTATTCCTATATGCTCTTCAGCCTGAGCTCGGCATCGGAACCTTACTTTTTCCTCAATTTTGGTTAGCATGAAAATCACAAAGATTGGACATTTCCATTGTAGGTTGTGTCGTTTAACGGTTACGGACTACTGCTCTTGAAGCTGTACCCATATCTTGAGCTGAGTCGTCTTGCAATACACTCGTTTTGCGCCTATTACTCATCATCCAGTTATACCCATTCTTATATATATCTATAAACATACTATTTTTGCAGATTTTAAGGCTCCACTATCTATCTATGTATATATGTCCCCGTCAAGACCATCCTCATATCTCAGCCCAAAGATACATATCATATGCAAAGCTGCCTCAGAACTCCCATCCTTCTATAGGCAGGATTTCCGTTATAGTCTTTAGCTGGCTGGGATCAGCTGTTCGTTGGGATAACTCAGCCCCAATTGCAAATTGAACCATCAATTGTGTTCTGCGCTCAATGGGTACCTTCCCTCTACGAACTAATTCCTATCTCATCTCTCTACCTCATATATCCTATTGGCCTTGGCATGTTGGCACGAATGTCACCTTATCACAAAAGATTTCTATTAAGTCCCACTTAGATACGGTCCACCAGTAGACTTGAGTAGCATTCGTCTTGTACTCAAATTCTGCTGAATACCATCATGTATGTTGTGTACAAGTGGTGGGGTGGGTCGCATTGCGCTTGGATGCGCTTGGATGCACTCTCAGGCTGTACAGTCATTTATCTGTACTTTGGGGAAACCTCCGGAGAACCAGCTGCCAATATCAACGGCGAAGCCATCATATTGCTGCAGAAGAGGCTGAGCATAACATGATAATGAAAACGCGACTTGTAAGTAGAGTGGAGACAGCAAAGTCGGATGTGGATTGAGTCAGGTAAATGCAGCATGTGAGAATACGACCTCCTTTGCTGGGCTTCGAAGCTGAAATCGAATATCTACCAAACAGGGAACTTTTCAAAGCCGTTTAGAGATCTCTCGATATGTTACATATATTGTCAACGCGATAACGGGCATCATGTAGGTCGATGCACCCACCATCAAGTTCCTTTCTGTCACTCTCATCTGAACCCAAGACTCAAAGTCAATTTCGGATACTGAAACTGACCAAAATACAGTTGATCATACCTAGCGCTGTCGGCAAGCATTCCTCAGAAGCTTGATTTGCTACAACTTCCCACTTCGGGGATCGTGAAGCCTGGGCCGCGATGAGCAACAGATCATAATGGCTACAGACTCTTCAGGTCGCAATCATATCGATCTCAACTTTGACATATCCCATTCGCATTGGCAATTGATCCTTCCAGATTTCCTGTATCCGAGCGTAAAACTCATCATCGTGCCACGTTATGTTGCATTCTCGTCTATGCCATGCACATCTCCTACAGCTCTCTTCTATAGCACCAGCTGGCTCACTGCGCCTTCTTCTCCACTAACCTTTCGTCCCTCGACTGAACGGCCGTGAGCTCCGGGTCAGGAAACGGCTGTGGCTGTTTCAGCACTGCGATGCAAGCTTCGCCGATCACTGACCAAACCCTGTGAAAATCTCACCTCGCGCGCCCGCTTTGTGCAGCCAGTACACACGCTCTCCATGCGCTTTTGAAGGGGGGTACAGACGCAGGGTGCAGGTATCAAGTCCCACCGAGTGCAAAGCACTGCGCAGCCATAAGGTCTTTTCTCCACATCGGCACTCGACATCCGCACTATTTCGTCTTCCTCTACAACTAACATCGCTATGCGGCTGTGTGCGCAAATCGGATGCCTATCCGCTTGTCGAGCTAGTTCGAGAAGATAGCGAAGCGGAGCAATATATCTGACGCGTCTGCTCCTCCATCAGGTTTTCATTCTACTTAGGCATGCCGCGCTGTTTCGTTCTATGTGCCACCACGCGGTCCAGAGGAGCTAATAGGCTGTGCCTTTTGCGTAGGCTACGTGACATGAACGAGCTGGGTGGACAAACGTAGAGATAAGGTTGCTTGACTTTGCTTAGGCCGATAATGAGTTGCGGCCTGGCGTTTCAATGTAAAGTTCTGAGATCTGCCGGGGCTAACGTATCGAGTTTGACTTTGGGTTTTGAGGATCGAAGGAGCGAGATCGAAGACCTATCGTAGACGGGTTCTGGGGATTTCTCTGCCTTGAATCTTGGTAGGGCACTCGTCAGATCGTAATATGGGCTCTCAGGGAATGCAATTGGGACTTTCGGATCTCCGATGCAGAATGAAGCCTGTGGCATGAGTGAAGTCGTATGTTGGTGAACCGGTTTTTTGGGCGTCAACTCTTACCTTGCTATTGCATACGTTGGGTTGAGATACCTATGCACTTGCATATGGAGACGCTGATATGGAAGCACTTGCCCAACTAGATGTAGCTCGGGCATTGGTCTCATGTCCCAATGCTCGTGACGCTTGTCAAGTCAAATTAACATCTTTCTACCTTATCGTAGAGGCTTTGAATTTGTTCCGGAAGAGTTTTACCGGTAGTGACTTCTGTGGTGGACCCCGAAGCATCCTTTTTATCTATAGTGATGATCATGAGGATAATCATGGAGGGGAACAACGATAGTGTATCTGGATGAGCTGATGAAGAACCCATGAGGAACTCAGTATGGTTACTGAACAAAAGAAGAATGAATATCGGCCCGGTATGACCATATTATTCCCAGATGCATATAGACGCATTGTACGTCTCTTTTCTAATTAAGCTTCACTTGTAAAGTCTTTGGAACTCCGCGGTTTTATTGCCCGACCTTTGAGTGAGCCTATTTTCATAGGTCCCAGAGCTAACATTGATCCTCGGAGTCTTGCATCCTGCTGACAGGTCTGATTTATACAAGGACGTGAGATGCCAGCTTTACCACATAGGCTTCTTTCCAACCTCAGAAATCATTCTCTTCGTCATGACAATCAAAGATAGTGAGGCAAAGACATATATTTCGGCCTAGATGAATCCATATCCTTGGTAAGGATTTCAAGAAGACTGGTAACAACGGCAAGTACGAAGGTGTAGGTTTCAATGGTAAGAACTTTATGGAAATTTTGAGACTTGGGCGAAGTATCGTAGTGATCTATTACAGTCTCATGCTTGTGTGGTTGCCAGTGTGAAAAAGGTTGTAATGATTTAAGGTGAAAACAAGAATGACTGCTAAGTGCTCTCTGTCATTTCATCGTGCTCTCTGTTACTTCCTAGTGCTCATTCATATCATGCGACTCTTGAACGAAGCTGCATTTATGATCTGACTTATCTGTTATATCACTATGAGGAAAATATAGATGTAACGAATTTTACCAGTATCCCTCTTAACGCAATAACACTAAATTCGAGATGTATCATGATTATACGTGCTCATCGATGGTTGATGTATACATCGCAAAAGGGGAGACTCCGGCTAAATCTCAGTCCCTCGATATCTCTCTTGAGGACCAATCTATTCTGAAGTGAATGGGCTTACAACTCTCCCATAATAAGGCGCAGAATGCCATCGAAAACTTTTTCTATGATAATCCTAGCACGTAAATATCGCTATATATAATGATTGGAGGGAAGTCGGGGACACAAACTAATTATGATGAATGGCAGAGTATCTGGACAATAGATACTGATAAATATATCTTCTATTTATCGATCATAATACTTACCATCTACTGCTTGGTCATCATAACGGAATTTCTAATGGCCTGATATCTTATATTTATATTACTACTTTGTTCATGATTTCACACCATTGTTATCCGACTGTTGATGACAACGGGACGACTTATAGTAAGAGTGAGAGGAGTGAAGACTTATATTTTTGTCTTTCTATAACAAGCTTATTACTATTTCTTTGCCAATGTCAGTTACCTCTTCTTCTTAAACTCTTTTTAAAGCACTGATTACTTATCTGGACTTATCTACGGCAGCTAGTGATAGAAAGAGTGGCTAAAAAATTTACAAAGTTAAATTTAACAATAAATCTAGGATAGGCCATTCTATCGAAAGAGTTTTAGCAAAGGATCTTTTATTATTATAATGATAAAGAAGCTATAATAAGCTATATATCTATTGAAACTGTTAAAAGCATTATATCAGAGAGTTATTTTAGGCTATAGAAACAAAGCTAATCAGCTTTTACTTTGGATGTAAGCAGTCCTTAATTATGAAGTGAAATTTTTTTACTTACACAGTATATCCTAGAGAGCTTGTCTCTTTTATACTTGGATAATCACCTATGGACTTATATGGACTATAGCTTGTATGTTGTAAGTCATATATTTTCCCACAGAACATTTTTGTTTTCTAAGTAGCTTTGTAAAAGGATAACAAGAGTTCGTTGGATTGAGGTTGTATTCAACACACCTAATCATTAATATTCATATTGAGACTTCATATCTGTATCAACTTAAAATTTTTGAATTTCAAAATTGTTTCGTATTATTAACATACTTTTGGTAGTTGAATGTATTCTTAAACTTGCTACTCTTATATTATCAGTACTAATCGCAATTGCCATATAGTGGCTTTATATAAATGATTATTGATATATATACATTGACACGAAGCTCTACTTATTTTCCACAAAGATCACTAATAGTATTAGCAAATCCTTCTTCAAGTTTGAGAGTACAAGGCTAGGATCCCAATAAAAGCTTAAATTCTGTAAATGGGAGCCATCAAAGATTCCAGCCTGAGCTGCCCCGAAGAGACGACAACACCATCAAGATTATGCTGCACAAGGTAGAGTTTTCAGTGTCTGCCTGAAAATTTTGAACTAAAGAGAAGAGCAACTAATTTTGTCAGTATACAAAGAAAGTAGATTTGAGATATAGGAAAAAGACGATTTTATAAAAAGCCTCGCTTACGTTGCATGACATTTTTTGTTTTTGGATCACGTTTGCATCTTGGTTTTACTTACAACTTATAATAAGGCTGTAGCTCGCGAAAAGAGAATATGGCAAAGACTTCGTTGTGCTCGATGAGTCATAAAGACAAAGTGGTGGTGGCGCGGGGAGTGAGCTGGGGTGGAGATATTGGTATCGGGAATAAAGGATTAACGAATAAGGATCACAGTAGCGTTATGGAAAAAAAATTGTATTTTTATTATTCAAGCAATTGAACGATGTTATCATATATTTAATGAACAAATCTTCGAAGAGATTTCTGTATGTTCACATACAAATTGATGGAAATCAAGAAAAGAATTGCCTATCAACTACAGTAATATGAATTCAACATGCTAATTACAAAGATCAAAAGAACATGAACGACTCCACAACGACCTAGTGAGCGGCAATACCATTCGTGTGGCCATTACCGTTCAAGCCGTTAGAACCATTGGTCTTCTGCGAAGCATGAGAACTACGGATAGGCGCACCGTTGTTGCTGGTGATGCTCTCAGTGTTCTTCATACCATTAGCAACTCTGACCTCCTTGTTGCCCATACCATTGTGAGTGCCATTGAACTGCAAATCCTTGATCCCTGGATATCCTTTGACACCAGTAGCCTTCTCAAGGCGGTTTGCGAGGTCGTCCGAGACCTCACGGAAGATAGCGATCTGGCGCTTGATGATTTCCTCTTTCTTGCAATTCTTGATATGACCAGAGACATTGTTAACAAAGCGCTCCTTCGCCTTGTCGTCGAAGACATTCTCCCAAAGCTTGCGGGGCGCATTGAAGTCCTCTGGGCGGATCTCAGACAAGAAAGTAACGGCATTGCCGGTGAAGTCGCCGTGCAACTTGTCCAGGTTGACGGTTCGCTCGCGGAAGCGGATTGGCTCAATGGATGAGATGTAGTTGGGTCGCGAACCCTGGTTGAAGAAGGCCATGGAGCCATCACGCTGGAAGTTCGCCATGCGGTAGTTGACGCGTGGTGCGTTAACGGGCAGCTGTTGGTAGTTGACGCCGACACGGTGGCGGTGTGCGTCTGGGTAAGAGAAGAGACGGGACTGGAGAACAGGATCGGCAGATGGTTCGATACCTGGGACCATGTGGGCTGGATTGAAGGCTACTTGCTCGATTTCAGCGAAGTAGTTCTTGGCATTCTCGTTGAGCGTAAGCTTTCCTACTTCACGAAGTGGGAATTGCTTGTGTGGCCAAACATGGGTGAGGTCGAAAACATTAATCTTCTCCTTCTCCCAAAGGTCCTCAGCTTCCTTGGAGGTCATAGTCTGGACGGAAAAGGTCCATGAAGGGAAATCTCCCTTCTCAATGGCCTCGTACAAGTCCTTCTGCGAGTGGTCTGGAGACTTGGTAGCAGCCTCCTCTTGAGTCAAGAATTTAGTGCCTTGATCGGAAATCATGTGGAACTGGCAATAAACCCAGTCACCTGACTTATTAACCAACTTGACAGTGTGGCCAAGGTAACCATGCATAAATCTGTACCCATCTGGGATTCCTCGATCACCCATCAAAATCATAACTTGATGAATAGACTCTGGGTTCTGTGAAAGATAGTCCCAGAAGTTGGTGGAATCATCAGCACCCGTAAGATGAGTAGCTGGGTCACGCTTCTGTGTGTGAATGAAGTGAGGGAACTTGGCAGGATCTCTCAAGAAGAAAACGGGCGTGTTGTTTGCAACCAAGTCCCAGTTTCCTTCATCCGTCTTGAACTTGACTGAGAAACCTCTTGGATCACGGGCACAGTCGTGAGATCCAGACTCGCCACCAACAGTGGAAAATCTAACTGTGATAGGGCATTCCTTTCCAGGCTTGAACATGTCGGCTATACACAGATCCTCCAATCCTTTGGTTGTCTTGTATATTCCATGAGCTCCAGAACCCTTGGCGTGCACAACACGCTCTGGAATACGCTCGCGGTCGAAGTGGGAGATCAGATCGATGAGATGGAAGTCTTGAAGGAGGAGGGGTCCATTGTCGCCGACTCTTTGAGTCTCATAGGGATGTGGCATTGGAACGCCATTGCTAGCGGTATATATTGTGTCTTCGGAAGTGGCGGCTCTATCGTCTTGATAGTTGCGGTAGTGATCGCCGGATGTCTTGGTAGAAGCCATAATGTCTATATGTCTGTAGGATCGTTTCTGAGTATGTGAAGACTTTGATATGATATCTTGTCTCAAAGATAATGTATATTTCAGAATATCAAGATCTGCAACAATAAAATGAAGGTCTGCAAATATATACAAACCCCTCACTTTGCATGCACCACTAATAAAGTCTAATCATGATCTCATGAGAATGAATACAAGCTGTGTGATTTGTCGAAATCGTTAGACAATGCTGTTTTGGGAGACTAGTACGTGGCGGACTTTGTACTTGCGCGTTACTGATCATAACGGCTTGTGGTGGCCATGGACTTCCAGAACTGCCGTCAGCATTTACTTACATAAACCCCAGATTTCGAGCGTTCGAGGCATGCTCCAGTTGGCGAGAAGCTGTCAGCATATTAATCATAACTATGAGAGGCTATTTCGCCAGTTCATGCCTTCAGAGAAATCAGAGTTGATCTCGTTAGCCAGTCATTCTTCACTGATCGTGACCGAAAGAAAAACTTGTTGAAACACGTCATCTATCGGATAATGTTGGCGATGTTACACACATTTAATGGAAAGCCTCAATCATGCGTCAAGCTTCTTCTGTATGAACACGGCCGCATTTCAATTAGTATGTGCCTTTTATGTTGTGGAAGGTGAGATACTTAGACGCAGTCCTACACCGCATCGTCTTCAGTGACATGTATCTGCAGAGCACTTTATGATATCTCAATGATGAAACCCGTCCGCTCAATTTTCACTATCTTCCATAAATTGATTTACCCCGTGATTTGAAAGCCATTTTCTAAAGATACAAGGCATTCGATGATGTCAAGACTACCTTCAAGCGGGAAGCAAAATCGCGGGGATGACGTCGGGGTATGTGCAGCCTAAAGCATTAGGCTTACATCTGTTTCTACATACCACTCATACCTGGATCGGTAGAAACGCAAACGAGATATACTAAGAATCTGAACATTGAAGATTATGAATATACAATACTCTTGTAGAAACTGTATATAACAAGCCATGTCAGTAGACCTTGCTAGAACGACAGTGCAGCAGCATGTCCTTGACTCGGTAGATCTCACATCTACAACATTTGGAAGTCTACGAGGAGCCTTGGACGTCTCTTATCACTAGCTCACTCAAGCAGATTGTTTGTAGGGGAAAGTACCTTAACCTTTATTTCTTTAGAAAACCCAAAGTCTTGAAGACAAAAGATGAACAATATAGTCCCTGGTTTCCTGAGCTTCAGTAGTATTTATCTACTAAGGTTAGTTTACCTTACGTGATGAATTTTCGGATTAAGTGATACTATCACTGTGATAATTTATAAAAATATGCATTGTATTAATGCATTCACTTGGCAACGTAACTAATGTATGCTTTCCTAAAACTCTTTTTAATGATAACATATACAGGCTTCTTTGCTTTATATCCTTGTCAGCAATGATATACATACACAGCTCGGTTGCTCCAAATTCTTAACCCTATCATGGAGCTCTACATGATATACGATAAACGATAAACCCATCCGACAGCTCTCTAAGTATTGACGCTGTGAGTTTGGGCAGTCCTCCACAAAATAAGATTAGTCCTTGGGCACAGAAGAATACATGAGAGGATCCTCTTCTAGATGACAGGCTGCCTAGCAAGGCTGCAGATGGGGGTTCTCCATACCTCTTCATCCCGATTGCATGCAATATATATATTGGGCATCAAATCTCTTGGCAGGGGGGAGGAGCCTCAGCACAGGAACCTCAGCATGCTTAGCCCGTATTCCGGGATAAACGAGTCGCACAGTACTTTACTTACAGCAAACATTGGCAAGGGTTTGGTTGTGCTAGCATCAATGAGCCCTCATAGCAGTGCTTTAGGGTACGAGCCACGGCATGGAGGCCAGGGGATTTTGTCGATCCACGGGAGGCCTGGAAATTATCTTTGTCTTCGTAAATCGAGGTGTTCTTCTGACTAGAGCAGTATATGAACAATCTAATTCAGCTAGCTGTACATGTATATCTTTCATGGGCTGCCTGTGCTACATAATAAAGTCCCTTGATGTCCTAGCACATATAGACATCGCAGAGGAGTCGCCTGTGACTAAACAAAACGAAATAGGAGTATATCTCTACTACTGAGCTGTCTTGGGCAGAAAAGACATAATTGCCGGTCTTCTCATAAGCACGGTTGCAACCTTATCCCATTTATATCTGGCTAGGGACGTCACACGTATACTCGTAACACCTTAGAGAGTACAAACGATCAAGAGATTTTCAGCTACATTGTCTTTATGATGATGTGACAGAGTCACGCTGTAAGAATGTGCATGTTGTTGCACCGCTTTGTCGAGGAAGTTGACGTATATGCCATATATATGTAGGCGTTACACAGTTTCCTCTTCACTGGGCCGCGGAGCAGAGCTCCGGTGATGTCAGAATCCCAATAGGACGTTTTTGACGTTTTAACTATCTTAGCGTACCGAAAATAAGCGATTCTATAATAAGGAAATCATGCTTCATATGTCTGTTGAGTGTTTCTATTTTACATATACTACTAGAGCATGTCCTCCAAAGTCCGCATTTACAATATGTATGTATGCATATCGCACCTTATACCCAAAATCGACGAAATACAGATGCGCTGCTCTGTATTAGGCAGCACTTTCGAAAGGAAGCATAATGTGGACTCTGCTACATATTTCTCGGCCCGTTTACCTACCTATGGTAGTATCATGAAAATAGTTTAGATCCTTACAAATTCTAGATCTCACCCTTTTAATACCCTTTATGGACACAAAAGTTAGATATCTACCACTCCTCTTCAGGCCCGCAGGGCATATCCAGTAAAGCTAAGCGGAGGTCCTAATCAAATCCCAAGTACATACTGTGTGTGTATGTGACTGCAGGTTTATACTTCGTGCCGTGTATGCTGTGCAGTGCATACTATATATACTTCATAAGAACCCTATCAATAAGTGTTTCATCTTTCTATTCTGGTCACTCTCAGTATATTGCAAGCATCACACCTTACATTCTCGACCAGTCACAGTTTACTAATCGACAGATACATCATGTTTGCCTACAGAAACCTTTTTCTGTGCGTATCGCCATTCGCACATATCAGCCCTTAGCTTAGCGGACGCATCCTGTTGACTCACCCGCATTCTCATGCTACCGCTAATGATCAGAGCCTCTGATTAGTTTGAGGAGCCGCCATTTGCTGGTTGTCACTTTGTGACGGGCATTGGAACTGCCGACGTGGACGGTCGCATCTACAGCGCACTCGATCCCTTGTAACTCTCTAGTCCATACCTCGCAAGAGACAGGGGTAGATCTTACGTGTTAGGCCCGAACTCGGCAAATCTTCAAGTACGGGTCCAAAAAAAAAGGGACGAGAAAGACAAAAAAAAGCATATTCATAACCAATTGGAATATATCGAGTTGCTACGTTTTAAGATTTTCCGGCAACAATTGAACCAGCGGCTACATAATATATCTCAAAAATCTTGTTATTCAAGTGAATCTATAATCAAGCCGGTTTGGCATATGCTTGGGAGGTTTGGACGTGAATCTGCACGGGAGGGTGAACCGGTCGAATAGAGAACAGAGCGTACTGATTTGCACTGATGGGTTGTTCTAGACGAGCAGGCCCATGATTTCAGCCTTTACCGTCACTTGTCGAATACCAGTGGTGCCAGTAATGAGAACTGCGAACAATACTGGGGTGCCAACCAACCGCGACTAGTAGAACCGTCCAGGCTTCATTCGTGCTCCTCCGCTGAACATTTATCTTAGACATACACCTGTATATGCAACCAGAAACGTACAGAGTTCCACCAGGTCGGGAAACTTATTTCTCGCTGTGACTGTACGTGGTTATAAGCACTGGCAAGCATTGGTCTACTGACCTCCAATGATCTCGCCCAATGGACGAACGAGCGCGACGGACAGATGACACAGAGGCGTGAGAGGGACGGCGCGAGCCCATTCCTGAGAAACTCTTTTTGAACTAACGTCTTCATATGATGTACTCCCCTGATCCATAAGCTCAACCTACACCCTGGCGCAAAACGAATCCTCAAAATCGGTCTTGAGACTAATACGAACTTACTGCAAAGGCGAGGGCTGTGGCTTGCTTAAGCGTCATTTGTATTCCATCCTGAGGGTCTGCTTACTTTCAGATAGAGACGTTCAACAAGGAATCGCCATTCACTCTCAGCTCAAGTTATGAGATGAGATTGTGGTTCGACCGCTGTTGGGGATCTTCTGCAGCAGTCGTGGCTTACCGACAGTGTGGTTCTCACAAGCACAGCCGTAGAAAATTGATCACTTTGTTGCGCCGTCTTGACTGAATCCAAACCTATATGACCTTGTCGATCTTTCACCTACAAGTTCTGCATATTAGGCTACATTGGGGTATGTTGGATTACGGATTACGTTCTGCTTGGGAAGCCAGGTGCGTATTGCATAACCTCAGCATATTGACAGCCAACAAGGGGATTAACCGTGAGGTTGTCAGTCTTAGAATGAAGCTACTGAGTAGATCGCAGGAGTCTCAGCTCTTCCCGCTGTCGCAAATATGAACTGTAGCCCACAAGGTTCTTTGTCGTCTTCGATACCGGGTAGTCTTGCGGCCTGCAGTGCCACATGCCCTTGTATGAGAGCTTGCATGCCATTTGCACCATCAGAACCAACTAGCTATACAGCATTAGTTGTTCCACCCTCACTCGTTCACGCAGGCATGGTAGAAAATCCATCCATAACCTCCGTTCATCATGGCAAATTCGCTTTACGGGCGCCACTTTCGCCTTTTGTTCCAGTCTAGATGTCTTGATCTTCAGTCTTTCTACCGAATACTCTGATTCTTGCCACCCACTGAGAGCCCTTATGCTAGTATTTTAGGCATATATATATACAACGGTACTAGTTGCTGGCCATAGTGACCTAGCCGTCAAGTTTAACTTATGCAGGGACGTCTTCACTGCATGAAGATTGCGAAAACCGAACGATTTGACATGTATCCGGTGCATTCTTCAGCGGAATCATTGTAGGTACACCGGATCACAGACCGGAGATCGTGCTACATAACTAGCTCCCTAAGCGCATATGTACACAAGCCGACTATGTCTACGAAGTACTTATTTGGTAAAGAACTCGGCACATAAAAGTCTTAGTATACGAACTGGTGAGGCAATGCAAGCTGTCTTTGAAGCGTTAAGCATGTTATCTGCTGTCGTTCAGCGTGCATCCTATCTTTATTTCCTACATGTTGTCAAGGATGGGACACCTTTGAACTTGAATCATTTTCGCCAGAGCCTGCTTCTGTTGAGCGTCCCAATAGTTTGACTGGCTTGGCTCGTCAAAACCTTAGGAGCTATGCAGTTGCCGGGGTAAACGATCAATCCACAGGCTTTTATTTGGTATTCTCGAAACTTTCAAAAATCTTACTTTCACTGGTTTGTAACCCAGCTTCGAAGTTCTCTTAATCTCCAATGATAATTTTTGTCGGCTTGCATTAGATATGGAAACCGCAGTCCCACAAACTCATTATATCTCATCTTCTGTACTTCCCATCAGTGGAGGTAGTCTAGTTAGCAGACATCAACCGATTCCGAAGCCTTGAGTCTCAAGACATAGTATATCCTGGGTGAAAAAAAAAATGTCCGCAATTACGAGCTTGCCCATGAGCCAGACCAAAGAAGGTCTCCGTCGACACTTGAACATGCCGGACGAAATTTACACTCTCATGGCAGTAAGTTTTACTCCCTGCTCGAGGCTTTCCGCTCCACCACGGATCAAGATACCGCACCGTCCCACTTAACCTGTGTCTGTCCCGAGTCCCGGCCGAGTGTCTCTGTCAAGGCTGTACAGCTGACGGTATAAATTATGTACAGAAAGAAACGGATCGCATCTACAAACAGTTAACAGGCGATAAACGTCACTTGAAAACGAATTGCAAAACAAGCCCTCCCTACGATTGGAACGATGTCGTCGAAAAGTCCAAGGACGATGCCATAAGGCAGCTCGCCAGCAACGGATCTTCTCGAACCGCGCCTTATTGGCAGATGGCTGAGGAGAGTGAATCATCTCCAAACTGGATTGCAAAGTGGTTCCTTTATCATAAATTCCGTTACCGTGATGGGAGAAACAAGTCGAAACACTCGAGTGGGCATAAGGCACGTAGATCAAGCGGTAATCAGGGTTCGAGCAGTCAAGATCAGAGTGTCGACCAAGACACCAGCTACTTGGACACCAGCATTCAAGGGGTGCAATCTTTTGATTACGGAAGTCAACAGGAAACCTACTATTCAGACTACTCGAGTTGCACAGCCGGTACGAGATCTAAGGAGTCATTCCTCTCCGACTTAACATAACCACCGTGCTTCATATACTAATTCTGGAGGTTAGCAACAACCAGCAGCTTACCATTTTCAACTAGCTACGGAGACGTCGTATATGCCACAAATAGAACATTAGGTAGGTTTAAATTTCCAGGTACCACGTGTATATTTGAGTTTACAAACACGGATAGATGACAGATCATTTGCAGGTCCTGGAATGCCTTTGGCTTCTACTTCATACACTCAATCCGATGTATCAACTACCAACAACGATTCTAGACAATTGGGGAAGAGAGTTTTCGATCCGGTGAAGGATGATTGGGTACACAAATAACATAGAATTTGTTTCCTTGTTCAACAGTATATATTGGTGTTTAGAGTTTGGGGAGAAATAGATGTTGGTAAGAATACACGGATTTCAACCGGACTCTCATATATTACGAAATAACGTTTCCATTCGAATGCTTTCTTACAGTCTACAGGCAACATCATCATCAATATCATCAATTCAATATTATCATTGTTATCATATTTATGGACATCGTCGTTGCGGTTGCTTTGCTTGATGCGCTAGAAGGCTATCTGCATACCATGATCATCTACATCTCTTCTGACTAACTAATGACCTAGAACATTTGTGAATCACACATGCTACCGCATGTACATAACACGAAAATTGTGTCAGAAATTACTACCGAGCATCCTCATCTGATCCCAGGAACCAACTGGACTAGAAACACGCAGCACACGCAAGTGAATTGACTTCATGGAGAAGTTGGAATCACTCGTTGTACCCAGTGTTACTGGTAAGTCAAAACACCTAGTACCCTGCGCATTAAGCCTCTCGATCGAACCACCGGTGAACCACAAAGCCGGCAGATGCTCAGAACCCTGCGTTGCTTGAGGAAGACGCGGAGGTGTATTTCAAAGAGCACCCCGCCATAAAGACACCCATGCTCTACGGCATCACAATACATACGTAGCCGCGGTAGCCTACAAAGGAGCCGTATCCCGGAGAAAAAGTGACAGACTGACAGCTGTAACGGAAAATTGATAGAACGTCCCGTCTGGACGCTCTCCACAAGAGTGCCAAGCATAACACGCATATTACTTTTCCTATTAAATGACGTCCATTATAGTTCTTAGAATGAATCGTAACACCCGTTTTTCCCGGTTACCTTGTTGGATCAGCTTTGCAGGGCTCGCCAGCGCGCGTGCACATGACAGGGACGGTTTTGCCGTGATAAGCCTTGAATGCGCCTCATGCATACCAACATTCAAAGATCTTCATTTATGGACCAGAAACTTGCGATGGACTTTCGTACCCGTATAGTTGAAGATAAGGCATGCAAATCCGACCAAGTGCACGGGCGTATTCAAGAGGATGGAGTGAACACAACCGATGGCTTCGATCTGAAGATATCACTGGGCCTACCTTCCGAATGGAGTGGGAGCTACTCTACAGAGGGGCACAGAGTGAAAGGTTCGCGCACGCGACAGGCACATGATCAGTTGTGGGGTCTATGGCGGAGGCTTATAGATTTGAGCAAGGCTCTGTTGACGTAGAAGTGGATCTGGAACCGGCACAAATGAGTCTATTTGCACAGCGATGGCCAGAGCCGTTAGGATCTTCAAAGGGCGTTTTCAGGCGGCCCTCGGCCGTTCAATGTTAAGGTGCATGGAGTGTATGGCTGCAATCCGTGGAACAGGCTTTGACCCTGTCTGCATGGCATATGTAGACCCGCCATGCAGCATCCCATGCCGGCCCATCAAAAGGGCTTGGTTGATCTGGACCTTCACCAGTTTCATCTCTCACCACAGGAAAATCATGCAACTTATGCGCAAAGCGAGCATAACCCGGACTTTGACCGCATAAAAGCCCATGGAAAGCTGGAAGCGCAAAAGAGGGGCAGTTATATGTGGGGCAAATCTCTGTGCACGATGTGTATTCGGTTGACTACGGTTGAAGAAGCGTAATCATGTAGGCCTAGATTAATATGAGGGGAAGTTTCGAGTCTTTGGTTATAGGTACAATTTGTAAAATGCACCTCTCCACAGTCTGTGGCCAAGTGCTTTGACTATAAAACGATCACTTTTCATCTATACTCACAAAGTTGTATGCGTGCAGGGTATTTTAGATTGTGACGCTCTTCTTACTCTCAAGTGTCACTTATTCTGTCATAATGGCACCATAAATTTAGCCGAAAAGTGAATTAGAAGAAACCAGGATTAGGAGACCAATCTGCGCTATGCTGCTATACCCAAAGTGGATTGAACGCATTAAATCTGAGACCAGAAAGATAAAACAAGAAAATACATCGCGCGTCTAATCATCGCTCTTCTTCTTATCATCTCCATCGTCATCATCGTCATCCTTCTTCTGATTCTTCCGTCTGTCGTCTTTTAATGCATCATGGACCTCCTCACTATGCTCATCCAATTTCTCATCCCACTCCACGTCGTACTCGTTCGCGATGTTCTTGATCTCTTTGCGGAGACCGTTGGCTTCTTCTATCAACGATTCCCACTTTTGGACGTCAAATCCCTTAGCGGCGTAAAGGGTATTTTGACGACGGGAGACGGTAAGGTTTAATGCCGCACGGTAAGAAACTTCGCGATTATGATAGAGAAACCACAAGTAACCTAGCATGATTGTCGAAAGACCTGCAAGGTACTAAAACTGCGTGAGCAAGGTGGAATTTCAATTGTTGGGGCACATACTGTGATAGGTTCCATGGTATCCCAACCATAATCGGTTTGAAAGGTAAAATGGTAAATAGCACCCCACCATGTGAGTAGGATTCCAAACCCACCCATCGCCAACCTCTGCGCACTCTTGTGTGCTAGATCGTCGCATTCCTTTTTGATACTAGCCATATCTGCCAACCTCCTACTCGTTTTCCTCAGCCTTACCCTCAAATAGTGTGTTCGGTCGTTGAAGCTAGGCACACCGACACGAATCTCGTGACTAAGACCCTCGATCTTCACCGCGAACTCTTTGCCTCTTGCCGCATCCCTGATAAAGTCTCCAATTTCAGTCGAGGATGACCACCGTACAAACTTCTTTTCATGAGATGCCTCAGGGCCTTCATGTCCGGCACCACTATAACTTTCAACACCTCCCTCACCCGGACCCCCGCGAAGCTGATGTCTCACATGCTTCGGAACCTTGTGCCCTTCTGCCTTCTCACTTATAATTTTCCCGACTTTCACAAGCTTTCCATCGACCATTTCTTCATCACTCCCTTCTTCTTCTTGCATTTCCTCTGCTTCTGCTTCTGGATCCCTCTCATCAATCTTGATCTCGTCCTGGGCAGAGTCCTCAGCTCGAAATTGTATTTGGGGGGCTTTATCTTTTCCATCTTTATCTTGGATCATAGGTAATTCGCTTTGAATCAGTCGTTCGAGGTAGGAAAGAGGTTGTTGAGGATGAACCAAGAGCGCTAACGGCTCGATATCCTTGCGATCTTTGTTCTTGTCCAGAGTTGTGAGTGGTAATATCAACTTCAGCAATTTCGAAGGTGTGGTAAGGAGTTTGCCTATTCATGTTAACACAAGCCCACAAATTCTCCAGATTTGATGAACGAAGTACCCTTTGTCATAGCACCAGCACGTCTCGCCCGTTTTACAGGTGGTTTATCTGTACCCTCGCGGTGCCATGGTGTTCTAGCCTGTAGCTCCTCTGCCTCCCCAATTGCATGATCTAACTGATCGTCATTTTCATCCAACTCTTTGTTTCCTAGCTCCTTTGACTGTCTTGATAGCTCTAGCCATGTGTTCGAAGTTGAGAATGGTCTGCTAGCGAGTGTTCGTATGGGAGTGGGTTTGCGAGCAGATAGACAGTTTGTCAGAAACGGAGTGTTCGCCAGAGGCGTTGACAATATCGTTTGCCTTGGTAGGCGCAAAGCTGCACGTCGCATAGCCAATGGAGATATTATAGGAAACAACACAATCTAATGGAGAGCAGTGAGTAAAGAAGACATTACGAGCCACTGTACATCATTAAGATGGAGGTTGCTTTGTTTAACCACATCCAACGTCGCACCTAAACTTGGAAGCAGTGTAATTGGAATCCGTCATGGGCGCAGCACCAAAGCTACGTCATGATCACGTGGACTCAGTCAGACACCCCTGTCAAATCAACCCCTGTCTCCCAAACCATTCCTCCGGGAATTGCTCGGCATGAAATCCGATTCAATTAAGTAAAGTCTGGGCAAGATTCCTCAAAAGGCATGTGCACGATGTGGTGGGCAATTAACACCACGAGTTTCAAGAAATCTTTATACACAAAGTCTGTAAACGTTACGAATTCAAATGCTGCATATACTCATGCCCGTAGACAAAGGAAATAATAACGGGTCATGTACACTCATACAATTGCCTTTCTACAATATTCCATACGTTTATCGCCATCCCTCTACTCTCCCTTGAGCTTGTCCTGGGTCACTGAAAAGGCAGTAGCCAGAAGCTCCTTCTCCTCCTTGGTGTGAGTGGCCTTAAGACCAGTGGCGACAGAGGCACTTGGGTTACGTCCAGCGTACATGACGTGCTTTCGGTTGTGGTGCTCAGTCTGGTTCAACAAGGTCTCAATTCTTGGCTGGGTGAATGACCAGGCACCGGCATTTAGAGGTTCCTCCTGACACCAGACGATAGTCTTAGCGTTAGGATAAGTATCGAGATTCTCCTTGAGGAGCTCCCATGGGAATGGGTTCAATTGTTCGATACGAGTAATAGCAGTGTCCTTGATGTCGTTGTCGGCACGGTGCTTGTGGAGAGCAGCGTAGACCTGTCCAGTACAGAGAATGACACGCTCGATCTTCTCCGGCTCCTCGATGGTCTTACCATGCTCGGTATCTGGGATAATCCACTTGAACTGAGAGTCACCAGTGAACTCCTCGATTGGAGATCTAGCAATAGGATGACGGAGGAGAGACTTGGAGAAGAAGATGATGAGAGCTGGTAAAAGAGTTAGTAAAACGGAAATTGTCTCAAGCAGGGTGACTTACGCTTGCGGAATTGTCTGTTCATTTGACGTCTAAGGATATGGAACAAATTGGATGGGGTAGTCATGTATGCAATCTGCATGTTACAGTCCTGGTGTTGACGCTCAAGCTTCTCTGGAGCTGGGAAAATACGAGGATCCTCGTTACAGAGCTGGAGGTATCTCTCCATACGTCCCGAAGAGTGCTCAGGACCCTGACCATCATATCCGTGGGGCAGAGACATAACCAATCCAGATCTTTGCATCCACTTAACCTCACCAGAGGCAATAAACTGATCAATGATACATTGGGCGTTGTTGGCGAAGTCACCAAATTGAGCCTCCCACATGACGAGCGCATTTGGCGAAGACAAAGAGTAACCGTATTCGAAACCGAGAGCACCAAACTCACTGAGAGATGAGTTGGAGATAACAAACTTACCCTGGTCCTTGCTAATGTGCTGAAGAGGAGTGTAGGTGGCCTCGTTCTCCTGGTCATGGAAAACAGCGTGTCTTTGAGAGAAAGTTCCACGCTCAACGTCCTGTCCAGAAACACGGACATGGTGACCCTCGCTAACCAAGGATCCAAAGGCCAAAGCCTCAGCAGTAGACCAGTCAATATTCTGACCATCGTGAACGGTCTTTACACGGCCAGACAAGATTCTCTTTAGGTTCTTGTGGACGTTGAAGCCCTCCGGTGCGGTTCCAATGGTGGTGGCAATGTGCTCGAGAGTTGGTTTCTCAACACCAGTTGGGTTGTGTGGAAGGACTTCGGTGGCCAACTCCTTTGGAGACTTGAAGCCGTTCCATGCGGAGGTGGTCCACTCCTTAGAAGTTGGCTGGTAATCCTTGCTCTTAGAGAAACTGTCCTCAAGCATGCCCCAAACCCACTTCTTGTGCTCCTCAATATCCTCCTTAGTGAATGTACCATCCTTAAGAAGCTGGTTGACGTACACATCAATCTGTGGCTCGTGAGATTGAATGCGCTTGTACATCAATGGCTGAGTGAAAGATGGCTGATCAGTCTCGTTGTGGCCGTGCTTGCGGTAGCAGACGAGGTCGATAACAACATCCTTCTGGAACTCAGCGCGCCAATCAGCAGCCAATTGGCAAACAAAGTTAACAGCCTCAACATCATCAGCGTTGACGTGGAAGACCGGAGCATCAATAGCTTTGGCAATATCTGTACAGTAGGCGGTGGAACGGGCAAATCGAGGATCAGTGGTGAAACCAATCTGGTTGTTGACAACGATGTGGATGGTACCACCGGTAGAGTAAGCTGGGAGAGAGTGAAAACCAAGACATTCGTAGACAACACCCTGCGCAGCGAAGGCAGCGTCACCGTGCAATAAGACACCCATAGCAGTGTTGTGGGTCTTCTCATCAGCGTTGTAGTGTTGGATGGCTCTGGTCTTACCCAAAACAACCGGGTCTTCGGCTTCCAAATGGGATGGGTTGGCAACGAGGGAAAGCTGAACACGCTTTCCAGATGGAGTTGGTCTCTCGAAGTTCATACCCAAGTGGTACTTGACATCTCCAGATCCCTCGTCTTCAGCAGCAGCAGAACCGCCAAACTCGGAGAAAATGGATTCATTTGGCTTGCGGACGACGTTACTAAGAACGTTCAAACGTCCACGATGTGGCATACCGATAACAATATCCTTAACACCGTAATCAACACTTCTGTCAATAAGAGCCTTCATACCAGGAACAAGAGTCTCGCAACCCTCGAGACCAAAACGCTTGTCGTTAGGGTATTTGGTGGCCAGGAAGCTCTCGAAGCTAGAGGACCAAATCAGGCGGTCCAAGATTCGGCGCTTCTCATCAATGCTGTACTTGTATGGTTGTGGAATCTCAATACGCTGTCTGAGCCAATCGCACTGTTCTCTATCTGGGATGTGGATGTACTCGACACCATAAGAGCCGCAGTAAATGCGCTCACAGGTGCTGATGATTTCACGAAGAGACATCTTCTCACGGCCCTCCTTCTTGAATCTTGGCAAAATACCAGGACCAAGAGTGTATTCTGTATCAAGGTCCTTCTCGGTGAATTGGTAGTGCTTGAGGTCGAGCTCCTTTGGCTTGCTGAAACCGAAGTCGGCAGACTCTTGTCGGATACCCAATGGGTCAATGTTTGCCTTGTGGTGACCACGAGCTTGGTATGCACGAACAAGAAGCTGAACTTTCAAGTGGTTGGTGACATCAGCTCCTTCACCGGCTGCCATACCAAGACCTGGAACGAAAGGAACACCTCCAGATGGAGTTGGGACGAGCGTTGGAGGTGGAGTGAATGCCTGCGACATTGGCATATCACCGTTCTCCATGTTCTTGAAGTATACCTGCCATGAGACGTGTACACTTGATGGATCTTCCTTCCAGGACATGTACATCTCATCAATGTAGTTCGCGGTATTTCCGGAGAGGAAGTTGTCATTGGAGTCGGGTGCAGAAGCAGCGGCGCTGGCGTATGATCTTTTCGAGGCATTGCTGGTGACAGCAAGAGCACGTCTCTTGGAGGCGATGGAGAAATTTGAGGAGGTAGAAAATGGAGTTCTCACAGCAGAGCTCAATGGCTTGCTGGAGCAACGACCAAGGAGGCCGCTGCTCGTTTTTCGTAACGACGTACGAAGCATTGCGCCGTATTTATGCAAGAACAAGAAGAGAAGAAATCAAATGATAAACAAATGACTAGGAGAGTGGAGGGGATAAATCTCCAGTAGACTTCTCCGAATTGCTGTCCTTGGGGTTTAGGAGGAAATGAGAGAGGCGTTGGTACATAAGAGGGAGTTCTGTGCAACAAGCTCGGCATGAGCGACGGGAATGTCTTGGCTGTGATTCGCTGTAAGTTTGGCCGTGTGCAGTTGACCAGGCATTTTGGCTGAGGCTTCGGGCCTTCACGCCGTGATTATGTCAGCAACCGTGGGTCAGCCGCACGTCAACAATTCAAAATGATCGACGATAATTGGCGGTGCACTCCACCACTGACTGCAAAGTCACGAGAATTCGAAAATACCCCAGATAGCAGGAGATCGTTGTTCGCCGTGCCTTGTGTATCCGACAAAGACAACAACAACGGCGCTTGCCAAGGCTTTCTTCAAGACATCGACGATATATCTCCAGAAGTTGGACTGTAGAAGATGAATTGATATTGGTTATGGGATAGTGGCAATTCGATATTTCTGTACCATGGCAATTCTGAGTCAGATCACAACGTTCCGTTTTACCTTGGGGATTCTGCAGCACGGATCATCTAACACTCAATAACTTCAATTACGTCTTCTGGATTACTCCATAGACGCTGATCGATTTGCTTTGGTCGACGCCTATTACTATCTTTACAACATAACTTTATTTTGATTGGCAGTGCGTTTGTCAGTCTTACCCTTGCTGAAGAGAGACTTCAAGGTTAGGTTTGGATCGTGTGGTCGTCTGGCTCGCATAACCGGCACGAGCACGCGGGAGTTTAAGTCAACGAACCCCAGATTTCTCCCCCAAAGACAACTTTGATCTCGTGATCTTTAAATATGGCACCGCCACCCAAGGCGTCCGCCTCTGTGAAGGAGCTCAAGCTCGGTGATGGTACAGTCACTCTTACTGCAGATCTGATGTCGGTCGTATGGACGCCTATCAGTCCTCGAGGAGCTCCGCCGGGCTTGACTTTTCCTGTCGCGCAAATCACCAGTAAGTGTGTGAGCAAGTCAACTTCGAGCATACATGTTAATCTTGTTAGACTTACAGCAGACTCCAGAAAAAGCAACAAAGGTGATGCTGAGAGTGTCAGTGAAGAAGCCAGAACTTGAAGCTCCTACCGTCTATACCTTCAACTTTAACCACCCAACAAATCCTCGTGGGGAGGCTAATGCGATTAAAGATGTTCTTACCACTCTCATTAGTGAGATAAAGGCACGTGCTGAGGACATCAGCACAAAGCCAGCTGCTGTTGAGATGCCATGGTACGATGATGCACAGCTAAAAAGGGACGTCGAATTGCAGCAATCTTTGTTACGGAGTGACACGGCACTCCAGAAAACATACATGGAGTCGAGAAGGACCAAACCAGACAGCATTTCTGACTCTCAGTTCAACACTACCTTCTGGTCTACAAGGACTAATCTCCTACGAGCTCATGCTGTTGACTCAAACCAACGAAGAGGCGCATACAATGTTCTGTCCGTAATCAAACCGAAAGTCGTGGACGATGTGTTGAAGGTGAACGTTTCCGTAGAACAGGTCCAGCTCATATTCAGCCAGCATCCTTTAGTAAAAAGGGTTTACGACGAAAACGTTCCAAAGCTCAACGAAATGGAATTTTGGTCTCGATTCTGGGTTTCTCGTCTGTTGAAGAAGCTCAAAGGGGAACGCATTACGGATATGGATGCGACAGATCCAGTCTTCGATCGCTATTTGGATCAATCAAACGACATTGGACTCGCTCAAAGACTCCTTGACATGCATATTCCACCTACCATTGATTTGGAAGGTAATGAGGAAAACCAGGGTGGGCAAAAAAGTGGAAATCGAAAAGATTATACCATGCGGCCAGGATCCTCAGGCAAGGTTCCGATTGTGAGGACACTTAATAGCTTGAGTGAGAAACTCATAGCACATGTGGCTCCATCGGATGTTGTGCCTTCGGATCCCATTGGCATGGATGAGAACACTTTCAACCAACTTGCCTTGAGAGATCTTCAGGGTGATCCAAAGGAGCATCGTATTCTCCTCAACATTAAGGAGCAAAGTCGCTTTTTCTCAAATGAGAAGTCGAGTCAGTCAGAAGAGGCAGCCCTTTATGCTGCGCAAGTACCTGGGGACATACTCCTTGAGCTGCAGACCGACGTAGATCCCGGGGTAATGCCTGTTGACTCTCATGGTGGTCTAGATCTTCGTGAAGCCATCGGTGTCAACGATGAGAGCGATAGCGAAGATGAAGAACAAAAACAACCACATGTTGGAAGCAAGGCCAGTATCGCTGCTGCACAACAACAGATATTTGAAGGTATCGCGCAGCGTAGGTCACAACTTGATCCATCATCAAAAACTACTCAACAACAAGCCTCAGGCCTCTCGACTGCCATTTTTGATCGCCTCACTCTTACACACGCAACAACCACAGAATTTTTACATCATTTCTGGCATGTGTTTCTTTCTGGGGATGCAGATCGTGCTGCTGAGCTTGCACAACTAGTAGAGACATTAAATCGGGCGCTAGATCGTATCAACTCAGTTGCTGCAGATGCCGAAAAGGAAAGACAGGAAATTATCTTGAGGAACAAGCAGGAAATTCGATCAATTTATGAGAAAACGGGAAAGAAAATGAAATGGTCACCTGATTCTGTCAATGGTGGGGAAAAGACGGTTCGTGCAATGATGGAGCCTACAGCAAAAGCGCTGGATAAGGCTACGAGAGAATATAGAAAGGCTTTGACAGCGGAGGGTATCAATACAGACAATGTCACTCAGTCTGTGGAGGTTTGATTGGACTGCAACTTTAGTTCTCAATTGATACTAAAGCTGCTCTTTCCAATTTTGTTGCATGTGCATTAAGAAAACATAGCGCCGGCGTTTTATTTCTAGCAAGGACGATGGTGAGAGGTCTGCACTCAATTTACATCACTGAGAAACAATCGTTCTTCCTTGGCTTCGGACTATCTTTTGTGAGCAGTTTGAAATTGCAACTCTTTGCAGAGGTCAACTGATTGACCCTCTTTTAAGATGGCTACATCTACAGTCCCACGAATTCGGTCACCACTTGTTCCTAAGTCTAATGAACAAAATGCCAAGTCTGAGACAAAATTAGGCAAGCAACTTCGACGCAAACCTTCCACTAACCGCCTAATTGATTCATCTGTATCAGACCCAAGCGCTCACTCTTCGATCTTTGAAGCTCTTTACTTCTCTGCAAATAGTTCAGACTCCAGCAGCAATCGCCAGGAGATATGGCCAATGGTCTCGCTCAAGCGAGGTCAACTCGAAAGAACCTCAATCAGACCCATACTTACTAACGAGAATGTATCGGGTGAGATGACGGCTGTGGACTTTGCGACCAGAACTATCGAACATTTACTTGGGAGTACGCCCATTATTTACGGAAAAGGAACGGCTTTGGAGACAATTATCGAGCAGAAGAGTCATTCAACAATAGACATGGGACGTACAAAATCATATGATGATCTACACCCTTCTTTGCACCAGAAGAGCATGGATCTGGCTCATACGCTGAACAGCAAAGCATCCTTCAGTGTAGATGACCTATCGCTCATCAAGAACTCGTATCACGAGGCTCTGTCGGCCATCGAGAAAATACCTAATACACTTAGACGTCCACAGGATCTTTACGCCGGTCCCAGGAAGCCAATCCAGCCGCCACCAAACCGACCATCTACTCCTCCGGGCATGCCATCATGGACTGAAGCTCAAGCGGAAGCAGCACGTAGAAATCGAAGCCGTGAGAATCGCCTTCGAGCAGTGTCGGCGCCGCAGCAGCGCAACCGCTTCATGCGCTGGGTCTCACAAGAGATTTCTAGTATTCCAGGTCCGAGCTCTGGGGACCATCGTGAACAAATACCCCCAGCACAGCGTTTCCGAGCACCACGAAACACCCATGGGGATATTCGTCACCACCCTTTTAATCGTGCTCCCATCGCTCAGGTCAAGGGTCTCACTCCACAGTCTCATATTATACCAGACGCTGGAACATCTGCTCAACATAGCCCTAATATTCCTAGAACTCGCATTACTCGCTCGGTGGATATCAGTAGCAATGGCAATACTTTGGCTATCATTCAGCGTCCCTATTTGCATGATAAGTGCAATCATGCTGAACTTGATCGGTCTTCTCCGTTGCCTACCACTGCTGTGCAGGGAGGCTATGCGCCTATCGTGTCTCAATCCCCGCAGATGGCTATTGTTCTCATAGGCGATGCTAACCAGGGGGAACATGGAGTAAATTCCGAGGGACAGATTTGTTGGAAGTGTCGATTGGAGTTTATTGGTGCCATGACAAAGTATTGCTTGCAGAAATGTCTGGCATTTTGTTGCTACGTCTTTTGTGGGATCGAGTGGGATGAAGCTGAGCAGATGATTGCGAGATGAAGTATCGGATATTACAAAATCCGAGTTGAGAGTGTAGTTCCGACGGCTAAGTGGAATATGTTTATGCTAATCAAAAAGGGTCTTGGAGGTTTTGTTTGGTGTGGTTATTGATTTTCAGCTGGCTTTTTACTCATTAAGCTTTATTCATTGAGTAATTTGAGTAAGTAAAGAAGTACTTTTATGTATGTGGACAAACAGTGACTCCCGGGACTGTGATAATGCCCAACAACCAATATCGTGAATTCTCTAAGTACCAGCAGCAATTGGATCAAGAATTTTGTCAGTCCAAATACTATTTGAGATTTTTTGAATGGATATACCCGAACCACAGTTTAATTGTGAAGGTCTTCCATGCATTCCACGTTCACGCTCTAAAGACATCTATGATTTTTCCAATTGACTGACTGTACATCCTGATAATATGTTTTCTTCTAGATATTCCGGACCAATCAACATGATTTTGTTATATTCGGTTTAAGTTTTTAAAAGTAGTTTCTTAGTCTACTAACTGTACACTCTTAGGCGAATCTCGACTGATAATATATGTAAGCGAGTTGCTCACTAGTGGTCTGCCTTTACGATACAGTGGACACTGATACATAGAACTCGAAGTTGATGTTCGTCGATTTTCCCCACTTCTATTATCTGATTGTATTCATAAAGAATCATTATACCTAAGAATATCTATCCAAATTGTGTTGCAATATAGTTTTACTCTCTTAGTCTTCATGTCGATATGAATTACCAGCAAACCATGCGACAAAAGGCGAAAACAGTATTTTAATCATGCAGGGAGGGTATCCTGAAAAAAACCTCAGCTTGTGCTGCCATATCCTCTATGAAAAGAGATCTACAAGGCAAGTTTAATATTGGTAGCGATGGTGTTTCACAATCGTTCGAGGGGCCTTACAAGCATAACTTTATCGATGCGAACGGTCTCAGCCCATTTCAGATTAAGAACTGCTTGACGCACAGTTGTGACCAAAAGAGATTAAGTAAAAGCTCTATGGGGTGGATGGGAGAAGGTGGCAGGTATATAGATCCTTTCGATCCTCCACTCGATTCTAGACCTCCAGAGCACGCGAAGGAGAGTCTGGTCAAAGCTATGGAAGAGGTTGCAGAAAAGAACGAGAAATTGAGGGAACAGAGCAGAGTTGACGAGCTGTAGTGTATTGAGCTTGGATTTCTCGAAGGGAGAAGTCTTGCAGTATTGAACATGGGAGTGACGCAATTTCAAGGCAATTGTTAAGGCTATGTGAGTTTATCTCATTGCTTGTGGCCGTTGGTATCTATCAAATAATCACATATGTATGTAGAGGATATATAAAAGACAGTTGAGCTATTTGCTAAATCGACAAACCCAACAAGAATAGAAAATTGAGCATGATTCAACAGAAGCTCGAAAACACTCTGGACCAAAGAACTATAGGATTCTTATCGAAACCATTGATGATAGCAATATGCTGCAATAGCAGTATACATACATAACCGAAAGCTCGAAGCTGCATCTACTCGATGAAGAAGTTCCATACCGACAACAAAAGCGACTGCTATCAGCATAGGCATTATCGGTACGCCAAGGATATTGAGCTCGTTGGGTCTCTGAATAGAAGCGGGCAAACTCGGCATACTACTGATATCTCTATGAGAGGGTACCACGTCTGCTTCGACTGGCCTGCCGTCATGAGTGTGTGAATGTTGTACGTCAATGTCATGGACGAGCTCCTGGACAAGGTCTTCGCGCATCTTGAGGCCAAGGTGTGCGCTGGCCAATGGGCTTTGTTCATCTTCCGTTCCAGACATTTGACTTGTTTCATCATCTGTGACACTTGGTAGCGAACGTCTAATTCTAGGAACCACCTGATCAAAAATTTGGTGACAATCCACTGGGGACAGGGTTATTCTTGGCGCATCAGCAGAGCTGGTCCGTCTTTGTCTGAAGCTCTCATTTTCTGCGGCTTCTGAGATTCGTTTTTGACGGCTGCGAAGACTTCTGCTTCTGAAAACCGCCACTGTCTTGCGGGCCATCTCCTTCATATCGTGAAGTCCGTGCCAAGTAACTGTCTGAACTTGAAGATGATTGCTCAGGAGCAGTTCTCTCGTGGCGGTGGCAAAGGTACTGACATCATCTTCAGTCAAAAATTTACCAAAGAAGAATCGCAAGTCCAAGTATTGTTCTATATCAGGAGCTTGCTCTTTGGACTCATTTTCTTTCTTCAACTTGTCACAGGACTCTGTGTCCGAAGGAATAGGAGCAAGAACAAGCTTTCTCTCGCATGGATGATCTCGCTCACACGCAAATGGGTTTTGCCTGATATTTTCTGAGTCGCCAACATAGTTTCTGATCTTAGCTTCAAGTTCGTCGGTTGTAAATCTGCCCTTGTCTTCTACGAGGCATTCAAGAGCCCAGATTAGAGCAGACGTAAACGAATTGGGACCTGGTGAGGGCGTTCTTTTCTCGGCATTGCATGCGCCAATGAATTCGAAGCAGTGCAGAGGGCCCCAAGACCTACCAGCTAGATGACCAGCATAACAGCAGTCAAAAAGCACAAGGACATCTCCGTTTGCTGCACGAAGATTGTGCTCAGCTTCGTTCCAGATGATAGTGCTGTTTTTTTCCGGAAGATTCTCTTGAGGGTCACGCTTTCTACTAGAGGTTAGAAATCGATTCTAAATGACCTTGTATAGAATAATTACCCAGCAAGATGGAGTTTGTTGTCTCCTATAGGAATACCATGACCAGCGTAGTACACGATCAGTAGCGTCGATTTGCTATCATGCTCATATACGAAATCCGCAAGGTACTTCTGAGCCTGTAGCTGAGCAGGTTTTTCCTTTGTGATACATCGATGAATAATCTTATAGTTGAACTTCTCTTGAAAGACTTTCGCTAAGCGTGCAACCTCGTTAGCGGTCCCAAGGTCATCCCCATCCGGATCCCAAGAGAGCATCAAGACCACTGTCTGTGTATGTGGAGGACTAAGTGCCCCCTTCTCTTTCATCTGACTGTCCCAAATGGACTTGAACTTATTAGGCTGCTTCGCTGACTTCTTGCGAAGTGTTTCGCGATGTGCCAGAGGTAACATTTGGTTATTTACCACTTGAGCAGTCTCTAATTGTAATTTCGAGGGCTGTTGAAACTCATCCTGATCAGCAGTCGAGCCAGGTGGAGTTGGCATCGCTGGTCTGTTCGTGGTGGCCATTTTGTACAGTTTTGAGCTGATAGGGAAGTTGTATAAGGTCAGGTGCTGGCATTACCATAAACGATGATTGGGATTTAATGCCAGAACAGCTGAAATAAATGCGAGGTTCTTCGTGGAGGGAACCTCATAAAGGCACACTTTGACAATATATGCTTAGTCTATCGATAATACCCTATCTGCCTTCTTGACGAGACTCAGCCACCACGTTTTAACATGAACTTGACCTCATATTCAAGTCGAAAGCCTTACCAGCTCAACATCGAGGCTGCGCATGTTATGTATCGCAAATGTGTGATAGACAGCTGGTGAGTAGGCTTACCTACGCAACACATCTCTAGGCTATCAAATCATTTCACATAAATGTGTTGTATTGTCGGTGTGGTACCAGCCTTGCCCGAATTTGGAAGTCACTTGCTTTTTCACGCTTCCTGAAATGATTGCATCCTATTAAATGTGTAGATTATGCGCTTGTATATAATGTGTGTATGTCCAAGCCTTCCGAGATAATGCAGCTTACTATTTAGAGCCTTCTCAGCCCGTCATCAAAGAATGGGAAGATATGGTGCCAGCCATGTCTGCCAACCCAGCTTTGAATTGGAACGTCCTAAAAAGTCACAAAAATCATTCGTGCAAATTTGAAGAAACAATCAAAACCAACACATAGAGGTCTGATCGCAAGGTTTTATGCTTCGTATGTATTCATTTCATAAGAAATGCGAGAGCATCCTAACTGTATGTGTTAGCACGACATCTTGCTTCCCTGTTCTATTGCCGAACTAAAAGGGCGTGCTGCATAATCTTCAAGCATTACTCGACCCCGCATCACTGCGTCAATATGCATACGACAAGCACACAGAAGAATCAAGTGCTACCACATCTACATAATCCGGGGCTGAGTATTCTTTAGAAACCATGGACATGACCAACTCCCACACTCGCAAGGTCTTGGCAACCTGCTTCGACCAAACATTGACCCCCATTATTCAGCCCCACCACCACCAATACGATTCTTTACTGGCGTCGAACGCAGAGCCTCGTGTTGACTGTAAAGGTCTTAGATCCAGTGCCCGCACTTCAAATCCCAAGGCTCATCTAGCCCAGCGAGACACATTCGAAGGCTTTGCTCTTATCCAGGCCCAGAGATGACGGAAAATCGAGATACCCACGAGGCTAGTTTTCATCCGTTGGTACTTACCCAACACTATTTTGATAGCTCATCTGTTCTATAGGTTGAAGAAAATGACGATGGACGTGCTTATTACCGTCGTTCACAGACTCGAGAGGTAAGTAATGAATCGTCATAAGTAAGCCGGGTAACCTAAGTGATGCACAGAGGAGAGCAGCATATAAGGAAAATAGACTTGTTTGGCTGACGATCAACCACAATCGTTCTCAGACATATCAAATGGTCGTAGTGTCTGTGGCGCAGGATCCTATAACTAGGAGTTATACCTACAGGTTGAGGTACAAAGGTGAACAGAACCGGATCTACGAAGAGAATGGGGTAGAAAAATGGGTGAAGGAGGTTGATCTGGATGATGCTGGGCGCGATATTCAGGCGGATGAAGCATAACGAGCGAATGGGCAGATGAAACTTGAGCTGATTGTGGAATGTTTGCGATTTCGAGGTAGCTGATACATGTAGTCTGACCTATCCAACGCATCTCTGATTAGTGGGCGGAGGGAGTTAGTCAGTTATTTGTTGTTAATCCAACCATACTTCTGTTCAATTGCAGTTACATACAGCCTCAGTCAGCAAGGCATTTTCTATCTGGGTACCTAGGCGTTCCTCAGCCTTCTTTTCAGACATATAAGTCCTCAAAGAAAACCCATCACTAGCAACTGATCAGATCATTGACAAAGTGGAAATTTTATACTTTCAGTGATACGGTCATATTAATTGAGTTGATAAAAAATGTTTTTCGGATCCCATAAGCGCAACGAAGCAGATGAAGTCGAACGCGGTGAAGGGCCAGTTAATCCAGACAATACTCCCAATGGAGAAAAAGCGGAATTTCCAAGCCCTACAAACACAATGATGACTGAGGAAGCAACTCTGAATGACGAAGGTAATCAAACATTCTTAGATGAGGGAGCCTCCCAATTCAAATCTTCTAACTTGGTGAATTTTAGAAATATCACAAAATTGGCGTTGCAAACTGGTCAATTGGCTCTGGCACCGAAAACCTGAGGAGTTTCAATATCCCATTACAGTCCGAAAACGTGAATACATGAGTTCTTCAAAAGCAAAACAACGAGTTGCTAATTATAAATAGTCAATGACCCACCAAAAGGTTATCCAAGACTTGCATGCTTTCTTGATAGTTCTGAGGAATTTATGATCTATCGTCGATTTGGATTTCTACAGACACGAATTCTCTTATATAAACAAGATGAGCTGCGAAGATTAGAAAAAGAACTGGATGACCTCGATAAGTATGACTGTAGCCGCGGTGAGGAGGGTGATAGAATACTACGATCACGAGACTCGGATGATGCCAGTGATGGACCGCGTAAATATCTGATCAAGCGGATACAAGTGGCGTTTAAGGAATACTGTAAGTGATGCTCACGTACGAACTGAAGGATAACTCATCTCTAACGATTATCCAGCGGAGCTACTTACTACTGCTCGAGATATGATGGCCCTCAATAAGCCAACATCACGAGACTATGCCAGTGTCAAAAATTACTTTGATAGCACAACTCCTGTGATTGAAAAAGAGTGCTATATTTACTGCAAAGATGACGTTGTCACACTCAAGCCCGGTCGTGAGCACGCGTGGCTAGATGGCATAATTGAGACTGTACTGAAGAGTTTTGAGTGTAGATTTCTACGATGGACGTTTTGTTCTCCAGTAAGATTCCACTTCATAACATTGTGACCGGTACTGACATAAAAAAGGAGAGCCTCGAAAAGAGCAGCGGTGATAAAAATGCGGTGTTATATACTAAAGAGCGAGTGGGATATCTTGCAACGACCGTAATTGGATTCGTCATCTTACTGCTCCTCATAGTACCAATATATCTACTGTGGCACTTGAGTGCACAGATACAGACAGGACATATCGTGGCACTCACTTTAGGAGTACTGCTTATGTTCACCCTCTTTTTTTCATTTGTGCTATCTTTCTTCACCAGAGCACGCAGACATGAAATCCTGGCCAGTGCTGCTGCGTAAGTATATTTCCCCATACCTACTATGAGAAGTGTTGGCTGATTTGGACTCTTTCTCAAGCTACTGCGCAGTTTTAGTTGTCTTCCTGAACAACGTCGGTCAAAACTCCTACGGGAATTCTCACTAATGCATAAAGGAGTGTATCATGGCAATTCTATTTCAAGAGAAGTTTCATGACCTGTTATCCTGACGCAGCATCATGTATGGTGTAAGAGCTACGAAAGCTGGAAAAGGGATGAACAAAAAAAAAAAAAAAAAAGAAAAGAAAAGAAAACAAGAACAAAAAAGAAGAATAAAAAGGACTAGTATCAGGATTTTGATGAATTGGGATAGCTGACATTCCTTTATTTCTTAGAAAGCGTTAAATGGGAATAACGATGTAATAATTTCAAGAACCTCTATTAGCCAGGCTTAACCGTCCAGCCTGCCTGAACTCGTTATCAACTTCAAAACCGGGCTTGGTCAGCAGGTTTCTAAAGAGTAGTAGCTAAGAGCGATGTTTCTATTACTAGCACATGTTTATAAACATTAAGCAACAATTTCGAGTTGAAAGGTCGGCGAAAGCCGCACAGTGATTTGGAGACGTACAATTATTGGGGTTCATGCACTCATTGAAAGCTTTATTTTTCCAGTCGGACCATCATAGAAAGTAGAACATGCCATTACCACTCCTCGCTCTTGTAACTATCTATATAGTTACAGGCCACTTTGTTATAGCAAACTAGGAGACATCTAATTTTATGACATGACCATGTGCTCAAGAGAATTCTTAACTTGGTACTTTCCAGACTCTATGACCGAACTTCTGAACACCTTAATTTCAGTATGAGCAGGTGTTGCCCATCTGCCCAAGCAACTACCATAGTTCCAGACCCTTATGATTATTCTGCTGACGAGCTCAGTTGGAGAGATACTTGGCGGCGGGACGCTTGTGGTTCTACACATTCATATTGCCCTTGTAGAACGATCGGAGGGCTAGATGAGTCGAACCATGTTGTTTTCGAGTTTAGAAGTCAAGATCCTAAATTCCGAGGTACAAGAGTGTGGATAAGACTTGATTGGATTATCAAGAAAGTGGATTTTGGGGTGGAGGTGTAAGTTAGGCCAAAATGCTAATAATAACGTCACCCTTCAAACGTTGTGTTGATAAGGCATACTGTGTAGGTAAAGTGAGCCTCACCACAGACATCAAGACTTTAAAGTGAGTAAGATATCTAGATATATGGCTGCAGCTAAGGTCTAGTTGAAAAGCACAAAAGTCTAAGAAAATTGCAAAAAGAATACGGAACCAATCACACTTTTTATTCTGATCGATGCAAGTTCCTGGGGAGTCGAGCTCTCGACCCTTCGCATTATACGCTTAATGAAGGTTCTCGCCGATGCGAACGTTCCACTCTGCCACTGGATTTAACCTCTGGAACTTGGTAACATGAGGTCAGCTATCTTGATTTATATTATTGCTTCGAACTCGAAGAGGTTTCTTATGCTATGATAGACATACAGTAATAGCTCAAGTCTAGTATGACTTATAGAAGTATAGGCAGTATAACGAGTGAGGTCACATAGCGAGCATCCTCAGGGTTACGAGTTTAAGATTATCAGATGTTACCGTTATCTGCAACCTCACCATGTGTTCTAACTTTTCCAAATCATCTTTGAGAGGAAGCAATCGTAAACGGAAGTGTGCTGTCGCTCACAAATACCTGCAACAGCATCTGTCAAGATGGTTATCCTTTCACGTTAGATGTACTTGTCAGTTGTGACTAGAGGATCGTGTATAACACCTCGACATTGATAAACCGATACTTTCCTCCGAGCCCTCCCTCATCCCCCTGTCACTTAAAGCGGCCCAACATATATAAGAAGCCCACATCGGCGTCAATTCCAAACCATGAACAACTAACCGTTTTCATAACATCAAATTGTATGGGGATTCTCTATAATCTGGCAAAAAAGCCCCATGCCAGCCAACCAAACACACAAACACCCGTCATCATCATCGATCTCATCAATGTTCAAAACTTCACTGCATACAACATCGACAACAAGAGCAAGAATGACATTTTTGGTACCACTGATGTCTTCGAAAATCTAGCCATAGATATCTCATGCGCAGATTAGCAGAACCACCATAATTGCTATCTCGAGAGAAGCGGATTGAATCTCAGAGACCGAAGCTTATATCACAAGAGCTTTATACCTGATCACTCCCACTAGCTTCGTACCCGCACCTCAGCACAAGAGATAAACTATGAAGGATTCGGCTTGATTCATATAACCGACCATCCGAATGCAAGAGTGATAAAAGAACGCATCAACCAGGAGCTACCACGATTCCTCGTCTACGCATAGCTGGAGATATAGTATCATATCTCGACAGTATATACGCTTTAGTCTTGCTGTTTCAATCTGCTAAACACATATTGATTAGGTAATCATACAGCGCATCACCAACCTTCCCATCTTATCTGAAATGTATACAAGTCCTCTATCCTCTCACTTTTATCTCTGCATTCCATGTAAGTGTTCGCAGAAAATGATCCAAGCATTAGCGAAAGAAAGTTCTCACTCTCTAACTATGGCCCATTATCTCACCAGGGGAGTTTCCTTTATCGCCACGTTCATCTTCATCGTCATCTTCATCGTCACTCTCGTCACCACCCTCGTCCCCCCATCCCCTTCGTCACTCCCCACCACTATCCCACAATAAGACCAAATGTGACTCGGTTACATTAGCAAATAAGGCATGACAACAGCTTCGTACACCAGCTTATATATACGTAGTCGGGAGCCCAGATGGTAGCTCGCAAAAATGGTCAATGCCACCGGCAACAAGAGGTGAGATACAGCGTAACAACGAGCACGAGATACACACAAGTAGCCGCTACCTCTAAGTTTCAACTGATGATATCTCCATAACACAAGAGAGAGCACAGATATCACCAACAACCCATTTTCGCACAATAAAAATCCATCACTTGACATAGACAAGGACATCCACTCTACATCTATTATTAAAAACTACAACTACTTACAAGAACATATCCACAGCAGATCATAAATCGTAATATAATACACGCATAACCTCTATGCACTCCTACTAACCCTACGAGTAACGCGACTCGCATCCGCGTCTCCGAGCTCGACACCAGCAAAGCCCTCAACCTCCACCTCACCAACCCTCAAGCCCTCCTTCCCACGTGCATCAACATCAGAACCAGCAGCCGCACCCTCAACGCCCTCCAAAATGCCCACCTCCGCCCCCGCAAAGTCCCTAGCATCAACGCGCCTCTCAAAGAGCAAATCGAGTTCCGCATAGGTGCGACCACGGCCCTCAGGGAGTCGAAAGTAGCACCAGAGCGTACAGAGCGCACAACTAGCCGCCCAGAAAAACCCGGCACGCCCCCTCCAATTCCACGCTGTGGGGTTAAGCATATACGGGGTGATGACGGCATTGACGATACCGCAGAGGTTATAGACGTTGCGCGCGACGTTCATGGAGCGGTTCTTGACGCGGGTAGCTGGCATTTCGCTGACGATGGCGTAGCAGACCGGCCCGACGGAGGAGTCGTAGACGAAGGTGTAGAGCAGGAGTAGGCTGCCGATTGCCCAGGCGGCGCCGGTGTTGTCGCGGATGCTTGCGCAGCCGATGCTGAAGAGTAGGATGGTTAGCGTGCCTAAGCCGTACAGGTAGATTGTTCTGCGGCCTAGACGTCGCATTAGCCCCCAGCTGCCTATTGTGCCTAGGATTCCGAGCCCGTATTGTGCCATGGTTAGGTTGAAGCTTTGGACTGTTGGTAGGCCGGCTTGGATGTAGAAATATGTTGAATAGCCCATTAGTACGTTGCCGCAGAGGTTCTGGATAGCCCAGGCCCCCACGCAGATCTCTGTCCGTCGTAGGTTCGTGCCTCGGAAGAGGTCGATCCAGCCAGTGCCTGCCTGCGAGGCCTTTTCAATAGCGGTGGTATGGGCCATTAGAGAGATCTGCGCGTCGATGTTGAAGGCTTTGTGGGCGTTTCGGCGGGAGGTCAGGGATTGGAGGGCGTCTCGGGCATCAGTAAGGCGGTTCTGACGTACCAGCCACCATGGGGACTCAGGAGCGAAGAGAACACCGATGAGGATGGGGAGGGGCCTACATTGGCGAGGTCAATCAAGGTATTCAAGGTATGAATGGATGGGTGAAATAATGATGTGGATGGGATGAAGCAGTGTTCCGGGTGCATTTACAATTGGGAAAGGAAATGAAACATACCATATCCATTGCAGCGCAAACGGAATCCTCCAGGACCAATCATCAGTGCGGCCGAGCATTGAACGCAGAACACCAGAAGCGACGAGTTGCCCAAATACCCAGCACATATTATTGTACGTGCACAAATACGCTCTCAACGGCGTTGGACACACATCACTCGCATAAGCCGTTGTGAGAGTCTGAAAGATGCCCCAAGGGATGCCACAAAGGATTTCACCAACAAGAAGCTGTGGCAGGCGACCACCGCTGAAGAACAGTATGAAGATGAACGCAGTAACCGCCAGCAGAGCCCCAATCATTGTCTTTCGATAGCCATAGCGCTCTGATGCGATACCGCAGATGAACAGCCCAATGATTTCCCCTATCATAGCCCCATTCGACAGTCCGGACTGCCAAGCCGCTGGCACTTGGTACGGGTCAGCAGCATCTCCTGTTGGCACGCCGAATTTCTTTGCGAAGGCCGGGAAGGCATAGAAGGATTGGAGGAGGACAATGTCATAGCCTTCCATGACGAGCGTTGTGGACAGGATGAGGCAGTATGCGACACCGGGACTGTAGGTCTTCGCCGCATCCCATGCACTCATGTCATGCTCTGCTTGATTGGCGGCTTGAGCTTCGGAGAGCTGAGAATTGGAAGCGTAGGTGGGCGTTGTGCTGGCATAGCGGGAGGGCGTGCTGTCTATTTGCGACAACGCCATCTTCGATGCACTTTCGGATGCCATGATGTTGGGTCGTGTGCTTATGAAGTTGAGGAGATGACCATGAATGTGCCAATGGCCCTGGCCTTAGGGTGAGGAAGCCAGAATTTTGCGGTGATAGACGTTTGATGCAATTAGAAGGATGCTTGGAATATATCTGTCTGGGTGGAAAATCCGCTTATGATGACCCTGATCCGGGGAAAATTGCCAAGATTGTGGGGTATGGGGAAGTCGGGATGCCCTTCTTAAAACAGCGCAGCGGATGACGACGGACTTCTTAGTGGATGGTGTAACACTATGCGTTTAGATGGTGGTATGGATATCGATCGATGTGGAATACTTCGCAATATGCGGCTCATATAAAAGAAACGAGTCAAGAACTGGCGAAGGAAACAGAGAAGGCACTTATGCTCAGTAGAGGATGCATTATATTCGAGAGTGACGCGAGAAACATTCTTCACACAGCTATGGCGTGGTGCGGCTCTCTACCGGTTTCTCCGGGTGATCCCATGCACCCCGTCCCTCCAGAGTTTATTCCTTGATCATTACCTTAAAGTTGACCTGAGATGCAAGGGTCAGGGGTAGAGCCACATGTGTATTGCGTGGCAAAAGAGGATGAGGGTTGAGGCGGGATGATTCCCCGAGATGAGACGGGAGATGGTGAGATGGAAAGAGGGGAGGAAAGTATTAGGTGGGAGATGGTGAAATGGGGAGCTTGAGGCTGTTGCTGATCAAAGAGACACCGAGATCGAAAACCCTAGGAATGTCGTGTCGTATCGGGGCTCGTAGTCGGGCCAGATCTAATAGATTGGAACGACTGAGATTTGATCGTTCTACTACTGTCTGCATGCATGGTGTTGGCCTGTGCGAATCACGTACATACCATACATACATACATACAATGAATGATACATGCGTAGTAATTAGATAGATATCTAGGAGATTAATGGTACCTGCATAGAACATGATCTAACACAATCTATTCCCTTTCATGACTACTTAAGAGTGGGAGTCGCGCCGAACCATTCATGAATCATTGAGTCGGCCTTGAGAATTTGAACCCTTTCCCGGTTGTCTTTACCAGGATCATTGATCATTCGAATTCGCCACGGTAATTATGGCGGGATGATTGTCTTGGATCTCGGCCAACTTCTGAGCTGTTGAGGCATGGCGAGATGCATTTCTTGACTACTGTATGGAAAATGACAGACAGACCGAACTAGAAGGGAAGAAGAAAATCCCACAATCAAAGTCCAATTCGAATTCGGATTTTAAACTTCATATTCATGAAGAAAGGCAAGCAATGAAGAAAGAAAAAAAGGTGGATATGCTCTCTCCATGCATGTAATTTCCAATGGCAGCTGATTCGATACCGACAAATCCTCAAGGGGGCGCGGGCCCATCAAGAAGATCAAGCAATAGGCAAATACGAGGCATCATGATTGGACATTTCCGCCCAGCCCACCGACCGTGGTCTAGCGAAAAGCGATGATTGAGATTTCCAGCGTAATGGAGTCGGTTGCATATCCATCCTCTGGGAATAGATTGTCGTTTGAAGCGCAGGGATGATTGATATGTGCCCGGGACAAGCCCGTGGCAGGCCCGTGACCTTGGAACAGCCGAGGAGAACAGACTTTTGGACGCTCGTTGATTGATATTCATGAGCTGATGGATGATGATATGTTTGATTTGCAAATGTTCTCATCAATACTCCTAGGAAGTGCGTGACATGGATGAGGCTGCTCATTTCCTATAGACTTTCTATCTATCCATATCTGTCTGATGTCTATCTATCTCTTTCTCTCTACAGAGTTCGCTTCGCTTCTCAAAAGGACCCTGTTTTGACAGCCATACGCAATCCACCCGAGTCATTCCCAAGCTTACCTTGTTATCGTATCATTCTGCGTCCTTACTTTAGTACCTCGCTCCGCACGTGGCCTTGAATCAATTATATCACGATCTTCTACCATGACCGTGTCAAGACGCCAAAGACGCCCCTTATTGGTACAACCCGATGCAACAATATTCTGGATACTATGAATACCACCCATGATAGTGGGTCATCCTCAAGGTATGAGGATGAGCCTTCGACCTCACACTTCTGCCCTCCCGTCAACTCGGGGCTCCCAAGCTTTGGACTATGAGCTTGATGACGATGTCGTGTAAGCCGTCCACATGTTTTTGAAGGTTCGCGTGTTCCCCGGTTATGCCCAGTTTCACGGTCATGCTAGTGCACTGGTGTGAAAGTATATATGAGCGAGCTGTGTTGCTTTAGTGACAGGCTTATAGGTGTGAATAAGCTTTGCTCCTACCTATGTTGTGGTGGGGTTGGTTGTGGCTTTGCCTGGTTATGTTTTGGGTAGAGTAGAGTAGGATACCTAGATCGGTATGAAGAGAGATGGAGTGATTTGTGCGCATATCCACCCACATAAACGTCTATGCTGTCCTTCCCTCGAACATCTATATCTATCTTCTTTCCAACATTCCATGTTCATGGCCATCAGCATCGTAATGATACAACCATGCCCATCTCATCTCATCTCACTCAATCTCTTCCGGTGTCTTTCTATACTTTCCCCGGAAGTGGAAGATTAGTGTGTACGAAATGAAAGGCGGGCATGCTAGCCCACTATTAATGCAGCGCCCAAGAAAGTCTGCCATCCACCTGTATCCGTTCATACCGTATCCACAGTTCAGTGCTCAACCGTCATCCAGCACACTGACCACCGCAGCCCTGGCAGGCATCAGCCGACAGCCAGTGAGAGCTGTTGCATGCGCAGTGGTGTCGGTAGTGGACATGAACTTTGAGCTTGAGAAGGGCAACAGAGTTTGGGTGGATGTGTGGGGTTCAAATTTGAGGGAATGACTATTTTTCCTGGTGACCGGGCTAGGTACTCGACTTACCCTTGACCATGACTAGGTCGTGATTAGGTGGTGACTACGCCTCCATACTTAGTAGCTAAGGGGAGGGGAGGGGAGGGGAGGAGGACCAAGCAGCGATAGACACGAGCACCAAAGCGGGAGTCAAACACACAGACAGAGGCATATGTAGTAGGTAGACACAAACATAATAATAATACTAACATCGAATAGAATAGAATAGAATATTAGAACACCAGAATAATAATGATCTTAAATCTATTTGTTCGATCCATACAAAAGCTTCAGATAAAAGGATCCACTCCCGCATCCGCTTACAGTGATCCTATCAGAATCACGCGCCTCTTCTTTGTACTGTGTAAGGGAATGTTCAGTCATTCGTCCACATACAAGGGATGTGAGTGAATACATGAGGTTCCGTGAGTGGCACGAGTTGGCACTTGATTCTCACTTCTTTCACTACCACACACATACATACGTAGTGGGTCAGTATGTATATGCATATAGTGATACGCTTAATATCAATTCATCGGTACTATGTATGCATACGCAGGAGAAGTACGATACGAAATACCATGGGCATATGTATACACATGACATCGATGCAGACATAGATAGTCATGTTCACTCTTCATCTTCATCATCACCATCACCATCACCATCACCTACATCCTCACTCACCCTGATCTTCACCACACACAATCATATACTTGTGCTCATGCTCGTGATCATGCTTATGCTCATGCTTATGCTCATGCTTATGCTCATGCTTATGCTCATGCTTATGCTTATACTGTATGCCTCACTCTCATACACACTCAAGCTCAAACTCGCACTCGCACTCTCATATGCACATACTTACAATGGCACAGACACATAAGAACGTGACTTCATATACACACTCACTCTCTTCGCACAAAAACACTCCACCACTCCCATACTTCCCTCTTCTCCCTCACTCTCTCCCTCACTCCCTCACTCCCTCTCTCCCTCTCTCTCCACACCACACATCCACCACACCATAGAATCATACTACTCCACCCCGCATTTTCCCCACATCAAGGTAGATTCACAGAGGAATAAGGAGAGAGCAAATCATCATACATGGATATATTAAAAGATCCATCCGGTGGCCTGAAATGATGCACCCTGGTTGCAGAAATCACCCAAAATCACCCAACCCACTTTTACCGTTCCCCACCAACCACCAAACGACAATAGGTAGTACATAATGTAGACAACAGACAACAGACCATACAGCTAGATCACACAGATCATAGACCACCGTCCACAGACCACCGACCACCGACCACCGACCAAACCAAACAAGCACAATCCACAGCGAACAGCGAACAGCGAACAGCGAACAACGAACAACAACGAAGAACACGATGATGATCATCACGACCACGATCGCGACTCGACTACGACAACAACTGTAAAGGAACTTGCAACATTATACACTACACGCCACATAAAATCAAACGTCCATCATAGAGTGCACAGGCTCAGATCCACAACCATAAACAACCACGTTACACTTACAGCTTTACTACTACTACTACCACCTCCACCTCCACCTCCACCATACGATTTATTCCCTCTACTTACTACTACGTACACTACCTACAACCAACTCACGCGCCTCGTACCCCTCCCCGCTTCTCACTCCCCAAGGAAAGCCTCCCACGCCGCCCTTCTTCTCTCTCTCTCTCTCTCTCTCCCTCTACACCACCCCATACCCACCACACCCACCACACCCACAACCGCCCACAACCACCCCCCATATCCACTCTCTCACTCCCTCAAAAAAAGCAACTAACCCTTCAACCTACCTACTTACCTACCTATACACATTACCTCTGCCTGGTCGCCGTTTCTTTCGCTCCTCCAAATCGCTCATTTCTTCGCTCTTCTACTCTCCCGGAAATCTTATCATTATCATAACTTACCATTTACCTTTTCTCTTTCCTTCTTCTTCTTCTTCTTCTTCTTCTTCTCTTCTCTTCCGATATGAAGACGGAAGCAAAATCTCCAGGCATTCATCCAAAACGATTAGTATGCGATCACTGTCGTAGACGCCGTATGCATTTTCCCTCATCCTAATGCACATGTTCCCATCCAAACCAACCCCCCCTACTTTCCTACCCTTTTGTCTTCTATCTCTCTCTTAAAATTAAAATAAAAAGAGAATGCGCAAAAGATATTGAGAAAGAGAAACTCCTTTCTTTCCTCTTTCAATCTTTTCGCGCATTTCCCATATATATATATATACCTGGATGCGTCTCTGATCAGTATTAGGTATCCGCTGCGATGGTGCCTTTCCTTGTCAACAGTGTCTCGGTGCTGCTTTGGCTTGTAAGAGAGATCATGTCCCAAAGAGACGCGGTCCAAAGAGGGGTTCGGGAAGAGTCATTGCAGAACTGAGAAATCAATCATGTCAACCTTCGAGATCAACTTCTCCAGATGGAGGATTGGATCGGAGGTCACAAAGTACTGGGACACCATCGTAGGTCATATCATTTCTTCAGTGTCATATATTCTCAATTGCTATTCCTCCTTTATCCTCCTCCTTCGTCCCCACGGTCAACATCGCTGTGGGCCTTCTCGTTGAAAGTTCAATGGACATGTCAGCAATCTTTCGTCTTAATATCTTGTATGTCATATATCAGAGATCCTAATCCATAAATCTAGCATTGATCGATGGATGAACGAGTCGACAGAGGCTTCATTATCACCAACTCTCGAGACTTTCACGAGTAATCCCATGCAATGGATGAACTCGCCACCCAGGAGTGTCGGTAGTGCAGAGGAACGTCATTCATTTCGTGCAAGTCATACAAGGTCCCCCTCCGATATTGGTACAATTCCATCCATGATGACCTGCTTGGATTTGTTTATGGAGCATATATACCCGATCATGCCATTGGTCCATGCACCATCTTTACGAGCCATCATAGCTAAACCAACCCAACCCTTCGAAAAGAATATATCCTATGCGCTCTGCGCCATCACCTCGACTCATATGCTAGGGAAATCCATACCGACACCCGCACTTGGTCCGATATCCTGGGAAGCCGTTGGACGATATTTTCTCGCCGAATGCATCGCCGTACGACAATCTTATGATTTCATCGAAGACCGCTCCCTCTGGGCGGTGATATCCTCGTATTTCGTGTCAACCGCATATTTCGAAATCAATCAATCACGGAAATCATGGTATTATTTACGCGAAGCAATGACGATGTGTCAGGATCTCGGCCTGCATGATGAGGAATCCTACACGGACGACCTCCCACCCCACGAAATCCTCTGCCGTCGCCGCACCTTCTGGATCCTGTATATCACCGAACGCTCGTTCGCTATCCTGCGGCACAAACCCCTCACCCTATCGAAAACGCCCGGGTTTCCTACAACAACGCATGAATACGAATCGCCTGAGATCCATTCCGGCTTCACATCCCTTGTACAGACCTTTAGTCTTCTCGACGAAGACTTCGTAAACACCTGGAACGAGGCCGCCTCCATCCCCGCCTCCATACTAACCTACTCAGCGCTCCAACGCCGCCTCGACACCGTCTCAACTTCCAATCTCCCCCTCACCGACATCCAAAAAGCAGACATCCTCGTAACGCAACAATGGCTACGCCTAATAGTCTGGCAATCATCCATGCGCCAAGGCCTACTCTCCTCCACCGCCACGGAGCCCTCAATGACATTCAAATATCCCCTGCAGATCGCAAAGTCCCTCCTCGAGGTAATCTCCTCCCTGCCAACCACCTCCATCGAAGTCCACGGCATGGGCATCTTCGAGAAGATCTTCGAGATCGGCTGCAGCATGGTCGATGTCGTGCAAGCTTCCGCCAGCTCGCCGTCGTCGTCGTCAGCCTACACGTACTCTTCCCTTGCCTCCCACGCGCCCTCCCAGGACCCCTTTGAGATGTTCGTACATACCCTCTCGCAGACGCCCAACTCGCAGAAATTGTTTGCAAATTTGTTGCTCGCCAAGGCCGCCGAGAAGCCCGAGATCAGGCGCTATAGTCTTGGCGGTGGACTCGCGCCTGCTCCTGGGAGCGTTATTGAGGAGCAGGGCAGGGAATATGTTGCCATGAGACCCCGGGGCAGTGGGAGTGTGGTCGAATTTCCGGAGGACGGAGGCAGAGAGCTTGAGGAGTGGCTTGGGACGCAGGGGTGGGATATTGGGGTTAGTGCTGGGTGGAAATAGGCTGGGGATGGGTGTTTGGGGACGACGGAGTATTTGGGAATTTAAAGGATTGATTGAGCCTTGGGTTGGAGATGGGGAGAGTGGGAGGGACGGTTGTATACCATTATGATTACGAATTTTGTTTGTTTGTTTGTTCATTTGCTTCGATGAATGGTCTGGTTTGGTGTCGAATTGGATCTGGCTAGGTGTTCATTTTTGTGTGTTTATCCGCGGAATGGAGTGGAGTGAAGTGGAGTGCAATGGAACGGACGCTTGTTTTGGATGCGGATGCTTATTTTTTGTGGATATTTTGTATCGCTGGTGCAGTGGAGCGAAGCGGAGTGAATTGAGGATTGCATTCTGTATTTCGATGGTGAAAAGCGGGCATGTTGGTTTGTTGGTTTGTTGGTGATAGATTCAATGGAGAATGTAGTGAGACTTTTGGATATGGAACTGGAGTGTTTGAGATCGATTGTGGGGATTGTGAGTATATTGTGTGGGATGGTGGTTGTCGTGACTCTGATTTGGTTCACGTTGGTCCATGGCGCCAGCTGCACTTGGGGGCTGCACTTGGGGGTATTTAAGCTTTGCCATTTATGGACTTTGGGCGAGTGGAGTACATCATGCAATATGACGCTGACAGTATGTGTGGTTTTGCACTTAACGGCTTATGCTGTAGATCAGGTTATATGGATAGAGGTGGTAGGGATGATGACAGTGACGTGGAGATGGCAGCGATAAGAGCGGTCGTATGATGGCGAGAAGGCGGAAGGAGATTTGGACTTGGTGTTAGAAAAGCGAGGCATTCATGTTTCCGTGAACTGTGTCGCTCCTTAGCAATGAGATCAGAGTATTGAAGATGTATGCGCTTCTAGAGACTAGATGGCTACTTGGTTATATGAGTGGATAGCACCATTCTACATGCATGACGAGATTTTATCTTCAAACACCTGTACGTGCATTAGTAGATGTATCTATCTATTTCGAATGAATTGAAACCCCCATAATAATCACACTCTTGCATATCTATTTACTAATTCCAAAAATCCGGAATATCGTGACGCGAAGGTTCGTCGTTGAAAGTATGTAGCTATGACCAAGACCCCGTCCCATCCATCAGAGAATGCGGGGAAGCCAAAACTGCCTATTTGCCGTTTGGGTGACGAGGTTATTTCAACTACATCAAATCAACCTCTACCAAATCCCCTCCTACAAGTCCAAAAGCAAGAAGAAGGCATTCAACAACCCTTCTCTCCAACTCTCCATCTCAAGCCACCCAACATCCAGTCCATAAAAAAAAAAAAGGGCGTCATCGCCTCAACCCCCCCTCCTAAGTCCCATCTCCCAGTCAATCCCAATCTAAAGTCCCAATCAAGCTCAATAATCTCCCTCAGGCACACACAGGCAACCTCTCGCTGAAATTCTCGCGGAATTGCATCGATTCGATGAATGACGCTACGGCACTCATCCCCACTGTTTTGGTACCCGCAGCTCGGGGCCGCGGGGGTGTGGAGAAGCGAGCTCAGACAGACAGCAGATCTCTCGGGAAGTTACCGGGAGGGAGGGGGAGGGTGTATGTATGTCCCGGGATGATCTCTTACCTCATGTGTGCTTTTGTTTCTGGTGCTGAGCCCTTTATCGTGGAGAGCGGTTTGCATCACCATATGCCAGTGATTCCTCTTTCCTCGTAGAGTGTGTTGTGCAATATGTGCATGCTACGTCCTTTTTGTCTGTTTGTTATGCAGGGGTACGAGTCAGTGGTGGTTGAAGGTGGGGTATGTATGGCTCTAAATCAACCGTTGCGCGCCTTTCCTCGACTATTTATTATTGTTTTCCGTTCGTTTTCTGTGCCGTTGATTCGATTGCTGTGACGTTTGGAGATAAGATTGTGTTTGCCTAGTGATTGATTGAAGCAATATCCTTCAATAGATTCTTACACTGCGCAATGGGTGAAATTCGCCCCCCTCAATCTTCGGATGTTCTTGTTGCCTCTCCTCAGACGAGGACGTGGTGGAAAGAAGGGCCTGTCTATCAGATCTGGCCAGCTTCCTACAAAGACTCGAATAATGATGGAATGGGAGATCTGGGAGGCATAATTTCGACATTGCCATACTTACAATCCCTGGGCATCAAGATCGTATGGATATGTCCGATTTACGATTCGCCTCAATTCGATATGGGCTATGATATATCCTCATATGAGCGTATCTATCCACCGTATGGTAGCGTAGCAGATGTGGAGGCTCTGCTAGCTGAAGCTCATAAATTGGGCATGAAGGTAATCTTTGATCTGGTGATAAACCACACCTCCCATCAACATGCATGGTTCGAGGAGAGCAGGTCTTCAAAAACAAGCCCAAAGAGAGACTGGTATCACTGGCGACCAGCAAAATACTCTGCAACGGGTGAACGTCAACCGCCTAATAACTGGCGCTCCTTCTTCTCAGACTCAGCCTGGGAATGGGACGAGGAGACACAGGAATACTACCTACACCTATTCGCAATCGAGCAGCCAGATCTTAACTGGGAGAATCCAGAGACGCGCAAGGCAATCTACGACTCAGGGGTGCGGTTCTGGCTAGATAAGGGCATCGATGGCTTCCGCATCGACACGTGCAACATGTACTCTAAGCCAGCTGACTTCCCAGACGCCGAGGTGCTCGATCTCTCGACGCTGCATCTGCAACGTGCCCACGCACTCTTCTGCAATGGGCCACGCATCCATGAGTTTCTGCGGGAGATGTACAACGAGGTCTTCGCGCACTACGAGTGTATGACAGTCGGCGAGCTGCCTTTCACACCGAGCCAGCAGAAGGTACTGCAGTATGTGGACGCCGACGCGCAGCAATTGAACATGGTCTTCAACTTCGAGACCGTAGATCTAGGCCAAGGGAAGACATTCAAGTTTGAGACTATACCATACGGTCTTCCCGACATCAAGCAAGCCATTGCCGCATGGCAAACATTCGTCGACCTCTCCCCCTCAGCATGGACAACAGTCTTCATGGAAAACCACGACCAAGCCCGCTCCATCTCGCGCTATTTCCGCAGCGACAAGCCGAACCTGTACGACGAGGACACGCACAAGCGCTGTGGAAAACTGCTTACACTCCTCCTCTGCGCCCTCACGGGCACGCTCTTCATCTACCAAGGCCAAGAAATCGGCATGGTCAACATCCCCGACGGGAGTGGCGCGGACGTCGCCTTCGACATCAACGATTACCAGGACGTCGAGGTCATCAACTACTGGAAGACCGTCAATGGCCGCAAATACGACAGCGAAGAGGCCCGCTGCCTTGCTCTCGACAAGGCATTGCGCGGCATCCAGGCTGTTGCCAGAGATCATGCCCGCACGCCTGTGCAGTGGTCTTCTGAGGCCCATGCCGGCTTTACGGGCGAGGAGGCGCGGCCGTGGATGAAGGTCAATCCGTCGTATGCGCGTGGTATCAATGTTGCGGCGCAGGAGGCGGATCCGGACTCTATTTTGCATTTTTGGAGGAGGTGTCTGGCGTTGAGGGCAGGGGAGTTTAAGGATTTGTTTGTTTATGGGAGGTTTGAGTTGTTGGATGAGGGTAATGAAGATGTTATGGCGTTTATGAAGAGGGATGCGGCGAGCGGGCGCGTTGTTCTTGTTGTGTTGAATTTCACGGGTGGGCAAAGGAAAGTGGATTTGGAGGCTTCGAGTGGGCTGAAAGGGGTGTGGAGGCGTGTTGTGGGGAATTTGGAGAGTTATGAGGAGGGGGAGTTGGGAGCTTATGAGGGAAGGATTTATGAATTGTTAAGATAGGTTGTGTTTATGCGGAATTATCGACATCAAATTACTAGGATACTACATAGTTTGGTCCTTGTGCTTGATTTAATTTGCGGCTGCTTTTCACCCACAGAGTCCCTGACGAGTTACTCTAGAAGTCCTCTTGATATCCGCACAGCTCCGAGGACTACCTCAGTCTCACGAATGCAAGGCTCCACATGAAAATTACGGCTCTCAGTAAATGCTTTGAAACTTGCTACAATCTTGATGTAAAACAAGACTGGATTTTACGTATTGCCTCTATTTTGAAAATTAAAGACCCCAATTATGGGTGGTCCATCGATCATGGAGAGTCAAGGCGAGAATCACTGGTGATTCGATTTTTGTATGTTCTTAGTCACGATCACTTGAAAGTAGTAACCCCCAATCAGTTATTTTCAGTTGATACGCATACTTCATTTTTGGCGTTACAATGATATAACTTTGTCTCAAGATTATCCCCTGAATCTGACTCGGTCTTGTGGCTCTGACACATCGTCACAAGCCCTCCGCTTCAAGCTTCTTGCACTTGGTCATATATCTCAACGCTATTGCCAAGACCATTGACCGGGATTTGACCATCCCAGGAGTCACCCATATCCAACTCGTGCATGTCCTCGTCGAGATCTTTTAATACTTTCCTAGTTTTCTTCGTGTCTGCACTATCTCGACCATACAATTTCTCTTCTTTTTTCAAAACATCTTCCAAAAGCATCTTTGCCTGAATTTTCTTACCTTGATTGATGTATATCTTAGCCTCGTAAAAGGCGCATTCCACGCTCAATGGATGTCCAGGCCCAAAGGCAAGGTTTGCCATCGCTTTGTTATCAGTAACCATTTCGAGTGCCTCCATTAGAGACCCTTTTCGTCGCAGAGATTCGATGAGTTTATTTTTGAAATACATGGTATCATACTCTTCTGTTCTGTGTAGGTGATGGAGTCGGTTTACGACTTCACGTAGCTCTGCAATAGTAGCGTCCATTTCAGAGCTCATTTCTACAAAAGTCTGAGAATACATAGTTGAGTTGCGTGGGGTTGGTGGTCCTTTCGGTGTACTAAAGTCCCTCGGAGAATTCATATCCCTGGGTGTGAATGCGGTGACATCAGATATGGCTGCATGAACATTAGCCCAAAATCCGATTTTTGACTACGCTCTTGAAATACCTACCACCTAGGGTGGGAATCGAATATATATTCATCTCGTCCGAAAAACTTCACTTGTCGCGTTCGAGTTTGTGCACAGGCACAGCCCGTCCCATATACCGGAACTCTGTTTCCTTTCCGTAATTCTCAAGGCGTTTATCCTTCAATTTGTTCATGGCAGCTTTCTTCTCCTTGGGGATATTTGTACGGAGCTTCCATTTCTCTAATCGGCGTTCCCATTGCCTCTTGCTAATTCTATATGTTAGCATCACCTAACCAAGATCAGTCGAAATTTCTTACTTTGCGATGAATGGTGGATCCTTATTTTTGAAATGCTTCTCGATGTCCAGGGGTTTCAAGTCCTGGTCCTTGAAAAGCGCAGTGACCTCTGGTCGTATGGCATCCCAATCTTTTTCGCTATGTTTTGTGGCAGGGCCGCGGCGAGGATTCTTTGCAGTAGTAGTAGCTGCTGCTGCTGCTGGAATTTGAAATGAGTTCGTTGAATAGACTCTCTGGTCAGGCGTCATGCGAGGTCGAGGTGCGATTGCAGCATACAGATCCATAGTTATGGCTGGTTCCGACAACTAGAACACTGGAAAGAATCACTCGGGGAGAACCTATAAAAATGCAATATCGATTTCTCGATTGAAATGGGACGACATAAGTATAAAGACGATAATTATTTTGTCATGCAAGAAGAAGAGGAGTTCGGGGAAGTATAAATGTTGACTTGTGATGAATATAAGCTGGCTTAGACGTGTATTCACCAACTTTAACTGGCGAACAAAAGCACCTCAATAAACCTATTCTTAATTGATTACCTTGCCATAAGCCGCATCTTCTAAGTTGAGATCAGCTGTGGGGGTTTGCAGATACAAGGTAGCCTGTAAAGCAGAGTTGGCGTGTTGGGCCTTCGAATAACTCATCAGACGAATCAATCCTTGCAACAAAAGCACCGCCGTAAGCTCCCGGCCTGTAGTTTATGCTTAGCTTATGTTATGCTGCGTTGCAGAAGACCTCTTATTGGCGTATGCATGACCGAGTCGTCTTTCGTCTGAGCCGAGGCGCCCTCGAGGCGGATTTCTGCCAATGAAATTTTGCGAGCGAAACAACCATATAATTTGCAGAGCGGTAATATTCCTTAGATAGTTCTCTCAAGAACAAGTACAAAAGCACCAAAATACCATGTAGCCAATTGACAGCAGGATTTGGGCAAGGAACAAGTTGTGTATGCTGCGCGGGATGACGAAGAAATTAATCAGGGAAAGCTATACAGTAAATTGTGTCGAGGTATCGTAGTAGAGGTGCTTTTGTTTCGCCGTATGAGCGAGTGCCTCAGATGGCACTCACGATTCGTAGATATTATGATGCATTTGGTAACAAAAGCACCATGTCAACGGATTTTGTGGGGAAGGCACCCGGTACCTATAGCTTGGCATCACTTAAGTGGTCATACACAAAAGCACCCGGCAAAACCCCCTGTTCGTGCATATTTGATATACTTGTACATGTTGCCAATCCACTCCATTGAGCAAAGCTATGTCAAGTATCAAGTCGCCGTAATACTTGAGCACATATGAGGACCTATTACTTAAAGTCTCTCATCTCAAGCAACAACTTCTTCCTTCATGACAAAAGCTCAGTCACCAAGTGCTTCAAACTGTGCTTTCCACTTTCGAGCCCACAAGTTGAACACATCTTTGCTCGTCTTTCAGAAATCCTCTTCCACAGTACCAACAGACATAGAGACTATTGACAAGTATGTCTATGGATATCCATGCCACAATGACCCTCTCATTCACCTTCATCTCTTACTGACTCCATCCCCAGTGATCTCATCAAGTGCCATCATCTCCATGTGCATTGGTTTGCCCGCTCTTATTTGCACAGTGGCGGGCCTTACATATTCCCATCTGGGACTGAAACATACCTTGGCCAAGAGTCAGTCGTTGACGATCTCTGATGAAGAAGCAAAACTGAATTGATGAATAGAGCCAACCGAGACTGTACTTCCACTATACCATACTCGAGTCCACTCCGAATCACACTTGGACAATGGCACCTGCGACTTCTGTTCCAGACGAAGTATGATTGCGAAGCCTTAGCAAGCTGTGTTGCACCGAAGCATAACGGAATGATATGATCCATTGTGATGGCTTACGAGGAGATTTGAGACGGAAAGGTGCTGTGATAGGCAGGATGACGTTGAAATCTTGCTGCTTTGTATATTAGAAGAGAGATGGAATATTAAGTGAGTATATATGCATGGGAGTGTGATAATGTATGGACAATTGATGAGATGAATGCAGCACTATCAACAATCGAACATATCGATGAAGACAAATGAGTGACGTGGAAATGTAGGCATGAGACGTATGACAGCAAAATGGTTATTAACAATGAGAAAATCAATCTATACTACCTGAGTTCCATCTATTTGCTCCATTTTCCTGTGAAGAGGTTTATAATGTGCAAGTAGACATGACATCCCCACAAGTTGGATGTCAACGACGATGGTTTTCAAGGCTCGTGATTTATGTGTCTTCTCCAACACTGCGTACCAAGATTTCCTGCACCCTGTCTTGTCGTCATTTCTGGTTTCATCGTTGTTTGAGTTTAGCGTCGTTCGACGTGCTAGATATGGCGAAAATATGATGACGAAGCCATCAACCTCAACTTTGTTCCGTCGCCAACCCGACCACAAACTGCAAAGAAAGATGGACAGGATTCTAAGAGCTCTCTGAAATATCAAAAGTCTGTGGTTTCCATGACTTCAGAGAACAAAGTCGATAAAACATAGAGCAACAATGTTCATCTAGATAGCAATAATGATAACAAACGACAGCAGACAACCTACTCCATATTTTGTAACTAATTTATATCTACAACATACGCTGCCGACCAGACACCAAGAACACAAAGGAAACAAAGGAAAAATAAACATCAGATCGTACGCCTCGTCCACCTTAATTAGCCAAGTCAATCTCGGAAGCATCACCAGCAACAATTCTGTTCTTGACAAAGGAAGCACCATCCTCTGAACGTTTGGCACCGTTCTTGTTGGAGTTCTTGTTTCCATTCTTGGAGGCCTTGGTAGCCTTGGAAGCCTTTGCGGTGGTAGTAGCAGAAGTGGTAGCAACGGCGGCAGCAGCTGAGTCGGCAATAGCGCCTGCCGGGGTTTGCACAGCAGCAGCCTTGGAGATAACGGTGGTCTGTCCGAGAAGAGCAGACACAGCGGCAACTCCTTGCTGAGCTTCGGCAGCTCCGGCGGCCTGGTTGGCTGCTACGGCGGCAGGGAGATCGACGTTATTTTCCGCTATCTGTTTTGAAATACCGTCAAGAGTCTGGGCGGTAGTGATTGTGAAGGCAGAGTTGACTGACGGGGTAGTGTCTGTCTGTTGCACTGCGAAGCAGCCCCCGAATGGACCTGCAAGCGCATTGTTACGGCATCTGACTGTGCATACATTTCCAGTCGAAGCTGTAGTGATAATTAGTAAGCGTCGTAAGAAGCGGAGCGAGGGTGCTTACCACCAGTGCAAGCGAGATTAGATGGCATCGCCACAGTGATGTTGAAGTCCTGGGTCTTGGCCTGAGAAAGACCGTTGACACCCGGAACGTTGTTGGTGACAGTCAAGTTTGTAAAGGTAGTACCAGTGTTGCTGGTCTGGTCGAGATCGCAAACATATGGTCCAGCACCATCAGCGTTGACCTGATGAATGGTAACTTGAACGGTGGATCCAGCAGTAACTTGAGTGACGGCATTCGCAGAAAGCTCATTCTCTGTGTTCTCGCCAACATCAATGTTTCCAGCAAGCTCAGTACGTCCACACTCATTGACAATGTTGGCTTCAATCTCGGATTGTCTAATAATGGTAGTGTCCTGTTGGCAAGGACTGATCGAGGTACAGTTCCTTGCCAAAGCAGTGTTTACTAAGATGTATCAGCAACATGATTATATCTATGACCGAAAAGACTTACCTTGGAAGCCGACGGAAGCAGGTCCGGCAGGACCCTGGGCAGCGAGAATTACACCATGGGCATTGGCAACAGCCAACCATGCGGCAAGAGAGACCAAAGTAGATGAGTACATGTTGAAGATTGAAAGAGAGTGTCCAGCACGGTCAAAGAATGTAAAAGCTTGAAATTAAAGAATCACCTGGATCCTGAGAATAGAAAAATGTGAAAGAGAAGTGAAGAGGAATGATTGTTGCGTGAAGAACAAAGCCAAGAATCGAACGAGAAAAGCCCACCTTTTTGTTATTTCTATGCCTCATGATTGTTCGACCTTGTCGAGTACATTCGGCGCCGAATTTCTTACATCTCGAACGAATCTGTGGCAAAGAAAGTGGGTCATGAAAAGCTGTCAGTGGTTATTCAGCGCAAAAGAGCGTATCGAAACCGTCAAGAAACAACCTCACAGGGACTTTCCTCTGTGCTCTGGCTGTGTCAATCTTCAGACGGGAGATCTCTACCCTGTTGGCAGGTATAGCGACTGACATCAAAGGAGAAGTTCAGGCAAACCCTACCGTGAGCCGAAGGCTTTTGTGACCCATGAAGTTTGAGGAGATCCAAATATCGGACCACTCTCACTGTGAATGCGCAGGTTTACCCTAGTAGGCATTGAGGAAAATCGGCTGGGTCGAGGCTGTCAAAACGAGTCCAAGGGAGTACACACGATGTGCTCGGAAGACAGAGAGGGAATGAGCGGAACGAACATCGGGCCCTGTGAAGCCCCTCGAGCATGTCAACGCTTGGAAGAGTTTCGTGAAGCTCGGTTCGGCACACAGAGTGTATCAGCCTTGTCGTAGTATGGTGTAAATATGTGGTAGCCTCGCATTCTTGTCAAAGCGTCCCAGGCGACACCGCTTCATTCCCAGCAACATCAAGTACTTTCCGACAATGCAAGTCTCAACCTATGAGGCACCTTGTATCGACGCCATGAATGTTTAACCACAAGATGAGCCATAATAAGCATCATATATCATCACCGACGGCTTATATCCGTCATTCACCGTGGCTGAACGGGACAATGGCCTACTACATTTGGATATCCGTTCACCACAGCGCGTTATTTCCGTCGAGCCTCATGGGAAATGCGGGATCGACGTCAGGGACATACCCGCCAGCCAGCTTTTAATTCTTCTCAGTGGCAGGTGTTGCGAGACTCTTGGCCGTTACACATGGTTTCGGGCATCATTTGACGAGGACGAAAGGACGTTTCCCATCACCAACTTGGTAATTTCAAAGGCGTGTCTCATGTGCTATGAGTCTGCGCGACCAGTTATTGACAGGCTTTGGTATAAGCTCGTTGTGTACCTATTGTCCGGCGTTGTTTCCATAGGGGAACTTCTCCATCTTCGTGCATGCTTGCGTATACTTTTTGCATTAGCCGACGACATCGATCTCCTGAAGTCGACTCTCGACGCGCCAACATGAATTCTCTGACAATGTCCATGTCACCTTGATGGCAATGTATGCAGCTCCTGAAGACAAGCTTCCGCACAATGTTGAACTTAGCATGCCATGTAAGCTTTAGCAATCAACTCTATGGTCATTTGAGTAGCGAGCTTATAGTAATCGCCCCACATGCTTATCTCACGAGCATAATATGCAATCTATCTACTCTAAGAGAATGTCTCAACCACACAAAGACCGGGTTCTCTCTTACTCGTGCCTCCTGTGAAATTGTTTTGCACCGACTGCCATAGCAAGAAGCTGAACATTTCCATTGACTAAGTGTTTGGGTTATGTACAAAATCTCTGTGGAAGAAAATTGCATAGAGAAGAGTCGCAAAATCGCCCTTTTTTTCCTTCTCCGACTTGCTTTTCAGAAAGCTGCGCAAATTCTCCTCGTTCTCCTGTCAAATATATAACATTCGTCCCCTTCCGCGCACAAATCAGAATAGAGCTAGATCGTTGTACCATCAAAAATATATGCTCTTCACACGAGCTGGCGTCCGTAGACAGCTGCGAGTTGTCATCGCTATTCCAAATTCCGCCATTGTCTCTCAAGAGGTTCTTTGCACGCCTCTTAAAAAGGTTAGTGATCGCCTGAACCAGCTTTGGTTTGATTAATAGTGGCCGTTCAGAAGTGCAAATATGCTTCTTACCAAAGCCCCCTATATAGGAACATATCAAGTGATATAGCAGGAGGTTCAAGGAAACTTAATTTCCCACTTGAATCTGTCTAAGTTTATTTTTGATTTCTAAGATACTATTTCTAAATTAAATTGCTCGCTAGATTTGTGACTATTGCAATCAAGTGAGCTAGTACTTGGAAAGCAAATAAAACAGGAGAGAAAAAGTGTGATTGGTGGACCTTTCCGATACTTTATAAAGCACATTGAGGGTGACCTTGGGCTACAATTCACTATTTTATTCCGTGCCACGCGAGACATTGTGCAGAAGTTGGAGAAGTGATTCCGTGACAGGTGATAGCTACTTGACACAATGGCAGCATGGATCATGATGAGACATGAGTGGGGGCGAGAGCATGCACAACAGACTTCTGATCAAGTGACATTAGATTACTTATGTTGCCCATGGGATAGACATATATACATACCATGTACTCCATGCTCCATGGTACAGTCACTTGATAAACCAGCCATATTTACCAATCTAATCTATCTTGTTGACTAGGGTCTTGAAGGAGAAAAAGTTAGTTTCTAAGTACGTACATATCATTTATACTACATATTAATAATATACATATCTACATCTATTATCATTTATTTTCTCATCTCTATTTTAACCTCTGATCCCACACCTTCCTCAGTTCCTCCATCTCTCTCCAAACCTCCCTTCCTAGCACTTCAAACTCCTCGCGCGCTTCACGATCCAAAGGCTTCGCACCTCTCTTCCTGCCCTTGCGCATCTCCCCATCAGAAACCTGCCCATCAACCAATCCATCCCAACCCCAACCCCCCACCTCCGTCCGCCTGACCCTCGCCTCACCCCATACATCTGTACTACTCCCCCACTTCCCCTTCCGCCCATCACTCTCCATCGTATTCAGCTGCTTCTCAGGCGCAAGCGCAACCCAGACAGGCGCAATAGCACCGACATAGCTGCTGATGGTATGCCATGGGCTGCCCAACCATCTCGCAAGGTAGAATGCAGCAATCATACCCCAAGCCAGCAGGAAATTGAGCGGCACGATCTCCGTAGCGCAAACACCCGGGTGCGTAACATACAGCTTTGGCTTAACGACGTCGCCTACGGTCTCCCGCTCAGACTCGGGGAGCACATCGAGCTCAAAGAAGGAAGACGACGTGCGCGCCACACCGGGTAGCTCATCTGTCAGGGCGAGGATATCGGTAACGCGCTTGGAGCTCTCGTATGGGACCTCAGACTCCAAGCCTTGCAGATCATTGAGGTTGAAAGTCTCGGCCTGCGCTTCAATGCTAGAAATCCATGTGATGCGAGCAGCCTTTCGATCTGCGAGACGCGCAGTCGACAGCAGCGGCATGAGGTCGTGCGCAAGCACGTAGTGGCCAAAGACGTTTGCGCAAAAGACTTCCCCCAAGGCAGGCTGATGTTCCGTCTTCTCGCCTTGGCCGTCCACAACTTGGTGCGCACCATATTCGGCATGCGCTGGTGCGTGCTTCCCAACGTCTGCCAGCTTGTACTCAGGCCAGGTGGTCGCGTGCACTGTGTCCAGGAGCACCGTTCGGATCGCAAGCGGCCAATCGAGGCCGTACCAGCCGCCGATACCTGCGTTGCAGATCAATACGTCTAGTCGGTCGATCTTATAGCTTGGCCGCTTGCCTACAATTTTTCCTGAGCTCTCGGATATATCACCACCGCCTATCGTACCGCTTCGCAATTGTCGAGCTACCTCCTTCACTTGTCGCAGGTTACATAGGTCCAGCTCAACACCAAGGAAGTGGACACGCTCCCAGATGGCTTGGGGATTAGCGGGCTTTCCGGTAGCTTTCTCGAGTTTCTCGGTGATGTATTTGCATTGTTTCTGCAGGTGTGTTCGTAGGCGCGTTATGGTGAGGCGGGTCTTGAGCGTAGAACGAGTAGTGATGATGAGGATGAGATGTGCAGTGTCGGAGTGATTTGGGGAAGTGAGGAATTCATCAACGAGTCGTTGACATATCGAGAAGCCAAGTCCACTGTTTCAATGCCGTTAGTTAATTGTACCTTAAAACACTGTCTAAGATCAATATCCTCAATCAACAGCACAAAGCAAGCAAGCAATGTGCAAGGTATTCCATTTTAACATACCTATTTGCGCCTGTAACAAGAGCGAATAGTTGCGATTCGCTCGCTGCCCAAGGAGTTAAACCCATCTCTCAATTTATCGCCGACTTCCGTTCTCAATTCGTAGAAAGTAATTGAGGGAATCAAAGAACAAATGATATGTATGCACCGTCACCCCCGAAATAAATATGGGGAAATAGCGCATAGGAAAACGCTAGGAATGCCCGATTAGGTGGGCGGTGAGAGGCAACCCCCTTATATGACAAGGTCATGTCTCGTCCCGAAGTGACAGCTGACTGGAGAGTGTGACAACTGGTGAGCCAACGCTTTATTATTGCTACGACTTACATCGTACAACTCAAACGGCTGTGGCGCAAGCTGGTAGTAGTGATTCGGTTGGTTTGGGTAAACAAGGTGGCTTCAATATTGCTGTTGTTTATATACAGAGCAATGACAATAGATAGTGCGTTTATTGACAATATACTTCACACTCAGTCATTATTGTGGAACGTGATGGTTTGAACGGAATCGACATCTAACAGTCAACTGCATCTGCACTTCGATATTAAATTCATCAGGGCTCAGCACACACCAACCCAACAGCACATCGCACCTCTCAAGCAAATCAAAAGTTAAAAAAAAACTTTCGAGAAATATAACAATTCATCCAACCTAACTGGTATCCCCAAACACCCAACGCCAGCCCATTAAAGCCACCCCACACGCACATTATTCAACCTCCTTTATTCATTCTCCTCCTCGAATATCACCTAGATTTTTCATCCTCACTCTCTACATAAATCGCATCCTCGCTCTTTCTCCTCCTCCGTTCCCCTCTCTCCTTCATAGCCCCCCTAATCTTTGAACTAACCTCATTGAAGCCAGCCGTCGAATTAACTTGACTAAAGCTCTTCAGGTCATGAACCCCAACAGCACCCGAACTACTTGATCTACTTCGTGATCTATTCCTGCTGGATGGGCGGGTGGCGAAGAGACCAATGGAGCCAATATTACCGAAGGACTCGTTGCGGGGCAGGTGACCAGTAGCTGAGGAGCCGCCGCCAATAGAAGCCGATGCGTTGTTGCCGTCTGAGGTGCCGGGACGGTCGGAGGACGAGTTCGAGGCATAGGACATACGGCGAAGGGACGTAGGTGAGGGTGTCTGGTCACGGATAAAAGGATCCGACACAATGCGAGCAGCGTCAAAGTCTGGAAACACTTCTGGACCAAGGGTGTTGATGAGGTCACTGACTTCAATAGAGAGCTGTTCGCGGCGCTGGCGGAGCTTGTGTAAGGTGTTGGAAGAGGTGGGGTTGAGGGAGAGGACGAGTGGACGAAGAGACTTGACGATATCCATGCCGACCTCGCCGAAGCGGAGGGCCGCGTAGGTGATGGTCGGGAAGATGACATAGCCAAACATTACGATCATATAGAGAGGAACCCACTCTGGGACATAGCCTTGCACGCGGTTGCGATACGTCCAGTAAGTCAGGAGGAATGTGTACCAGGTGTAGAGGACTGGCGCAAAAGCAAGCGCGACAAGGAGCTTCCAGGTTGCCATAACATCTCGGCCTTGAAGCTTGACGGTGGACGCTGCGAGCGCTTCACGGCTCTTCTTGATGGAGATAATCTTCGAGGCGATAAATACAGGAGCGAAGAGGACGAGACCCGGAATGACACCAATAGCGAGGACTGAGATCTTGCCAAGGCGGTAAAAGAGAGTGAAAATCACTCTGAGGAACGAAAATTTGGCATATTCGACTTGATGGTCTCTGAGGTTGAGGTAGCGTAGCTGCTTGTTGTACTCCGTTACGGACTTTTTGAGAGAGATGATGCGCGGGTCATCCTTGTAATGAGTGTAGCCCTTGACAAGTCGGCGGTTGAGTTCAACAACCATTGGCAATGGGAGTTTCTTTCCGGTCGGGTTATAAAGTCTTCGAGCAGCTTGAATGAGCATTAGAGTATCGTAGTCTGGACTAGTCACTGTGACAGCTACAAGAGCATTGTAGACGGTGTCAAGGAGCTGCTTGACAGCTTCTCTTCTTTCACCACTCTTGTAGAGCTCAACAAGCTCATCAGGCACTTCGACTGGGTTTCCAAATTCGATGACGGCTCTAGATCTGAACTTGTGCGCATGGAAGTAGTTCATACCGCAAGGCACAATCTTCAGTCCAGAGTTCGGGTTAGCAGCCAAAGCTCCAAGGGCCATGATGGCTACACCAGCCTTCAAAGGCAAAAGCTCAGTTCTGTCGTGACTTCCACCCTCTGGGAAAATACCAATAGCACCACCAGCACTGAGGCGATCGAAAACTGCATCGTAGACTTTGGTCTGGTCGACTTTTGGCGCAGTCTTGAACTTCGTACCCTCAAATCCTTCCTTTGCACCCTTGATATCTTTGTTTGATAGACTGCCATCTTCTTCGATATCATCACGTCCGGTCAATAGCCATATTGCGTCCCTTCCCTTGAAAGGTTTCTTGATACGGATCTCTTCGGCGCTAATGACTTCCAAAATCTCCGTATTGGCAGCTGTACCGTTCACGCTCGGTAGCACCAGCAGACCTCCAACCTGGATCTCCGGTCCATCAAATTTTGTGCCGATACCGCGAACAAGAGTAGGATCATCGATTGGATCGGGGAGATAGATTAGTCCAGTAGCAGGCTTGACGGAGTCCAAAGCACGACCAACAGGAATAGCTCCAACCTTTCTAGAGAACCAGCCGATAAACTTCCTTTTCATAGACTTCTCGGCAACCAAAAAGGCAGCTCGACGATGTGTTTCGTTACGAAGAGTGCGCATGAGAATAAGTGGGTCAACGAACTGCAGGTGGGATCGATTAGCACAGCTTTTCCGGTCTCGTCCACCCTGGATGCATAAACACCCCAGACCAGCCCGGAGGAAAAGAACGAGAAGCATACCTGATTAGCATGGGGAGCAGCGACGAAGATAACAGGACCACGTCTGGGCACCTTCCAGGCACCTCTGGGATGGACCTCACGAAAGAAGAGATCAACAAGCAGACTGAAAGTCCACAACAACAAATCGTAGATCCAATTCGTCATTGGGAAAGCCTCTTTATGCTCCGGTTTCGCCATTGCGATAGTAAGCGCTGAGAAGCGCAATCGTAGGTCGAGGTCGGTAGGATAATAGAGTGAAGGGCGGGGTGGAGGTCGATGAAAGCTTAGGACGACCTTGCTCGCTTCGGAATTTTTGTTATCGTGGGGTTTGGATGATAGTCTTTGCTTTCCCGTTCAATCCTTCGACGGGATTCGTATGAAACCTTATTGGAAGCGCCTTATTGCAGATTTGCGGCAAGATGCGTCTTAATCCAAGACCTCAACTCACTCACGGAGACCACAAAGCGCACACGAGTAGAGCTTCTCAAAAACTCATTACCTCTCCGAACTTCGCGCACGACACAGCGGCCTGATCCCTAGTCTCACACTCTCTCTCACTGGCGAGAATAATTATGCAGATGAGCTGAGATGAGCGAATAAGAGATTCAATTCAGAAAATAAGAGTTCTTTCTGCCCGCTTGATGTATGGTAATAGAACTTGTTGCAAAGAAGAAAGGGAGGGGATATTTGAAAGGGCGTAGTAACTACCTAACCTAGGTATGCAGTTTATGTTGGTGTTGAGCACACTCAGATCGGTAAAGTAAGTTCATGACGGCGCTTGATCTTCCCAAGCCAATTCGACAGTGGTTCAGCTGCGGTGGAACGGAGTCATCCTTGCTCCGGTGATCATAGATTCGCTGCGCTTCTGGAAGCTTGATTCTCTCTGACGTCCTGCCTGATTCGTGGGGAGGGAGGGAGAGAATGCGGGATAGCACAGAACTAACGACGTAGAGAACCAGAGAATGATTAGTTGGTTGGTGTTCTATGGATTCCCAACTGTTGAATAATTTTATGTATTCTGTTGTATTCACGCAATGGCGTCCCAATTCGATGAGCAGGAAGACTTGGCCGATGTTAGTATCCTTACAAGCCTCATGCACTTAATTAATCAATATCCTTGTTGAATATCAAGAACGTGCCTTATGGAAGATGATTGGAGTCTGGGCCAAAGTACAATTGATGATTGCTGTTATGATGTATCCTGATCTTGCAAATACAGGTTTTTGAACCGGAGTTCACTTCCTGTAGGATGGAATTTGGCTTGATATATCATGCGTATGTTCATCGCCGAACCGTCAGCAGAGAATATCTAGGTTCCAGAGGTGTATGTAGCTGGCTTGCACAGTAAGCCGATCATGACGCCAGCCGTTAGAAGTATACTCGTTGGGAGACGGCTGCATATGAACCTCCATCCAAATGCATCTAGATCCATCAGAATCCTAGATGAAGCGAAGAACTATAAGAGAACAAACAACGAACACTCAAATGGAGACTTATCCAGCATAAGGTAACAACTCCTTTAACCATAACACATCAATACAAACCCAGTCAATAGGATTTTTGAAAAGAATCTTATATTTCTTAAACTACTATATAAAATAGTCATCGCCATGTTCACCGCTCACTATGCAAAAGCTAGACATACTTCAAAAATTCCAAGTCAAGCTCTGCAAGCACTAGAACAGAAGTAGAGAATTGGACATGCAAGCCTCAGCATCCATATGTCACCAAGAAAGTAACACATGAAGGATGAGGTCCCAAGAATTTTGAATTCGGGCGGTAGGTATACAAGGACGATAAACATTGAAAAACGCCAGACACCATGGACCCAGCCCGTCAACTCATGCAACAATAAGAGTGGAGTACACGATATCTCCCACAGCCGACCGGTCATCCACATTCCCACATTGGTAGTGCCGTCCCAAAAGATAACCCCCCTCCCTTTCCATCTCGATCATCGTGGAAGTGAAGTCGAAGTCCAAGAAATGGAAGGCACGAAAAAAAAAAAGAATCCCAAAGTAGGAGGGTATTAAATGAAACCCCAATAATTCCCCCTCCAAAATGTCAAGGGGGACAGTCCACCATGCAAGAATAAAATCAAATCTTTCTTTTTAAAGTGAAAGAAGATGAGAATTACATGATGATAGCCGGAACATCGACATTAGCCTTGATGCTCTTGTGAGGAAGAATAGAGCCACCGTTGACGTAGATCTCGTCGCCGATAGTAACATCGTCACCAAGAACAGAAACGTTCTCGAGACGCGCCCACTTGCCGATAGTGGAGTTCCAGCCGACAATCGTGCTCTTGACCCATGCGTGGTCCTTGACTTTGCTACCGCTAAGAAGTACGGATCTCTGGATTCTGACACCGTCGCCGACAATGACATTTGGGCCAATAGTGACGTTTGGACCAATGCGGCAATTCTTGCCGATCTTGGCGGACGGATCGATAAGAACGTTGCCACCGTAGACGTACGATTCGCTGGTGGATGAGAGGTCCTTGGAGCCTTTCTTTGTGAGGGAGGAGAGGTAGAGGCAAGTTCCAGAGAGGAAATCCTTTGGCTGACCAACGTCCATCCAGAAACCCTCTAGGTCGAAGGAGTGGAGTTGTCCGTCAGCGCAAATGGCTGGGAAAGTCTCTTGTTCGATGGAAGTTGGGCGGAGGTCAATGCGGTTGAGGACTGTGGGGTTAAGGATATAGAGACCGGCATTGATACGGTTTCCGACAAACTCGACTGGCTTCTCAACGAATCGGTCGATGCGCGAGGCGTGGTTTGGCTTGTGTACAACGACACCGTATTTGGATGGTTCTTCGACCTTAGTAACGACGATAGTACCCTCATCACCGTGGTTCTTGTGGAAAGTAGCAAGCTCGGAAAATGGGTAATCGCAGATGACGTCGGAGTTGAGGACGAAGAATGGAGAATCGTCCTTGCCAAGAATGGCCTCGGCGAGCTTCAATGGACCAGCGGTACCAAGGGGCTCGGTCTCGAGGGAGAAATGAATCTTGATGTTATAGGTCTTCTCGTACTGCACACGAAATAGTTAGAATCTGCCCAGGTTGTTGGATCTTGTATGATATTTACCTCTGCGACGGCGCTCTCCATGACATCTGGACGATAGTTGACTGCGAGAACAATATCCGTGACTCCTGCTTCGGCGAGCGCTTCGACTTGATGCAGGATCATGGGCTTGTTACCAAACTCAACCAAGGGCTTTGGCTTTGTGAGAGTCTAAACATATGTCAGCGCTGTATTCATCGATAGTTCTAATGGCGCATTTCGAAGCGCTTCTTTGCTCGCGGCTGGGCAATTGGGATAGCGGGCTTCGAGCATGGTACATACGAGAGGACGAAGGCGGGTACCGAAACCACCAACAAGAATGAGTGCTGTAATAGCAGTCAGTATTTGTGGATTTGCGTTTCCTATCAGGGCGCGCTTACCCTTCATCTTGAATGTATAAAGTGAGAGAATTAACAGAGAAGTGTAGAAACTGTGTAAATTACCCCACAATCGAGAAGTTGGGATAATGCTCGAAGCGACAGTTGTTGAATTGAACGAACGGAATGGGTCTCCTCAGAATGGAATCTCGAGTACGATGAAGTATACTCGACGAGTGAATTGAAGATGATTGATGGTTCAAAGAGCAGGATTAGTGAGGAAGGTCGTTCGTGTCAAGGAGGTCGGAATTCAGGCAGGTCGGTAGCTTTGAAGACACCTTGCCCTTCAAACAATTGCGGTCCGAAAGTTAATTATCGGTGCGGCGCTTCAGCCAGCCAAAGTCAAAAGGGGTCCCGCTAAATTTTAATTGCGGTTACTTAAGACGGGTCTGGAGTACGTATTTGTTCCTTGCTTTGGAATTATAGGGCGCTAGGATGATTTTGTATATCCAAAATTAATTTAATCTCAAAAAGAGAAGGAATATTAGGAAATGATTGGGTTATTGCTTGTGAATTTGTATGTGCATGCTTGTGGACAGGTAGGTGTTTCGTACTTGTAACGACCGTCATCCATCCACTTTACATCTTCATTCAAATATATATATGTACTTCGCAGCACCACAGCTCGGCTTTTATATTTCATTTATCGCACATAGATCCTTCTGAATAGTGCTGACTTTGGGGGTAGGTTTGCCTTCCGATGATCTGCTGCTCCGTATTATCATCCTATCCCATGGTCTCATAGGCTTATGTTGGGGAAAGGCTGTGCACTGGCTACACCCCTACGCTACTCCGTACCATAATCGGCTTATTCAACGGGTTGAAGGCAAACTCGTGTCCAAAAATAGTTCCATATGTCCAGATATATCAAGCAAGAATGTCATATGCGGATGTAAAGACTATTGCGAACCCAGAATTCTAATGGCGTCAAAACATCACGGGGCATTGCAGAGAGAAAGGTGGTTTTCCCATGATCGCATGGTCATCTTTAACATTCCAATTAGGCCATATGATACAGGATTGGATGATTGGGATTGCCGGTAACTCACGCCATTTCCATCGTGGTTCGGGGAGGGGGGAAGCGCCGACTGGCGAATAATGCATTGCGCACATGCAAGGGAGGAAACAGAAGGTGGAGAGGAACGATTGATGATAGAAGACATCTAAAATTTGAAACGATCGATCCTCAATAATTTCCATTTGATATGATGCTCAAAAATCCTTGGTTCAATAGGAGAGAACAGCGCCTCGAGACATAAAAGCAGACAGCCTTCTCAAATCCATACTCGATGACCAAGTAGTTTTCATGATGCGCAGGAGTAGAAAAAAAAAGAATCATCCCACCAAATTCATAAGTACGCTAGCAAAATGCAAGATATGGAAATTCAACCGCCAACATTGAAGAAAGGGCTATTAGAGCCGCATGTTCAACCAAATAAATTAAAGAAGAGATGAGGTAGCCTCGTCAATGGTGACGATGCCCAGTAGTGAGCTGTTATGAACTGGTAGCAGATCACTGTTTTGCCCGTCTTGCCTCGAGAAAAAAGTCTTGCAGAGAAAATAGAACAAAAGAAAAGGAGAAAAGTAAAATCGTAAAAATCCAAGAAACCCAAAAATAAGCGTCCGCCAGATCGCAAATTGTCGTGATTTCGCAATATTCAAATGAAAATATGGATGTCGGTCGTTAATTCATCATCATTATCATCATCTCCATGATAGGTTATTTAGATGATCTGAATGTCATCAGTCTATCATGCATTGTTGCCGTGTTGAGTATGCCTCCGTAGACCTTTTCCGGCCTTGTTCTATGATTGCTGATGGTCCTCCTGGGGAAATTGGTGAGCTCAGTCGGAGGATGTAGTTGAAGAGCTGCTACTGAAGGCAGTAGATCTTCGTCCGCCACCACGTCTTTTGTATCGACCAGTCTCCATTACTGGCAGGCCTTGCACAACGCCGTTATGAGCAAGCATACCCATATTAGTTGAGAACTGCTGGCAGACTCGAAAAGCGTTCATCGCTGCGTTCTCTTGAGCCAGCATGTCGGTTACGTAGGCAAGATCGGTCTGATATTGGCGGCCATTGACAAGGACTAGACAAGTGAATCCGCTCCCTCCCTTGTACGTTTCGTACATTGGATCTCTCCAACCTCGTCGCCGGCAGAGATCTATAAGAATATAATTAGTATTATTTTGGGATGTAAGTTCTTGACGTAGATGTTATGCATGAAACAGACAGAACAAGTAGGACATAAGATCCAATTGCCTGACTCCAGGAATCATGATGAGGGGTATGTCTAAGCTCGACAAGGCAATCGATGAGGTTTGCCTAACTTTTATATGTGCTTTGCCAATTCATGCCCAACTTTCATCACAGGAGGAATAAGAGAGAACGAGGAAAAGTACTAAGCACACATACTTTCAAGATACTGCATATAAAAGCCTCCACTCATTTTGTTCAAGTGTTTTGATTAAGATGTGTTTTCGATATTGATGCCCGAGCAAGATATCTAGGACGATGGAAAAAATGTAGACTTTAAGAGACAATATTGGAATGCTGGACTAAAATGTTGTATCTCACCGGCTACGATGCCAATTGAGTTGGAAAACGTGTGAATTGACTTAAGGCCGCCTGCAGGAGATGAATGCAATGTATGCTGAATATCGTGAGAGACGTCCTTGAGAACGTGATTTTGATAATAAGGCTGGTGTAGGACGTGCCCACTGGCTTTGTGCACGAAAGTTGTCCATCAACGGCGAGACATGTGTATTTTATTGCAGAGTCTAATGCTTGGCACATGGACAAGGGTCGATTATCTTGCTTGGTATATAAAATCACAGTCGCAATCGACATAGGCCGAAGTAGGGATTTACAATGCAAGCAGTGATGCGGCTCTGTTAGGTGCGCCCCATATTGATGTGTTGGCGTCCATACTCACCAGAGGATATAATCCCCGAGATTAGGCATGTTAACGGTTGCATAAAGAACGCAGAGTCCATGATGATCTCAACAGCTTTTTGGGTTCAATCGGCCTATCATGATATATTGTGGTGCAGCTGGAGTATGGTGTAAAGTGGTGGCAAAAGCTTTTCGTTCGTTATTTTTGGTTCCACGAACAAGTTTTTCGACGGTCGATTCGATACCATTGATACATTACACATTACACAGCCGCAGCAGCAATGGAAGTATTTCCAGAATTAAGGGATGATGCCACACAAGATCCGGTGCTGTACACTAATGCATTGCGGGCGGGAACCCTTCGATGGACGCCGAGAGATGTGTAGTGACGGGAAGGGATGAAGATGAACAACAACCTGCATGGAGACAGGTCGTTATTAAGGTCGTTGTACTCGACGTAGTCATCCCGACCACGAGAAAAGGGTAAGATGATCTAAGTGAAGGAGTCAAGGATCGTTTCACATGCCGATGACATGAGGAGATATGAGGAGACATGAGGAGTTTGTGCGTGTGTTGCTCGAAAGCGTGACAATGGCCACTCGAGGACTGGAGAGAAAGTTGACACGAAGTCGCTGATAGATTGTGTGCATACAGAGTGGCGGATCTGTCCAGTACGGTTGAGCGATTGCAATGCGGTTGAAATGACATATTCACTGGGTGCTCTGTAAAGGGCAGGAAGTGCAAGGCACGACAAGGTTGTGCTCCGCATGCTCGATGAGTTGGCAATGCGCCGGAGGGTCTGGTGTATGCCATTGGAATTCAAAGAGGCATAAGGCGAAGCATATCATACCACAATTGAATAGTAGTGACAGTGTAGGAGTAGTACATACCTACATGACATCCTCACGCCTCGACTTACAAGAGCTAGGTAGAATAGAAGCTTCGATGGCAAGATCGGGAAAGTCGAGGGATTTCTAGAAAGTCAATGGCCGTTTGTTGTTTGTTTGTTTGTTTGTTCTCGTCCTGGAATAATACCTACCTACCTACCTATGACAGGTGCTTGGCAGCCTCGTCAACAATCAAATTGCTTTTACCTGGACTAGTGAAGTCCCGATGATACAGATACCAATAACAACAATACAGGATGATCCAAACTTTGCGCATGAGTCTGGCGCGGTCGTGCACGAAAGGCTCCACGAAACGCGCCATCCGGTGGAATTCATCCAGAACATGCAGTACCACGAGCTGCCATTTGTGAGGCACGCGGGGTATGAGATGATCTGCAACTCATTCGATGCACGTCGAAAGTCCGTTGGCTGCAGGTCGCAAGCGACGACTTTCGGAGTAACAGTACAGAATCTTAATGCAACTCCTGTACCTGGTCCTTTTGAATTCCCTTGTGTAATACCTTGTTTCTCTCCTTCGTAAAACATAGACGGTCTCCGCTATTGATGCATTGCCACAACTTCTTGAGGGATTCTTTGAGGTCTTGGCATCTGTCAGGATACTGAAGCAACGAGAGAAACCTGTTCGAGATTTGGAGCATCGATACGAGAAACCTGGGGAGAACATGTAGGAAAGAGTCAAGTTGTTGGTGAGAAGGCAAGGCCGTCGTCAAGTACATACGTATTTTGGTAGCGTGAAGTGAGACATTTAGCGCATAAATGTTCCTCTCCCGGTAAGGTGCTCACGCAGAGTGAGCATCGTATGTGATACATATATCGTCATTGTCACTGTGGGCGTAATCCGTTATTTTGTACGAAATAATGGCTAAATATATCAGATTACAAAAAATAGATACGCCGAGAACACGGAAAACATTTGCACAGAACTAACTTGACCTTGATCGATCTTGACGACATTTCCAATTTCTAAAGGACTGAAAGAGGCACATTACGATAGAAATCGTGGCTCAGATACCCACACGAAGAACCATTTTTACCTACGTACGTACTACAATATACAAGTTCTTCCGTTCATCTTCAAATCCCCCCAAGAGTAGTGTAATAATCCCGAGCATCCTCAGCGGCGCCTTCTGGAACAACAAATACCGGATGTAGGACCTTGACTTGATCCTCCTCGTCGTATATCTGATATTCGTCTTTGAAAGCCTTACCTTTACAGGTCCATTTATATGGGGCTATAAGACCCTGTCCATCTACAAGTCTCAACTTGGACTCGCTAACCTCCCATTTGTGCTGGGCAGAGCTGAGGCCAGCTAGGACATAGCATGAGTGATAGCCATCAGACATTCTATCACATTGTCAGCTTACATCCCAGAAACAGGTTGAGCAACGGCGTTGTGTTTAGTGAACTACATACTTGCTAGGCTTGTCGCGGAGACCACCTCTTTTGGAGGTATCTTGACACGCACAGAGAATGTATCGAATAAGTCCTTCTTTGCTATATAAGCAATCTGTGTTCGAATCTTGTGAAGCTGCGTCAGGTGTTTTGAGTGCTGCTTCAATGAGAGGCCAACAGCCTCCAATCCAGTGACTGTAACATCCATCTACCAATTTGTTAGTCCGGCCTGCAAAGCCACCCTCTGGGGCGTATTGTCGAGCCGATAGCCACGAGATGAGAAGTGGGAGATCCATATATTTTGGTATAATTTCTGAAGGCTCGCCCAAAATAGACAGACAAGCTAAAGCACAGAAAGCATAGGCGCCATGTGCTTCTGCATCAGGACGATTGGCAATGCCGCCCTCGAAGGTTTGGCATCGTGCAACATACTCTGGAAGACCGTCCAGAAGCGTTTTGAGGCCACGTGACTTGGCTAGACTCCCATCTGGTAACTCTAGAGGAAGGTTCAGCAAGGAGATCAAAACAGCTGCACAGTATGCACCTCTGGGACGATGTCAGCTATCGAATTTTCCTGCGCAAATGAAACAAATACTTGCCTCACATCCTCCTCACCGCCAACACTCATCTGAAATCCTCCATCGGCTTGTTTGATGGCGCCCAACCATTCCCACATTGCCTTTCTATCCACGATGTCAAGTGCATCCTTTCCTCCCACAATGACCAGAGACAGCATAACAGCATATGTTGGTGCAAGATGTGACATTTGGCCATTACCACCGCCAAATCCTCCTGTAGAATTCTGCATGGTGCGAACCGTTGATATGACTTTATTACGATAAGATGAGACATCTTGTCCCAAGGTTGACAGCGCCGTTAAGGCCCAGTAAATGAGCCATGGTCTACTTGCATCTGCAGCGACATACGGTGCTGGGAGAGGTCCAACGGACTTGTGTAGAAATCTGATATGAGGTTCGCGAGTTAAGTGAGCAACACCATATAAGTTGTAGTCGATACCACTCTCGAGTGCCGACAAAAATGGCAAGACCTCTTGTACAGTTTCGTCTTGATCCAGCGATGTCTCTGTTTGGAGGAGATCTCGAATGACGGGGAGCGAGGTAAACACATCAGGAATCATACTTGCGGCGGCTGTTCTGGCAGACATGGAGCTCGGAGCTCCGAAATCGCGGGGTATTTCCTCGTCAATGAAGTCGTCGTCGTCGAGGCCAGTGTCACCTGACCCTGTAGTTACAGATCCCGGTTGAGTCCGTGAGGAGGAGCGGGGCTCAGATGGAAGCTCTAATATTGGAGAAGACGAGGATGGAGAAGCAGCAGTCATGTTATTCGATCTGCGTGGAAATCGCGCTTTAAGGCGGTGGTTTCTTCCTTTGACGAGAAAAGTCATGTGCGCTTCTGCTGCTGCTGCTGCTGCTGCTGCTGCTGCTTATTGTTCTTGGGACTGAAATTGAAATCACGTTTCTTGCATTCATTGTTTTCTTTTCTTCTTCCTTCGATGTCATTACTCTCCCACCCACTCCACACAACCTTACCTTAGTATTATTCTTCGTCAAATCCTTTATCAGTGTATCAGTGTGTGTCAAGTGCCGATATACTCTCGCTTAAGTGGGATCGCCCGTTCTTCAAGGAAGATCGAGGTGATGACATCGACTTCTGTGAGAGCCAAATAAACGCGGGGCTGAGGAGGGGAAAATATCACAGTTCATGATCCTGATTGATCACAGATCACAGGAGAGACAAAGACCAACAATAACAACAAAGAATTACCTTGCTTTCCATGTCCTTGTCGACAGGCGATGAAATTTGTGTCTATATCGAGAGAAAACCTTTTCATACTCATCCACTATCACGCACAATCATCCACAGTCGGCATAGCGATCCCAATTGCCTCAGATCTTTTCTGTTGGGAAGCACTGGGAGTTCGTGACAATTGCCTAACGCGAACTCAGCGTTGCATTGACTACAATTGCGGAGCAAAGACCCCCGGAAGCCCCTCCTCCAACTGAAACACTTTGGACATTTTTTTCTCGTCAACATTGGCGAAAATAACAGCTGCGGCTACGAGTATGTCCACAACGACATGCACTCAGCAGTTGGCAGTGGGCTGTGAGCCTTGAGCGGGTTGAGGCTCGAAAAAAATGGCGCCGGAGACCCATAAAGCTGCACAGCGACGTAGTTTGATTCGGATGCAATCGGACAGGCCCAGGTCAGTGGAGTATGAACAACAAGACCTGAAAGCCCTGAAAAGGACTTCATACGCGCGCACGATGGTCTGATACGACAGCTATGGATACCTGGCCGGATAGTCTGATCTCGGGAGAAGGGTCCAGACAGCTTCTTAGGCTTGCAGACATGCAGACATGCAGAAGTGCTGTGTTCTGCAGGAGAAAAATAGCAAAAATAATCCACTCCGCAGCACGAGCATGTCGACGCACGAGTCGCTGCCATTCACTCACACAGCGAGCAAGTCATCCATGACCAATAGAATTTCTTGATAATTAAGGCCAGACGCACGCTGCTGTGAGTGGTCTTTGCATGAATCTTGAAAGCTGCAGCTAAACTCTAGCTCATAAATCGTTGACTTTCGCTCCTGCTACGGACGATCAGTTGCAACTTTCAAGCAAAGTATCTTGCACTACGGAGTTAAAGCATCAGACAGGAGAATCCAATTCGTTCTCTCATGGTCTTCGGCGATTCCACGGAAACCTACGGCACGAAGGAATCGTGTGCAGAAAGTAAGGGACGAGCCGGTCAGCGCTTCCAGCGGCATGTCAGATTACAAGCTGATTGGGATGCATGTGGTTATGAGGTTGTATCAGGCATTGCAAGCCCCTCACTCCTCGTGGGGGAGGAGTAAAATGGCAGCACAAAGCGAGCTCAAAGGTAACATGGCCACTCTATCTGAACCAAGGATACTCTGCGAGAGTTTACACAATAATCAAAGTATCTATACTTGTACGTACATACTTTTGGAGGTGCTGTACTACGAGAATGTGAAGATCCTCTGATGATAGCTCTCCCGCAGCACGATTACGACTTTCAAAAGACCCCTGGCCTTGCTCGTTCTTCCGTCTCTTCCTTCTGCGACCAGGAAGCAGCGTCAAGATCGTGCTCGCTACCCGCAATCATGACCACCCTGAGATCAGTGCGTAATAAAAGTCTCTCACAAACGGAAATATTGTGAATCGCTCACTGGGATTTTCCTTGAGTGTTTGGAAAATCTGTTGTGGAATTCTAAGTGGAGTCAGTCGGTAAACATACACGATCACACAATGTGAAAAACTTTGCCCTCTGTATCCGCGTAGACATTCATCCATTCCTCCGCCTCCTTTCAAGATTTGCCCGTACGCCAGGTGATGGGGATTGATGGCATAGGAAGTAGTGTAATCTTTCTCATCTCATCCACAATACAAGGAACCCGCAGGATTGTGTACAGTGTATATATTATGGTTGGGCTCCCTGGACCACCTGATCACCTTTGCAATACCCTTTTTATGCAGTGGAATCTCTCGTGCGTCGTATCAATACTCCAAACTTACCATGTCAATTATTTCGTGTGGGATGGTGTGAATGTTCCAATAACCCGTGGCATATTCGTGCGGATTATGCCCATCTGTGCGGCACTTTGTGCCAATCACCCAAGGTTGGATGCAGAACACGCCTAGAAACCCCAGAAGCCATCCTGGCGTGAGCATGGGACATCGTCCACTCGACGCCTGTTATGCTCGTGTATGCCCTCGCCGTGCTTGTCATGCTTGTTTAACTGCCTGCTCGCTGACCCTCTGATCCCCTCTGATCTCCCTTGATCACCACCAATCATAACTCGCCGTTGTCCTCGAGGACTCTGCTTAAGCCAATGAGCACTCACGGGTCTGTGCAAGAGGAGCGACCCATTTGGGGGTAGTTCGGAGGAGAGGCTGGTGCGTAGTAGTGCGCAGTAGTGAAAGCAGTATGTGGGCATGGGCCTGATATGGATGAGATAGGATAGGTTGAGTTCATTCATCGTTGACAGTCGTTCGCACGCTCTCACTGTGGTGGCTCGTTCTCCTGTGGCCAATGTGGATGCATGTGGATAATGCTGGTGGACAGATGTGTACCATGAGTAGAAGTGTGTTCTGGTTGTGTTCCGTATGGGTGTGAGGATCTGATTATCTGGATGTCCCATCTGGCTGTGCTTTGTGTGATGTGCTCTCTATGGTGCGTTGTGTGCAGTGTATGTGTGCCAGTTCCCCAGTCTTCCCCCAGTCCTTCACAGTCGTGCAGTCTTCCCAGTCACCATCGTGCCAATCCAGTCTCTCTATGTGAGATGTTTGTGTACTCTCACGTCTCTGTGAGTGTGAGGGTGGCTCGCTGTGCTGCAACTACCATGCAGTAGTACTTCATAGACATTCGCTGTGCGCCGAGGTGTGGATGTTACCCCTGTCCATATGCGCCCTCACGACCGGCCCCCCTGTCACTGCTCACCGACTTTTGGTAAATGCGACTCCGAGCGATAGTGGAGCGGTTTCCCGTCCTCAGAAAGTCCTTAACACCCTTTAACAGGTCTTAGCAGTCCCATAGCAGTACGGCCTTTGAACCTCACCGTCCAGTATCGTGACCTTGTCCTCTGCCTCAAAGGGCGGTCTGCGACGCTCTTTCGTCTTACAATACCCATTGAATTACTTCACCGAATCGTCGCGACGATGTCCTCGAACATCGATTTCACGGCGGATGGCCTCATAGACTTGAACTTTGATCCAAGAGATCCGAGATATCACTATACGTCGAGTATGGCAGCGCGTTCATCCTGGCCGCTCCCACTCGACATGACTGCGGCTGGTGCTGACGAGAGCCGATCAACGAGTCCCGGACAACATTCAAATCATCAGCACCAACACCAACATTATCAGCATCATCATCAGCACCAACAGCAGCAGCAGCAGCACCATCATCATCACCATCAGCCTACACATCACAACTCGCCGACGCTACTGACTGACTGGCCGATTCAGCAGCAATCGCAACAATTACAGCACTACATTCAGGACAACAATGCATTAATGGGTTCTCAATTTAACGCCTTTGCGGGCAACTACCAGACGTCGCCTATCGACTATATGCCAACGTCTCAAGCTGCCCTCGATGCTAGTTTGCAGCAAATGGATGCTCCCTTCGGAGGAATGGGACAAACGGTGGAGCAGGAGGCGATGCAATGGAACTTAGGAATGGCAAACTGGCGTGATTTCGAGAATGCGATGGTCTTTGCAGGAAACGATGGATTACCGACACAGAACATGGGCGGGCAAAGTTTGGGAAGCAACTCGCCGACGGGAACATATTTGGAGGTTTTGTCGTTACCCAGCTCGAGTAGCGACAATGGGTGGGCAACTGTGGATGCGTATCAAAATTTTGAGACGTATCAACAGGCACAACATAACGCGGCTATCTTCAACCCAGGACAGACGCTCCACCTTCGGTCGCATTCCGATTCTTCTCAGTCTGACGGAAGTGGCAGATCGATAGATACGTTTGGTAGCTATGAGGAGATTGCTTACCCGCCATATTCTCCTTACTCTCCTGGATCCGATTCCTATGTAGACCACAACGCACATAGAAATTGTTACCATGGCGAAGCTCATCACCATATCCATGAGGCCGTAACTACTATCAGTCCAGCCTCTGGTGTAGCACCACTGCCGATTAAGATCACAACCGCAGCTACCAGAACTACCTCGTCTGCAGCGTCATCCAAGTCACCTACAGCACGAAACCCGCCTACCCGCAAGAGTCCCTCCACCAAGGCTACCAAGGCTGTCATTCGTCGTACCACCTCAAATGGTAAGAAGGATACTGAGAAGCGTGTTGGACGTAGACGCGGTCCGTTATTACCAGAACAGCGAAAGCAGGCGAGTGAAATCAGAAAGCTCCGAGCATGTCTTCGATGCAAATTCTTGAAGAAGACATGTGATAAGGGTGAGCCATGTGCTGGTTGTCAACCATCCCATGCTAGATTGTGGCAAGTACCTTGCACACGTATCGATATCAAGGATATTGGTTATTTCATGAAGGACTGGAAAGCAGACTACGAGCGTCATGTTGGAAAGCACATTTCCGTATACAACATCAAGGGCTTCGCTGTCAAGGAGGAACTTATGTGGATTACTCACGGTTATGGTTTTGCTCTTCCAATCATGGCAAGAGAGGTTTACGTGAACGATGACACTTGCTTCCATGTCGACTGGACCGAGGCCGATCACGATGAGCCATTGGACTTTGATGTACGAACGGAGAGAATGTCTGCTGGAGCTGAGGGTGTATCAACCGAGAAGTTGTCCGAGTACCTCGACCAACATCTTGATGGTCCATTCGAGGAGTTCATCGACAACTACTTTGCTGGTACTCCATTCATCACTGAAATCCTCAAGACCGCACATCGCTACTACTTGAAGGAGAAGCTTCCAGTCATCCGCAAGGCTTTGAAGCTTGTGCTTGCGTACAACCTCACCCTCCACGTGACCATGGTTGAGCAGCAAGGTGATGATTGTTTGACGGGTAAGATTGACGATGAGGACTCCAGATACCACGGCCGCACTGTCGCTCCAGTCATGATCAACTTCCAGATCAAGTGTGCTCTCGCTGAGATGTGGCGTGAACTCCAACAGGATGTGCTCGCTGAATTATCCTCCCTGTACTCGAGTGTATACAGTGGTGACCGTCTCAAGAACTGGCCAACCATCTTCATGATCGCTTCGATTCTCCTTGCTGTGTGGGAGGAGATGCAGTTCGATGCGCACTACCGCACTCCCGATCCAGTGGCCGTTGACAAGTTCTGCAATGATATGGAGACGACCCCAGTTGGAGTCATTGTTGGTCTCTTCCATGCCATCTCGCAGAAGCTCCCTGCCTTCAGCGACTGGGAGACTCGCAAACATGGCCAGCTTTTGAACAACAACGTCGCGGTCTGCGAGGCAATGACTGAGATGAGGGCTCATGTCTCAAAGCATGGTAAGACATCCTTCACCCCACCCCATTTAATCTCCCCTCCTCCTTCCCCACACCTCCATAATCTCCCCACATCCACATGCATCTCCAACTCAGAAGCAGGCTAACCCTTCCCCACAGAGACCTACCTCAAGTCAAGAGCCGAGACAGCCAAGTTCGACCGCAAGAACTTCGATTGCCTCTCCAACAAGTTCCTTGCCAAGCTCGTCATCCGTGCCAACTAAACTCCTGCAATCTCATCATCGTTCTCGCCTACTCATTAATCCTCTGGGACTTTCGCCATCCCCCAGGATTTTCTCCTACGTACCGACTTAGACTTAGATTCCTCCATAGGTCTCGTCACTCTCACGAAACAAAAAAATTACGTTTATGAATGCTCGCATACACGATTCGCCGCTTTCCCACACCTCCTCACTACCACTATCTACCTCCTATTGCGTCTGCATAGCGATTTGTTTTCCATGTTCTCACTCCGGCACCTTGTTTTTCGCCGCTCCTCTTGCTCTGCTTCCTGTTCTCCCTGTCAGAATGTCCTGTTTTTTTTTTTCATTTCGAATTCGAATGTTGTCGAATGTGCTCTGTGTACTGTTTTTATGCCTCCTTTTTTCGCTGGTCGTATTTTATCCTGTTTCCGTGTTTTTCCTTTCTGTTACTCCTTGTTGGATTTTTTCATTTGTTGTCTTTTTTGTTATTTGGAAATCACGCTCTGTTGCCGTTTTCCTTTATGAAGTTTATGATTTGAAAGGACCTGTATGATGCATGACTACGGCCTCGGGCGGGATATGAAGAAGGAAGAGGGAAAGAAAGAAAGTATGGGATGGATGGTCACGAAATTTTATCACACAGAAAGTTTGGCAGTCAGCTAAAGAAAGAAAAATTATTGGATTTATATAAACTCGAGTTTCCGCGTCCCGTCTGCCATTTTTATCGTCGCGAATTTCGTTCGGATTGTTTAAGGCGTTGGGAGAATTATAAGGCTCAACGTCGAATGGAATGCTATGTTTTTATGCGTCGATGGCTTCTCAACATTGCGTGCATCAGAGTTTGGGATTTGGGATTTCGATATCTTGTCATAGGTGTTGTAGATGACGAAAAGCAATTCAAAAACTTTGATCTACATCCTAAATCGCTGAGTGAAACTCCTTCTGGGCCTTGATCATGGCTTCAAATCTTGCAAAAATTCCATATCTACAACTAACCCCTCCTCTTCCCTGTATTCCTTTCATTGTGGCTTTTCACGATGTGCTGGCTCATATCGTCCGAGCATCACATCCGATGCGCCTGTTACCTTTATCTCCCGCATTTCTCGATCAGGAAGCCAAGCAGGGGAAAAAATAGAATCACCGCAAGAAAAGGAGCAAATTTTTAGATGTATGAACGGAGGATATGCGGCATTGCGAGCACATTGGGCGTCGTGAGACATTTTAATCGGGTGATGTCGTGATGGGCTTTTCCGCGCTCGCTCGCTCTCGGCCTTTGTCAGCCTGATTTTGAGGGAGAACAGGGGTAGGCTGGCCTGGCCCGACTTCCCGACTGTGACCTTGGTTAGATTCGATGATGCGAAAGCGAAAGTGAGCCTGAGCTTCCTGGCCTCAGCCCCCCATGTTGAACATTGCTAACTACCTAAGGTGATGAGGGAATCGCCCCCTTATCGCACGAGAGTGGGAAAAGGTTTCGATAGAGAACTGCAGCGAGCGATTTGCAGGGCCCGTGAGATCCGTCCGACGTCACTCACACCTTTCATTTCTGCTCTTATCTTCCGATAGTCGCATGGCTCATGGCCGCGGCCTTTCACGGATTGAATCTGTGGCGGTTTGCTGTCTTACAGTACTTATGCTTCGGGCTCTCGGCCGTAGTGCTGGGTTGTCCCATTGTGATGGAGGTGAGGATCTGATGTGCAATTTGTGCACTTTGTGTATCATTTCAATTCTTCACGATCCTGATGTCGTGATGAGCGAGAGGGACTTGGTGAGGGGTTGGTTTGGTTCATGTCAGGTTGCTCATTGAGGTTGTTGGGGGTTAAGGGTCTGTTTGAATAGAGTGCCGTGTTATCATGTTATCGCTGACGCTGAGCTGCATGCAAGTCCACTCTTTCGGCTGTATCCATTCCTCGAAAAGGCGGGGTGTAAGCGTGAATGCGCCGTATTTTCCGGGACCCAACCTCCTCTGGCGGCGACAGGACTGAAGGATGTGGAATATGGAGTATGGGGATGAGAATTTAATTCTCCATATTCGAAGACTAGGCATCGTGCTACTTACTACTGCCGCGCGCATCTAGAAGAACTTGATGGAAAGATGAGAAGGGGTTCAATGATAAGGTAAGTAGAGAAGTTGCCTTACGTAGCTTGCATGGCGATGTGTTGGCTCTTGAGACATGTCCATAGCTCCCTGCCCTCCATACCGTACTCCAATACCGTAGATGAGGCAGATGGTGAGGACTTGATCAGCCAGCAATTTCCTGCAATGTGCCTTAGAAGCATCACGCGTACTCGAGCAGGATGAGGGACTCATGGTAATGGTAAGTAATGAGGATGTACTTGGGTGTTAGCCGTGCTCTTTGCTGAATGCGCTGTAATTCTCTCCGGAATTCCAAGCCACATTTCGTCCTAAGGATGATTTCTGCGCGTTCTCCGTGTATTCTTCCAGCCATTTCCAGTGTGTTCCTGCTTCTTATCGTACGCACCAGGAACAGAGTGTGAGTGAGGGAGTGAGTGAGTGAGTGTGAAGGTGCGCGTGCGTGCGAGAGACTTCCAGCTTAGAGAGTGTCTGACTGTTCTGCCAGCAAGGAAGTCTGATTCGCTGCGTGGCTGGTTGGATCATGAATGACACGCTCACATTGGCCCATATGGAACTTGCACTACCTCTGAATGAGAAATCCTTCCTTCTAGATTATTCACCCGCTTTCACTTGCACCGACGTACACCGAACACTCTCGCGCGCATTCTGTTCACTTACTAAAGCACAACTCACCACAGCGAAACACCAAGGCGTCACTGCGCCTTCCACCTCGCTTAGCGTCCTTTGCCTGCGATACATAAGGACCTCCTCCGCATCACCACCTTCTTCTCCATTACATCTACAAACACCTCTACTACTACATCGCCACTGCGTTCTTTTCTACTCCATCACGAGAAAACAACCTATCGAAATACATCACACAAGCATTTAGAAGTCGCCAATATGCAAATCTTCGTCAAGACCCGTAAGTACTTCCTTATCGCTTCATGACGTGGTAGACCGCTACGCCACCTGGGTTGCGGCTCCATCACATCAACAACAACACAACGCAACATACACTGACATTCATTCATAGTCACTGGTAAGACCATCACCCTCGAGGTGGAGTCTTCCGACACCATCGACAATGTCAAGTCCAAGATTCAGGACAAGGAGGGCATCCCACCTGATCAACAGCGTCTCATCTTCGCCGGAAAGCAACTTGAAGACGGCCGTACCCTCTCGGACTATAACATTCAGAAGGAGTCTACTCTCCACTTGGTCCTCAGACTTCGTGGTGGTATGCAAATCTGTAAGTAATACTCGTTCACTTTCGAGGTGACTCATATGCTAATGTTATATATAGTCGTCAAGACCCTCACTGGTAAGACCATCACCCTCGAGGTGGAGTCTTCCGACACTATCGACAACGTCAAGTCCAAGATTCAGGACAAGGAGGGTATCCCACCCGACCAACAGCGCTTGATCTTTGCCGGAAAGCAACTTGAAGACGGCCGTACCCTCTCCGACTACAACATTCAGAAGGAGTCTACCCTCCATCTTGTCCTTCGTCTCCGTGGTGGTATGCAAATCTTTGTCAAGACTCTTACTGGCAAGACGATCACTCTTGAAGTTGAATCCTCTGATACTATCGACAACGTCAAGTCGAAGATTCAAGATAAGGAGGGCATCCCACCTGACCAACAGCGCTTGATCTTTGCTGGTAAGCAGCTTGAGGATGGCCGCACTCTTTCCGACTACAACATTCAAAAGGAGTCTACTCTTCATTTGGTCCTCAGACTTCGTGGTGGTATGCAAATCTTTGTCAAGACTTTGACTGGAAAGACTATTACTTTGGAGGTTGAATCTTCGGATACTATTGACAATGTCAAGTCGAAGATTCAGGACAAGGAGGGCATCCCACCCGACCAACAGCGTCTCATCTTCGCTGGTAAGCAGTTGGAGGATGGTCGCACTCTGAGTGATTACAACATCCAGAAGGAGTCTACTCTCCATTTGGTGTTGCGTCTTCGTGGTGGAAACTAAGTCTCTAGATGACTTTGGATTGTTTATTTGCTTGGGTTTTAATGCATGGCGTCTCGGGATTATGAGACTGGCTTCAGTATCTACAGCACTGGTATAGAGTGCGTGACATACGTGTCACTATTAGTCTGTGAATATATCTCATGACACAGCAACCATTTGCCTACTGACAACATTGTGAACATGATGTATACGAAACCAAATGTGAATGAATCTGTAATTGTGTAACTTCTGATGCCACCTGCGTTGAGTTCCCCCGCATTGTTGATCTCCCGTCAACCTTCGTCGTCTGGGCAGCTGTTATCCTTATCTAATCGATAACCGAACTCACCGTCATTCCTCACTTTCGCTTTCGCTTCTCGAAATATCCATCAAGAGTACTAATTTTTTTCGGCCTCACCGTTACAACTTTCTACCGTCCCCATTCATTGTTGGTTTGGTTTGGTTTGCAGAGTACACGAATAACGAAATGTCAACTTCTACAGCCATCTAAGCGTGTAGAATAGAAATGCCCTTCTACCATATCAAACTAGAATTATACCCATCACCCGACAGCGAGGCTGAGACCACATCCACAACTGCAACGCAAGAAACAAAGCGAGATACAAGAAGCGCATCGAATTCATTGAACAGATCAACAAGTAGCACGAGCCCAAGTCGCGCGCAAATATACCTCCCGTCTCGCGACACAGATATCTTCACGCATCCTTTCCCTAGCCACAAAGGCCGGACACGCCTTGCCTCCTACCAGCGCGCAAGCAAAGCCAGTGAAGCAATAGGCACAACGAGCGTACGCTACGACTCGGAGCCCCAGCGAACGGGTGGCAGTAGCGTAGGAGTCATTGACTGCGGCCCTCAGCGGACGCGTGAACCCGCTTCGACTGCGCCGAACAGTACCTTTGAGATCCTGCGGGACGGCGAGGATCCTGCTGAGGTTGAACTTGGACTGGGCTTGGGTGCGGCGAATAAAGAGGGGAATCTCGAGAGTGCGAAGAGAGACTGGAGGTTCGGTGAGGTGGGTATTGTTGCTGTCGATATGATGGATGCTAAGGTTGGTGGGGGTGCGATTAATGCCGGGCCGCGGGGGAAGGCTACAAAGGGGAGGGTGGAGAGTTTGGAGCGGGAGACGGAAGTAGGGTGGGGAATTGTGAGGCTTTATAGGGATGGAGAAGATGTGGAAGGGCTTTGGGAGGAGGAGGACCTGGAAGGAGGAGATGGGTTGGGTGTTGTTAGAGATGAGGATTGTACGATTCTTTGTATTCCCGCTGTGCCGAGTTATATGACACCCAGCGACTTCTTGGGCTGGGTGGGCGAGGAGACGAGAGAGCTTGTGAGCCATTTCAGGATGGTCATGACGGGCAGGATGAATAGGTATCTGGTTCTGCTGAAGTTCAGAGATGGCAAGGAAGCGAGGAAATGGAGACGCGAATGGGATGGCAAGGTCTTCAACTCGATGGAGCCAGAGAACTGCCACGTTATGTTCATTAAGAGCATCATCTTCCAGACCACTAAGAACTCGGATGTTAGCACGCCGCCCGGCAATTCTTCAAAATCCTTCCCGGATATGACCCACGACCCCTTCACTCCCTCCGCTACACAATTGAAGCCCTTTCCGCCGCCAACACCAAGCCTGGTGGAGCTGCCTACATGTCCAGTTTGTCTTGAACGCATGGACGACACTACAGGCCTTCTCACCATTCTCTGCCAACACGTCTTCCACTGCGCGTGCCTCCAGAAATGGAAGGGCAGCGGCTGTCCCGTCTGCCGGCATACACAGCCCTCACCCACACCATTCGGCAACTCCCCAGGTGAGGCATCCCTATGTCGCGTCTGCGACTGTGACTCTGACCTATGGATCTGCCTCATCTGCGGTAACGTCGGCTGCGGCCGATATAAAGGCGGACATGCGAAGGAGCATTGGAAGGAGTCGGGCCATAACTACAGCCTGGAGATCGAGACTCAGCATGTGTGGGATTATGCAGGTGATCTGTGGGTCCATCGTCTCATTCAGACAAAGGGTGATGGAAAGCTTGTAGAACTACCAAGTGATCGGCATCGGAGGACGGGCAAGGAAGAGGAGGATCTACCGCGTGAGAAGGTGGAGAATATTGGGCTGGAATACACACATCTCCTCTCCTCACAACTTGAGTCTCAGAGGGTGTATTTCGATGATATTGTGAAGAAGGCTGCTGATAAAGCTGCTGCCGCTGCCGCTTCTGCTGAGGAGGCGGCGAACAGAGCTGCTACTGCGACCGCTGCGTTACAAGAATTGCGGTCCGAGAACGAGGCCTTGCAGCGCTCTGTCGCGGAGCTAGAGAAAGAGCGGGATCGCGCCGCTCATAAGGCAGATCGCACGGCGGAAATGGCGAGGAAGATGACAGCTAAATTTCAAGAGGAGCAAAGTCAGAATGCCGGGCTGCTGGAGAGGGTCAAGCATGTCACTGGCGAGGTGGAAAGTTTGGGTGGGAAGCTTAGGGAGTTGGAGATGGAGAATGCGGATTTGAAGGAGCAGAATAGGGACTTGAGCTTTTTTATCAGTTCCAGTCAAAAAATTGGGGAACTTAAGGAGGCGGATGGGGAGTTGGGGGCGGAGATTGAAGAGGGGACTGTTGGGGTTGGGAAGAAGGGGAGGAGGAGAAAATAGGGGATATTGATTAATGAACGATGATTATTGAATTGTACAAACCGCCTTGTAAACACCACAAAAACCTCAACACAACTCCGTAGAATGCTTACAAATGGACTCTGTGACTTTAATTTGCCACCATAATATTTACAACGGCGATGACCATAACACGCACTTTTCTGTAAACTCACCACGACGTCTCACAAGCTGGTCAACCCAGTATTTATGCGTAACAACGATCCCATTGATCTATTTCTGCAGTATTGCATTCTAGTCAATCTGAACTGCTGCCTCCATTTCAATTTGGTTGCCTGATATTTATATACCGGAAAATCCTCTACATTATAGTGCTAGCACTTCTCAATGGGATTTACGTCCAGTGAAATTGCAGGATGCAGCATCAATACAGCTCTATTTGCAGTCTTCTGTTTGTCATAGACGTTATTCTTTAAAATCTTCTTATGAACTGTGTTCCTATTCTTTATTTATATATTTATATATTTATATATTTATATATTTATATATTTATATATAGATTGAATTGAGGGTGTGGTGATAGATACAACGGAATTTTCTTCCTAAATAACCACCTGACACTTATGTTGAATGATTACGAATACGCTGTTCTTCCCAATACTTTCAATAATTATCAGAAGTGGCTTGCAATTATACACAATATAGCTTTAAGCATGTACGAGTTCTGTTCTTCCTTATGAAGCTAATCAAATAGCTTTTGTGATATGCCTTTTCCGTAAGTTGAGTCATACAATCTCTAAAGTGTCTCTCACAGCCTAGAAATGTACACTTGTACGACCAAGAAGCATTCTTCTTCTCTTGATACTAAAGTAAATTCTCAAGACCCTATCTGTATCCTGTATTGGCTTGTACGAAAGCAAAATAAAGCTCTGATAAGGCGTGCAATCGATGACATCCAGCCTTTGATAAGATATGTAAGAGAGTATTGGGGCTTGCATTAAGCTTCATATCTGAAACAACATGACGGAATTGACGTTTCCTTGTCTCATAGTTAAATGTAAAATAAGTAACAATCTCATGTAATATTGCCGCATCCATTTTGTGTAGGTAACGTTTACGCGCTAGGTGAGCATGCTCAAGTGCAGTATATATGCGAACTTTCTATATAGAAGACTCTGTGAGCTTATGACTCATACAAATAATACAAGCCGATATATTGAACCGGCATAACTGGCGTATAGCTCCATCATGCTTCGTAAGTACCTCATAGCCTAGAATGTGGTCCTCCATAAGGCTAGTGGAGTATATAGTCGTTCCGTTGTCAAGAGAAATGCCAGTATTAAGGAAGTACTAAGGTCTTTGAAGATCCTTTAAGACATAAGCTGGAGATTTTACGAATAACATATATTTAACGATTTGGGTGGCATTTCTACGGATTCTTGGATACCACGTCGTCAAGTGCTCATATGCCCATGTACAAAAGTGCGAAGTAGCTCATAATGATGCTCACGTTTTCTGGACTACAAATGAGCTTATACTTATACAATTCCTTACTTTATGCAATGACCATGCTTGAATGAAAAATCAAGAATGCTGGTGAAATTGTGTATGTTGTCTGATAGTATGCTAAGTTATCATCCTCTCTCTTTTTGCATTGTGCACAGTGTATTACGAATACCGCTCTTGCACAATTCTGTGTGCATTGACGCCTTCTTTGGTACATAGTATTTACTATTGTTGAGTAACTATTGACTTCTATGGTTGCTTGGTGCATATATTTGCACTCACATGTTCCAATCACGACAACACACCTTTCTCCTGAAACTTACGCCCAAGCGTGAACATCAACTCTACATATTCCAGATTCTCACTCTAATCTCTCAAACTTGCACTTCCTGTTACGAATCTCCTTCATTGAGATACTGCGTATACGAAATCAACATCTTATCATATGGCCATACATCGCGGAGATATCAACATCAAGATCGAGAAGCAACACGCTCGTGGGCTCCACATCTTCATCACTTTCTTACAGTGATACTATCCTGTTAAGTTCCATTTTGGAGCGACTGGCTTCGCTACTTTCCAATAGAGCTGGACGGCTATTAGCTCTGATACGATCATCGAATATCCACATCAAATCTTATAACTTAGGCAACTCGTGGACATTACATCGCCAAATCCGACTCTTTCTCAGCAGACTCATCACACCTGGTGCTTCAAAAGGTATGTTTGATGTACCATATTTACTTCCACTGAAGTCTACCTGCTCTTGGTCATTGAAGAACTTATAGAACTGATATGCTGACATATCAGACTATTGTGGCCTCGAGCAATCCATCTCGGATAGCAGACTTTCCACTTCTATCAAAGACAGTGAAAGCAGTAATCTTAGCTCCAGCACAATTTGGAGACTCGAGAACGAGCACTCAGCTCTTACAATCTTCAGCCTTCCAATCCTGTCAGGCGCCAGCGAACACAATGCCACCAATTGTTGATTGCCGCGGTCATCCTCTTATGCGGTACATGACACAAAAATACAAGGAAGAGAAGCCTCCAAAGCCACATGTCATCAAATTCGCAGCCTCGAACTCTGTCACCAGATTCTGGGCTATCCCAGAAATGAGGAATATGATATACGAACTCTTGCTCGTAGCACCTGGAGAGCTTCAGCTTCTCGAGATGTATGGATGTCTAAGATGCCTAGAGAAGAAAGTAGAGGTGAGTAAATCCACCGAAATTATGACTCAGCTGTTATTGACAAGAATCTAGTGCTTCTCTAGGAACTGCAAAAGATGTCATATGGATAACCAGGAGTGTGAGCCACTTCCTAGGCTACCTTTTTACTTGAGATGTGACGAATCCTCCGCTGATGCGGTAAAGCCGGCGGAAGCTGAGAATGCAGTCAGTGAGTCATCGGAACTTCTCGCTCCCTCTCGTCGATTGGGCATCTCTCCGGCAATCTTGAGATCGTGCCATGGCGTGTATTTCGAAGCGCTTAGGGTTCTCTACGGCAAGAACGCATTCGGCGTCCACATGATGGACTGGGGCCTTAGAAATTTAGCCTTATATGTCGATTCTTCTTTGGAAATCAAAAATGACTCCAACATGTATGGTTTTGAAAGAGCTGCAGGGATGCCTCATGGCAGATTGCGATTTGTCAGAGATGTGCGCTTGATACTTCTCAGTTGGAATTCTGGAAATGGTCAAATTTCCGATGAAATTTTCAGAGATTGGGTGCACCATCAATCAACACTCAATTCCTGGCTTCGAGATTGGGAGGACGGCGTAAATCATACACTGCGTCTTGACTTCACAGAAATGAAGTTTACGGAGCGCGATGACTTCAATATCCACGATTATTTGATTGTTGTACTAAAGAAAGTGACGACTCTGGTAGTGATCGGACTCACACAGCGAAAGGGCCTCAAGATGTTCAAGGATATGACGGAAAAGCTTGGGTTGAGATTCATTGTCCTTTGAGGACTTCATTTGGGAATTGGATACACAAGGAGGAGAAAGCATGAACTGACTGGTGATGTACATAGTTACTTTGCATCAAGTTCCTGACTGACTCTCAATTGTTTGATGTAAACGGAGGAATAATGGAGACGTTTTTATGGGAGTTTATGGACCTGTTTCTTCCTTGATCATTTTGTTCGTTGCTGCTAGCTTTATTCATAAACCAAATATTTCCTAAATACTCACCGGAGAGCACTGAGATCAAAGTCAGAGGTATACACATCAGGGCTAATACTAGAAGAGAGCCATGTGTAAAAGTGATCATTTCCTGCCTTCAGCGACATTGATCTTGTAAGTGTCAATGTACATTACGATAGTCTCGCTGTATTTGCACTCGTATAGAGAGCTTTGACGATGAATTTGATATAGAAAGGAAATTTTGAAGAGTGTTAATGTTAAGTAGGCGTGTTCACAACAAAATCAATCTAGTTTGGGAAGTCAGTAGCTCTTGGATCTACTTCGTCAAATCTAACGAGTGACCTGCAGAGAAAACCTTTGACCAGAGTGCAATGCCTTTTAGGAAGCGCGAGCTGTGAAGACTGCGATCTATGCTAATCCAATCCTTTCTCGGGATATTCTCATAGCTGTTGTCAGGACTGTGGCTTCTTGACCTTTTAGGTCGCTCTATGTATCTAATATGCTAAGAAGATCTGTTCACTTGAGGTCCCATCCAGATGCTTTGATATAAGGAGTTTGGTAATCGGTTTAGTCCCGACAGATGAGTTGTTATTAAAGGTGTCTACATATAATTCTGAACCCTCCAACTAATTGCCTCCTTTCACCTGTAGCTATTTTGTAATCAATAATACGAAAGTATGCGGTGGTTGAAGATATTCGCACACGAGGCCGAAAGCCGGGTTTCGGCTATGATAAGATCTACCTCATTACCCGCTTCTTTCACTTGGTATTTTATCAGCATGTGATCATCTCCTCCACTCTTGATCTCATCTACCATACGCCGAGCAAAAAGCACTTTCGCTTCATAATGTAGCATTAATAGATCACCAGGTCAAAAGACTTCCTTAGAACTTCTGAGAGAAGAGAAAGGCTTTTGAGTTGAATATTATCGGCCAAGGGGAGCTTGAGCATCGGAATCTGTATTTGAGTTCCATGACGAAAGGCTCAAGCTTCGGTGTAGGCACGATCCCGGTGCCGAATCGTAGGAACAGAGAGGTAGCGCTCTCATGGGGCGCTTTTCGTTCTCCGGTAGGTTGCTCCGATACGATATTCACCTCGTAAGGGCGCTATTCCTAATCATTTTCGTTCATTATCGTGCGATAGCCACAACTCGTGCCCTAGACAATTTGTGATTGCTCGATACGTAGAGATGGTACCATAATATGTACATATGTACTTACTGCCTTGACCTTACTCCGTTGCCGGTGTGTGGAGTACCTGCGTATGTGCGCAGATAGCGGGTCAACTTGGTGACTTACCCCACGATTGTCTACCTAGGTATGAAAATTATTTGCAGCAGAAACCGAATATGTATGATGAGCATTCAAGTGAACCTGGAGTAATACGTGAATGAACAACATGGAATGTTTGCTGCTTTGTAAAATACTTCATGCCATGTATTTACTTCTGGCCCAGAAGCGTAGAGTCACATGTCCCCAATTGGAATGGTGATGACGAGGAACATTCCAGGCAGATTTGGTGAATGGTAACATGACAAGTTTGGTGACGAAGCGCCCTCCGCTGCAAACACATAATCGCCTCATGCGTCAAGTCCCAAAAGCACTCCATTTCCCACAATTTATCCTCCTCGTCTCCCAACCTACAAGAACATCACCTGCATTGATCACTATTCAGTGAGATATCTAACTCAACACTAAAACCTTTACGATTTCTCGAGCTTCTTCGCATCACCTTCGCAGATCGCATTCGCAACCCTATAACCTACAATCGTCTGTGATATTGTCAAGACTTAGGCCTCCTGCGAGAGTATACACCACGGACACAACAGCTCCACGGAGTATACGGTACTCCACGAGAAGCCATTTATCTGCTGAGAAGGTCCCGATTCAAATTAAACAAAATTAAAGTCAGTCAGTTATTGGCCAGTACTTCAAGATGTCTATCAAGTTAGTATATTTCCCATATTCAATCAGTATAGCACATTTTGAATCTCAAACACTCGAAGACTACAGAGTGCATCGATAGTTGCCCGGCAACTATCCCTTTCCCGTACCTCCTCCTCCAGTGCCAATGTGCCTAAGAAACAGTCAAGAAATGTGCTAAAGAAAGCCTCTCATATGAAAAGCTGGGTGATGTCTTCTTCGTCACCATCTGAGCCTTTCGTCAGACTACCGAACGAGCGCATCCTATATGTTTCCCCACCACGAACCAGCCTTACCTTATCAACGAAAAATTCCTTCCCGGCAGCTCAACCATTCGACCTCAAGAGTGATGGCGGAGTTGTGTATATTACAAACCAAAGGGTATGTTTTTAGATTATAATTCAGAGTATTGTTGACTGACCTGAGCCGCAGATCGTATACTTACCAACAAACCCCAAACCCGAATTACAGAACTTCTCTGCGCCGATCCTTAATCTCCAAGATACATATGTGCGGATGCCTTTCTTTGGGGCTAATTACTGGGTTGCTACAGTCAAGCCAGTATCCGGCGGAGGAATTCCTTCTCAACATCCCTTTGTCGAGCTGAGCATGACATTCCGCGAGGGCGGTGCTAATGACTATGATACCACATTTCGTCAGATCAAAGAACGGTTACAACAAGCTTACGATGTTGCAAGAGAGAGTGGACAGGTCTCCAGTAGAATGGGGGGAGTAAATATGGCAAACGTGGATCTTGAACAACTTCCTGCATATGCACCAGTGGATGATCCCAAGGAACATCCAGACAATTCTGTTGAGTCACAGCAAGTTAGAGAAACAAACACACCTAGCTCTGGTATTGGAAGTCCAGAAGCTGAGACGGTCATGACTCCCGATGAACCACCGCCAGGATACGAGGAGGCCCAAATCCAGGCAGTGGGTACCAGATTTGAGGATATGGAACGGGAGGAAGCTCTTAGCCATTAGGTAGTTGGTGCCAATTCTGGCTTTGACGGCCTCGAAATGTTATATTGCGATGTCGGTTATGAGCATGCTGGTTGGGCGTTTTGGGGAATTTAATACCAGGAAAAAGGCATTTTAGGCGTCGAGGATAGCAAGGAGTGAGCATCTTTAAACAAGATACCAAATAAACAGCAAAATAAATAGCATACATTGTACTTCAAATATCTTACACCACAAATATGCTTTTGACTTTGTGACCTAGGCGCGCAATATCCTAATCGTCCCGCATCCCGGAAATGGCAAGCCCAATCACGTGACTATATACCGGTGCGACAGCCAATCAAAATCTCGCGAATGAAGCTCCGACAAATCATCAATTGATCGCAAGTTCAGTCCATCTCCTACATCACCGCCATCAATTCAATCTACGCAACACCTTTCACGTAGCTTCTCTTCGACAACTTCAAGATGGGATTCTGGGACTCTTTGACGGACTTAGTAGAGGCCGCTACGCCATGGTCGAATGTTGAGGCCGAGGCCGCTCAGGAGGATGATTCTGCTGCACAATCGGATGACGCCGGTGAGAGCGAGGCTACTGTGAGATTCCCTTTTTCTTTTGAGTCTGTGATGGTCCCGCTATGCAATTGAGCTGCGGTTTGGTGGGTTGAGGTCAAGTTGGGGGCGTGGTGGGGGGCAATTGGGCAGAGGTTCAAATGAGGGTTGAGGAGGAGGCGGACATCCTTCTACCATCCCAATGACCTCCAATGGTGTCGGGATTTATTTGGGAAGATGTGAATTCATCTCGGGTACAGTTTGCTGATGAATTGGCTACTATAGGATGCGAAGTCTTCCGACGATTCCGAGGATGCTGAGGAAGAGGAGGAGGAAGAAGATGAAGAGGAGATTGAGGACCCAAAGGAGAAGTTCGAGGCTGGTGAGTCTATTTTTTTTTACTATCCATATCTGAAAGGGGGGATTGAGCGACGGAATCCACGGACGGATTGCTTCGACCAACAATACGCCATAAAGATATCAACAACATGAAGCGCGCGTTCGCTACATCCACTATGTCTATCAACCGAGAATCAATTGAATTGGCCGCTGAGCCTCTGGTGTGAACTTCGGAATTGGAATTGGACCTGGAATTGGAAGTGGATCAGATTGCTAATATTAATCCTACAGAGTGTGCCGAGTCAAAGCAATGTTCTCCAGCAAAGCACCACTACGATGAGTGCGTCGAGCGCGTTACTGGCGCTGCTGAGGGAGCTCCAAAGGAGGACTGTGTCGAGGAGTTCTTCCATCTTGCTCACTGCGCTACCCAATGTGCTGCTCCAAAGCTCTGGGCTGCTCTTAAGTAGATCCGTCTACCACGAAATCCGCATCTCGACCATGACATATGAGTGGTATGGCTCTTGACTACGGAAGCAGAATTCTGGTTATCGTTGTTGGAAGATGAACGGTTTATAAGGGGACGGGGGTGAGGATGTACACATTGAGCATAGCGCCTTTGATAGCTGTACTCGTATCGCATATCTCATTTTTCGAGTTGTGCCTGTAGTATAAAAATAGACGTTACTGCATTTTATCCTGCGGCAAGCTGACCGAACAGCTCTTCATTCATCCTGCAATTAGGAAGGTGATATATTGTTGTCACACGCATAACGAGGCTTTTGTGTGCGTGGACAGGATGTGTGCCAAGGCACATGCGGGAACGTCACAACCAGAACTCTTATCAGAAACCTTACCGCGGTTGTACACCGGCTTTGTACATTCTGCTCCCAAAGAATCCCTCAAATCCTGCCAATGTCTCCTACGATAAATTTGTCCTTCCATTCTACGATACCTGAATCTTCGAGCATTTTTTCCATATCATATGCACGGGTATGCTCGTGACGAGTAAGCACATATTAGGTTAAGCTTCTTCCTACTGCGCACGTCATGCGCCTCAACAGCCGTGCCGGCGAGGCTGATGCTGACGCTGCCAATACTATTGGCAACACCAATGATGATACGCCGGCTGGTTGGACACTTCTGGGCACCATGACAAGGTCTCGTGAAAATACTCAAGATGCGGGAGCGAATAGTAGAAAAGATGGCGGCATGACCAATGTGCGAGTTGTGAACAGCGAGGACGGCGGGCCCGGCGAGGAAGTGCGTAGCGATGACGAATTGCTCGGCGCACAACACATTACCGATCCAGGATTTGACGATACGCGTCGCGATGGCAATGGCAATGGCAGCGGCAACGAGGGAATCGTATACAGGGTTTATAAGAGACGATACTTTGGGCTATTTCAATTGGCGCTGTTGAATGTTATCGTCAGTTGGGATGTACGTTATTCTTTTTTCGCGAACGGTCTGACCATGATACTGATATATTTCAAAGTGGTTATCTTTTTCGGCCTCCTCAACTACTGTCTCAGAATTCTTCGAGGTTTCTGAAACGGCTGTCAATTGGCTTTCGACATCCTTTCTTTTCTCATTCGTCGTGATGACACCGCTTGTTATCTATACTCTTCATCATGGTGGTCCAAGACCTTCCATTATTACCTCGTCCGTCCTTATTCTGCTGGGCAATTGGATACGTTATGGAGGTTCGCGTATCTCACACAAAGGAAATTATGGCGTCGTCTTGTTTGGACAGATCTTGACGGGCTTGGCGCAACCGTTTGTGCTGAGTGCGCCGACGAGATATAGTGACTTGTGGTTTACGGGAAATGGCAGAGTGGCTGCTACGGCGTTGATGAGTTTAGCAAATCCATTTGGTGGTGCTTTGGGTCAGCTTATTAATCCATTCTGGGTCAGTGACAAAAAGGATGTGCCGAATATGGTGCTTTATATTGCTATTATAGTAAGTCATAAATCCAACCTCCTCCTCTTTCCCTCCTTACACTATTGCGTGTTCACCCCAGTAGTCGATTTTGACTCGATGTTATCATGTCGTCAGCTATAGAGTGCTGGAGCTGTGTGAAAATCTATTCACTAACACTCCCCAGTCAACAATAGCCACCCTCCCATCATTCTTCATCCCAGCCAAACCACCAACACCTCCAAGTGCATCCTCTGCAGACCCAAAACAACCTTTACTAGCCTCTCTAAGAACACTGTTTACATCCCTTGAATTCTACCTAATCCTCATCCCTTTCACAATCTACGTCGGTCTTTTCAACTCCATCTCCACGCTCCTCAACCAAATCCTGTACCCCTATTCCTTCAGCGAAACTGCAGCCGGAATAGCTGGTGCCCTTCTTATCGTAGTAGGTCTAGTCGCCTCTGCTGTAACCTCGCCCATAATCGATCGTTCGCACGCCTACCTCTTCGCCATCAAGTTGCTAGTTCCCGTAACAGGAGCCTGCTATCTAGCTTTCATCTGGGCGCCGCCCACTCGTTCTCTTGCAGCTGTCTATGCGATCCTCTCGATCCTCGGCGCGGCATCTTTCTCGCTCGTGCCAGTAGTGCTAGAGTACATGTGTGAGATCACTCACCCTGTCAGCCCAGAAGTGACCAGCACTATATGCTGGAGTGGCGGGCAGCTTCTCGGCGGCATATTTATCGTTATCTGTGATGCTCTGAGGGAAAGTCATGCGCATGGTGGACGGCCGGCGGGTGATATGCGTCGTGCCTTATGGTTCCATGCTGTTTTAGCGCTCTTCGCTGTTCCGTTTCCTCTTGCACTTGGATGCTGTGGGCGGAAGGTTAGGAGTCGGAGGGTTGAGGCTGATAAGAGGGCTCGGGGAGGGATGGTTGAGGAGACTTAAATTAGATAATTCTGAACAGAGATATGGAAACACACATATAATTTGCAATATAAAGAAAAATATTGAACGACTATCAAAAGACGGGCTAAGCCACTTCCTTGAATATACTGTCTTTCATTGGTCTCCTGTGAAGGTGTATGGCGTAATACTAGAAATTTGTGTTTAGTAATAAGCAACTGCGTAATTTAAGCCTCATCTATATAGCGTTATTTGCTTTGAAATATCCTTATCTCAATCTCTTACGAGACTTTCCCCGTCGAAGCTTCCAATGCTTCAGAGCCTCTGTGAGCACGCTTCTTGTATCGGATGGTCGATGAGTATTGCAGACAGAACTCTTCAATGTAGGGGTGCGTTCGCACGGTTGCTAGGGATTTATGTATTTTGTGATTCTATAACATAAGTAGCTTTCTAATGAAGAACAGTGATGGTGGTGGCAATACGTGCGAAATTTGACTTCTAGTTACCCAACAGCATGGATAGGGCATCAAATGGTAATGTAGCTGCTGAGTGATGTGTGAACATCCAAATCTACCAAATGATGCCAACATCAAATGGATAATTGCATGGAGCATAACTTAATATCCAGAAGCTCTCCTCACAACTAGCATCACAGTCACGGTCTCAGCAGCCACTAAGACACAAATATCAACAGCATGCTGTATTGCTAATTTACTATGCATCCACAACGGAGCAAAGAAGCTCTTGCAAACGCTGGCGTCAAGCGAATAATCGTACAAGCCACGGCATAGCATAGCGGGCATCCGTAAAACAATGAACCATCCAGAGAAGAGAAATGAAAGATACAAAATCAGTAAAAACGCCGTCCAATGCCTTTCATAACTTTAAGCCATAGCCCCACCTTGCGGAGGAGGTCTACCTTGCTCGCTGGCCGGCTGACTACCGGGGATGGGGGGTAGAGTCTCCACTACATCACCGGGACCGCCGAGACTCGGGGTCTCGGGCAGCTTGATTGGCACGTTTGGCACGACAGGCTTATTGAGCTTCTCGCCACGCACGACCTTGAAAGCTTCCTCTCTGTCGAGCGTCTCGTAGTCAACAAGCGCCTTAGCGAGGAGTTCGAGTTCATTGTGCTTCTCTTTGAGAAGAGCCGTCGCTCTTTGGCGACCCTCTTCCACCATGCGGCGAACTTCTTGCTCAATTAAGAGCTTCGTTTCCGAGGAGAGGCGGTTGTGGTTGGACTTGAGGTCTACATTGCCAAGCTTATCGGACATACCGAATTGAGTTACCATGGCGTATGCTATACGGGTTGCTTGTTGAAGATCCTGCTGAATGTTAGTGTGTTGAAGGGCAGACATCATTAAGATTGATAACTTACAGATGCAACACCACTGGTGACATCACGTTCGCCATAAATAAGCTCCTCGGCAATCTTGCCTCCAAGACATACATCAATGTGAGCAAGGTATTCACGCATTGAAGTAGAGTATTTGTCAATCTCCGGGAGATGCATAGTCATTCCCAATGCTTGGCCACGGGGCATGACAGTGATCTTGTGAAGTTGGTTGGCACCATCAGTATACATGCATACGAGCGCATGACCAGCCTCGTGATAAGCAGTCATTTCCTTCTCCTTAGGAGTAATAACCATTGACTTCTTTTCAGCACCCATCAAAACCTTGTCCTTTGCCCATTCGAAATCAAGCATAGAGACAGCCTTCGCCTTGGCCTTGCTAGCATGTACAGCAGCTTGGTTGATAACGTTTTCAAGTTCAGCACCAGAGAATCCAGGAGTACCAGCGGCGAGAGCCTCAAGGTTGACATCAGCACCAGCCATAACGTTCTTCATGTGGTGTTTCAGAATAGCCATACGTCCACGAACATCCGGAAGACCGACAACAACATTGCGGTCAAATCGTCCAGGTCTGGTCAAAGCCTTGTCAAGCATCTCTGGGAAGTTCGTCGCTGCAAGAATAATAACCCCACTGTTTTGTTCGAAGCCATCGAGCTCGGTAAGAAGCTGGTTAAGGGTTTGCTTCACATAAGCAGCATCCTTTGCGTTTCGCTTGCCACCAATAGCATCAAGTTCGTCGATGAAGACAATAGCTGGGGATTTACCCTTGGCAGCAGTAAACAGTTCGCGAACACGCTTGGCACCAACACCGACGTAGACCTCGTCGAACTCGCTGCCAGACATAAAGAAAAATGGAACACCAGCTTCACCAGCAACAGCACGTGCAAGCAAGGTCTTACCAGTACCAGGTGGACCAACGAGAAGGACACCCTTTGGAAGCTTACCACCAAGAGTAGAGAATTTATCGGGATTCTTCAAGAAATCAACAAGCTCCTGGAGTTCCTCCTTGGCTTCGTCGCAACCATGAACATCAGAAAAGCGGACATTCTGGTGCTCGGCCTTGGCCTCATTGTCCATCTTTCCCATACCTGGCTTCTTCAACAGACCAATAGACTCAACTAGCATCGTAATGACCACTAATGACAAATATGTTACCAAACCAAAGTAGAAGAGGAATTTGACCCATTTGAAGATTGTACCCCCAATGGATTCCTCAACGACAACGTAAAGAGGAGCTTCCTTTGCACCAGTGTTGTCGCCACTCTTGCCTTGGGAAACAGCAATATTGCCACCATGAGCGTTTGCCGCAACAGCTTGACCAACGGCTTGTAATTGAGCATTAGTCAAACCACTGTTGGACAGGCCAGCATCGCCTCCAAATTGTCCCAAGTTCGCAAGGGCCTTGTGGTAAGCGGCGTCACAGGAAGGGTTCGTAGCGAATCGACCGGTTCGATATCTCTCAACGATGATAGCAGACATGTTGGCGCGCAAGAGAGCTTGATAGAAGGCGTTTTGAGCAGTGGCACTAGAAGGGTTCTTGTTTGCGGTCTCTTCCATGTGAGCGAGCAGATTCCGTGAAGCATTGCCCATGCCAAACGATCTGCGCTGCGTATTCCATGCTTGAGATAAAACGGATGACGATGATCTTTGTGAGCGGAATGGTCGAAGAGTCGAGTAAGAACGAGCCGTGGAAGATGTCGAGTATAGAGAATGAGCGATAGAGTTGTTAATTGCTGACGAAGCCGATGTCGCATGTCGAAGGGAGAGAGGATTGCTTTGTTGAGCAGTTCGGAGACCCACGAAAGAGCGGCTCATGCAGAGAGGATTAAACCTTGATATAGAGGGCATCATTTCAGCGACTGAAGAGAGCTGCAGCTTGAAAAGTGGTTAGCACTCATCTCATCCAGCATGGCGCAAGAATATCATTGGGGGGGTACAGCGGCGCCACTCACAGGTAATGAAGCCTTGAAGGCCATGGTCTAGGAATTGCGGCTCCCAGCCGAGTGTCAGTTAGAGCAAAGTATATATTAAGAATCGTCGGGACTGGTCAGAGGGTATTCCAACGATATTCAGAACCCTCAAAAGGGTATTGATGTTGATGAGAGTCGCCTGTCTCACCACTTTCTGGGGATATCGTGACGCTGCTCTTCGGGTCGCTAAACCGCGCTAGCGCAAAAGTCGGCCGTGGAAGCTTCCACGATTCCGACTGGCGTTTGCTGCATTACCACCTCAATCGTTCCAGTGCCTCATAAATGAATGCTCAAGACACTTTTTGCTACTGCATGCTGCACGAGTTAACTGAATGAGCAGGGAAAATACGAGATTCTTCTCCTGTGACTTGCATGCTCACATGTATGCAGGTGGGAGCTATCTCTGTATGTATGTACATATTAATGGTCTAGTCAACACAACCTGCAGATCAACTCATATGTGTACCGTGGCTTGTTACCGTCCAACCTGTCAAGAGAATTGGAATCATCTTTCACTTTAGATGGAGACAGACAAATATATCAAATGATCACATATCACTACGACTCAAATATGCAATATGATATATGTACGAATCAGTAGATTTTCCTCATTTTTCAGAATAATATATAGATGACGTAGATACACAACATATGCCCAAAAGTAGAACAGCAGTGCAAAGGTATAAACAAACAAGTGACCTGCCCCATATTGATACAAAGATAATAAATAAATGCCTCGAAAGGGAGCCTCCCCCAACATTCCCATCCTTCACCCGCTAATATGTAGGATTAATAAAGACAAAAGAACGAGATGAAACGACCAAGGAAATAGAGCTTGCCACACTCCGCTATAAATGTACTGGAGGCATTTAATCGTAACACCGTAACAGTTTATCGTTGGACAAATAAACGCAAACAGACAGAACTTTGACAATGCTATGGTGACCATAAAAAGAAACAAAAGGTAGGACGGCTAACAAGACTAGAGAGCTTTATGGAATCGGAGAAAATAAGAAAAAGAAACATGAAAAATATAAATGGGAAGGTCGAGAGCACCTGGTAACTACATAAAGTAGATTGTTTTGGGTATTTCTGATGCTGATGCCCAATAGTAGTTGCTGGGCTGCTTCATGACAAATGATGGTACTAATGCGAAGTACATCAAAACCATGGAGTATCAAGCCGGATAGTAAACAAGAACAGTGAAGAGCGAGCCTTCCGTAATAATACACAATGAGGAGGAAGTAATTAAGTTTAAGGCGATATGGTTGGTTTTTTGGTAGAACGGATGTACGGCGTCCTATAATTGTTCGATGCGAGCGCTGGGCATTTGTAATGAGTGGTCTTCGAAAGTATCAATTTTTGCTCCCCATGGATCGTAGACATTGCTGAAAGGATGTACATTACCAACCACCTCAATTGTTGGCTGGTAGGCAGTATTACCATACCACTGTTCCTCTGCCTGAGACACTGGCTGGTATTGCTCTTGGCTTTGGATGACTCGAGGAAGTGCCGCAGCCAGATGTTGTGGAGGCCCTTGGCTCATCAGAGGTGCCGACTGGAATCTGTTGACAGTTTGCATCTCAACCGGTGATGAGTTGAGAGAGTATGCTGTAGGCTGGTTGTGGGTGTAATATAGGTCCTGCGATGTCGTACTACGTCCAGATGCAGATGAGAAACTTCCAGGACTGCTGTGAATGGACTCTGTCATCACTGGCAATTGTTGACTGGAGTTCGAGAATGGAATCTCGTGCACTGAGTGATGACGATCTGGCATCTGTGGTCTCGTGATATGGTAGTTGTGAATTCCAAGTGGAGCGTTGGTGTTCAGAGTTGCTACGCCTGGATTATTCTGCTCTGGGACGTAATATGAGCGCTGCGAGAAAGGCTGTTGGAGGAGATGTTGAGAGTTCTGAGACAGAACTGGTGATGGGGAGTATTCGGAAACTCCTGTGGCAACACTATGTCTGTGGACGAAGCCTTGTGGCATGCCATAACTCTGCATTGGTTGTTGACCAAAATCCGCGAACGAGTTCGCTCGGTGTAGGTTGTGACCTGGGTGCAAAGATGAAGCGGCAGACATCGCATAGCTTTGTGGCCAGTGTCCTTGTCCAGAGTGTTGTGGGGTGGTTGGGGAATCTGCAGAGTCTGACTCAGAGGTCTCCCCATCATCAAGCTCCATAGAGTGGATGCCGCGCTGGTGGGATCTGCGCTGATGCTTGACCATTGTTGTCTTGCGGCAGAAGCTGGATGATATTGTTAGTATTAGATTCAGTGTTCATTCAAGAGTCTGCAAACCTCTTCAAGCAGCCTTCGTGAGCACATTTGTAAGGGCGTTTGCCAGTATGGATACGACGGTGACGAGCAAGACTCGAAGACTAAAGAATGTCAATGTTTACATCTCAAGTTGAAGGATCATATAAACTGACATCTGAGAATCGTTTGCCACAGCCAATATGTTGACATTGATGCGGCTTCTCGCCAGTATGTGTGCGGATATGAACAGTCAAAGCACTTCTCTGGATGAAGCTCTTTCCACAGCCTGGAGTCATACACGAATATGGGCGTTCATTTGTGTGTATCCGATAATGTCTTTGCAAATCTGACTTTCTGTTGAAGGACTGAGTGAATGAGTCAGCATGGTACTTCTTTGATATCCCCCATGGTCACGAACCTTGTTGCAACTCTCCCAATCACACTGGAAAGGGCGTGATGTTGGCTCATTCTCAACCAACTCCATGAGTTCCATTTTGATTTTTGATTTTTTTTTTCGATGAAAAGATTCCTGTGATTTTGGAGAATCACTGTCAATTGGATGCAAGCGTTGGTCTAATGTAGGTTGGTGATGATCAGGCCTGGGTATCGTAATCCTTGAGGTTATCGAAAGACAGTGACGGAGTACGGAGGTAAGGCGAAACCGTTGATGCAACAAGAGCTGCAAGTCATGCAAAAAAGAGCCACCCAAGTTTTATTGCGTATAGACAGATGAATGAAGTGCAGAATGGAGTCGATGTCTGAAAATAATACTTTGTATGCGGCGTGAAAAAGACAGCGTCCGGCGCGAGGGTAGGTCGAGAGTATCAAGTCAAGCAGAGGGGCTCTAACAATGATAACAGTAGGGGGATGATTATATAAACAAAATTGATGGACCAGAAGACAATATCCAAGAGAGGAAGGGTGTGTATATATGTCCAAGGAGGTCAAGCAGACCTGTAGTTGTCAGAATTATTTGTCGACGAGGATGTCTGATGGGAATGTTGAAGATGGAGGAGAAGGGTGTTTACATACTTTCTTGAATTATGAGAAGTAGCGGCAGTCTCCCGGGTCACTCACCAATGCAGTATGGTGGGGCGCACGCACACTAAAAATTACTGCTTAAGGGTCTCCACGGTTTTGTTCTTCAATTGATGATAGTGGAAGTTTGGAAGAGACTCTAGGAGGAGCCGAGTAAGTCAATCTGGGCCACGGGAGCGGGAGTTGTAGAAGAAGGACCGTGGGACCTTAGTCGGTAGTGAGATAGTGTCTTGGAGCTTTGGAGCAGAGCCGTGGGCAGAACCTTGGAAAAATGCAGAAGGGAGCTGGCCTTAGTCCTCGATTGTAACAGTTCCGGGGTGGATATCTTTTAGACGTTAGGGCGTCAGCTTGTTTCGACGTCGACAGCTTGGATACAGGCGGCGTGTGTTAGATTTTCGAAACAGGGACCATTCTTGAACGGGTAGATCAACAATTACAGATTGCTCGTGGCTAAGGATCGTTCAAGGATCTTGGAGGCGCGCCAACGTTGAACTGGCGGCCAGTTGTTCAGCTGTAAGGATGATGGCTGTAGAGCAAATCTGGAGTAGTTTTGCTGGCTCTGCAGATGATCAATTCTCACACGACGAAGAGCGGAAGGATGCTTTTCCTTCGTGCTCTGTGCGGAGATATCACTATCAGGGAGTATTCGCGTTCTCGTGAGAATGCGTATGTGTGAATTTCAAAAACAGCGTGCGCTCTAACAAACGGAGATGACAGGCAGAAAATAGATAAGGGATATATAGGAATAGTGGCCCCAAATGACGAAAAGCCTCGAGTCCACTCCTTCTATAATTTAGAGGTAATAGAGTTGTGGAGGTATAACTTTCTGGAAATTTTTGAGTCAGAACAGCATTGACCAAACATAGCATCAATGAGGCGCTGCTGATCTAGATATAATACGCGAAGTCTGCCAAGAACCTGCTCTCTCATAGGAAAGACTCTCGCGGGCAGAAGAGCAGATCTCATGCGTAAACCAAACATGCAGAAACGCAGAGTTGCGCGTGGGAGGAGGTCTTTTGCGTTGCCTTTTCCCACTGACCCTGTCCTGTCTTCTCAGGAACAGCTTGCAGCACGGAGTAGAGACCTTGAAAGAGAGTGCAGTCGGGAGCTGCGTGGATGAACTACACTTGATCAAGATCAGTGTGCTTGACAAAAGCCGTATACATGACCAGGTCCTCTCTCTCTTCTCAGACAGACTTCTACTCTTTCCTGGCTGGCTATCGCTAATCCAGCTTTGTAAGAGGAGGTCGGCCAATGGACTCCGTACGCAATCCAGCAAATAGTCTCTCGCTCATTGTCTGTCCATCTCTATCCTAGGTATTGACCAAGGGGGTGCAACGGAGGCAGGCATTGGCTTCATGGGGCATAGTCGAATTGTGCCAGCTCAAATCCTAAGGGGATACAACATGGATTTGATGTAGGTAAGTGTGTGTGTACATACTACTTACTTTGGAGAAGAACATGACAATAGACTGGGGAGGGGGATTGCATGCCGGGGAGGGGTGCGCGGTTTGTACATACTGTGGAGTGTTAGAAATACTACAGGGAGGTGGTAGCTGTAGTGGCAGATTTAGTCATACGGGAAGAACACTGTAGCACCGGCGTGAAGAGTGAAGTTATGTATGTACGAAGAACGATACGGCAAGCATTGAGAAGGTATGATGTACTCATTTTATGATGAATATACTAATCGTGATGCTGCTGGTGAGATTGTATGGTTGTACAGTTGAATAATTCTGTGGTGTTTGTTATATTGTTGCGCTGAAACTCATATTCATTCAGTCATGCATTCATACATACATATATACACTTACAGTACAATCATGCGCTTGTACCGTGTTGCACTCCCAGTGACATACAACTTTTTTCAAGCGTCGACCGTTGTATGGAGGCATGTGTATGGAGGCATATATGTATGTACATACATACATACATACATACATACATACAGTACGCACGCATTCGGAGTACATACATATATTACGCTGTGATGATTAGATGCTTACTTTGGATGAAGGGAGGGTGACTGATGCAGTGAGATAGATAGCAGAGAAGAAGGTCCAGCTCTTAGTAAACTCTTCTCCGACTGTACTGTGATAATGACAGGGAACAGGCATATCAATGTGCTGTACGAACAGGGTAACCTTGCTGTAGCGTGTGGTAAGGCCCTGAAGCAGCTCCATGGACTTTCGCCCGGGGAGAACGCTTGCATGCTACCGACCGATAGTACAGTAGGCCTACAGAGAGAAGCAGAACATCCTCGTTTTGTGCTGTCGTCCCCCTGGCCCGCCACCAGAATGCAGTCAATCGTCAAGAAGTTAGTTCGCAGGTGTATGAGGAGTAGGTATGTATGACAAGGCACATCCAGATGTGCGGTTGAGGACGAGGGGCATGGCTGTACTACCTAACAGTACGTTATTCACCACTAGCACAATAATCACCATCATTGCAACAAGGTCGTACCCCTCTTTGCTACTTTGCATTGTATTTCGAAGCAGAAAGGCCTTCGGTGGCGGTAATTGCATTGAGATGTACCCTCATGCCATTGACTGGTGCACGGTATGGGATTCGAATTATAGATTACTTCTGCTGGTTGGCGAAGGAGATACTTACGGTAGGAGGATGTGGTTTCTCACAGAGCACAACGGGGCATGGCATAAATGAGCTTTTGCCCCGTTTTCGAAGATTTGCCGGGCAAATCGAAGCTTCAATCGAAGTTACGGCGCACCAGGGTGTACCGGATACAATCAAGTACTGAAAATCACGAACAATAACGTGAGTGGGAGAAGGGGGTTATAGCAGCAAGTGGTGCTTGTGAGGGGGGTAATCAAGAGTTATTGCTCTCACCACAATGATGTGTTGTGAAGATGTACCGAACATGAATGCCAGAAAGTCTTGAAATGGCCCATATGTGATCATACTTTCATCTTCTTTTTTCGCAATGGGATATGGAAGCGTATTTCTCGAATTATGGAGTATCTACGGATCAACACATAATATCATGCACGGCGTTCATTGCCGACCTCAACGGACGTAGTTATGGGTCGAGTTCCCAGAGAAAGCAAAAGCAAGTCGACACTGCAGCATGTTGTGTGACATTTTCGATACCGGGATAACGGCATCGGTAGAAATCGATACCCGCCCTGCGTCTGAAGCCCATTCGCACGACTACGACTACGACGACAACTTCAATCCAGAAGAGGTTTTCTTGCCGTGGGCATATCACAATGTTGCTATGGCTATGGGTAGCCTCGTAACTTTCAATCTTGTACATCGTGTATCGTACAAGCAAATCAAGGATGCAGGAACGCTGCGATTAAGGGTCGGGATTATGGAATAAGGGTATCGATCGGGTTAATGATCAAATCGGATATTTGATTGAGAAACACATGGCCACAACCAAGCAGAATCAGGTACTAAACCTATGGAATCAAACGACTACGAACCAACATTACTTAGCTCAGACGTATCCTAGAGGCTTAGACATTAATAGCCATGCGATATAGTGTCGAGATATTAGGGAGGACTCTCTGATGGATCGAAAATGGATTGAGAGAAGCGCAAGAAGAGGGAAAAGGAATATACTGACATGGTTCACCTGGGCGCGCATAGTCGCGAGTGATGAGAAAATCCGACTATGAACAATGATAATATGAGTAATGGTTGAGATTTTTTTCCCCTTCTTTTTTTTTCCCCGAAAAAAGAGATGAACATGCGATGCGTACACATTAATGATCGACCGGAGTCACCAAAACTAAAAATGAAAATTTTCTCTTCGAACCTCGTCAGGAATTTAATATACCTGATAGTGATCTAAACCACTTCCTTAACAATGATCCTAAGAATAAAGCACGATTAAGCTCCTTGCAGAAGGGGGTGACGGTGATCATCCTAATGAGAACTCGGCAGACTCTTGGTCTCAGGAGCCCATCCTTGCTGTCACGCGTCTGAAGAGGAGGCATGCGGTGGAGCACTTCTCATAGAGCAAAGCACGCGTGCCGGTATCTTAACGACTGCCCTTCTTTCTGCTGTCTTTCAGTAAATGTCTCACTGGACCTTGTCCTGATATGTTGTGTGCCGTTGTGATGAAGCAGGAGATATCCCGATTTACTGGAGTACATGCGAGTTGACCTCTTGCACGTTGATACTCTTTGGTAATAGATACTTTGATCTGAAATTGGTACAGAATGCGTAGATATCTCCGTGAGTGTCTCGCACACAATGGTAGGTCGTACTCTACTGTACCTACGGAAAACGAACTGGTGTGCTAAAGGCGAACGAAGGAATATCTCTCCTCTTCCATTACCGTTTGATGCAATTTGGTGAATTAAGGTATTTGGGCTATCTACCATCGTACCCAAGTTTGCTCCTTCAAGCTCCACATCCAGGCCGCGCTCCATATCTCTGGCCCAGCGTAACGCATCGAATGAACACTCGACCATCCTTGACTGCCGGCACCAGAAGCAGCTTAGAACAGGCACACGGCAGAGCTGATGATGTCGATACTGCAACATAATCTGGATGCAGTGTCTGCCCGAATAAGTGTTCAGATTCGCGTTTCTTGACACAAATTATCATCAGATGCATCAATGACATTCGACAGCTTAATATGTAGAACCGAGGACCTGTTCCCATACATATTACGTTCCTAATTAAATTATATCAGTGACATTCGGACAGCTTAACATGCAGAACCGAAGACCTGTTCCCATACAGATTACGTTCCTAATTGAATCATTCCATTGCCTATGCAAAATCGAGCCAGGTCTCGTTAAGCAAGGTTGGTAACTTATTACTTGACTACACGCCACCAGATAAAGTTTCCCTACTGACGGAGCTACCTATGAATTCCAAGATGTCCTTTGCGAGTCATGCGCACTACCCGCAATGTTTAGGGTTCAGCTCAAAACGTAGAGTAAAAATGAAAGGCAAATGATGACATATTCTTAGACACATTTTACCTCGTTACTTTTTTCTACTTTACTTTGAAAAATGGAGTTGTGTGAGGCTTGCCCGTCAAGATGTCTTATCTTGATGCTTAACGATGGACTTATTCTCTATCAAAAACCACCCATGACCAACATATGAAAATACTTGACTTGCCCTTGGATAGATCGCGGCGCTTTGTCTTTTCTCCTTTTTTTCCCTTCTTAAATCACAAGGGAAAAGTAATAGTAGAAAAAGAATTTCGGAGAGTACCATGGAAATATCAACAGAGAAAAGAATACTGGGACCATTAATGACCCGCAGCGATGGCCGAATTTGATTCTCTTCATTTCTCCAGGCGTAATTACTCCGCTTCCTAGAGAATGTAGAAGAGAACACTTCGTTACCATGCTCCCACTGTGCATGACCATGACGCCTGTTATTGCGCAAGCAATATATTCCTAAGACTTTTCCCGGCTGCGGGGCATTCTCTGGTGGATTTGAACAGCCAATATTGCTGAGGACACTTTTCTAGAAGACGAAAGTCCGAAAGTGCGTAGGAGATACTAAAAAGAGGAAGTTTGAATATTACTATATAATTATGGGAATTCAAGGTTGAATGGGGCGTTCGAGGGGGGCTCCAAGGCGGCCCGCTGGCTAACTTTCAAAGCATTGGCACACCAAGATACATAGTGGCATCGATGTAAGCGATGTAACCAAGTGATTCATTACTGGAAAAACTGAGTTTTGTCATGAAACGAGGGACAGGAGGACTATCGTGCACAGTCTCTGTATTCATTCCATTGCGCAATACCACATTGTGTGCACAGCGTTGAAGGCGATGGTACCGCAGAGCTGCCAGTGCCATCAGTGGCATGATAGCCTTGATGACCCCGAGATCGCGCCTATGGTCGTATAGTACAACGTTGCGATGTTACGACGTCGCTTGGTGAAGTATATTGTTATTTTTGATTTGATATGTATTTTTTACGAAACACAAAGTGCATACATACATACATGTAAAGTCCGTTTGACCTAATCCGTATGCGTGGGAGTACCTCCCATGTCCATGGGCCGGCTTAACACATGCGAGAACAAATGAATTCCATACATAATATATATTACCTGACGGAGTGCTCCGTATGAATCCCCGTCCATTCCACGCTGCCCGTGAGATGGTTAATATGGACGACAAACTTTGTTGACCTTGTTGTCCGCTCACACCTTTTCAGCCACTGCGGTACCCAGGTAAAATCTAGGTTGGTCCTTCGTCAGTCCCCGAAAGTAAGCAAGTATCTGGATGCAGGCTAGACCCTACCAGTGTCTGTTCTACTGGGTCAGTGACCGCTCAGTGGTATTGGACATCGAGAACTTGTGCAAGTATACGCTGGTCATTGAGACACTCAGTCGTCGTCCTTGTCCCTTATTCCGCCGACGATGCCGATCAAGATCCTCGATCAATATCGACATTAATTCTACGGCATATCATCTTTACAGCATGGTCAGGGATGTGTGTACCAACCAGCCACTTGCACCAGATCATGTGCGTAATATTAATAGAGCAAACCACTCACTGCCATTGGAATTCCAAAGTTTGTAACCGAGGCTGATGGTGAGTACTTTGGGATTGGAAGTATGTACAAGTAGGAGCCGTCAGAACGGAACGGAGACTACAGAAGACTCACCCATATAGAAGTCATAGCATGCTATGTACAATTCTCCTTCATCATGCCCGGCATAGATATGCAACCCGACGAGATTGGCGACTTGTCCATACAAGTCTAATCACTAACTTCACAGCCATGTGCTGTTCCTGCGCAAATATGTGCGGCCCATCCCACTCCATCTGTTTCGCAGGGGGGGATCATCATTGTGGAGGGTGTGATGTCGAAGGCACTTATTGTTCTCGACTTTCTCTCCCTCCCCCTCTCTCTCTTGGTCGGCCATTGACGGCACACAAATCCTGCGCAACGTCGGCATCTTCAGAAAACCCCCCACAGACAGGGCAATTGGGTGTTCAACTTGCATATCTTCACCGCTTCGGCAATAACAATAGTTCACTGTCTACTGCGTATGTGCCCATGTCTTTCCCCCTCTTCGAATCCCTTCCACTTTGTCGGACAAGCATTTCTTGAGGTTGTCAGCGCACGGGGCCAGGCACGAAGCAGCAAACGGACAGGCAAGCGAGATGCACATGCGGGTTGTGACAGTTGGGTCTGGCAGTGTCCCAAGCATACCTAGGTACATACATAACATCCACCACCGTTATTGTATCCACTCTGCAGGAGCGACTCACTTCCCCACTACACCATATGGATGTGAATTTCTCTGTATCGAGGTCTTGATATTCAAATCTGCCGAGCCATATTTCCTCGTTCAGTACCCGGAGTGGAGTTTTCTCATCAGTCATTCATGACTGTAGTCCGTGAGGTGAAGCTTATCACATCGTAACTTTTATCTCGTACGGCTACATGTCTCTGGAAAATTACCAGTGCGAAAGAGAAGACGCAATTGAAGAAACGTGCCCTTCGCGGCATCGGGATTCCATGATATGAAACTTGAAGTTGTTTAATTACTTGTGGCGTAGGTACATACTTTCCGAGAGGCTGGAGAACGTGGGACCTAAAAATGGCTAGCATATACCTTGTCCTGACGCTCTCTCACTCCACATCTTTTTGGGTCTTCGTGTCACACATACTACTATCTATGCTGTATGAAGAAGAACTCCTCGTCTATCTCTACGAATATCACGTCAACAATATTCCGCCCACAGAAGTAGTATTGTGCAACGTTATTGCTTTCTGTTCATTGATGTATTGGTCGAAACCGCTTTGAAACACTTGGATTCCATGGTTGTGTTTATCCGGAACGGTTCTATGTCCTACTTCGGCGACAAAACTCGTATCTAACGGCCATTATATTCCCCCAGAAGCGAGCAAACAGACATTTCTTCATCTTTGCGACTGATACAAAAATAATGATTTTGTATTTCGTAGTGTTCAGTAAGGTCTAAAGGTTATCATGATTAGGGTTCATTGTGCGAATCTCGATGGTGCATCAGTGGTGGTCTATCATATCACAAAATCATCTAGACTTCTTGGTGCTCAATTATTCACCCGATCTGGAATCGAAGAATCCGTATCCAGAAACGAGGGCTTGACTGGTCCAGATCATGCTCCTCCGTAGGACCTTCATCTTGAAAGATGCTCGACGGAAGGGCAATGTATATCCCGCTGAAGGCGTTTCTTTGTGGCTTAGTCTGTAAGATCTTAGACGCCTCTCAACACTCGACAGTGTCGATCCAAAGGATCAAACCCGGAGTTGATTTGCAGCACAATACGCCGTATATGCCCATGTGCGAGTAGTACCCAAGGATTGCGGTCGGGAGAATAATAGGAACGATTTGCAACAAGCCGATGATCCCACGATATGAGCTTCTCTCTACGTCGTTGCCACGGGCTATTTCAACAAGCTGCACCTAAATCCGAAGTGCATGCGCATCCTCAGAGACGGCAGCAATCGTGTCTAAGAACTGGTTCTTTTGTCCGACACACAGACCAAGAGGTGATGGATAGTCGTTGATCTAGTGTCTCAAGGATTCGAGCCGCGATCGATGGATAAGAGCACACAGCATGGGCTTCAAAACACTTGTCAAACGGCATCAGCCAGGGTTTGTTGGGCTGTCCTCGTTCCTGACTAAAGAGCGGGCTGCTACCTCTTCCGGCCGATTCTTCTTTGTGTCACTGGAATGCCTAGACGTGGATACACGTCAAGGTCACATCGTGCCATCGGTCTCTGAGGACAGTGGGGGAAAGAAACACAGGAAAATGCTTAGATAGTGTGATTATCCTATGTCCAGAGTAACATCGAGAGTTATTTGTAATGCTTCATAAGGATCTATATGTGATTACTTTCCGATGGCTGCGGTAGAGTTGGCCCATTTTGGATGTGTACATAAACTTTGATATCCATATTTACTTCATGCTTAGTATTTACCGTGCATACTGGGTAGGATTCCCACCGAGCGACAGACCGTGCAGTGTAGCATCGAGCAAGATTGGTGTCTTCATGAAAATTAGGGCTTGTGTAAGAAATACCACCGTTTAAACACGAAATATGAGTGAAAATAGGGCCTCTGTAACAAACACCATTATAAGCACGGAATACGAGTAATAACTCTAAAGATACTTCCGCATTCTCATTTCCTGAGTTGTAAGGCCACATTTGAATGACTACCTAGGACATCATCCCATACCAAGGTAATCCTGGAAAATACTGTTTAGCAGTATCCGCCTGACATTTAGGGCAATAATCATAAAAAATAGGTAGCATTGAAGACGGAGCATTCGCCGCTATCATGAAGGATTCTGAATCTTAGTGTGCGAGCGGAGTTCGCTGTCCCTCATGTCTACAAAAAGTGATGATATCTGATTTCTATGTCTAACGGCATAATCATCATCCGTATGTGCAGTCAACTAATCCTCTGCTCTGTAACGTCATGACATCTTATCTTCCATAGATGACGACCAGAACACAAAGAGTGACATAGACAGAACCCCGTAGGCTTTTCCCGAATCAATGCCATCCTTCTAGGTGGCCATTCCTCAACTAGGCATAATTTATGTTGGGAGTATCAATACGTAGTGTTCATAAATCATATCTGGGCATCTCCTCATCCGTATCATCTATCACGGACAAACCATGGTGACATCGCGTCTCGTATACAAACCATTCCCAACTCCTGTGAGTAGAAAAGTTCCGTTTGCCCTAATAAACCGGATTTCGCCATCTAAGCCTATTGGTCCTCGTATATATGGAATAACAGAATACTGTAAATATGGCGCTGCACCTGGACATCTCGAGTCTTACTCCGAGTACCTTACTCTGTATGGTACAAGCTGTTTTTCCACAGCAGCTGAAAGACGGACAATCTTTACCTGAAGCTGCTTCACAAAAAGCCTCAAGACTTCTTCGGCCCTTACAATCTCGCCCGACGACTGTTGTCTTTCTTGGAGTTTTTGTTCTAGCTCTCCATAAGGTTGGTGTTGATCACCCGTCTCTCTCTCTGACAGACTAGCGACGTAAGAAGCATGGGAATTTGAAGGGTCGCTAGAAATAGCCCAAATTATTAGTCCATTCTACCTCCAAAAGTTAAACTATCTTCTACCACAAGTGAGGTATTCTTGGTATGTTTTTGCTGCAGATAGAGTAAAATATGGAGTACACTTTTTTTTAGTACTTAAGCCAAGGGCCACTGTTCGCAGTAGATGGAATTCCAGGTTGGTATCTCCAAAAAAATAAAAAAAATTCTCTGTACTTTACTCTTGGCAACTTGACTCGCAACTGACTGATGGCGGGCCTCTGATAAGTGTTGGGTGCTAAGCTAGGAAGTTGGAGCTGAATTACATGAGTAGTTGGAAATAAATGGGGAAATTTCCCCAGCCACATTGGACAAAAGAGAGGGTATATCGGACTTCTGTCCGGATAAGGTTGCAGTTAGTCTCAAGACTGTGCGTTGGAAGCTTGGAATTGCACCACGCTGGGAGAAGGCCTGTTAAATGCCACTACTTGATAGATCGTGCCCCTTAGGTTTGGCGTGGTGGGTGCGAATAAATTGAATGTGTAGATTTGCTCAGCTCTAGAATACTTTAGTATAAAATCAAAATCAAATTCTGAACAACAGTGATCTTCTGCCAAAAATAATACGAAAATATAAACCCTGTATTATCGCTCCTGTTTTGGAGAACGAAAGTGGCTTTATATTACTAAAGACTCCTAGAGGGGGAATGGTCAACATGCAGTCAGTTCTGCTCCTCATCCCAAAGCGATAATTGGCACATCCTACTCAAGCTCACGCTTAAGCATCAGAGCAGCCCGTTGTCATCCATGGCACACCCAAAGTGTGCAGAAAGGTCTTAGACGGCAGATACTAGGCTCGAAGTATGCTCAGATTAGTCTTCTCCACTTGCCACTGCCGCTCAACTGGGGCTCAAAGCTGTCAGCGCCGCCGGGGGTATTCCTGAATGCGATACCCCAGAGGTGGAGCAGCGACAGAAGAGAAGAGAAAGGGAAAGCAGTAGGAGATAGTGTGGCTGGCTGTCTCAAACTTATGCACAAAATCAGTCGAGCCGTTCGTTCGTATTTGTGCGGAAATTATGTGACCTACAAGACTGTAGTTTACATTATCTCAGACAGTTCAGTTCTCGCAACTATTCCGAGTACGAACATGTGGCACTTGACACTAAGGTACCTAGGTACCGCTGCTCGTCATGAATGCAATATAGCTTATCAGCTTATCTACTATCTATCTAACTCTGCGCCCAAATACATAGCCAGTGTTTTGCCTTAGAATGCAGCAAGTGTGGTGCAAAACGACTAAGATATTCCACCTTCTTTTACGTACAGTCGTAGGGATGTTCCTTTTACTCGCTTAAAACATGTAGTCTGAATCCTCTGCAGATCACTGTCTGTTCGTTCAATGAACTTAACGCCAGTGTACATAAACGTACAGTACCCGGTACCTGAGAGTTGTATGTACATGTTGCTCTTGCGAAGGTACTCAGTACCTGTACATATGTATGTACTCTGCACCTACGTACTGATAACACATCATTAAAACACAAGGCTGCCACATAGATTCAGGATCCTATCAAATCGACCACCAGGATTTCTCGTTTCACTTGGAACAGAACTTCCATCGATGATCGATGATCGATGATCGTCCACGAGGTCTGGATGATATACCAGCAATGTCTTCAACTAGATGATAGAGAATCCAACAATTTTCCAATCAGTTGACGTAGCCAACGGACAAGGCTCACCTTAGCTGGTGATTCACGATTCTTGACGTGAAGTAGTTCTCGGATATCTGTTCCGTGGAACTCAACTGCCCGCCACCATTGCTTGATACTCCAACTTGAAAGCTTGGCTTGCCATCCAACAGTTTGATAGCAGCACAATGCCATCAGTGCCACATCCTCCGTTGACTCGATTACCGTAACAGCATATGAAGGGGGGTGAGTAGAGGGGTATTCTCTCGTCCTACATCGTTCACGTCTCAGGCCCCTACAGCACGTGGAATCTGTCGATCCCCTGAACTCTACTCCATACTGCTGCTGCATATGCATACATGCAATGTAGCAGCAGCAAGGTAAAAGGAACTTGCCATGCTCCTCGTGCTGCTGCAGTATCGTTTGAAAAGGCCGTCTTTGAAACCCAACAACAGCAACAGGCATCACAGAGATGGATGCGCCGTCAGGACGCAGGGTCGAAGTGAAGTCGTCGATGTCCATCCCACTCCTCATCCTGCCATGCTCATGTGCCTCAAAAAGACTTCCTCTAATCTCTTTACCCCGGGCTGGTCTTTGACCTTAACTCAAAAGTATGAGGCGAAAGTTGCCGACATGTATCAAAGCAAAGTTGCACTGACAGCAACAACTGGCTCTTAAGGTTGTTAGCTGTCGATCTCCACGTGCCTAGACGAATCTCCCCCATAACACTATTACAACACAAGCATTTTTTTGATCCTATTGATCCTTTCTCACGCATATTCATCCTTCATACTCCGTGCATACATATTGAGCTTTGAAGAAGCAACTAAAATCCATATGTACGTCTTTCGGATGTCGTGGCGATCACAAAGTATTGCACGGTGCAGGTGCATTAGCCATTCTCGAGTGGACCTCAAACCCGTGCCGCAAAACACAGGCCATGTGATGTTAGCAGGATTGAGGAGAAATCGATCCTTCGCGTAATGTGGAGGAGATACAGCGACACAGAATATGTTTACTCTGGTATCAGGATGATGGAAAGTGACGGCACAACAATCTGTGTCTTTGGGAAGTAGAATAATGATCATGATAATCCTATGGGCTGACGTTGATTGGTATCTCTTCACCGCCATTCTTTGCATTTGGTCCCTGGCAAAATCAAACAGCGACGAGTGATGTGTGGCTGGCACACCAGTCCTAGGATTTGGTGTACGGCGCATTTTCTACCCTCCTTCACGACGACATCCCTCGATCAACCTCGGCGCATTTACCACGAGTATCAAGGCAGACGATCATCACAATTCTCCATTAGTCGTCGTGCAGTTCATGAAATTGAAGGTTTTCGAAACACAAGGTAATACTGTTGATCTAGTACTACCTGCACAAGGGATTTAAAGAACTTTTATAAAGTCAATTACCCCACTATCATAACACTAGTTGGTAAGTTGGTCCTACTTGTACTGTATGTAAGTGGTATTATCATCATCATCATTGTTTTTTTCCCTCGAAAGTCTACGATAGTCCCACATACTACCCCTCCTTTCGCCATACCCTGTTTTCATCGTCATCAGGATTAGTGACCAAACTGTGTACCAGCTGTGCATTCTCAAAGTGCCTTGCCAAAACTACCTCTACATGTAACATCGGTATCAGCCCTGCAGATATCGGAGGCCATTTCCATTTACATACTCATCCGCAACGAGTCAGCATCATTGCATCGGTCTCGCTATTCATCTTTAAGACTCCCTGCTACCGTTCCCACAGTTTCTGTATACAGTACAGAGAGACTTACATACTTCAAAACTACACATTACAACGATAAATTAATAGCGCCTTTCGAACCCTGTGCAGCTCCCCCAGGCCGACCCCCTATGTCAATACATACGAACTTGCGGATATGTGTATGTATTTACGGGGAATAAATGTATGTTATCAGTAACATAAAGAAGAATACCTAGTCCCAACGACTGTACCAGCCCATATCGACGTTTCATTGTTCTTATCTTTATCAATTCCCTAGTAATTCATGTACAGACATAAATCATCACTATACTATATGCACTCATCGGTACCTCCGTATACATGTACTGTACCGATGCATGTACGCAGTATGTATGTACGTATGTACATACATACATGCATATCGATGTAAACCCTCGGATCATACTCTACGTACATGCACAGAAATAGAAAACGTGCGAAAATTGGCCTATATACACATATATTTCCCCATTAAACAAGGTAGAAGTCTACTAGAAAGGCATTTCTCCGGATGTTTAAGTTTAATTCTGTCTTGTACCTTATCGTACCTTAAATGTATATGTGTTTATATCTACACTCAATCAAGAGAGCATCCGATGTGTGTCGATATCTACACAATGCTTACTGCATGTGCTCCCCAGATGTAAATATGTATCGTATATGCCCATGTACATAATACATCTACACCAACCACGCCCTTTCAACGAGGCAAGTCTAGCCCTCCACAGACGCCCATACATCCACGAATGTGTACATCGACAGGAAAGGCCAACACCACGACGCATAAAACTTCCAATATTGCATACTGAACATGTTCACACATTTCAAGAACGGGTTGTCGGAGACGAACGCAACCGTGCCCTGCGCCCGCCCGCCCGCCCGCCACCTCTCATCACTCAGCACAAAACGAAACAAGCTGTGAGCGCTGCATGGGCGGTCAGGCATCGCGAAAAGGAAGGTGGGAGAGCGTCACCGCTCACTCCCGCCGCCATAGAATTGTCCGGACCTGGGTATGGGCGTGACGCATCCACGAGATCGAGGGTGAAGACGTCCAGGTCCTGGCTCTTATCTTGCTTTCGAGGAATGTAGGTATGGAAGGAAGTATGTCTGGTATGTCACGATGTGGTGTCTTCATTTGTTCTCAGACGCTTGCCAGCTGCCTCTTTGTTCGGCGCGCGCGTTGTGTCCGCGCGGCTTGTTGTCGGGGAGCATTGGATGTCGGGACGGTGAGTAAGGCCGATTCCTTTATCATCACAAGTAAACATGTCTGTGTGTACCTATTTACAAGCACCAGGGATATGGTCCAGACTTCAACGAGAGAAAATCTCGTTGAGGGATTAGGCAATAGTTGCCCTTAATTGTTAGATAGCCGCACTCATGTACCCGGAGTTTCAGAGGCATTTGGTCTATTGTCAACTCTCGGGCCTTGAGATGCTCATTATCATGCTCATTATAACTTTGTCGTCTTTTACCTATCAATATCGTACCCCACTGAATACAGTGAGGCTTCAAATTAGTCTGCTCATGCGGCTCTACTGTACACAAAGTTAGATTTCACTCAGAGTTGACGCTAAACCCTTGTCTTGGGCCTTCATAGACCTCGCGCAAAGCCTCAGTCGCCTGTTCATACCTACACTGTATTAATCAGTACCCCGCGGAGATTTAGATTGCCTAACAATGCTCGAGAATGCTTGATTGTTTATTGAAAAGCCACGCTCCTTTTTATTTACGCTCTAATGGCCTGCGAACAAGGCTTAATGATTGGCAGGTATCTTTATGAGGCTTTTGGGCGTGTTTGACGTGTTGATATGGCGTAGTAACATGAGAGCTGTGCAGCTCAGATGATATAGTGAAAATCGATCCCTATAGCTGTACCCAATGCAATAAAACTTTATATGTCTTCTGGACCACGTGGTGTTGTAGAATTTTAATTTTATCTAGATTGTGCAATGCGAAGAAAAGAAAGAATAGATCAGTTATTATGGCTTTCTAAGACTTCAATATAAAATTTGTGAATAATGATTCGAGCTGGAGTTGTATTGTATATTGAGGTTTTATGATGCTGTTGTATCATTGAAAGTGTAAGACTTTCAATGGGATGGGAAGAATAAACATCTCCTCAATAATGTTTTAATAACTGAATATGCCCCTCACTGTAGTTCAATTTCTCTTAATCCACATGTGAAAAGAGTCTTAGTACCATACAATATCTACACTGTTTGCTGAAGGGAAGATAGCTTTGGTTTATTCCTTTCTGTTTAAATGTATCAGACAACGAATCAAATGCGTCTGAAAAATAACAACATCAAAGTCCATTAAATCTCTCCAACATATCTTTCTGAAATAGGCTCTATTTTATTGATAAATCCCAAGTAATCCAATCGACTGATTCCATAAATCAGATATTTAAAAACTCCGAATAAATTTCCTGTGAGGCGTGTATATGACGTATCCACGGTTCCGATGTCGTCCAACGTCGCCGCCACTCTATCTACCTCCAAATAGGAAATCTTTCACGAACTACTACTCTGAAACTCAATTCCAGCCTCATATACGAAACACCCAAGCGGCGAAAGTTACAGCGACACAAAGTGGTGGGCCTCACGAGTCCGTGGCAGAATGACAGTGACGTTAGCACCAGCCGTCATGTCGTCTATGCAGAGCCACTTAGGTAAAGCAGATCATGGAGATCTGGAAATCGAAGATTAGTCCCCAAAAGTAAGAGCTAGATCCAACCTCCAAAGCAAATCACAGGCAATATCGCGGCAACTGATCGTCGTCAGGGATTATGGTGGAAGCGAGCCGGAATGAATACCGACGCAGATCATAGAGGCGTTTGAATGGAAATCTTAGTTCAAGTGTAGGACTGATTAGATATCTTATGGTTCTTTGGGACCCAAAAAGACCCGAATACAAATGGTGATTTCGTTATAGGGATCTGATTCGCAATATGCCTGCCCCTTATCTTTCTTAATACGTACAATAGCGTTAGGGATTACTTCAACGGTGTGTTGTCTTTCTCGGCACGCTCTAGACAGCAAACGTGACCATTCTGTCAGGGTTTGAATGACAAGACTAGGAGCTACTCAAGTTCTTCGGCGGTTACCAGTGGCGATGGTCGATAGTATCATTTGCGGCCATTGGGAGAGCTTTCGGAGTTTGCATAGCTGAAACTATGGACTATAGAGCCTCACGACTCAAAATAGTGTAGCTAACTGTGGTCGTAGATTTTAGACTCCATGACTTGGCACAGGGGAGATTATGGCAGGTGCTGATACCTATTCCGCCACTTAGCAAATGATAGTAAATGACAGGAGGACGGATATTTTCTCCGTATTATATCGGTTGCGTTTCACTGAGCCCTTTTTGATAGGCGCAGTATCTCTTCCAATGGATAACCTCAGCGATGAGATTTGCGGGGTGAACGTGGCGCGCTGGCGTTGAGGCTAAGGTGCGGAGCACATAAAGGCCCGGGTTCTATAATTCTAGTAAAGCAGTTCATATGATTCTATCAGGATTCGGCTCTACCCCGCATAATGGTTAAGTCTCTGGTCACAAGACTATTTACGTGAGAGAGCATATGGGAATACGTCTATACCAATGAATCAGGTGATACATTAAACGTGATAGAAGATGAGTGGTAATGTTCGCTCAATTTCAAAATGAACCTCCTGACCTATGTTATGCATCATACGCTGCGATGAGAACATAAATGGAAACGTGAAATAATTACGCTATACGTACTATGCAGAACCACAAGATGCCTTCAACGCAACTTACAAACGGAAATATAACGTATAATGCATAATGAACGTAAATGCAGTTTGCTTAATTGTTGTACTTACAGTCGTAACTCATAATATTACGTCAAAACTGTGGAAAGGGTTCATTCTGAATTTAAGGGTGGTGCCTCCAAAGATAGTGAAAAAGTATAAAACTCCCTATATCGCGACTGCCGAGATCGAGAGGCTAAGGCCGGGACAGTCACGCCGACATTGATTCAACCAATGAGATAAATAATTCGGTAAACCATTCTATAGGTCGCGTCTATTGTAACAGACGATACAACTAACCATTCGGTTGGTGCGGAAAGGCAAGGTGTGAATTGAACTTGATATTGCCACAACAGTACGATGAAATATAAGATTGAGTTTTCTGTTATGGACTGTCAAATATTGCTTGATACCCAGAATTCTTGGCATAATCATGAAGTATTGGGAATGCTTACTGTGTGGCTCCTGAACTGAGCCTTGGAGAGAGTGCGAGTAACCTGCTCTTGACTTCGAAGCCAAAGCTGGGGTAATATGATGTTGGAATTACATTGATTTATATAGAAACGATTTGATATATAGGAGATCCCTCTATTGTAAACAATTGCCCACCAGTAGAGGAGTAGCTCAAGTCACGGTATTTAATTCACCACTGATGATGCTAAAGAATAGTCTCCAAAACTATCATATTAGATAGCTGGTTCAAGCCATGCACCTGTATCACTACTTAACTGTGATTCTTCAGAATCTACTAAACCCCTATGTGGGTTTCTTTTTTGATGTAACCTTTGGCTGATTGTGCTTGTATGAGAGTGACTCGAGCATGGTGAGGCAGTCTTTCGATTGACTGCTGTCAGATGTACTAAGCCTCTTGATCTGCAAAGTAAAGCTTACCCAGAACTGGTTTTGACAATGGAAGAAAATATCTATCAAATAAGCTAGCTAAAGGCAGTCTAATAATCAAAGAATGATGCCCGGTATTCTTTTAACTTCTGAATTCCCATGATTATGAAGTGGTTCTGTAGTTCTCGGAGGCCATACTGACTACCAGGCCAAGGATCGATAAGATAAAGGCATCAATAATGCCATTTTACATATATTTCCAAATATGTCGCTTGCAACAAGTGCGGTTACCAGACATGCCGTGTTTTCATGCATAACCTACATTTATATCTTGAGAACTCCATACTCTTAGTTCATGTCACGAAACAGCATCATATGCTTAGGCATTCCCGCAATGAACGTCGCTTGGGGATTTCTTCGGCATTACTATCACTCGAGATGACCTGGCCAAGCCATAGCCTCATTGTTTACCAGAATCCAAGACATCTCGAGGACGGTGAAGCAGTGCCTTGCTGCCTCCACATCTTGCAATTGTTTAGTTACGTTTCAACACATCGTACTCAAGTATATCATGTGACACAATGCACGTGCGTCAAGTCAATGTAAATCAATATACATATATGTTAACCACTATCGTGACACTCTTGGGGCATTAATTTTCCATATAATAAATCACAAGAACCGGGGGATCAAAATATTGAAACATTGTAGAATCTATTACAAGTATTGCCCAGTCAAGATATTGATGTTTTTAGAATCCATTCCTAACTCCATGTCTGCAACTTGACTGCCTCGGATGTGATCGAAAGAGTACCAGCATAAGTCATTCGTGAAAGATAATACTGGGTAGAGTTTGAGTTTCTAAAGAGCCGGCACAGTCGTACGTATGCCTTGCTGCCTATATCCATTTTTCGCAACCAGACGACGAATTGGTCATCCATGGTAGCCATGGGAAAGAGACTGGAAACTTTGAGTTACACAGCAGTCAATATTCCATTACGACACCACAAGAGCCCAGCATCAGATTCTCTGACGCTACGTACGCTGAGCCTTGGGGCTATAATTCATAGTGAGCTCTTTTGAATATACCTAAATGACCGGTACAAATGTTATTCAAGCATTTCCAATCATAAAGCCTTGACTGCCAAAAATACCATGGTTGCCTCAAGAATCCAGGTATTCATCCATACCTACGAGTTATCTGTAGGAAGTATCGACTTTGACTCTCCGTTTCGAGAACAGGTCACGGCGGAGCAAGAGGGGCATGAAAACTTCGTTGTCCCCACTCATACGCCGTACGTCGTTCGTTCTCTGGGTTCGGTGCTCCGTATCACATCTCAGGCTTATGGACCTGCAGTTAAACCCTGCTGCTATAACAAAAGAACCAAATATATTCCCCAAATATGTTGGAACCCGCATGCAGCACAATGGAGCCTGCATCGTAAGAATATGAAAAACCTGCAGGTACGAAAACTTAGCCGGGAAATCTCCAAATATAGCCCCCATTTATACTGGTCACTAGCTATTCTGATAACAACCTCATCGGAGAGCATATAGGCAAATATCAAGCAAATCCACAAGAGTTTGTTTTAGACCCCCCAACAAGCTCGAAATTCCTATTTGCAAACGTTTTTTACTGGGAACGCGTAAGATACTCCACGTTTTGAAGGAAGCATGGGAAGCTCAGCAACCGATAGTTTAGAAGTGAAAATGTTTGTGCGATTCATCATTTTGTGACAAAATGTCTCAAAGAAGCCCCCCAGTACTCCACACAGACGGCATATAAGAGCCCTGCTTCGTATAGGCGACAACAGGTAGGAGGGATTTCCCGAGAAACAAGCCCCAGAAAGATGGAACGAGAAGAAGGAAGAGTACCGCGCACAGGCTACGGATGTACCTCGTAATCCATATAATGTACGGTGATGTCGTTGCTGTCGTGGCGAAATGATGTTAGTCCGTAGACCCAGCAATAAGTGTTAGTGAATATAGGTCTTATCTCCTTGAACTGGGAAGAATTTCTTTCTGAGCGGATTCGGAAATTCGCAAACCGGGGTTGACACAAATGGAGAATTTTTTCATCATCATATTGGTTGGGGGCTTTGTGATAATACCCAAACTTACAGAGTAGTATGGCACACATGGGGGCGAATATGGATAGAGCACGGCAATAATGGGAACCATCACCCTAAAGTCTCAGAATCAGACCTTTTGTTTCCATTTGTGTTATGCCTTTTTTAAAGTACACCGGGAAAGTCGGATTTCTAGGACGTATGAAACGCCAAGGGGTGAATGATCGATAATAAATGGGACAAACGGGGACTTTTCTCGACCGATAGATGTGCCGGAGACGGCTTCTGTCCAATGCGAGAAGAGCCGTAAGGTACGCACATATCCATACCAGGCCCTCGAGTAATCTTACCGATCACACAAAGGAGGAAACAATGGAGTCGAGACACCTTGAGGTTGTTTAAACTATATGTCGTCGATTAAGAACAAGGGTAACAGGGGGCATTCGACTTTATCGGACCCAGCCGTAAGCGAATGAGGCAGGCGACATATCACCTGATGAAAATATCTATTGACGACGGTTAGCAAAACACTTACTATGGTTCCTGAGACAACGAGGGAGATCATGACCATGACAAATAGAGGATGTGTAACGTTGCTCATTGTTGGGGGATTCGAAAGTATCGCTTAGTGGCAAAACTGTCTGTCACAGGGGAATTTCAAGCTATCCCCTGACTTCAACAACTAAACCTCGGTCCAACACTTGGCGATACCCGTTTATCAAAAGACATGTCCAGGGGACAACGAACAAGAACCTATACGAATACAAACCAATAGGAAGGTTCGATCATGTACTTCCAGTCAACTGTGGCCTCAGGAGGTGTTTCAATTTAGATTCAAGTGCCCATACCAGCAGGAAGACGGAGAGCTCGGTGTCAATAGTTAGATGATCAAAAGTAGCTTGAACACACTGATAGACTTTCTAGTACGAGATGAGATGATATCCAATGTAATAGAAGCAAGTAGTGATAACAAACGAGTAGTGAAAACCTATATCGTCACGGGATCAGTTTTCACAAGACTACGAAGCCCGTTGTTGCCGCTGAGAATTGAGTGTATGAACAATTAAGGCTAAGTCTGCCGTAAAAGTGATATTCGTGCGTATACATAGGATGAGGAACATATCCCTTTAAACTCTGCCTCAAACAACATCACAATATTCTGCTCCGTCCTCTAGTAACTTCGAATGGCGTATCATTGAGGAACAACCTGACATGCTCATTGTTAAAATTTCCGTGAGATTGATAAACAATTTTAATGATATCATGATAACCATTGACCTTTTCGTAGCCATCCCCCCTTCACCGGCATCAGCTAATCTCAGATCCAGAGTACTGTCTTGGCCCTCACGAGAAGCAACCAGAAACCTTTATATTTTCGGACGTGACTGGGAATCTTGACAAGCTTCCCTATCTAAAAGGTTTACTCCATGGATTTCTGCAAGTCGAATCTATTCGATTCACAAATAGAAATATCATTTTGGCTATGTAGTTTGATAATTTCTCAATATTAAGACATGCTAAGTGCCAAGAGTCCTTATAACACACAGTATCGTCTTCGATTGGCGGTGAATCTAGACTTTCTTGATGTTATAGTTATAATGTCGAAAGTGAAAAAACCTAACTCGGAGGATTCACCTTTTTGGTGACATATTGACATTGATAACCATATACGGCTCCGAGACGTGTAAGATATCTTGCAGATGGAACTCGTGGAGTTCCTTAGAATACCTATAATTTAGCACATGTAAATAGCTGTAATTCATTCGGATGACTTATTCTCCTAATGCCTACCACAAGGTAAAGAATAACGTGATTAATCAAGAGAAACAAACAACTTGAATTTGACATTCTTCAGATTGAGTAATTTGGAGACTTCGTTGTCGAATCAGAAGTTCAGACTTTGACTCGCCTTTGATCAATTATGTCGAACTTCGAAAATAACTGGAAAGAGCTTGATTTATGACACGAATAATTTTTTATGTAGTAGAAACAGGACTATTGCTATACTGTGAATCAAGCATGTAGTTCTCAAAGCTTTTGTTTAACTTCAAATCAGATTTTAATCGTTATAAAACAAGTATCAAAGCTACGATATCATCATTCTACGACCTTCCTAGGTCAGAAGTCCATGACTGGAATATAAATAGAGGAGCGTAATTTTCAGCCAGAGATCACTAAAACGCCATTATAAAAGCATGCGAAAAGCCCACATAGATAAAAAGCTCCTTGGGAATTCATCTAGTGGCTGCTGAATCGAGTACTAAATATGCTTGTGTCTTCAGTACGATATGCAAGTGGTTCAGGAGAGTTGGTTTATATCTGGCCCTAGTAAGTAGTTCATCGTTCACCGCAATAAAGTCACAATTTCTCCTTTGCCATTCATCGTACACGTTGAAAGCCTCCGTTGATTATCAAAGAGATATGTCAACAATGTAACTAATTTACTTGATGGCCTCGAAAGAAAACGGCGATGCAGTCAGTACCGATTTTTTTGAGGGTCGTCCAAGTGAGGTTTGATGCAGGCACTGTTTGATAGCTTTGGTTTCCTACATTTTACTGACTACATCTTCGCGTGAAATTTTAAAACTCGATCCGAATCGAGTTACTTTGGACTGAGCATAGATGTATAGACTTATATAAATCACTAAGAATGTCGTGCTACTACTTAGATAATGGAGCAAGTAAGCTTTCTCTATTATTTGTTTAACCTTGGCATATTCATTTACCACTTCAAATTTGCTCACTTTTCATTTCTAGTAAGATGATCATCTTGGATAAGCTGAAAGAATCTCTCCAACCTATTCCACTCGTCGTGTGGTATATCATACAGATGCTCATCTTTAGCATCTCGGTAATAGATTGTCTATGGTTTATGTAACCTGACCCAACTCCAAGCCTACAACAATGGCTTAGACATAGGAGCAATAATACCCTGCTTAACCATAACTCTCGGCTTCGTAGCATCCTGGAATGTCTCCTTGGTAGTCCACTCAGGACCGACAGGCATTCTAAGACTTCTCTCGTACTGCTGTCTGGTCTCAAAGGTGTGCGGCAAATTACTTGCCAAATATTTCGAATTCTATACCAAAAGTTAGCAAACTCCAAGAACCACAACACATGAAAATGATTGTAGGAAAGCCATACCTTTTTCACCCGCTTCTCATTAATAATCACTCGCTCCAACTTCGCATCCTTACGGTTGGCCTCCTTGATACCAGCAGTCTTGGACAAGAAGCGACCCTTATTTCTGGCCTTTTCTCGCTTCGAAACGCCGTCACCGGTCCAGCTACCCCAACCAGGAAGCGTATTGTCGACGACCTTCTCCTCCTCATCCTCGATGGTCTGCTTCTTCTCAGCCTCGAAATCGCCCACCACATCCGCGCCAGCAAAAGCTCTCTTGATGAGATCCTGGTCCTTGATAGCGAACGGCAGACGGATATTGTTGTCGTCAGCGTCGCTATCTTCGGACTCCGAGGGAAGGTTAAGAGTGGCGGTTGGCTTGCTCTTAGACTTCTTAGCGGCCTTGGGAGGAGCAGCAATGACGGCAGCTTGTGAGAAGTCGAGCTCTTCGATATCACCCGAAGCCTTCTTGCGGCGTTGCTTAGACTGCTCTTCAGCGCCGTTGGTCTTAGTCGGCTTGCGAGACCATGCCCCGCCTTCGTGATCGATCTCTACTGGCTCGATAGTAGTCTTGCCACCCATTCTGAAAGGGTTCTCTTTCTTCTGGGTAGACTCCTTGGCAGGTCGTGTGGCTTGAGGATTGTCAAGAATAATCTCTACATCATCCTGCTCATCTTCAGAGCCGGCCTTCTCTTCGAATTCACTAACATGCTTGGGCTTCTCAGCTTTCTTCGTAGGTTTTGCGTTCAAGCCAAATGTTCTGCGTCCAACATCGGCGGACTCTTCTTCTTCTGAGCTATCCTCTCCTGCCATTTCTTTCTTGAGTCTTGCAACCGTTTCGTCGTTGTCCCGTCTACGCGCCGCCTCTGCGTTGCGCATGAATTTCATGTTCGCAAGTCGAGCACCAGGCGCTGAATCATCCCGTAACTCAAACCCTTCTACGTCTTCTAGCTTCTTGGCAGCACGAGACTCGGCATCGTCGTCACTATCCTCGCTATAAGAATCGCTGTCAGAGACCTCAGAGTCATCATCTCCCTCCTTTCTAACCGAGCGACCTTCCACACGCTTTCTGAGCTGCTCATCCCTCCTAGCCATCTCAGTAATCCCATCTCTAGCATCTTCATCCCAAGCAGTGCGCCCAGTAGCCTTTGTGGCCTTAGCCCACTTGCTGCCGCGATGCTTAGCACTCATACGCTCCTCCGCTCTTCTTCGGTCCTGAGTTTCTTGCTCGTCCTCAGAAGGTTCAAATCCACCTTCCTCAAGTAACTCCTTGTTCTTACGCTCCTCACGCTCGCGCTCCTTACGGTGAACCTTGCGATAGGACTTGCTCTTGATCTTCTTGATACGTTTGGAGCGAGCTTCCTCGCGGAACATAAGTTCTCTAGCTTGACGCAGCTGATCTCTGCGTGCCCTAACCTCATCCAAAGACATCTTCTTAGTTTCCAGTTCTTCGTATTCGCGGAGCTTGTCTTCGTCGTCCTTGCCATTGGCAGCCGCGAGTCCACTTTCTTCAAGGATGCTCTGAATTGTAGCTTCGAGGTCATTGAATGGCTTCGCAGTCGTAGTAGGCGCAAGGTTGGCGTTATTTTGTGCGGATTCGGTATCATGGTCAACTAATGGGAATGATAAATGTTCCGCTCGTCGGTTGTGCTTGACCGTATCTGTCCATCTGTCCAAAGTCTCCTTGCTCTTCTCATAAGCAGCAGCTCGATCCAGTCGATCCTGCTGACGCTTGGCAAGAGGTACTTCAAGTTTTGCCGTCTTCTTGGCCCCCTTTGAGTCCGCCTCAAGTAGTTTCAAAGATCTCTTGATATGTGGATCTGAAACAGCTGGTAGTCCAAGGTCTGCAAGTGTAAGCTTTCCCTTCGAAGCAATACCAAAGTCGGAGGGTGTGGCGTATTCGTTTGAATCTTCATGACGAGGCTTCTTGCCAGAAGGGTCGGCTTGAGGAAGACCGTTAATTAAACTTTGTAGAGCGGCAATCTTGTCTGGATCTGTCCCATCGTCTTCATCCATAGATGAAACAGACGACTCATCATCGCTGTCACTATCCATATCCTCGTCTTCGTCGCTGGAGGCCTCCTCGCGACCATTCTTCTTAGGTTCTTCGTCTTCGCTCTCCTCGGCAGTCTGGTCCAACATTGTTGCAAGATCGATAGCATCCTCTCCTAAATCACCCTCGCTAAGCTCAGAATCACTATCCTCATCCTCATCATCCTCATCGAGGTTGACGTCTCGATGTGCGCGCTTAGATGGTTTCTTAGACTTAGAGCCTCCGGAGCTCCCACCAAAAGCGAAGCCCTCATACCGCTCTTCGTCACTCTCTCCAAATGCATCGTCACTGTCGAGATCACTGTCGTCATCACTATTAACCTCACCCATCTTCCACTCGTTTCCTTCGCTGTCGCTTCCAGCATCTATATCCAGCTCGTCGAATCTGCCCTTCTTTGCACCCTTTCTCTTCTTTGACTCGGGTTCCTCCTCTTCTTCCTCGTCCTCCTCCTCATTGTCGTCTCTCGATCGCTTTGAAGGTCTGCTGCTGCCACCCTCAGCATCGCCAAGTCTATGTTGGCGCACCTTTATGCGATCAGGATTTTCCTGCAGGGCAATAGCGAAGGCATCCTGGGATCTCTTCTTCGATTTGTTCGCCTTGGGTTTTGGTTTCTTTGAAGGCGCACTGCCATGAGCCTGTCTCCCAGCCATATTTCCGAAAGTACAAAATGCACGAAAAAACCGGAAAAGAACGTGGGGTAGGAGGATAAGCTCGTGTCGTCGTGCGAAAGTTGTGTGATTAAATTTCGCGTTATCGCAAACGCTGCGTTCGATAACCGCAACTTTTTTGGCCGTAGCGACGTGAAAAAGCCGCTAGCGCCCGCATGGCAATAGCAGCTCCCAGATTGTCAAGAAAGGTCGTTCTGAAGACGAGTAGCAGATACAAAAGGCCATCAACGACTACGCAACCATGAAGGCAACTCAATCGCTAGCGCGCCGAATCACGCGCTTTGCGCTCACTACGAAGCAGGCCAACAAGGGATACTACAAAGGAACGGGTACTGGGTCGACTGGTTCGCATACACAGCATGGAGGTTACGTGATCGACTGGAACAAAGTCCGGACTTACGTCTGCCCAAAGAACTTGAAGGACTTCCCAGTAAGTTGATCACATTGCAATTGATGCATGAAGAGGCTAATTGAGGTACAGCTCACTCCTTTCGTCACGAGGAAGATCAAGCCTGTGAAGGGACGCTTTGAGGGCGAACCAAAAGGCGCTCTCAGCGGCGAGAGATACCTCGCTCAATGGAAGAATGAGAACGGAGCAGATTAGGGATGAGAAAGTGGGCGTACTCATACAACAATCGCATGCCTGAAGGTCGAGCGGTGATGCAGAAGGGTTGGATGAAAGCATATTGGAGCGGTGTTCTGGCGCAAAAGGATAAAATGTACAATACACAAAACATCATGACACAGAAGCCATGAACAAATTTGCGACTGTTGAACCCCTCCTTGCAGCTTAAAATGCAAAAATCGGTGATTGTCTTGGGACGCATATAAGTGAGCAGTATGTGGATGTTCGCCGGTCCTCCAACGCCCGGTAAGACCAATGTCCCCAAAGTCTCCGGATCTCAAATTAACTCCCCGAGGCATGGTCGGACTCCCGTAGTGATATAAAAAGATATAAGAACCTGCCATGTACAATTTCAACCTCCTGGTCTCAATAACTCACAATCTTTATTCCATATCACCAATCTCAACACAAACCCCAACATGTCTACAGAAACATCTACAGAAGCCTCTACAGAAGTAACCTACAAAGGCAACTGCCATTGCGGCAAGGTGCGCTTTACAACGACACTTCCATGGGCAATTGACTCGGATCTACCTCAAGTAATAGAATGCAACTGCTCAATATGCGTCAAGAACGGATATCTGCTAGGTAAATCAACTACAAGCCTCGTTTTGCACACAATCATGTAAACCGAAGATTTCTAACTCTCCTCCAGTCCATCTACCTTATCCCTCCACCAAAGTCACGCATGGTGCAGACAGCATGAAGCACTACCAATTCGGCAGCAAAACCGTGGAGCACAAGTTCTGCCCGACATGTGGTAGTAGCCTGTTCATCAACCTGCCAGAGTCGTACAACAAAATGGCTGTCAATGTGCGTGTTTCGCTAACGTTGCCCCTGCTATTGAAATGCCGTTGGAATATGCTGAACTGTGATATAGATCCGAAATTTCGAAAATATAGATGTTAGCAACATCATGACGATCAAGGTGGATGGGAAGGCGAGAGGCGATCCGTATTCCATTCCAACGTAAGTTTCCGTGACTCATCAGGAATAATGCTCATTATGACATAGGCACGAGGCTGAGAAGGAAGAAGAGGAGCAGAGTCTTGACGCGTAAAGTGAACCTGGATACAACAGGGTATCACTATTCCATTTAGATTTACTTTTATAGAGGACACGATCAGCGTTGGAGAATGGCGAGATTTGTTCTTCTTAAAAAGTTTGTTTTTATTTGTTTTTTTTTCTTGCTTGAGTGAGGACTAAGAGGAAGGAGAATGGAGATGAACTACAATGCAATGAATAACCACGCCTGCCATAATGTCATCTATCGTCAATCATACCGTCATAAACAAGAAAAGGTTGCAATCGAACAAAAAGGAGGAAAGAAGAAGCGAGCAAGCATAAAGAGGACAGAGAACAATAACACCACACGCTGTACATCACTCACACACCCATCATTCTATTCACAGTTTTCTCCAAGTGGCTATCGAAGCCAACATCACAGCCATTCGTCCTCCCTGTCAATCCTCTCTCCAAGATCAAACTTTGGCATGTCAATCTGCGGCGCTCCAGGAGACTCAACCTTCTTCCTCGGACTCTTCTTCACTGGGCTTTTCGGCTCCTGCCTCGGACCACAGCGCACATCACTAACATCCCAGCAATCGGCTACACCAGCCGCAACCCACGTCCTGAGACCGACATGAACACTAGCGTAGAATTTCTCCTTACAGAGACGCATGGTGCCACCCATGCACTTCTCCCATCCAGACATGCGGAATTGTTCGCGGAGCTGGTTTCTCTCTGCACGGGTGGGTAGGCTTGCGAGAATGCCGTTGAGAAGGTCTAGATGTGAGGCGAGGTAGTTTGTGGCGTCCCATTCTACACCACCGACATAGGGTGCTGCCGGCACAGGTGGGCGATCAGTGGGAAAGTTGGCTTGAAGATAGCTGTAGCGATTGTTTTCTGGTTTGTTAGCTGTCAAGGCATTCATAGCCGCTTGAACGGGATCGGCGGTTGATGATGAACCTGGGAGTGCGATAACGTTGAGGTTGTGTAAGAAGATCCAGAAGACCTCTTTGGTTACGTTAGAGACTTCTTTACACCAGACTCGGTAGGGTCGTTCTCGGCGCATTTCGAGAACGAAATTTACGGGACGCTCCTCCTCCTTAGGCTGTGGGTCGCGCAGGTATGAGAGAAGGATGCGGGCACGCGGTGTCCGTTCGTGGAGGGAGGCGGATCTGAGCCAGGTGAAGAGTAACTCTGTGATCAGGTGGCGAGTAGTGAATTCTGAAGGACCTTTCTTTTCTTCGTCAAAGAGCATTCCCAATAGAGCTGGGAACAATGTTTGCTGTATCTCACTCAGCCGACGAAGGGCCAATGCAGTTGTACAGAGAGCCTTCAAGCACAACAATATTTCATGTAAAAGAGCATCTTCATGCTCCTCTCTGACAAAGTATTAGCAAGGTACAGTTATGTAATGGAATCAAGAGACTTGCCTCCATTCCACTTCCATGGTTCTATGCAATAACCCAACTATTTCAGCCATACCACCTAAAGTAATAAACGTTTCTGCCCAAGAAACGGTTTCGTTTCTAAGAAGCAGTCGGAGCTTGTGCAGTTTACCAACCTCGACAAGTTCGGGTTTTCGTACTTTCCTCAAGTATGTAACGAAGTCATCCGCATGTTGACCCTTGGCCTTTGCAATGATTGCGCTAGCAACAGACGCACCAGTTTGTGACCATGCCTGACTGGTAGGCGTACGAATGCTGTCAGCAGACTTGTTACGTGAATGGCGACCCACAGTGCCTTCAGGTTTTTGCTTCTTGGGAGGCGAGCTGTACTTTGGAGCCTTGGACAAGGTGAACGTCTTGCTCAAAGGTCTTGGTCTCTTCATGCTTCCACCATTACTGCTATGTTGTGAGTCACAACTCTCATCACCGCTACGAGTTCCGGGTCTGGAGTTTGAGCTTGAGTTTGCAGCTTGCTTTGCAGCCTCTATCTCTGCATAATCTTGTCGAATCAAGTCCTTTTTCATGGAGAGAGCCAGACTACGCATTTTATGTCGGTGATTCTCGGGGATGTTACGTCGATCTAACATCGCTTCTAATTCACTATCGACATCTCGAGGACATGGCGCTCTATCGGGAGCAACTTTCTCAGCCTTTTCCTCCCTTGATGAGCCTTTCATTGTGAATGCAGCAACAGCAGCCATCACACGAGAGCCACGTTTTGAAAAGGTCTCTCTAGTTCCATCATGTTTGCTTGGCGCGGGGGTGTTTTTGTTCTCTAGGTTGAGGCTTTTATCCTCGTATTTGATAGGAGAAGGTGTAGGAGGCGAAAATTTCCTCTCACCGCTAGGACGAGTAAAACTCGCTCTTGTTGGTGAAGGTTCCTCTCTTCTTTCGAAACTCGGGCGCATGCTTTTCTCAAAACTTGGACGCAAATTCTCTGCACTGGTAGTGAAAACCGGAGAAATAACTGCCGGGGAAAGTAGTGCAGGCGACACCATCGCCGGCGAGATTATAGCTGGTGAAAGCAATGCCGGCGAGGACGCTGGTGAACCCAGTGTTGACCTACGTTCAAAGCTAGGTCGAATTACTCCTGACTTTATTTCAGCGGCAAGACCCCTTCGTTCAAAACTAGATCGGGGAGTAGCAAAGGCCGATGACGATGTATTGCGGCGATCGAAACTGGGGCGAGGACTAGATCGCGGCGAAGGAGTACCAGAGGTTGAACTTCGTACATACCCGGGTCGTGGTACTGTACGGGGTTCATCAACGCTGTATACTCCACTGTAGCTACGAATTCCAGGCTCTTGCCCCGTGACACTGTCCGGACCAAGATTGAGTCTGGGCTTTCGATGATGGATGTCTTTTGTCGGTGATTGAGGTTGACAGCTGAAGTAGTCTGAAGTGTCGCGCGGCTTGCTGGGACTATATTGATCAGGTGTGTAGAGATTGATTTCGTCCTCGAGAAACTTTCCCCCCAATGGGTCGACTGATGGACTTTGGCTGCGAAATTGAGCAAAGATTGGAGGCGGTCGCTCGAAGGCTTCGATAGCAGGCGACATAGGTGGTGCCAGGTTCTCTTTGTCCTTCGAAATCTTTGTGGATTCCTCGGCTGCTTTTGCGAGGTTCTTTGAAGATCGAGGACGAGAGAGCAGGCCGGCCAAATTGGCCGACGATTTTGCCTTTTTTGGTTTCTTTGCTTTTTCTGGCTTATCCTCTTTCCCAGTCTCTTTCCCAGCAAGCGACTTCAAAGAGATGGAGCTCAGAGTCTTTTTGTGGAGTGAACGCATGCCATTGTTGTTGGTGAGTGGAGGGCGCTTGCTATCACTGGACTTCTTTGGCGATAATGGCGCCTGATTCTGACGACTCTGGGACATGTCTCCAAAGGTCCTCGATCGAGCGGGAGAGATCATATCATCGTCCAGATCGAAGGAGGTCCCCAGAGGAGAATGCTCAGTAGAAGAGCGCGGCTGCAAATAGCTCCCCTCGGATGGTGAACGTTTGTGTATGAACGAGAGCAAGACACTGGTAGATTTCGGACGTTTATTCGTTAGGATGGCGTCCGAAGGAGTAGCCAGCTGTGGAGTTGCCATGGCATGGATAACCTAGCAATACAAAACAATGCGGAGTGTATCATAACATTTCAAAAACAGAATATAATTTGTGTATGACTGGGCATAATTTGGCTCTGGTTCTGTATTTTTTTCTTTTCTCTCTCTGTCTCTTTTTTTCTTTTTCGGTCTGTGTTGTCTCCAATCGAAAGGGCAGTTGGTGTTGGACGATGCTACTATCATAAGTTGAATGTGACGGTCGTGTGTTGTTAACCGGACAACGCTAGCCACGTTATGATAAACCGCCGCCAACTAACAAGCTCCAACCCAGCTTCACTTGTCGTATTTACATGGAGCTGGGAGAATGACGTGAAGTGTTGTTGTTTTTGCAATTTAAATAGATGTATTCGAATTTTATTTGTATCCACAATTGTCACAGTACTTGTATATAGTCGCGTATAGTTGTGTCGACTGACTATATAGCTGTGAGTAAGCCGTGATGATTAGTATCTAGTCTGCCACTTTCTTTCCTGTGCTTTCGTGTTTTTCAAGGTCAAGGTCCAGGTCAAGCAAGGTCTGTGATGCTGATGGACTGTGAGATCTCTCTCCCGTCTCGTCTCAGTCAACAACGCGATTTATCCTTGTGCGCGTCCGTCGATTCGATGAGGACGTCACATTGTGGAGATCCCGGCCAAGTTTGTGTCTGTTCGCCAGCTGTCCCGCCTCGCCCGGCCCCAGCCATCATAATAAACGTGCATGCGATCCATTTCAGCTACAGCCAACAGGAAGGATGCATCGGCAGCTTCATACTGAAGAGGTTCACCACTTCTAACTTCCATGCCTCAAGAATCATAGATGAGATGTATACTCTGCATGGTACTTGATCAAACGCATTGCAATTCATTCCCATTTTGCCTTCAAATCTTGAGCAAATGTCTTGTATAAGAGACCCAGCAATCTGAAGGGTGAATATGGATCATCAAGATCTTGTTTATTTCCCTCAAGCCTTGCATTCACCGTGCGAGAAGCTTGAGCCAAGGAAACAACTTCCCCCGTGTTTGGCTAACAATTGATGACATAGTGAATCAGATCCTTCCGTCTCTTTTACTACGGAAAATTCATTCCTTCAGCAGTCTTCAATAATTCGGAGAAGGATCAAACCGAAGATACGGCAGACAGATAATTTTAAGACATAAGACATAAGACATAAGACATATGAACTGACTGTCCCACAATCCGAATATTCCAACCCCAGAATAATGACTCGTAAAGCCTTGCAACGCCCATGACTTCATATTCACTAGACGAACTGACCTTGAAGAATTTAATCGCGCAACATATCTGTAAGGTATTGCATTTCTCCATTGATCACATCTTCACCGAAACTATTCAGAGCTCTCTGGCCTTCTGATTCGTTTTAGTTCAAGAAGCAGTTATATCTATCTCACAAGCAGAGACAAAAATAACTCACCAAGATCATACAGCCAGAAAAGATTTCTGGAAGCTAATCCTCTTTATTAGTTATATCTTCACTGTGAAGCCGTCCGAACCTCTTAAATATATGGAGCCGACTTGAGTATCAGAAAGCAGTCACCTTAATTCTGAATACCAATAGATGATTTTACTGAATTGAGCTACACAGGTATGCAAAAAGAATAATGAAAACCGAAAATGCAAGCAATGAAGCAATAGAGTTATCTTAACTTCTAATAAAAACGGATACTATAATGAAGTAAATCTATGTATTTCCTCTAACGATATGGAGGATTCTAAATGCACACGGAACAGTAGCCATCTACCAACTCTGGAGCCCTCTTGCCCTGTCAAAGCCACCTCTTAACTGACGCTCTGGCTTAATTACCTTCCCTTGTAAAACCGTATATTTGATAATACCCTCACAATCCTCCGGCCTCACTCTCGCAAGCCACATGCACTGCGCAGCACCCTCATTTGGATCAATCTGCGCCTTCGGCAGTGGCAATTCACCCTCAATCTTCGCCCGCTCTACATGATCCAGACCGAAAGCATCCTTCCTCCTGTAGACCATGAGGTTCGCTGAGTACTTGTGACCACCGACATGCGAGATGAAGTAGATTCCAACTCCACCAGGTCTTTCATCGTCCAAGTCTCTATATAAGCCCAATGGCCGCAAGAATCTCTCGAATTCTTTGCGAAGGAGTGGAGCACTTTGGCCGCAGCGGGCATCGCGGGTCTTTTGAGAGCACAGCAGAAGCAGTGCAGAGTGCGGCGATGGGCGGGATGTGAGCTCGGAGGCTGTGGGGAGGGGGTCGGGGAGGGTTGCTGGTACTGAAGCGACGGGAAGCTCATCTGGCATGGCGGATGGTATCGAGATGGAGGGGTTCACCGTGGATGAGGGTAAGGGCGAGCTATTTGTTGGGATGTTATTGATGTATGTTGTAACCAACTCTGGCACCGACGATGGCTTTACATTCTCCACAATCATGAAGGAGGGGAGGACGAGGACGGTGGTGGGCTCAGCATAATCGTTGTGATGAGTTGGGGTCGGAATGTTCGAAGCAGAGAGCATAAGACGCTGGAAATGATCAGTAAAGAGACAATATCAAGAACAATTCATGAGGACATATCACGTACCCCATTGGTGGGCTTCACACCACTCTCCCTGAACGCCTCCATCACACTCCCCTTCTCATCCTCGACATCCCTAACCCAGTCCGACTTTCCTGTCGCAACAAGCACATGCGTCTCCCAACCCTTCACAAATCCATACAGCTCATCCTTTTCATCAACATCCCAGCCGCGTGGCAATTTCACTGAGCAACTCTCGCAGTCGTGGTCGCAATCCTCGCCATCAACATCCTTGCTAACCTTGGGGAACAATTTATCGAGAGGAGCAGCGCCCGTATCTGGCTGGCTGGCAGGTGTCGCCGTCCCTGAAATAGTCCTCGCCGCAGTATCGAGGAAAGCCTTAAACTTTGAAGCCATTTGTACTGTTACGGAAGGGAAGCTGTTCCAATGCCAAGAGGAAGAGGGGGGATTTCTTCAATTTTTGTAATCGGATATGTACATATGGGTGCAGCGAAACGGATGAATTCCGCTATCAAAGGTGTGGTGCGCGTCAGCGAAAATGTAAACCAATGTGGGGATTATCTGATCCGGCTTATCAGATCGGGCGGATTTCCAGCAGGCTCTGAGCAGAGCAAGCCCTTTGACTGGCTATCTGCTGGGCGTTGGTGTCTCGGTTCGCAGTTCGGAGTAAGGTGCTTACAAGCGCCGAGATCACCTCACTCGTCTCAACTTTCTATCCTTCCGAGGGACCGAGTAGGCAACCATTGAATGGGTTGGTGATATGAGACTGGTATCGTCAATGAGGTCGTTGTATGTAATTTGAGTTGGGGATTCGTAATCATACACAGGGTGTGAAAGTTGGGTAGTACAGTTACAGAGAGAGGACTTGAACACAGCATCAGGCCTGAATCTAGCATCTTCATGGTTGTTTTCCTTTCTCTGTGGCTTTAACAGCTCTAAGAAGCAACTCTTACTGGGATAGAGTAAGCAAGAGTAAGGAAAGTCTCTTGGTTTTGGTCTTCTTAAGTAGACTTCAGACCGGATTTGTGTTTTCCTTTCGAGTTGAGCGTTCTCTCAGAACTTTCCCAATACAACCAATCATGTCTCCGAGCGTCCTCTTCCTCACAGGAGCCCCTGAGACCTCATCTCTCAACTGGGATTCCAACCTCCTTTCCAATGTCTTCAGCGATCCCATATCCCGCTTCCTCGGCGAGTCCAAACCCGCAAGTACATCTACGCCGCTCCCAACAGCCGCTTCAAAAGCTGCTTCTTGGCGAGATCTGCCACTTGCTCGCACGCATCTTTCCACCGGTCTCTCGCAGAACCATGCCTGGCAACATGAGTATCGAGGAAATGCAGCCTTCTTCAACAACTCGAACTTATCTTTCCAGTCAAATGGCCGAACACGCGAGGACTGGGTTAGCACTCCCCAATCCACAGAAGGGGAATCCCTGAGCCATTTCTATGAGCATTCATTCGCGGTGCATGAGGACATAGCATCATCTCAGATTCCATCTGCTTCTTCACGAGGACTTTCTCAGCCGGGAAATGAGACGTCAGTGTCGTTTGACACGACAGGCTATAGCAACTTCTCCGAATCAATGAACGATTCGCACATCTCACGTACCCAACCTCCAAGAGGTCCACCGACATCTGGTCACTTGAGCGACCTAGGAGATATCCCAAATGCAAACTATTTGACTTCTATTCAGCCGCAAACAATGACCATCAACGTCATCGTAGGCATCATATCCATCTCTGCTCCCCGCACAATATCCACCCGCCGTGGCGCTACCGTCTCTCTGATCGAAGTGCTCGTAGGCGACGAGACAAAGTCTGGCTTTGGGATTAACTTCTGGATATCTCCAAGTACCATAACTACAAATACCTCAAATTCCAACCCTACAGCCGGCCAGGTTCTATCCACGCTCCGCCCCCAAGATATAATCCTCGTACGCAACGTGGCGCTGAGTAGTTTTCGCGGGAAAGTGTATGGGCAGAGTCTGCGGAAGGAGCTGACGAAGGTGGACTTGCTGTTCCGAAATAGGGTTGATCGAAGGGATGTTGGAGGGTGCTATTCTGCTAGGGAGTTGGCGTCTGGGGGGAATCCACAGCTTGTGAAGGCGAAGAGGGTCAGGGAATGGGTTTTGAGCTTTGTGGGGGGTGGCACGATTAGGAGGGTGAGGAGGGGTGGTGGGATTGTGTATGAGCAAGATGAGGATATGCCTCCTACTACGCAATGAATGCAGAAGTTATAGGAACAATGGTTGATCCACATGTTTCTACTGGTTTATCAAGGATATGGGCTTGCTGAAATAGGATCCACAGCCTTTGAGTGGTTGTTAAAAAAAAACTGTATAATTGTGAGTACATTTGCGTCAGGGAATTCTAAGTAATGGGCTATCTGGACTTTGCGCCTTTCTGAATTTGTGTTTTATATGTCAGATCGACAAGAAGCAGAAGACGAAACTTATATATACGATCGGAAGTAGTGATGATGCTCTTTGGGTATTTCATACAAGCTCTGGATAGGCTCAGTTTAACGCAAGCACAGTTCCCAGTGTTATGTTATATGTGGAGAGATAATCACATGCCAGATGAGAGGAATTTTTCAGAACAAAGTTTTATAGACAACAACGTGGATTATGATAATAGTTGCATCAAGGAAAGGCATTTTTGAAGTGCCTATGGTGATGTCCTTATCCATAATCCCCTAATTGAATTGCCATAGAGCCTAGAGTCGCGAACCCTCACATGCACAACCCTCCAACGAGTAAGGACATCAAGCAAACCGTTCCAATAATTTCATAAAGTGTATCGTAATGAGTGTGTGAATAGAAACTTAACCAGAACGATCTATCGCATCCCATCCTATCTTATCCAATCTTATCTTGCGTCCCATCATCCATCCATCCATCCATCAGTCGTAGCCTAATCATAAAGCATACAGTATAAAGCATAAAGCACAATGCGTCATAAATGCAGTCCGTCAAAAAGTATATACAAACTTCCCTGACAAGGCATTATCAAGCACAAAACGGTAAAGCACACAATCACTCTCGGAGACACCAATTTATGCGACAATCATCAACTCATCCACTCCCCAAGCTGCCTCTTCAGCTTATCCCTCTTACGCTCAGACGCATGATGCTCACCATTGGACGCATAGTACAAACCCTGATCGCCCGCAGGACTAGGGTTATACGACGTGAAGGGCTCATTTCCCCGATGCACACCCGGCTTCGAGGCGAGGTTAATTGGTGGCGCGGCCGAATGAGCTGCTAGGTGTGGGTTCACAGCAGCGTGGACGCCGTGGACGCCGTAAACGCCGTGATCTGCAACCTCTTGCAAATGTACTGCATGAGTGTGTGAGTTAAGGTCACGCTTAGAGTAGGTGTCCGATTGCCCAGCTGCAAAGGCGAGATACCATGTGCGGGAGGCTCCGCCGTCGAGGAAGGAGGCATCGAAGGAGGCGCTCGAGAAGAAATTGAAGGAGGTTACAGGGTCGATGATCGCGAGGTTGGCGTATAGTAAGCCCTTCCAGCCACCGACGACGGAATCGACACGGCCGTTGGAGAAATATGTATTCCACTCCTGAGAAACGAAGGTTTGCGTGCGGGTGAGTGTCGATGAGGGCAGGAGAGGGATCATGTGGATGCCCTGTATGTACTCTGTGTTTGCACCGAAGTATGTTGTGTGATCGATCTTGTTTTCGAACAAGATTCCAGACACTTTGTTGCCGATAAAGTTTGCGGGTTCAATTGTGTTGTCGCTCGTATATAGGAAGTAGTGCTGCAGGGAGCGCGCTGTGATAGCCAGCTGTAAGTTACCGCGAGCTTCGAGGTTTGCATCGCCAATGGTGTGGCCCCACATCTTCAGCGCGTAGGCGTGCATGCTATCTTCCGAGGAGGACTCCTCGTCTTTCCCATCGTATGTTTCATAGAGCCCGTGTGCCCAGCCGTGCCCGTGGTACCAGTCGAAGTTGCGGTAGACTGGGAAGTAGTTATCCTGTGTTGAGGGATTGGCGATATCGCGGACCAGCGTGTTGACCCAGGCTTTGTTGGCTGTGAGCCAGGTCGGGTCTAGGTAGCCGATTATCGCCGCAGCGTAGATGAAGTATCCATAGTGAAAGTGGTGATCGTTATAATAGGTATTGCCGAAATCGACTCCACTGTCACCTGTCACGTATGATGCTGTGCTGACAACACCACCCCAGGCGGTTTCGCGGACCAGGGGATACTGTTGCGTGTTGCTGGCAAATATCGCGAAAGCTGCTTTCAGCTGAGTGAGACCGGCAGCTGCCAGACCAGGGTCATTAAGGAGGTCATTGATAGTGTAGACAATACCAGCAAATTTGGCAAGAGCCTTTGTATTGTTAGCGCACATATCTTTGAACACCAACAATAGACTTACTTTTCCACTATAGTACATTGAATCCAAATTTGATTGAGCCGTCATGTTCTGTGACACTTCGCTAGCAGCGACACTTGAAATAGCAGCTTGAGCAGCAGAACTCAACGTCGTTCTGCTTCCAAGGGAGGGACTCCAAGGGGCAAAACCCATAGTTGTTGGCAAGGTCTCCAACAAGGTCCACGAATCAGCAACGACAGCAGTAGCAACACCTTTAGTGGTCGTCTGCAACTGGACGGAAGTGAGAGATGAATTCGTGGTAGACGAAAATGATTGCAGGTGATGTGGCAGGGCGAACATCAGCAGAGTCACATTAGTCAAGCCAGCTTTCTGGAACGCCAAGGTATAGCTTCCAGTAGAACCACTAACAGAACCAGACAGCGCAGCAGATACGGGGTATACACCACACGCAGTATCGTATAAAGACTCGGCATTTCCTGGGTTCTTAGCGATCTGGATGAAGCCATTGAAGTTCGAAGTTGCTTGGGCAAGACTATTGCTAACAACGGTGAAGTCCAAAGTAGCTCCATCGGTAGAGTAAGCATAGAGCAGCCAGGTCTTGCCATCTTCGAGTAAGATACTGTACTTGGATATTCCCGCCTTGGGGCTGGCGACTTTGGTAATAGTTCTGAAGAAAACGCCGGTCTGTATCAATGGAGTGCCGCCACGGTAGATTGCGGTGACGAAGCCCATTCCTTGAACAAGAGGGAAGGTAATCACTGGGGTTGTCCCATTGGAACCAGAAAGCAGATTGACATTGGCAGAGAAGGCCGTTAAGGTATCTGTGGTAAGGGCAGTAGAGTTACCCAGTTCTACAGCAGACAAGACGATTGACTGGATACCATTCGGATTGATAAAGTAAGAAGCTGCACCGGTTGTGGAACTGTTATCGCCGTACACTCGTTGATTGGCATCGATGTGCGCAATAGACATGCCCCAACTAGCAGAAGAGCCGCCGCCTTTTGCCCATGCGACGGAATATGGATGAGTCCATGATGGTGCAGACTGAGTGCTCAAGAAAAAGTTGGCATAGAACTTGTTTGTCGAGATAGGGTAGTTCTGTGCTTGAACACCGAGTCGGGGAACCGGATGATCAGGTCTGCTGCCAATTACGGAAGGCGGAGCGTCAGTTTCGATCGGAACGAATATGTTGGAGGAAACAGCCATAGTGGAAGCGAGGGCACCGCCAAGAGTCGTGACGGATGAGGCCGCTTTAAGTGCTGTTGACGGAGTTTCGATCGAAGTTGAAATAACAGGTCCACTTGCTGTACTTGCTACCCCTGTCGAGATAATAGTCCCAGATGTATTTGGTTCTTCAGTAGCAGAAGGTAGGATTTGAACAGTATTGGAGCTATATTCGCTAACGACAACTGATACGCTTGGAATAATGGTAGAGGTTGATATAGGAACAGCTGTTCCTACTCGAGCAGTAAAGTCGGACACAGTCCCGTAGGTCAATGATCCGGTCAAAGAAGGTTCTATGATTTCAATAACAGAGCCTCCTTCCTCAACTTCTGGTGATGCTGGAGTATCTTCCTCGGTAGAGACACTGGTCACAGCTGGAGGCACTGCTACAGTGGACTGGCTATTAGTCCTTGTGGTGGTCACTGAATGAACAGTAGCTAAAGTGCTTGTGTTTACAAAGCCAATGCTGGTGATTACAGTAGTGACCCCAGGTGCAGATACTTGGCCCTGGCTTGCAGAACTGACAGCAGCAGATTGAGAATTACTAGCAACAACACTTGGAGTCAGCACAACGGTGACTGTAGCAAGAGCAACAGTAGTGGTCCCAACGTTCGTCGTAGCAGAGGCGGAGTGGGCGCAGGCGTGAAGTCTTCGATTATGGGGAGCAGCGGCAACAGTTAAAGCCTGCAAGGCCGTTAGTAAGAGAAACGCCCTCATGACAGCAGAAATGAAGAAAGAAAGTAGATTAAGAACGGGGAGACAATAGGAAATAGGAAGGGGGATTTAGGTATAGATATTGCTTAAGATATCGATCTTGGTCTTGGTGGTTAGATAGAAGCGTAGGCAAGACCGATGACACTTGAAAGGCCTGTGCTACTGTAGGACAGTCTTATGATTGATATAGACTTGTGATATAGAAGGCTGTATGACAAGTCGGAAGAGTGTAGTGATCGTGTGACGATGGTTTATGCAGGGTTAGGGGAGAAAAAAACGTGACAATGTTTCTTGTTTGGAAGTTTGGTAGTTATACGAATGTAGAGGAAAACAACGAGTATGGATTTCCAATAATAGTGGCGTGAAAAGCACAAAATCATAAAGTTCGTAAAGAGCCTCCTCGGATTTCTTTCTGTTTTTTGTCTTCTTTCATTTCCTGCCTCGAGCCAGCTCTGATATATGATTCCACGGCACCAAAACATACATTCTCCTCCAGCAACGACGACAGAAACCGGGAAACACGATGATGAAAATGGAATGGCCGCGTACCCACTCTTTACTCTCTGTGGATCTTCTCCGGTCCTGCTATGGGCTGCGGTTGGCTGTCAGAGGGGCGGATGGAAGATGCTTTGCAGCGTTGGAATGGACTTGTGATGAGAAGGAATGTTGTTGCTCGTGGCTTTTGTATGGATGTCCCCTCGCCAATAGCTGTGGATCTCGGAGCTGGGCCGTGCTAAGGCAGCGGATATGCGTGACGAAGCGCAATAGACGGAAGGATGAATTAGTGAATTAGTGAATGAGCGAACGTTCGAGTGCTTCTATTGACTTTTCTAGAAGTGGTATTTGAGCCGCCTGGGTTGGGTAGCAGGTAGTGTAGAATTATGGCCGATGTCTTAGGTGCTACATGATCTGTCTAAAGCAACATTCAATCCGTTGTCGTGGTAATTCTTCTGCGCACAAGAGACGGGAAGAAATACCTTAGGTACGTGAGTCGTGAGACATTGCCATCGAGAGTATGTACAATATGACTGTGCTCTAGAACAGCAACGGTGAGATCTATCCGTGAGAGACAAAGTGGTCTTACAAAGGTTCGAGCGGTCTGATTCTTTGTGTAGGAGGAAAAATGTAGTTGTGTTCTACCTGACTGCAAGGCTTTTGACGGCTACTCGAAGTGCAGGCGCTTCGAGAGGAATGTAAAGAGACGAAGTACCAAAACCAAGAATAAGAAGACGAGAACAAGGCTAAAAACAGGAACAAGAACAAGAACTAGCACGTCAGCGTCATGTCACGCCAGCAACGACCTTCCACACTTGTCTATGAAAATTGCGCGGCTCAAGGTGAAGAATGAAGGCAAAAGAAGGCAAAAGCAGGCACAACAGACACAGGACATAGAAGAGGTCTACTACTCCAGCCAGCTGACTTGTGGATGTTTCTCCGCGACTCAAGCAGTATATGACGATTGGCGGTCTTGAAAAAAGAGAAACAAGACCATAGTGTAGTATAAAGAATAACCCTAAATACAACTAAAGCAAAGAAGGGGAAAGCAAAGTCCACAAGTAGCTGTCTGGATGATCCAACAAGGTATTAGATGATGATTTCGGTAGGTATGGTGGTAGGCATCAGAGTACTATGTTATAGGATGGAACCGGGGAAAAGCATCACGATCAAGGTTTCTGCAAGCAGTGCAGCATGATGCGATGATGCATACAATGTACATACATATGAGGATTTCCACTCACGGCCTGCAGTGCAATGAGACAACATTACATCCAGACTCCCGTCCAACGCATCGGCTCTCTTCCACAAACAATGTTTCTCGGGGTGTCTTCCGACCCCAGAATCCGGTGATATCCGACTGAGACGCCCCCCAAGCATTCGCTCTCGAAATCAGACTTGGCGCACCCCAGATGCACGATGCGCCTGATCGAAAGTTAATTCTCCCTTCCTGCCTGCGCAGCCCCTATGACCCCGAATATAGCCATAACATACACCTTCATAGCCACCGAATTAGGCCGAGTGCAACGCACATCTCTCGGATAACTCACGGGCTATCTTGCTGAGTGGCGATGTGTGGGGAGGATGTGAGGTTGTGGTGGAGTTGAGGTGCAGCGCGCGGCATTATCTCAGACAGCCTTCGCCAACGAGATCTCTCTGCACCACTCTATCGGCAAGCTTTCTACGACCCTTCCATTCCGCCTGATGATCTTTGCAAGGCAGACTATGCAAGGGGGACTCGACATGAGTCTGCTTTTTAATTGCCTCTTATTAGGAATGATGATGGTCTTACGTTACGAGAATGAAAAAATAAAGTCCTAAATTCCGAGTTCAGGATGGTAGATGTCACGGTTGTACGATTTCCGGCGCCCGAGATCCAATAGTCATTGTTGTACGAGTATCCAGTTCGTTTGCACGAGATCATGGATGAGATCACGGGCAAGCGAATGGAATCACATTGACAAAGCTATTGTATTCATCTTTCCACACTCAAAGCAGCGCCATCAAAGTAGTTGAGGGAGGTGAATCAGGTATTTTGTCTTCACCTTGATATATTAAATGACGCATTTGAACTGGTTAAGTGACTTAAAAGAGGCAAGTGACATGTTGTGTCGCTCTCTGTTCTCCGTGAAAGATCGTCGGAAGGTAGTGACTAGCAGCGTCTTCATATCTTCATCTTTGGATAAGACATATGTGAGGGGATTGTCTACTAATAACCTTCTCTTTCATGAAAAGCGATAGAGCAAGTGACAAGGACATGCTGTACATATAGAAGCGAAAAGATACTCATGCAGACTACCTCTATTAGCATGCCGCCAACGTCTTCCCTCATGAATAAGACTTTATAAATACGTAGTTACAAGGAGCCACCATCGATACACACTACTACACAATCAGGCATTATAATTATGCATTCATTATATTCATATGAATAATCAAGCAGTCTATGAAGCGCTATGCACTAACAAAACGCAAACAGACGCAACAAAGGCAACGCATTCAAAAGCAAAGGCGAAGCATGATGTAGGTAAAGTGCAAGCAAAAATCAACACAAACGAAGACCACGGCTATGCTAGCAAGCACATGTAATCCAGTTGTTCAAAGCCTCAATGCATATCTGTGATCAGTATCACGTTGACGACCATCATTAGGAGCGGCTCTGTTCTTCCTTGCCCCAAGCAAGAATCCATCTTTCATCCAGCGCCAGAGCCAGCCGTATAAATATTACGTCATTCAGTGCAAAATGCATGCGTCTATGCAAAGTAGCTCTTCCAACTAACACCCTCGATGTCTTCGAGTTGCTCGGCAGTAAATTCCTGTACAAGTCAGTTTCGAATTCCATGGTGAATTAGAATATAGAGGCAAAAAACAAAAAAACAACACATACCTTCTGGTCACTTCCCCAAGTATCCTGCCTCGTCTTCTTGAAATCCGCAAGAACGCTCTTGACACTCGTGCCAACAGCACCACTCTCACCAGCGATTCTAGCCAAGGTAGCCAGGACCTCCGGCATCCATCTAGGAGGTGGCGTTGCATATGGGAAAGCCTGGACGAGAGCACCGAGGCCAAGGACGGCAGCATGTCTCTTGAGACGGGTGGCATCCACTTTTTCGCCCGCGGCGGAGCGCTTCTTGGGCATAGGATTATCCTTGAGTTGCTGGGTAAAAGCAGAGGTGTAGTGGGAGAGGATATCTGTACGCAGCGAGACAGGCGAGCAGCGGATCATGCCGGCGAGGGTGGAGGAAGCGCCAATGCGCACTTCCAGCTGCGCGTCTTGCAACATATCTGAGACGGCACTGAAGAGCTGATCGCGTTGCGCGGGCTTGATAAGGAAGATACGGCGGAAGTATATTACTTGCATATTGATTAAAGTGCGTAGGCGTTGGTGCCAGGAGGAAGAGGTTTTGCCGATGCGAATAAGGGAAGAGATAAATTCGCCGTCTTCAGAGGCGGGGAAAGGAATGTTGGGAAGGTGTCGGTAGACGTGGTAGGCTAGTCGTTGGAGCTCGGGATCTTCTTTGACATCCATCATATGTAAGAGTTGTTCCATGAAGACGTGCGGGAAGAAATCGCGTAGCTCGGTACATTCATAAGAATTCAACGTGGTATCGAGCCAGAGCATGACAGTCTTGCTGCCAGAAGTATAAGCTGATGGTGTTTGTTGACCGGGAGTGCGTTCAAGGCGCCACTGTTCCAGACGATTGAAGACATCTTTGATGACATTTGAGAACTCCTCAGTGGGCTTGTATGGTTCCAAGCCAAGAGATGAGGCCTGTTTATTGGCAAGCAACATTGAATCCAGGTCTTTGTAAGACTCATGGTAGCGAGTGCGGAAGATGGCCGCCAGTGTCCGACCCACAGCCTCGCGAACACTTTTGTAGGGGTGATCAATATGTGCCAGGAAATCTTGTACGATTGGCTTTTCGCGCTGGAAATGCCATCCTGCTTCAGCAATTGCAAATTCGAGGAGCTGAACCTTTGAACTCTCCTTGAAAGCCGCGTTGGAAGTCATATCTAGACGGAACTCGCACAGCTCATCGATGATTTCGCGCAGACGTCTTGGGTCCTTCGATCCAGCAAGGAGATGCAAAGCAGTCATCCAATATTGGATGTTCTCAGGAGTCAAACCATCTTCAAAGACCTTCAGCATGATCGGAACAGCATAGGCCCATACAGGATCGCGGACCTTTGCTGGCTCATCCATGACTCCAGCCATGAGTGCACCAACGATTTCAGCGGTAGCACGGTGTTGGTGCTTATCACTACCATCCTCAAAAACAAGTTTCACCTCCTCTTTAATGTCCTCAAAAGTAGCAGCCGTAAGGCCACGGTGCATAAGGTCAAAAGTATGCATGAGAAGCATGACATTCCCCATTCTCAAACGATCAGTACTAGAGTCACGCGGCTCCTGTTTGAGATAGGCAAAAAGCTTTGAATACCAGTCGCGTGTGAGGAGCTTTCCAATTTGTGTACGAACTTCGTTCTCGCGCTCATCATAGTCCATGAACATGGTTGGGTTGGCTTTGAAGGCCTTCATTTTCTTGCCCCACACCAACCATCCAGGGTAATCATTGTCGACATAGTACTCCGCCGTTGGACTAGCAAACGACTCCAGGTATTTCTTGGTCCACTCCGGATCATCCTTGTTCACCTGGATTTCGACATTGTTGACATCGTTGTCCTTCTCCAGCAGATAATTTTCATACTTATGTCCATAGACAGCACGCAGATCAATCATTGTAAAGATGCCAGTGAAAGCTTGACAATAGCCGCTTCGAAGACCAGGGTGAGGGTCGATCGATCCCTTAGCAGCTACTTCGATAAAGCTGTCAACCACAAGAGTCTCGAATCGAAGTCCAAGGTTGATCATAAAGATGGTACAGCGATTGGCGATCTTCCAGTGGCTGTTCTTGGCCAAGTCCACAAGCTCTGCAGCCAAAGACTGTTTCTTGGCTTCTACAGCAACTCTACGCTCCACAATGAATGCATGTCTGCTGTCGATAGCGGGCTGGACGGCATCAGCTGGACGAATGCGCTCGACTAGATCCTCCTTGACGATGATGATGCGTTCCAAGGGACGACCAAACTCGATAAGACTGAAAAGTGCCCCTGAACTCAATTTCTGAATACTAGCCTTATCCACACTTGCAGTCTTGATGTAAGACCTGATCAAATCAGGGGCAAATCTCCAGTCCTTCGTGATAGTCTTCAGAAGACTTCCGAATAGAAGAAGATACATAGCTCCCTTCACACGATCATAATCATTTGACTCCAGCGATTCTCTGAAGGTTTTGAGCAGGAGGGGAATGACAAGAGGTCGACCACCCATAAGAACTTTGAGCGCTGACTCAAGTGCAGATTGAGCATTTCGGCGCACATCTGCATAGAGGGAAACACTAGACTCAGCGAGGCCGAGAAGCAATTCTCTATCAAGTTCTGTCTTAGGACGAGCGGCTGCATTGTGCTTTATGCGCTGCAAGTTGTAGACATAGGCACGCTTAATAAGGAGTGGACGCGGATAGACCTTTCGTAGGCCAGAGACTTTGAATGGCTGGATATCAGCATTATAAAGCCTGATGACACGATCCAGAGTATGCGCTGATCTCTCAATACCGACATCAGTAAGCCAGACCTTGTAAACAAGATACAAGGCCGAGAAGCAAGTGACATCGTCCTCCTGGTACTTGTGTAGGAAGACATGAACTTCGGACAACAAGTGGCCAATGCAGTTACGGATATCGTGGAGACGTTTGTACATAGGACTGCCCACTTCGAGTATATATCCAGCCCGATAGTGAAACTGAGGTCGAGTTTCTTCATCCTCATCGCCTTCGGCAAGGGGATCTTCATCGGTCTCCATAGCTTCAGAATCGGCATGTCCATTAACACCGCCATTTGGTCTAGACACTGGTTTGCCACCCGATGCTTCAAGAGGATCAAACAGGTAAGATATTCCAGACGTTACAAGACGGATGAGTGTCAAAGCACGGGAAAATTCGTCCGACCAGACCTTGTTCTTGCCGGTTCTGCTGATGGGTGAATCGTTACTCATCAAAAGTTTCAGTCTGGTCATCGCGGTACTTGATTGAGACTCGAAGAGCTCCATAGCAAATTGAAGGCATTCCTTTGTTGGTACGTGCCACTTGATAGTGATATCGTGACACTTTGGGGTCCTTCCCCAATCATCAACGTCCAATCCTCTCTGGAGATCCTCTGGCTCATAGAGGGCGTTATCGACCGGATAGATGAGGGTAAGGTTAAGGAGCAAATGGTGAATGAAGTTCGAAACGTGAATGGTAGGAAGACCACGGCATTTCTCTTGCATGTAAAGACCGATATCAAAGAGGTCTTGTTTATATGCCATCACTTCATCGCCCACATGCACGACAATCATAGAGAGCATACTGACATACCATACGAGTGCTCTATCCCTTGGGAGGACATCACTACCACTACTGCGGTCAGATGCTGCATCGTTAGTATCGATCTCATTTCGAATACTGACAATAAGCATCGGGACAAATCGCTTTAGGGTCTTTCGTGGGTCAGACTTGCAAAGTGCATTACAAATAAACGCAACCGCATCTCGAGCCTGGTGAACAACGTGATTACCAACGAAGCTTGCAACCTTCTCGAGTGCCAGATCAAAGAGGTCGGGAGACAAGGAGGCGAAAAGGGGTGTTAAGGATGCGGGAAGCACATTGATGATGTTCTCTTCTGGCGAACCGGTCTTCAGTCTCGAAGCATCTGGCAGGTTCTCCAGAAGAGTGAAGATTCTACCAAGCAATGTCAGGACAAATTCTCCAAGACCTGCTGTGGACGATCTGAGGATATTCGCCTCGTCCTCATCTGTGAGCTCAGTCACATAGTCGAACGTAACATTCGGGCCCTCGGTCTCCATACGCTCCATTTCGTTCTGGACCCATTGCATAGCAAAGGCAGTGTCTTTTGGGCCATCATGATTTTTGGTCAAGTCAACGAATGGAATACTGTAGGATACTGCTTGGATGAAAGTCAGAGTCAACAAGGTCTTGTCAAGATCATTTGCATCGATTCCAGGTAGGGCCAAGGCAAGCAGGGCAGTGATATGGCATCTAAATCCTTTCTGCTTAGAGATAGTTGGTGCAAGCATCTGCAAGCCACGTAGGGAAGAACTCGTTCTGTGTACCTCAACCAATCCTTGCAACGAGGGGTAAAATCTCTGCAGAGCCCCTGGAAGGATGAGACCCGGTTCCAGGTATGCTAGTCCTTGCAAGGCTGAGTGATAATATGCAAGAGACTTCGAACTCTTGGCAAAAATACCCATGAACACAACCTCCTTCAAGCACAGCACGAATCGCTTCTTTAGGACATCGTTGAGTCGTCTTTCCTTTGGTGTGACCATTTCCCCACTTTGCTCACGGTTCCATCTCATGACAAAGAAATCTATCAGGTGGTTTGTAAATTGTGCCAGTGTCGTACTCCATGAACCCTGATTAGAAGGGTGGAAGAAAGTATCAATTGATTCCATGAGCCCTTCAAGGCTATTCAGGATAGAACTCGACTTGTCTAGACATAGAGGGGATATGGAGTTGACAATCCATCGCGCAATGCTATGCGAAGTGGGATGTTTCTTCTTATCTCTCTCAAGATAGATGCCAAGTCCACTGCCAATGTCTACAGCTGCACTGTAAGGCGATGAAGCCTGACCAACAGGGATTTCCGTTAACCTCAAGATAGTGGTGAAAATCAAGTCTGATTGATCCCTTGTGAAGATACCATATTCCGAGAAAGACACGTGCTCGCAAGTAATTGCATCCCGTGCCAATCGCGAGAAAACATCAATGAATTGAGTATCAAAGATCTTAGAGCGATTGACCAACGACCACAAGTGGAAAAATGTTGGTAAATAATCTTCAGGCTGTAATTGACCTTCTCCAGGGGGGCCGTGATCAGTCGGCATCAACATATGTAGAACACCAACGACAATAAAAGCATTCGATACTTCCGATGTCGAAAAAAAAGGAAGAATCTCCTCAAACATAGCCCGTCTTTCAGATGGATCAAAGTAGTTCTGCGCAAAAGTGCAAAACTTGGGGAGATGTCTTGTATTTCGTCGGCGACCACTCTGGTGTGGACCAGTTTCAGAAGGGAGCACGAGACCCTTTACTTCATTCCATAAGGGTCTCCAATCGAGTATAAGGTCGTCTCCGGGCTTGAGATAATGCTTCTTCCTAGTAATCGTTAGGGTATTTATCACTTTGGATTCACGCGAGCACCCACTTAGTTAGGAACATAAACATGTTCAGAAACCTCTCTGCAGTATGACCATCCAGACCCGGAGCCACAGCCAGCATATAGTAAAGCTTCACGAGCCTGACCCGAAGCTCCCTAGTGATTTCGAACTTCAGTTGCAGCCATCCCTTCAGCTCTCTGGTCCAATGCACGGCACCTGGTGAGAAGTCCTCTGCCTTCAGCGCGATGTACAGCTGCTTCAGAATCTCCTGTAGCGCAGCGTCGCGCTCTGTTTCTTGCTCGACGGCATACGGTAAGTGCTGGAAGTATGGGAATGTTCGTGGTCTGTATCGTTTCGCTTTCTCGTCGTCACCCACGCCATCACTCCAACCCAGCCCCGGCGATGTAGCTCGCGAGATGGTCATACTCGACTCATTGCCGTGCAAGACATTCTGGAAATGCTGGATAGGGCCCGGACGGCCATTTGTGTGGGCAGAGTAGTCCATTATCGAAAAATCGATGGCGGCTCAACTCTAATTTGACGTTGCTCTGGGATGTGATTATGGTAAGCGGCCTTCTCTTTCTTTACTAAAAGCAGAGCATTCAGCGTTAGCAACAGCTTCCTGACCACTCAAATAATGAAAGGAAAGCGGTGAGTTTCAGTACCAATTATGTCTGGCCGCAGTAAGTAAGGATACTACGGGATGCAGCTTATATCACCCGACCATATGCTGTTTCCTGCTCAATCTCCAGTCGTCGTGCGAGCTCTTTCAACGGCCTCAGTAGGTACACACTGTTTGGCGAACTTCGCAGCAGCAGCGTTTAACAGTACGCAGAGAGTTGGGCTCTAGCGATTGACCAGTACGAAGTTGGGAGTAGTTATGCGTTAAGGATCGGAATGGTAGACTTTGTTGGTCGTACAGCATGGATCGATATTGCTTGTCTATTGGGTTGAGGTGCCGTGGGAATGCAGTGCGTCAACTATGGTACAGCCTTGCAGATGTTGATTGTGTATCAGGCTATGGCCACCGTAGCTCTCAGTAATCATAATAGCATCATCAGCGCTGGATTAGTGGAGAGGGATGGTCAAAGCACGGAGTGTTCGGGAATACCAGCCGTGCAGCGGAAGCGAGTTGAGTAACTCCGATGTAGGCAGTAGACAGACTGAATGAATAACCAACAGCACTGTGATTGAGATTGAGAATGATAACTGCAGAGAGCCAAGACAACAAGGTATTGTACATACAAAATAGGAGCTGAATTTAATTTGTATCGATGGAGTACTCTAGAATATCTAAGAGTTAGTAAAGTCTTTGTCCTGGAGTTATAGTACGATAGATACAGCAGGTACATATTACCATGACTAGAAAGAAGCTGCAACACCGTAGCAACAACACATACTGTGTGACAACTCAGAAGGGTCAACCTGATGATTGATCTTCTCGTCCTACTAGACAAATGATATGCAGCTTGATAGGGTCCTTAATCATGCACTATAGTAGAGTTTCGCGACAGAAAAGTCCGTTGGCTTGTCGTGCTTGTCCAGATCGACAATTGTAAGATAATGAATGACTGGACGACAATAGTTCAAGCGAATACTAATACTGTACTTCGATATTCTGGTGCTGAGATTTTGGAATCATCTGAGTATTGACACGGCGTAACTTATTCATGCACTTGCAGTCCCACACTGCGCCTTTTTAAGTGATGGCTCCAGGCAATGATTACCACGCAAGCAAATGGCAACCTCACACACGCCAGCCCAGTTGCAATCTAGCTATTCATAAGGTACTCATGCATTATGCACCGGTGTCAGGGCGTTACCACAGCCGTATAGAAGGTCGTGGAACATTTCGAGCTCAACTCATGGTACACTTGACTCAGCAGGGCTTTTCATGTTTCGGTATTGATATACATTTGATGTGTAGTGGGATGAGACTTAATACATAGACTTGTAGTAGGATAAGTACATGATGTGGCAAAACGCCGATAATCCCTTCAACTCCGTCATATCGTGGTATACCCAATGCACCCAATGCCAGGTATCTCTATGCGTAATGCGCCGTAAAATCATAAAAAAGGAAAAAAGAATAAATACAAACAAGGGAGTAAAAAGACCGATAAAACAGGATGCTGCAAGGTCTATAGTGCTGAGTGGTGTTGCAAGCGATGGATGTTCAGTGCTTATTTTTGTGGCCTCGGCGAAACATACTCGTCATCCTCTTCCACCTGCTTTCCTTTTCCTTAACTTGGCGCGGTACCGAGCCATCCGTAGAACCTCGTGCTCGGCCAGTTGTTGTCTTTGACGAGATTTCCGTGTCGAGCTTTGCGGAAGAATAATAGGTAGATTGGACGTCTCGTCGGCCATTTAGAGATGGAGACATGGGCGAAACGTCGCCAGACTCACTCGGTTTGGAAATCGCGAGGTTATCATTCTGACTGTCCGAAAACCCGGCCAGGTCAGTGGAGCGATTTGCCTGACCGTTCAATGAGCCGTCTTCGCTGTCATTTGGTAAGGTGGAGGTATGTTGGGAAGCCTTTCGTGCTGCAGCACGTTGCATAAAAGCAGTACCTGTGGAAATCGATCTTCTTGGGCCCGAGGTGGCAGCATCCGCTGGGGCTGATAATCCGTTAGAAGTGTTGTTTCGATGGAGAAATGAGTTGCTAGTCCTCTTGAGAATAGCGCCGGCCGATTCTCTACAAGACTCTGGGGTGCTCGATCGAGTCTCTCCTTGTGGGCTCCTTGGAGTTGGGTCCTGATTCATTGATGAAGATCGATTTCTGCTACCACTACCGGAATGTTCCTTGAGTGACAACGATGTTGGCCTCTGATTGGTATAACTGAAATTTGGAGACCAGCCTTGATGAAGTGCAACCCACACTCCCGTCACTTGAATGAGGGTCTTCAAACGTTCATCAACAATGTGAATTGTTGGCTCCTCCACCGTATCATTATCTGAGCCGTCATTCTCATCAATAGCATCAAACATTGGCGACTTAGAACGAGCGGCTGGCGAAAGCGAAGTATAATAATCAGGAATATCCAATTGACATCTCGTCAAAGAAGCAATAACCGGATGACGACGTGAGTTGGGATCGATAATACTGAAAGTGAATTTAACGTCTCTATCATCCGTGTGCATTTCTGGAGAATATGAGCTTCGCGTTTCGCGACGACGTACCCAGCGTGCTTTCGTCTGCTGGCCCAGCTCATCTGTCCTTACAAACTCCATGACTGATGCAGAAACAGGTGTAGCCTCCCAAATTGATCCATCGGAAAAGCAAATGCCAGCTTTACCTCGAGCACCCCCCTCGCCCTTCCGCATCTGGCAAATAACAGCAACAATATCTCGATGAGCCCATGCTTCGTCGTCCGAGTCCGAAGAATCCCCATCGTCTCCTAATGAAGCTTTGTAATCTTCGCTCTTGACACACACCACGTCGTTGGTCCCCAATCCGTTCTTGCCCTTGAACATATGTGGGAATCTCTTGGATAGTCTCGGAACTAACGTTGTAGAAGGAAGTACATCCAATGAAGGAATAGGTCGTGATGATGCAGATAATCTTTGTAACTGTAAAAGTACTTGAGGTCGAATATGTAGTAATCGTTGTTTATGCTTGAGCTTCGGAGCTGGATGAGCCAAATGAAAGGTCGTGCTTGGCCGAGAAGACTTCCTTCTCTTTTTCCTGGTACTGCCGGCAGTAGTACTGCCTTCAGAAGGGGAATATGACATTCCGTCCTCGCTCATGGTATCGCGCTCAGGCTCAACGAAAGAAACCCGTTCTCTGATGGTACGAGGAGTTTCCTCCCCTGCGGATAATGGTCTGTCCGAATGTAGTGATGAAGAACTGCTCTGTATTGCTGCTGACAAAGAGTTGGGGGTAGAATAAGCTGCTCGTCGTAATGGCGATCTGCGTTGTGAAGACTGCGTCGGCCGTGGATATGTGTTCGAAAATTCATGGCCATGATAACTTGCTCCCGAGTGAAGAAACATCTTGCAAGATCAAGGAAGGGACGCCCCGAAGGATGGAGCGTCCAGGACTGAAGTATAGTAGGAATTGGTGTATTTGGGGTAAGTCACAGTATCTCTAAATTGAGCTTTCCGTTCTACTGGGAGCGTAAGCAACTAGCACATAGCTTAAGAGCGGAGGCTCTAGTGTAATGGTCGTCGATGGGTTGAAGTGGGTCGGTATTTAGTGACTAATGCTCATCATGACAAGGCTGAACAAAGTGTGGTCTTGGATCGTTGGATAGGGAATAAGCTGATCTTGTCAGCCCAAAGGGTGGATGTATTTGGATGAGGCGAAAGCTGAAGCAGCTTGGTGCTGCAATGGGTGAAATTGAGATGATAATCTTAGGTTGTCAACTTATCTAGAGTACCGTCAGCTAATTCCCCAACACACGTGGATGGATACGGAGTGCAAATGGGCAGTAATCTGGTGGCATGGCTAGAGACAGTGCTTACCTCGACGGACCCCAAAAAGGAAAGCAATTCGCGGGATGGCGTCGATGTATCTAGGTATGTACGTAGTAGGTCGTGGGATGTCAGAACTGCACAATGTGCGTAGTAGGCTTATGTTAGATGAGATGGGATCCAGCCGTATATGCGGTTGTCACCCTTCCTACGATTCCTTCTGTCCTGTAGTACGTCAATGATCGGGTGGATGTGTGTATTCGGTGCCTAGGTAGTCTTTTGCTGGATTTTAAAGTCGAAGTCGAAGACAAAGACCGAATGGAATGCAGATGCAGATTGTTGATTATGGTTGCTCGTGTCCAAATATGAGAGATTACACGCCAAGTCCGTCGAGTATTACTAGTTAATTTGCGATGCGATGGCCGTGAACAACATATTTATTAGCATAGGCTTTGGGTTAATGCTGATGGAGTTTGGGATAGTCGGAAGGCTGAGAACTAGAGTGGAGATGGGATCCGCAAAAAGCACAGGTACGGAGCCGACTAAAGAACGCTGTACGTGTGGCTTTCAAGACAAGGGGAGGGAGGAGAGAGACAAGTCGGTCCCGAGTAGAGAGAAAGAGGAGCAAAGAGTGAGAGGGATTTATGAGTATGTAGTAGTAGTGTAGGTATGAATAAGGTAAGTTCAAGAGGTGGCATCCTATGCAGCTTATGCCCATACTTGGGATTGATCATCTGGAAGGTAATATGTATTCATTCGCCTTGAAGCGTTTTTTCCTCTTCCGCTCTCTTTTTTCTCTCACTAACAGAATTTTCTGCTTTGGTCATCTTCAAGGTCCCTTGAATTACTAAGATAGCACGATGTCTTTCTAGCTGATTTAGTAACGAAAATGAAAGAAGGAGACGAAGGAGAAAAAGAGGGACAAATTATCTCATCGGCTCCTCAAAGTTCTCGACCTTCACCTGGCCTCAAGAGAGCCCTGCAAATCGTACTGTGGCTGGCTGTCTTGCCGGTCGGATTGTGCACAGCACTAAAGTTTTGAAGCCGATCATGTATCCCTACTGTACATATGTGCTACATCATCGTTCGATTCTGTAGGTTGATTCCCTGTGTATTCGCTCTATGCTTACTCGATTTGTGCATGATCCATCTGCAATTCGTCTTTGTTTCGTGCTCGAGGACCTTGCTCATTATTCACCATGACAACGGATCGTTGTGTATATTGACGGAACCGATGAACCATCATAAAAATGATCAATACTTACTCTCGGCACCGTTACATCACTTCTTGATTTGTGTCCTTGTTTGTTTCACACTTGATTCGTACTCGGAAACATCCTTCGGCCAGTCACAACGGTGATCGGGGTGATACAAAGGTCCGCGGATGAAGGCATAACGAATACACGGTGATTTGTGATTCCGAGTGCGGTTGTCCATGGAATTTTCATTCTTCATGCCCATTGGCATGCGGGGTCTCCCTGGGGGGGCGGTGAAGTTCTAGGGAGCCAGATCCCATGGATCCCCTAGACAGGCTTTCTTTAGACCCTGCTACACTGCTTGCGGGCGATCAGCTGCCTTGCATAGAGTAAGGTAAATAAATACGCGCATACATATGCCTGGACGGGTATTACGCCTATACGCCGGTACGGGAGATATGAATATGAAGATGAATACGCCTTGCATACGCCTATCAGATGTGACTGACACGCTCACGGCACATCACATACATAAAAACATAAGTACCGTATGATTAGATAGCATGTGTTCATGGGTGCAGCATGGCTCATCGCTTTGAACCGGCAATGCGGGAACAGAGCACCTGCCGGAAGATGAAGATGGAAAATGCTTGTTCTTCTTGTTCTTCTTGTTCTTCTTCTCCGTCTTCTCTCTGTGATGTCTGTTCTCCACTGATCCCCTCAGGCCCCCCTTCGGAGACACGGCGCATCGGCGACTAAGATCCTCCGATCGACCGTTCATTGTGAATACACCCGGCCTTGGTACCTTGCCTTACCTTACCTGACCTTACATGGTACAGGTAGGTATCACACGAATGAAAACACTACTAAGCACATGACAGTCCAGGTAAGCGAAGAATGATCGGAACTCATACGATTGGATAGACTAGGCGGTACATAATACATAGAAGAGCATCCGATCCATATCCAAAGAAAGACTCATGTTTTTTGACTGGTCCAGATTGTAATACACATAGACTTTTGAGTCGGCTTCTCCGGACATGAATCTCTCTGCTCTAGGTTCAGTACGGCTTTGCCCGGGGACGAGGTTTGAAGGGAAAAGTATGGAACGAGTGAGTTATGCTACCTATGAGGGGGCCATGTTCCGAACGCGCTGCACATTCTTTATTTATGTGTTCCGGTTTGTTTGCACAAGTCTTACGTGGGGCCGAGGTACCGAGATGAGCAAATCGAGACTCGAGAGCTATTGAAGGCGAGCTGAGAGGGCACACTATGAGGGGAGGGAGTGGAAGAATGAACAAAGTCAGCTGTTCGTACCTATAGTCACGAGCCAGGTGGTGCTCATAACGTGCGTGCCCTGCAATTCATCGAATCTACCTTACCTTTACCTGGCTGTACTAACTCTATGTAATAACATTCACGAAATCTTGAAGCATCGCATCTCTTTGGTTGGTAGTTCATGTTTTTCTCTTGCTTTTACAGTGGAACCGATGCCCAGCCCCTCCCAGGCAGCCATAAAAGCCATAGAAGTCATAAAAGTCATAAAAGCCATAAAAGCCATAAAAGCCCATGCTCTCACCTCACGACTCATGATTAGCCTTTCCGGCAAGGCTGAATCACGCAGCAGACTTCGACTGGACTGTGATTGTCAGTGCAGTGTGCCGTGCCGTGACTGAGACTGTTTGTGGATCCAGAAATAGGTAGGGACCAATAACCATGAGACATGATGTCAATGTCGAAGTAAATAATGTGCACACACTCTGGCTGGACCTTTGACATAATAATCCATACATCCCATACCGAACGTTAGATACCTATGTACTCTCAAGTACATATCTACATACTTACTTAGTACCTACTACCTTACCGTTGTACGGGTAAGGTACTTCGCAATTACTCGAGTGCTTCAGCCTCCTTCACGTTTGAGGCTGTAGGCTCTCTGCCTAGGTAAGGTAAACAATCTTCCCCAACCTGGGTACTACCGACCCAACACTTCAAACAAACATGACGCAATCGTCACCCTTCTCCAACCCACTCGAGAGACCAATGTGGTCTTTGTTCATCATCTTCTCATCGTGGAAGATCTTGTTACTACTGATCACGGGTCTCACTCCCGGACCCGGTTACGACACCTCGACTTCGCTCGCACAGCCTGTGCACGCGTCAAACGTCCTAGAAAATGCCATTGCCCATTTCTGCAACAAGCTAACCAGGTGGGACGCCATCTACTTCACCAAGACGGCGCAACGCGGCTATCTTTATGAGCAAGAATGGGCATTTGGATGGGGATTCTCACGTGCTATCGCACTGTGTGTCGACGGTGAGACTGCTCGCCCTATCGAATGAGCCGCATACTGAGCTCGTAGGTCTGAATCGCCTCGGCTTACCTCGACCTGACTTCATCGAAAGTCTCGTGGGTATCCTGATAGCTCATACGGCCCACCTGGTCTCCGTCCTTCTGCTGCACAGCTTGACGCTGAAAGTCTTCATCGGAGACAACCGATACAGAATCGCCTTTCTGTCTGCATGTCTGCATATCTTCTCGCCGGCTGGCCTGTTCCTATCTGCACCCTATGCCGAAAGTCCTTTTGCTATGTTGAGCTTTCTTGGGTACTATTTGTTTGCTCAGAGTTCTACATCTATCAGCAGTAAATCTGACCTTGGGCTTGTTGGTGCTGGTGTAGTGTTTGGTATCAGTGCTACATTCCGAAGCAATGGTCTTGTGAACGGCTTCCTTTTCGTTCAAGCAGCCGTGAGAGCTCTCCTTTCACTAACAGACAGCTTTTCCTTCACCAATGTACGAAGACTAGTAGCTATTGGAATTGGTGGATGCACTGTCGGTGCTGGCTTTTTACTACCACAGGTGATTGCCTATAATCAACTTTGTGCAGAATCCTCAAGGCCGTGGTGTCAGCGATCGATACCAAGTGTTTATACCTTTGTCCAAGATTACTACTGGTACGTTAAGATAGAATCTGTCGCTCTCTACGGCTACTAATTATCTAGGAACGTGGGTTTCCTTCGATACTGGACCATTTCGAATCTGCCATTGTTTCTACTTGCTGTCCCAATGCTCAGTATCCTGACTGTGTCCGGTCAATGGGCTTTGAAAATAAAGAAGGCAAAGTTCGATGATAAAGCAACCGTCGAAAACCTCAAAATAACTCCGGTCTCAGACACCGAGGTTCTGTCAACAGATCTTATCAAATCAATGGCGGTTATCCAGCTTTTCTTAGCAGTGGCAGCTTTCACCACTTATCATGTTCAGATCATTACTCGTCTCTCGTCTGCCTATCCTGTATGGTATTGGTTCATAGCCAGCTCCTTGAGCAAAGAGGCCAATGTGCGGGGTATATTGACCAAGAAACATGCCGGGTGGGTTGTCAGATGGATGTTTATGTATGCCGTGTTACAAGGTGGCCTCTTCGCCTCCTTCCTACCGCCCGCCTAATTTCTCCCTCATTTTAACGGCAATACGAAATGAATCGGTAGACCATCCTATTATGCTTGACCATACACGTGCATCTGTAACCACTCTGGATTTAGACAAGATATTATTGGTGGGATCCTCTGTGAGATTTCGTGTAAATCCCCGTCTTTTCATATGATACGTTATGTGTTCCGAGCGTTCTCACTCAAAATTTAACTTTCGCATGATCGGTCGATGCCTTGGCCTGCCTAGAGCTGACTTCGTACATATGTGTGAGGGCGAGGAGCAAGGCAGATTGTGTGTGTGTGTGTCTCATCACGATTTGTCCAGTCTGTCAAGTCGTGTCGTGCCCGTTCTCAGAAAGAATTAAGTGACACCTGAAAACAGGTGAAAATATGTGACAATGGCTACTTCAGCCCTATGGAGTCTATGGAGTCTATGGAGTGTGTATTGGCCGCTGCATTCTTTGAGATCGGTATTTATCCTTCGGTAGTGTTTGAAAGCACGAAGTAAGGTCAATGACCCAAGATCAAATTCCTACCTTACCTACACATAGTTAGGCTATCCGTTATTGCGGGACCCGAGCATTAGGAGCTTTGGCGCAGCAGCTCGTGCACGCGAAAGTTAAGGTCGAGTATTGAACGTCGTCAATTAACTAATGTAAACATTTCCCTAAAACTGTCCCTCGGCCATTGATCTGTCTGCATTGGACGAGAAAGATATATCCGCATAAACAAGCATACCGCCTGCTACTCTTCACTGTACCACATCAATGCCGGGTAGTCTCACAATACGTAGTTATCTGTGGAGCGACTTCACTTTTTCCCCTACAGCGACCACTCCTAGCGCTCACCACAACTCATCGCGAGTCCTTTTTACTACCTCGTCCAAACGCAAAGTTACCTCAACCACACACAGATGTTTCCAATCTGCTTAACGCTACCGAGCTCCAGATTTATCAGTCAAGATGCATCGCGACACTGACAGCAATTATCAAGATCAAGGCGAGCACATGGGTTATAGACCCTTCCCATATACAACTGGGGTACCATTCTTCCCGTCTGCTGCAGATTATGTAGGCTTCGGACCGGATGATGATCTTCGCAACTCCGAGAACCTTTACAACGTTGATGAGATATTTCAAAACAATGAAGCTTTCCTCCAAAATCAAGTAAACGGAAATCTGGTCAGTACCCTATTCTTGCCTTTTCTCACAATACTTTGATGTTACACCGCAAACCAAAGCAGCAAACAACCTTCCAGCTGAGCTCAGTTTCTACTTATTCCGCTCGCCTTCTCGCTTCTATGTTCCTGCTGACATGTGCGTCGCAATCACAGCAGCAGCAGTCTCCGTCGTTGATGACTGCTCAGATAACTCCCCGACCGGCGCAGAAGCTCGACGCTCGAGCAGCAGAACTGAAGGCGCAACTGTTAAAGAAAAGAGAAGAACGTACAGGCTCAGCTCCACCTACACCAGGATTGGGAGATCAGTCCACACCCTCCGGTACACATTCTGCTCGCGAAACACAAGGATCATTACATGCTATATCACACGGCCATTCGATGTTGAACGGCTCTCAATCACATACAGGTATGATGGACATTGAGGAGCTTCTATCGGAAGGAAAGGCGATTGCCGACGCAAAGATAGTCATCAAGAGAGAACATACGAACGGTGAAGATATATCCAACGAGATGGGCATACACAATGAGCAGCCTAAGTCTGCGCAAATGCAGGATGCATACAGACAGGAGATTTTAACACCTCAGAAGACACGAGCCTTTGATATGAGTCCAAATCTTGGAAAGATAAATAAGCTGAGACTACAGGGCGACGAATTCAATTCAGAAGTTTCTGAAGGAGAGATACGTGAAGAGTCAAAGACAAGAAGACCACTTCCACCAACCGGGCCAAAAGAGCCAGAACTTACTGTGGTCAAGCGTAAAATTGCTGACACACAACGCAAAATTCATGATAAGCAACCTCATACACCACACGATGGCCATGAAGATTCAGTTCCAAGAATCGATAGGGATACTGTTACGAATTACCGGGATAGCTCTCGTGAGCAGAAACTGGAACAGAGATATTATGGTGCTTCTAAACCATGGAAAAGCAAAGAAAAACCTAATGCTGAGCATGAACATCACCAGAAGTATAGCGATACCCATGCTAATGGAAGTAAGCATGGCAGTAATGGAGCCAGGAACGGTGTTGTCAAAACAGTGGTCAAGCCACCAACGTTGGAAGATATACTTGCTATTGATGAGGACCTCCGTGAGTGGTTGGAAATGACCAATTGGAACGATGTAGAATACCGCAAGAAGAGACTGAACAATCGTCGTGCCCTTGCGAGGATCGAAGCTGAGAGAGCCAAAATTCTTGAAGAAATGGCGGCTGAAGAACCGCGGAGTATTGTTCATACTACCTCTATTAATACCACGGCTAAGCCGGTAGATACACCGACAAAGTCAGGCATGCAGCCTCCTGTTGCTGTAAATACTTCGAGCTCTAAAACTCCAGAGAGTATACGAGCAAATCATCTGGATCGCCAGGATTCGGATAACCATACGTTAAAACGTCGCAACAGCGATACTACCAGTGCTTATGATGAGCGCGAAGAAAAAGTCCGATATGACCCACGCGGTCACAAGATCAGGATCAAAACCGAGGATGACCATACAGCTTCTACATCCACTCTACGGAACCACTCACCAGATTCAAGATACAGTCGTTATGCAGACCGTGGCCGTGAAAGAGATCACAACAGAGATTCTGATCGTGAGCGCGAGATATCTCCAGGTCGCCATGCATATGAAAATCGATCCGCTCCGAGATCAGACTTCCCACCCATTGAGCCAAACTCTGAGCGTGGAGATTGGCATGGTTCTGCCGGTCGTGGTAATTATAAAGGTAATCGTTATGATCCTAACTTTCATGATAGGGGACGTGGTCGCGGTCGTGGCCGTGGTGGTAAGGCTGCACGAGGCGGCAGAGATGATGACGACTATTCAAGATCTCCTGAAACTTATCGCGAGTCTCAATATTCTAATTCCAGATCAGGATATAAATGGGATAAGGGTGGCAAAGGCGGTAAGTCTTGGCCTAGTTTTGCTTTGGGACCTTCCTCTTTTACATATTGAAGATTATACTCTTGGTAGACTTTAATTGTTCCCGTATCTACTTTTGGCAATGCCATTTCCATATCTTCTTGATAGATCTATGGTCAATTCCCAAATCCTCTTCAAGCCTCCTTGTGCTCCCACATCGCTAATATATGCTACCTGATAGACACTCGTTATTTTATGGTGAAGGTATGCAATTGATGTCCATAACTATTGGAAATGTTCCTTAAACACTATTCATTCACTAAACTTATATAGAGCTTTAATGAAAACATGGTTCTTGAATGTCAGCGAGATGTAGGCAGCTCCATTGTCTCCCATACAAGCTCCGCATACTGACTTCTACAGGGCATCTGGACTACACAACTACATAATGGAATGATGTTAACAGAAGCCTTCCGAGAATGCAAAAATGTAATTCTTTGTTTCAGCATTAACAAATCCAAGGCATTTCAAGGCTACGTAAGGTCCCCTCCAATCTACTTCATCCCAAGTCCATTATACTTTTGAAAACGCCTCGCCCACCCCTTCACCAACTGTTCCCATTTATCCCCAGTCTATTTTACATTAGCTAAACCCCCACAGGCCCGCATGGAAGGGATTCCTGGCTCGGTGGATCCGCCGCCGTGGCAGAAACAAATTCACTGGGAGACGGCAGGGGCTTTCCCGGTACGCTGGCTGAACACAGGCCGCACCGGCTTCTATATTGTCGGAAATGTCATGAACATCTACAACCGACATGAAGTGACGAATGAGGTCCTTTCCGTAATCGTTGGCCGCGACGGCCAGGAGATCGAGGGCAATGCGGGTGCACAGCTCGTCGATCTCATGGATGAGGAGGAAGAGCATGCTCGCCGCGGCGAGCCGGGCCTTGGACGCGATGCAGCACCGCCCACCAAGAGGTATCGTGACCCCAATGAAGAGGTTGGTGTCATCAGAAGCTTTAAGAGTGGAAATTGGGCAAGGGGTGGCTTCGGGGTTTAGATTGTTGTAATGCGAAGCCTGCAGATATAGGATTTTTGTGCTTCTTGCGGTGAATTATCTTGATAAGCTCCGCTGTGTATTTACCTTTACTGCGATCTATCCTGGCATTTATGATGCGCGGTTTATTGGGGTGCAAGGACTTTTGCATAGGTAGGCTTTTTCTGCCGCCGACGGGCTTGGATTGATACTGAACACATGCATTATGATGACTTTTAGGGATGAATGGAACAAAAGCTTTGAGTTCGTGATGAGGTGCTGTTAATTTTGTGGGCTTGCTGATTCTGCTTGAATGGATTTGTACTGAGATGGTTCGTATCTGTATACCTATATTTGAGGAATGAAGTAATTATGGAAGCCATTTTTTGGATTGCATGGTCGGAGGAGTTGAGCCCTCTGCAAATATTGATGCCATAAATCAGTCGGTCATTAAGATTGGGTATTTGATTCTCCTCAAATATTAAACGAAGGCCTCCTCTTGTATACTCCCACAGTGCGTTCAAATGCCCTGGGCTACAACAGCTGAAATGATTCACATACTGACGGGACCCACAATCCCACCGACTTGAAAACTCTCGGTATTTTATTGCTTTTGATGAACTTTCCATGGGACATTGCAAATCGACCAGCTGCCTACATCCAACATCCTAGATACTTCTGTTTAATCTGAGTAATCGCAACACCAAAGAGGGCAGTTGCTGTCATCGAATCAATGAGACATGAACCCGAGCTGGGTAGCAGACTTCAACACAACCATGTAGGACTTGAGAGCAAACACACATCCTCAAGAAGATGTGGGGAGTGCGTCAGGATTTGCAGTAGGGAGCAGAATGGGATAGTCGAGAATGTCGACGCAGTGATGCATCGCGAGGTAACCCTCTAGAAGAGGGGACTGCTGATATCGTCATCATTGATAGTGACGGAGGGATCTTTTGGGGATATGACCCATGATTTGCGAGGGATCTGTTGATAGGGCCCTAAAAGGTGTATACTGCAGAAAAAGAATCCCAGAGATCGATCTCATGTCCGTTGAGTGGTTTTGAAGAATGAAGAAGATATTGGGGATTTATTTACCCGATGACTTGCGAAAGTCGGAGCATATGCTCAAACAGGGATCGGTACTTTCGTTGTCTTGGGTGGTGCTAATGTGCTAATGGGATTGAATGGGTGTCTTAGATGGTTCGATAGTGGGGCTTTGCGTCGTATCGAATGTTGTTGCATTTTCGGACTTGACTTGATTGGATGTGTGCAGAAGAACTTCATGGAACGTCTATGGCGTTTTATAAAAGGTCGGTGGTGTCCGTTATGCTGGTGAGTTCGATATGCATTGAAAAAGCTCTTCGGCAGCACATCTCGTCTTGAAGTCAATTTAGAGAGCGTCCTTCTATGCATTTCATGAGCGGTAGAATAGCTTATGCTTTATAGATATAAGATGCAAGCGTTGAAGCCGCGCATGAGGATGCATCGATCGAAATCCGGGCACTGATATGGCGAACGCTCTCAAGATGCACCGCTCCTTTGGGACAATATGTATATTCAGCCATCCAACCACAATCTAATCATCTAACAAAATCCTCCTTCCTACTCCTGAAAACTCGCTACTACTCCTGGTATAATCCAAAAACCACCCGCCAACTCTGAACAATCCGCAGAAACCCCACCTCCACTGTACCTCCCTCCTACAAAGCACCGCCTTCGCTCGCGCACTTCAACAATTATCGGACAGCCATCTTAGTTCCATCCTCCTCAAACTTCAATACACCATGATGACCGTGGACAATCTCGCCGGCAGACTCCGTCAGAGCCTCGACCTTCTCCTCATTGCCGCAGTGGAGATCAAGGACCTTTCCGAGGGCAATATCGTAGATAGCGCCGTGAACCTTCAAGCCTCTCTGAAGAACGGCCTCCTCAACGACGTGGTTGCCCAAAATGACGTCAACACCGTGCGCAACATTCAACTCCGCGAGCTTTCTGCTACGCTTCTCGTCGTCCAAAGCCTCCAGCTCCTTAGCGTTTGCGCGCTTGAGCTGCTTGAGTGGCGAGATCCAGGTGTCGATAACGCCCCCAATGCGCGCGGTACCGAGCGCACCGGCTACGCCGCCGCACGAGGTGTGGCCGCACAACACAATGTGCGAGACACCGAGGTTGCAGACTGCGTACTCGAGTACTGCGTTGAAGGACAGATCCGTTGGTGTGATTATGTTGGCGATGTTACGGTGCACGAAGACATCGCCTGGTTGCAAACCCAAAATGGTTGTTTCCGGGACTCGTGAGTCAGCGCATCCAAGCCAGACTGTGGGTTGCGTTAGCTGTGTACAGAGGATGGCTTCAGGGTGCTCTTTTAAGAAGAAGAAGAAAAAACATACGGATGGATGGCGATTGTCCGGCTGCCAACTTCGAGAAGAAGGTTGGGTTCTGATGCGCCTTGTAAGCGGCCCATGCAGCGTTGCTGCTGAGGGCATAAGCAAAGCTATCTTCTGTATCGGAGGAAGACATGTCAGTAAAGTTGGGTGGGCTTGAGGGTGATAAAGAGTTGAGTGATGGAATGGACGAACCGCTGTTGTGAGAAGTCATTGTTGCTGCTGTTTATATAATTGAGGTGTGTGACGGAGAGAGTATGATTTTTTGTTGAGAAAGAAGTAGCACGCAAAGTCCGTGACGATCGATCGATAAGCAATTTCTTTTAGACTTCCGGTGATTTCTTGGCCCCTCGGAAAAACACTCGTACTCGAGAGCTTCTTATACTCCAAGAAGATATTATAAATAGTAGGAGGTGAATGGAGAACAGAGATGAATAGGAGTTATGTGATATAATTAGGAAGGAAGTTTGTGTCTCGAAGAATCAAGTATGCAAGTAAGTACGTAGTACTGAGTACGTAGTGCTTGATTTTGATTTTCGCAGCATCAGACAGCGAGAGTCGAGACTTGATTTGGGCCGCTGGAGGGGGATTGAGTTGCGTGTGTGGGGAATGCCGATAACGATAAAATCACGAACGCAACCCCCGAAGATCGCCTTCCGATTTCCGGTTCCAGTCCAGTCCAGTCGCCCCGTCGCACAAATCGCAGCGTAGAAGCGTCAAGAAGCACTGAGGCCCAGAGGAATCTCAGAATACCCACGGCAGTGACGGCTTTCTGTGGAGAATGACGGCAGGAACAAGAGAACACAGACTCAATAAAAGCGAGATTCGATTGTCCTGGATGCCCATTTATATAAATTCATAGTACGGAATATGGAGTCAAGATATATATAAATCCGCAGTTTGAGAGGAGCCATGAGTGAACGAACGGCAAAATATACCCGTCTTTATCCCCATTGGTCTGTGGGCAATACGCATCTATGGTGATGTGAAGTGCTGTTTCGAAAAGAACACTTCAGCTGTGGCAGAAAAGGGGCTGCTTGACTTGCTATTTGCCTTGCTCGGTGTTATCCAAGTTGAAGAATAGTAAGTAGTAATAACAAGCAAGAGATACTCCACGCGCCGCATCAAGTACGTATTCGTACACCCGCTCCACCCCCCTCTACCATGATCATGCCCTGTCTATGGTGCCTCAACAAGACAGGGACGGGAATTCAACATGAACAGAAGCAAGTGCGCGCCAATGAATTGCAGACCGCCTTCACAAGAGAGAGCTGATATGGCTGAAAGAGTAATATTTGGAGTATCATGATCACAACCATGACCACAGCCATCAAAGCATCAAACATCAAACAAATTGTCACTGGCACGTTGGACATGTTGTACTTGCACATACATAGAATACCTACATAAACGTCTTTCCCCCTTAGCATAGTGCGGACAAAGTACATACTACGTACAATCACTTGCTTATTCCATCCACATCAAAAGCACCACGCTCGAATTCCAGAATAATCAATCGGGTCCCGCTGTAGTTGGATAAAGCTTCTACTCCTTGAGGAAGATCATGCGATGGTGCAGTAGTCCTGTTTGATAAGTACGAATATCCCGGGAATTCTCCCCGTCAGAATGCTACCCGTCCTATCCCGCCTGTCAAATTCCTTCCATTGTCCTTCGAAAGGGTAAGCTCTCTTTCGATTCGAGCATTGAGCCCCTCCGAAAAGCTCGATTCGAGTTGCACGCCCGTTACCGAGCTCCAACGTGAACTATGTATGACTTTGGCCTTGCGAGCCTTGCCAAGCTTTCATGCATCTGAGCGCGAACCCGGAGCACAGATGAAATTAACCTCGGAAAACAGAACCTGCACCGAGGGAGAAGAAAAGCTCAGACACCTTTTTGGTTAACGGGTGGAAGGCATTGACATTTGCAGCTTCTTGGACAAGACGGGATGACGGCAAATGCGAGGCATTTTACGAGACATAATCTACAATGCGCATTGAGCGGCTGTCGGAATATTGATTACCTTTTACCTGTTTATCGAACACTCTGTCTCACTTTGCTTATGGGGCACGGGAAAAAGTCTGTCAAGTCTGCGAGGACGAAAAAGGACGTTTGATGAGGTATCATTCAGCTAGAATTCATTGTTCCAGTACCAAGCTGCCTAGCTAGAGGGGTCTCCATGCCATGCCAGGCAATGCATCATCAAAGAACGCCATAAAACAAATAAACACGAAAGTCATCCATTCAAGTAATTTAGATCTTGATGGCGCTCTCAAGTGCCTTGCGCTTCTTCTCCTGGCGGGCGTTGGCCTTGGCACCCATGATACCACCTCCCCAGTGGCGCTTGCTCTCCTCGTACTTCTCGGAGTAACCCTCCTTGATGGCCTGGAGGAGCTTGGAGAACTCAGACTTATCCTCAGAGCGGACCTCGGTGATAGCGAGGACGGCGGCGGTCTATCATATGTCAGTATAAAAATCCATCACAATATTGTTTTGCTGTATTTGCTCACCTTCTTGTGGACGACCGTGCCGAGTCTGGCCTTGCCCTTCACAATGGCGTATGGGACACCCATCTTGCGGCAAAGGGCTGGGAGGAAGATGACAAGCTCGATTGGGTCGACATCGTTTGGAATAAGGACGAGGGAAGCCTTCTTGTTCTCGATAAGACCGACAACGTGGTTAAGACCGTACTTGACAGCGTATGGCTTCTTGCTGACATCCTCCTTCTTCTTACCCTCCTGGATGGCGGTAGCCTCCTTGACGAGACGCTCCTTCTTCTCGGTCTTGGACTCTGGGCGGTACTTGTTGAGGAGCTTGAAGGCCTGGGCGGCAGTGTTGCGGTCAAGGACGTTCTGGAACTGAGCAATAGCAGGTGGGACCTTGAGGCGGAGGTTCAAGATCTTCTTCTGGCGTTGAAGACGGACATACTCTGGCCATCTCACCATGCGAGAAAGGTTTCTCTTTGGCTGGATGTCCTGACCGATACCGAAGTTGCGGGTGCGCTTCTCGATGAGGGGGTTCTGGTAAACGCATTAGCTAAACACAACGTATCGATGGATGAGGATGTGAACATACCTTGGCCTGCTTCTTGGATCCTGCACCGGCCTTACCCTGTGGGAATGGCGCTGGCGCGGCCTTCTTTCCGGACTTTGGAGGCTATCATTGAGAAAAGAAGATCAGCGATGGTGTTCTACCAATTGCAATCTTCTCTGAACTCTAAAGAGACTACAAAAGACATTTCTGTGCAGATGTAGCTCAAGCCAAATCATCATTTGCGTCCGAAGACAAACAAATGGAAGCGCATCTCGCGCGTGCGATGTTACTCGTAGAGGTGCGAGAGCGTAGTGGCGAGTTGTTGAATCATAGCATCGTTAAGAATCGTATCAAGGACCTACCATTTTGATCGAGTTTGCTGCGTTGTCGAGTTAGCTGTCGGTCGAGATGGAGTTGTCGATGAACTTTCGCGACGAAGAAGATTTCCGTGTGGGAAAGGTAGGGCATGAAGTCTTGGCACGCTTGCGGGTCCACTAGTGTCGACTGGGAGTGTTTGACTGAGATGCAAACACAATTATTTCGAGTCAGTCTGACCCAATGCGAGATCATCAAGAACATTTAGGGAAATAATTACAAATTCATAATTATATTTGCAAGATCTACCAAATGGCTCCTACACCTTGCGCATTGTGCAAGACGAATCGCGCTCTTATTATACGACCGAAGAATCACCAAAAGTTGTGCAAGCCTTGTTTCATACAGATTTTCGAAGATGAGATTCATCATACAATAACAACAACCAATCTATTTTCCCCGGGAGATCGTATCGCAATCGGCGCATCTGGAGGGAAAGATTCGACAGTGCTCGCATCCGTCCTGAAGACACTCAACGAAAGATACAATTATGGTCTGGATTTGGTTTTACTCAGTATCGACGAGGGAATCAAAGGATATCGAGATGACTCTTTGGAAACTGTCAAGCGAAATGCGATTCAATACGAAATGCCTCTGAAGATTGTCGGCTACGATGAACTTTATGGCTGGACCATGGACCAAGTTGTCGAAGCAGTAGGCAAGAAAGGAAATTGTACATATTGCGGAGTGTTCAGACGACAGGCGTTGGACAGAGGGGCGAAAATGCTCGAAATAAAGCATGTGGTTACCGGGCACAACGCCGATGACGTTGCAGAGACAATCCTCATGAATTTACTGCGTGGCGATCTTCCAAGACTGGCAAGGAGTACTAGCATAGTTACTGGTGACGAGTCTAGCGAAGTCAGAAGGAGTAAGCCACTCAAGTACGCTTACGAGAAGGAAATCGTGCTCTATGCACACCACAAGAAATTAGATTATTTCTCAACTGAATGCATATACAGTCCGGAGGCTTTTAGAGGAAGTGCTCGAACTTTGATCAAAAATCTGGAGCGAATCCGACCGAGCGCGATCTTGGATGTGGTTCGAAGTGGCGAAGACATGGCAAAGCTTGTACCAGAAGGTGTGAGCGGGAAGAAGAACTGCAAGGGGCAGAAAGTACAATTGATTGCTGGTGACGAGGCTGAGGAGGGCGCTGGGGGTTGTGGTAGTACCAACGGGAGGAGTAGTGGTGGTGAGATGGCTGATATGGAGAAGAAACTTCAAGCAGATGAAGTAGCTGAGGGGCGAGAGACAGAATATACATCTGCTACACCCACCCCATCCCAAAAGCAAGATACTCCGACCGTCATTAAGGGTATGAACCGGACTGGAAAGAAGGACATGGAGCGCAAGATCAATAAGCAGACGCTTGGTACCTGTGAAAGATGTGGCTACATGTCAAGTCAAGCTATTTGCAAAGCCTGTATGCTACTTGAAGGTCTGAATAAGAACAGACCAAAGATGGAGATTGAGGTCGGAATTGAAGAGGAAGATGAGTCTTCAACATTACGGAGACGGATGGAAGGGTTGGCCATGACGGCAGCTGGTTAGTATTATAGATCATACGAAGTCACTACATAAATGATACCCACGACTATACCCTCTTACCTTTCCGATAAATTCCGTAAGTTCTGTAACCTTGTGACATCAGGTCTCTGGGCACCTAGACAAGCTATCACCACTTCGAGTGCTTGTGACTTTTGATTTGGTATTCGTGATATGTACAACTATAAAACTCGGTATCCTGTCCTTTGAGGATTACACTTAGAAAATGCGCTTCTCGAGCTGTCCAAGTTATTAACCAAAGTCCACTGACAAATTGTAAATGGGTAAACTCACTCTCCATGGGTTGTTCAACTCGAACCCAACTGGGGCCAAAGGATTGTCCGTTTGACCTCTCAACATTCCCGTCAATCTTCTGTCGCGGTCCATCACTACAAGAATTATTAGTGTCTAGTACATCGTATGAATCGTATCTCTCAAAGGTCATACTTTGCTGTATTAAGCGTTAGTTATTGGTTCTTACGTATCGTGGGGCACATCAACTTACTCTATCCCAAGCGTCAATTGAGTGACGAGCTCTCTTTCCACCGTTTTGCATATGTCTGATCTTCGAGAGACCAGCTCCAGTAACACCAAACATCTGCGGTCGATTAGTAAAGGTCGGGTATTGATTGAGGAGTACCCACGCCGAGCATGATGGCGTATGGAAGGAGGGCTTCAAATGGGACACCCATAGTGATTGTATATTTTCAGACTAAAGGTTAAGAGTCAGCTTCTGCTTCGTAACGAGTTTATCAGGGCCAGAGTCCTTACCTGTGAATTGCGTTGTAGATATGACAATTCTCTCGTCGTCGTTACATCCGGGATGAGGTTAGATTCAGATGCCCGTGGTCACTACGGCCCGCCGTAGCGACCGTGAACGTGAACCACCACTCCCAGCCTTGGTACACAACGCGGCTTGTAACACCAAGTTTACCTTATACGAGCTTCAAGAGCGCGTCAGACTTGTTCGTCCAGCAGCTGAGTACGAGTAACTCACATCAGTAACTGTGTTGGAAACAGATCGCGTCACACGGGCTCCCAAAACGCATTGCGACAGCATCAGAAGGCCAAACTACCTTACCCCAGATATTCATCATAGCTTCGACAGATCGGCAGCATACATCTACGCCCTATCACATTATACATCTGCGCCCATCTTCCCGGGCTATTCAACAGTCATACATCCTCTCGATCGGCTTCTCTTGCGCGCTGATCTGAGAGAGAACACCAACAACTTACCTTCAGGCGCAATCTGCGCAAATAGCCTCTGTGATCGCTAAAACATCCTACACAGCTCCCACGGATGCCCGCTCCGTTGTAAGCTATGGCGGCTGCGACGGTCCTCGAAGCTCAGCTCCAGGGCAGCATGGCAACCTCCGAAGACGATGCCGAGTTTGAAGAGGACGATGAGATGATCCTTGACAACGAAGACGCATCTGCCGCCAACAATCAACTCCAAAACGGAATACATCAGGTCACTGAGTCGCAGGAGGCTTATGGTACGAATGGGATTGAAAATGGCACAGATGATAACCTTGAAGATGAGAATGCCGAGGGCGAGGAGGATGACGAGGTTGATCTAGATGCAGAAAGTGAAGAAGACGATGAAATGGATCTAGATATTGAAGCCAATGTTGAAGACGATGCAGATGCAGACGCGGAAGGCGAGGAAGATGATGAGGTGGACATACACGAGAACGCTATAGAGGATGATCCCATACAAGATGAGGCTGAAGTCGAAGATGAAGATGCCGAGGGTGTTGGCGCAGTCAAAATCCAGCCAGGCCAGGACGATGAGGATGAGGATGAAGATGAGGACGCACTTTCTATCGAAGACGATGATGAGAGCTCTGTTAGTGACTTAACAGACAAAGACAGTGAAGCTGAGACAGAGGTCGTCGACGATTGGGAGGCAGAAGCCGCAGAAGAGGATGATGAGGCTGAGCCCGCGAATCCTAATCGATGCATGTAAGTTAGCTCATTTCTCACATGAAAGTATTGGCTAACGTGACACTGCAGATTTTGTCAGCAAGATGAAGAACACGACCCGAGTGAAGATTTCGAAGAATATCTTGCTTGTGCTGTTTGTGGTGACAATGGTAAGTTGATCGAGCCTATTCGGAAGAAGTTAACAACTAACAATCTGTAGCGCATCGCCAATGTGCAAGGGACGCAAATGCACTAGCTCCTGATGAAGGTATATATCAAAATCATTCCATTGAAAGAATCAAATATTAACACAGACAGATGCTGCAAATTGGCGTTGTCCCGGCTGTGTTGGCAATGCGCTCCAACCGGAAGCTGCGATTGTTGACACCAGTGCATCGCCATCTATTCGAAGGTCTTCGGCACCTAAGCTGGCAAGAGACTTATTACCTTCACAGCGGGGAGCAGTACCTAATTCGCATTCCGTGTTCAATCAATTGATTGTTCATGATGATCCAATGGATGGCAGCAGACTTTTGCGCAAACGAAAAACATCCTCACCAGAAGCCGCAGCGGAAGGTGGTATTATCTCTGCAACCCGGAAAAGACGTAAAGAGCTCTCCGACAGCAAAGATAGTGGTAAAAGTGGGATATCTTCAGACAGTACCATAATTGACCCCAATGGTGCAACACCAGTCAATGGCGATTCGAACGATATTAGCGATGATAAGACAATCGAAAACGTGGAATCGCGGGCTTCTAGGATTACGAGACCTAAATCAGCAGCAGAAACGCCAGTCTCAATTCTCAAAAAAGTGAAAGGAACAACGTTGATCATGAGATTTAAAATAGATCCTATGGAGCTAGGTCACGTACTGTCTAAAGCTCCACAACCCAAGAAAAGTCGTGCACGTTACCATCAGAAGTCGAGAGGGCGCCGTCAGAGCCTGGCAGCTACTTACGTTTCCTCTTCTGGTTCTCAGCCTTTCTACGCCTTTCTGGACAGAGAGACTGATGAACTTAAATCAAAACCTTATGGTGGTGTACTTGCTGAAGGAGAGGCTGATACGACAAAAAGTATTCCGCAAACGTTTGATCGAGCGCACTTTGATGAGGGTCGACGAGAGGCAGATGTTGAGCGAGCATTGAAAAGAGCTGAAGCAAACACCATGGAGCCTGTCAAGAAAGTTCGCAAAATAAGTGGTCCAGCCAGCCAAGTTGAATGTATCAACTTTGGTGGCCAAGAGATCGACACTTGGTATGCCGCTCCATATCCAGAGGAATACAACAAAAATAAGGTATTGTATATCTGCGAATTCTGCTTGAAATACATGAACTCGGATTATGTTGCCAGTCGACACAAAGAGAAATGTCGAGCGACTGAACCGCCTGGAGACGAAATCTACCGAGAGAAGTCGGTCGGTGTTTTCGAGGTCGATGGTCGAAAAAACCCCACCTATTGTCAAAATCTTTGCTTACTCGCAAAGCTGTTTCTTGGTTCAAAGACTCTCTATTATGATGTGGAGCCCTTCCTGTTCTACGTCATGACCGAATACGATGATCAAGGTTGTCATTTCGTTGGATATTTTTCCAAGGAGAAAAGGGCAAGCAGCCAGAACAATGTTTCCTGTATTCTGACATTGCCAATTCACCAACGCAAAGGATACGGAAACCTCCTCATTGACTTTTCCTATCTACTTACTCGGGTCGAGAAGAAAACAGGCTCGCCAGAGAAACCATTATCCGACATGGGTCTCGTTTCTTATCGAAACTACTGGCGCCTTGTACTATGTTATTACTTCCGCAAGCAGAAAGATGATCTCAGCATCTCTAAGATCTCAGAACAAACCGGAATGACCGCAGACGATATTGTCTCTGCTCTAGAAGGTCTTCGTGCTATTGTCCGTGATCCGGCCACAGGAACTTACGCTCTACGATTGGATTATGAGTTTTTCGAGGAGTACATCTCGAAATGGGAAAAGAAGAACTACGTTAGTCTCAATCCAAAGAGCCTCGTCTGGACCCCATATGTTATGGGACGCAACAATGCCTCTGCATTCGACCATGCACCGCTCAGTACTGTAGCGCCACGGGAAGGCGAAGAGGTGACGGAGATTAAACCTGTCTTGATCACCGAGACAACGCTCACCAATGGTGATTCTCACTTTATCACAAACGGTGAGGCTTCAAATGGAAAGACACTGATTGAAGTTGAGAAAAAAGCGGGAGAAGCGGTAGAATCATCGGGAGAATCTTCTGATGATTCGAAGGAAGATACCAAGAAGGAGTCCACCGACACCGAATCAGTCTCTCCTGCATCTAGTAGACAGTCCAAACGTGCTCTTTCTGCAGCAAAGACAAATGGCGTTTCATCGACTGCCCCTATACTACCTCCAAAGACCATCGTCCCTCCAATTCCTCCTACTCGCTTCGAGGTATTTCCTCCAGTACCTGGTGTGCGAGCTCGACCCAGTGTCGGGCGTCCCAGATTAACGCGGCCCACGGGTACACCAGCTTCGGCACGATCACGTAGACCACGTGCTTCAGGAAGTGCACGCCGTCCTAGAGCCACTCCCAGTTCACGACGACGTAGTGGGGGAACAGGCAGAGGACCCGGAAGATGGCCCAAAGGAACGAAGAAAAGTGACTTCGGTAACGCGGAGAGTGGACCAGGTCTTCCGCCGCGGCTTCATAAATCTCGTAGCAGACTTGGTGTTGAGGTTCGACTTGGCAGTGAAGTATCCGAAGATGACGATGACAAATTTGAAGAGGAAGAAGAAGAAGACGAAGATGCAATTCTCTACGAAACTCCGGGACCAAAGCGCCGCAAAGCCTCCGTTGTACGTGGAAAGGGAAAGACCATCGCCAAGGGCATGGGAAAGGGAAAAGGGAAGGGAAAATCTGTTCTTCCGAACAAGGATGATGACGATGAATTAGCAGATATACCTATCATCACAGGGGATGTAGATGCTGAAGGCGAGGATGAGTAAGGGAATGAAGATATGAGCTTAACCATTGATCAGGCTCTGTATAATGTAGGCACAATTTCTTGGGAAGCGTCTGAATTGCTAGGCGTCGAGGGTGTTCATTTTTGTGACGCAGGAGTTCGGGGGCATGGTTGGAGCGATTCGAGGGTTCCAGGCCTGTTGTACTATATACCTCTCTAGCATGGCTTTCTGCTTTGCTTCATAGCATTGATACCAGTCGTGCGTACTTGGTGGTCTTTGCCGATACAAATCGATTATTTTAATACACACTTCTTATGTGATTTTGAAGTACGCTAGGTGAGGTGATGGAGGTTCAGTAATTGCTTATTTTTGGTAACCCACTCTTTGAAATATGTATCTCTCAATAGTGCTAGAGCTCTGGAATATTGTTTTGCTCTAGAGAACTGCAAAAGTCTGCATGATTCTGTTGCCGTGGGCAATTACAGAGCTGCGAGCAGCTGTAGGGCAACGAGCAATTAACTCTATTGCTCTTGATAATTGGACGACTCGTAGCGATTACTCTCAGATCCCGTTATGTTGGTCCACAAGGAAGATCCGCATGAGTATTAAATACGAGTAAACTATTTCTGTCATTTCTTATTCGGCAGGGGTATATCAACCCAGCCAGCCGCCTTAGCTATTCCAGAGTATTCCTTCTTTTGTAGTTACAAGGTCAGCGCTGTGTGTACTGTTATACTTCTGTGCGACTTGGTGATCCGACTTGGGAAAGCACTAAAACAAGAACCAAGATTTGCTTCACTGTACTTACCTATACCTTCTCCGAAAAGTCCTCAGAGAGTAGATACTTCGCGAGTTACATAGCTCTAGATAATTGGTCTTCTGACACAAGTTTATGGCTCCGAGTGGCTACACGACCTTTAGAAAACTGTAGTTCTTAGCATAACTATATGACTCAATAAACCTTCAGGTCTAGGTAATTGGAAAACTGTTACAAGTTCCTGACGAAGTGAGGTGTGAGAGCAATTATAGTACTAACAGTTATATAACATGCCAACTAATCACATCTCCTTCTCCATTTACCATATATAAACAGGTGCAAAGACACAACAGTACGCACCCAGATTGAAAGTGTGTCATCTCAGTTTCAATCCCCGAGTACTATGCTATGGCTTCAGCTGTTCTCAGTTTCCACTCGACAGCATTGATGACAAGGACAAATCTCCACCTCGTTTCCCTTCTGTTGCACGTAGAATTTCCCCAGCTTAGAATTGAAGGTGAAGCAAGGTGGTGGAGTTACTAACAATAACAGAAAAGATTTAGCATTGACTTATTCATATCCTCCACAAGTAGTTTCCCACTTCTCAAAAGTATATTCTGAGTCGCGAGCATGTACTTATTTCTCACGTAAGCAAGTCTATATAAATCAAACACACATATATGATATACCCTGGACAGAAAGATTGAGTGAATATATAAAACAGACTCTATTGAGGATGCAGTACTCATTGATTCCAGATTTCTGATAACCTTGCGACTTGCATAAACACATAGCTGCAGATAGCTGTATACAGCTTCCCATCTGCGTGCAAATATCTTGGCCTTACATGTATCCATAGTAAGTACTATCGCTATCAACGTCAAGCTCTCAGTGTTCAATGTTTGATGCTTGATATTCGATGCCAATGTTCGATACTAGGCATTTCATACCTGATACTTCGTCGATATCCGATATCCGATACTCGATATTCGATATTCGAGCTCAATACTCGATATTTCAAACCCAATACTCAGACCCAAAACCTATCCCTTCCGTTCCCCTACACCTCCATCACAAAGTTCTCCCACGCACGTAAACCCAAAGTCACCAACAAAACCAAACCAAGCATATAGCCCTTCTCCAAACCCAGTGTCTGTACAATAAACTGCCATGCACTTCATCCCCATCATATACCATTAATGAAACCCCTAACCTCTCACTTGATTCTCACCTCTCCAACCATCGAACCCCTACACTCTCACCTACCCCATCCCCAAACAAATCCTCCACCACAACCACAATCGGCAAACCTCACTCCAAATCACGCATCACATCAAGTGGGCACCCAACTAGTTGTACACTCATTCATAGAGCGTAGATACCCACAGCTATAATACACGCTCTTTTGAAACATACACGGATAATCCACCTACCCACCCACCCACAACTCGCATCCAGCATCCATACCAATCATTTTGAAGACCCCCCCCCATATCCCACCCCAAACAAATCCACAAATCACAATTCAATAATCCATTTCCATACACTCAAAGACCCTTAAAGCCCCACAACGCCCTTAGCGCTCTGCCAAACAAGCGAACCAACATCCGTGGCGTCGTCAGGGTAGACCAAGAAAGCAAGCGCGATGATAATGTACATTCCAAGCAGCATAGCACCCTCGAGGTAATTGCTCTTTCCATCACCGATAACGTATGTAACAACGAGAACGCTGAGGAAGAAGACGACGGTCTCGAAGGTCTCGAAGTGAAGGGTCATGGGCTGATCGATGCACCAACCCAGAATGACGAGGAAGGGTGTGACGAGCAGCGCAATCTGCATAGATGATCCGATGGCGACGCCCATGGCCAGATCCATCTTGTCCTTGAGGGCGACAACAATGGCGGTGACGTGCTCGGCGGCATTGCCGACGATGGGGAGAAGGATCAGGCCGACGAATGTCTTGGAGATGTGTGCTGTCTCGACCAGGCTGTCGATTGAGTCGACAAGGTATTCGGCGCAGATAGCGACCATGATGGTGACTACAATGAGTACACCGGCTGCGGCCCATGGGCTCATTTGCGGTTCCTCCTCCTCGCCGTCTGCGTCATCGGCAGCTGCGTTCTCGGCATCGAAGAGGCTGGCGTGAGTGCGGAGCTGGAAAACGAGGTACATGACGTATAGAACAAGCAGGATAATTGCGGTTCCGTGAGACAGGATCAAAATATTGGACTCGGTTTCCTCAGAGGACTTTGCGAGAACTGAGTATAGAGTTGCTGGGATGATGAGCGAGGCTGAGGCGACAATCATGAGGGATGACATTGTAGAGGCGACCGTGCTGTTGAAGCTCTGCTCGATACCAGTTGCGGTTCCTGTACGTGTGTTGTGAATACCGCCCGCGATGAAACAGCAACCCAGGACGAGCAAGATGTTGGAGAGAATAGAACCGAGCATAGAGGATTGCACAATACGGATTTCGCCTTCTTTGAGGGCGACAATGGAGACCTGTTGGGGTTAGCCTCGTAGATTTGAAGGAGGGTTATTTAGGATATTGGATAGGACATACAATCAGCTCAACAGCATTTCCAAATGTAGCGTTCAACAGCCCACCCATCGTCTCACCAAGCTTAACACTGATTTCTTCCGTCGCAAAACTGAGCACAGCAGCGAGGGGGACAATAGCGAAGAAGTTCAAGATGAAAACAGTAGTTGGGTTCCAGCCGGTAGCACCAGCAACAATTCCAAGCGGGACGAAGATGAGGAGAATGTTGACGTAGTTACTGAGCAGCGTGATCTTCAAGGCATTGAAGCCGTGGGCCGGCCATTGCACGAACTTGTTCTGGCTGTCCATGCCCGGCGTGTACTTGCGATTGAGGAAGACCTCAGCGACAGTAGAGCGGCGACGGTCATTGTGGCCATTGGAAAGCAGACCCGTATGCTCGTCGGCGTTGCCGTTGCCCGGCATGTTGGTGGACAGCGACGACTTTGCGCGTTTGATATTTTCTCTAAATGCGGGTGTGGCTGTATTCATCAAACAGAGTAAGCGTCAGTCTATAAATCGAGTAATTGCGACTTTGCAATTCAGATTCCAAGGAGATTCTGATGCGAAAGGACAATGAGGTGAGGTGTGATAAGAAAATGGTATGGATTTGTAGCAGTGTGGAAGCTTTGACCTGTGAGGTGCAATTGAGGGAAGGGTTCAAGATGAGATTTGATATGACGGCAGAGAGGGGCAGCAATACACAGAGTGAGATCAAAGTTGATTGCAGGGAGAAGGGTTGTAATTGAAGTTGTCTCCACCGATGATAGAGAAGTGATTGCCAAGAACACGCGGGTGTTGAGTTCCCATGGTTGGAGACCTTAGAAGCGTCGTCTACTCATGGTGCAGCCTTCTTGGGAAACTTTGATGTTCGATTCCGGAAGTGGAAAAACGTCTTGGTCTAGTAGTGTAACGTGTGCGGGAGGGAAGGGTAGGGGGAGGAAAAGTGCATCATCATCATCACCGCAAGGATGATCTATGGGGGGGAAGAGGGAAGTTTTCTTGACGGGGGGGGGGAGTATAGTAAGGTAGAAGAATATGTAGTGTAAGGTTGAGGATTGAAGTGGTAGCAATAATGGAGGGCGACTACTTACACACCATTTTTTCTTCTTCTTCTTCTTCTTCTTCTTCACAGCTATGGTGGAGCTATGCGGAGATGATTAAATGATTTGGATTGAGATGATAGATCTCCTGACAAGACAAGACACGCGGTCTGCAGATGGTAGATGTCGCTGACAGGTTCGGTGACAAGACGCCAATGAATACTGCGCCTCGGGACTTGATGGATGTGGAATTTGGCAGTCTGGGCAAACAGCACAATGGTCGAGTGAAGAGTAGTAGTGGAAGGGGAACAAGAATGGTTGAACGGGATGATGCCCGAAAAGGTATATGTATGGTTGGTAGGTAGGTAGGTAGGTACGCGGGAGTTGGGATGCAGAATGGAACAATATGGGTAGATTGAGGTAGTTTCTTTCAACGGCCAAGTCTCCGGATGTGGAATAGGATGATGTGAGAGAGTGAGGGAGTGAGAGGGTAAGAGGGTAAGAGGGTAAGAGGGTAAGAGGGTAAGAGAGTAAGAGTGAGAATGGATAACAATCAAATCCGCTTCGGCTCTTCTATTCGAAGAGAGACAGATAGATTTGATAGATATGCAATCGGTGGTAGAAGATGAATGATCTGAAGAAGAGAGAGAGTGAGAGAGAGAGAGAGAGAAAGGTGTAATAGATAGGTGGGCTTTGTATGGAGGAGAAAGTAGGAAGTCGGAAGTGGGAAGTAAAGTCAAGGGCGAACAGGGTGCAGCTATGGATGTATTCGATAGGACAGTAGGTATTGTGGTAGTAGCGGTGGGAGTGGGAATGAAAAGGCGTCTGTGTACACAGATACAGTAGATGGACGGAGAGATAGATGATGATGATGGTGGATGATGGATGGTGGATCTAGAAGGATGTTTTACATACTTTTGCTTTGTTTGGGCTTTTTTCTTTTCTGTGGTGCACTATGGTGATGGTTGGTGATGGTTGCGGGAAATTCTGGGAAGATTATTGGTGTCTGTCTTTCAGTCCTATATCTATCCGCGGTCGTCAATGTTCAAAGATGGTTTGTACGTAGGACGGACGGCGAAAGGTCTTCTTGATGGAAAACCTGGAAATCAATCATTCAATCATTTATTCATTCATTCATCAGTCAGTCAATGAAGGGATTGAGTGCAGTGTGAGTTGTCATTCAATGTCACCCTTTTTATATGTGCGACTTACGCATATCCCGTTCTCTGTCTGCGTACAGATCTCTGCCCAAAACCCTGCAGAAATCATGTAAGTCAACGGATGGACATATTACAAGTACTCCATAATTCCACACATCCAAATCAAAGCTACGAGATTATATCACTTGAAATGCTCCATTTCTATTTGGATTTATATTAATATTTACAAACATATTTATATATCAATGTCATATCCCATCTCATCTATAAGATACACAGTCAAGACTCTCAGCAACCTCAACGTCATACATCCCACCTCACCTTACTCTTGTTCAAAAGTCATCGCCTCTACTCACCCAAGCTCCCTCCCTCTCGCCCTCTCTGTTCCCCCAAATCTCATCGGATACAAGGTTTCACATGGTCATAGCTCCCATTACAGCGTGCACAGCCACGCTTGGCATATGTACTAGACAGGGTAGTACCAACCAGTACCGAAGCTTGATTCGAGCCCAATTCTCCGTGACATGGGGGGGAGGAGACGTCATGTAGAGTTGAGTTGAGTTGAGTTGAGTTGACTCGACTTGACTTACCTACCATAATACATACGGCTCGACTTCGACTCAGCACAGAGAAAGGAAAAAAGAAGGTGACAAGGTAACGAGAGGAAAGGAAAGGTGAGGTGAAGCCTGTGTTTGTAGACGAGAAGAGAAAAGGAGAGAAGGGAGGATAAGTATTTGCTTTTGCTCGAGCCTTTCATCGTAGGTCAATATGTTCACGACCGACCAAGCATCCCACCTCGTCTTGGCTTGCCCTGATAATTCCGCATTGCATTGAAAAGCCAGTCATCATCGTCGCAGGCAGGTTGATGTGTCGCTCGCTTTCCTAGCCCCTTCAAAACCAAAGTCAGAGAGAGAGAGAGAGAGAGAGAGAAAGCCAGCCAGTTCCAACTAACCACCGACCACCTGACCTGAACTCAGGCAGCAAGCCTCTACGCAACTTTACCGCCCACTCTTTATAGAAGTCAGCCGTGCCAGTCCACCCGAGGTCAGTGTGCCCGAGCCCCTGCGCAGCCAGTCAGGACTCCACGTTGCATGGGTGGAAAAAAAGTGAAAATTTACTCCATTCGCTAGTTTGGCGGGTTTGTGCGCACAAATGAATCAGGTCCCTGTCTGAGCTCAGCTGAGTTGATGTCCATGCTTCATGTTGCAGGCCCGTGAGTCCGCAAGTCAAGTCAAGTCAGAGAGCATGCTTTGAGACTTGAGGGACCTTTGAGTGTCTATCGATCAACGGCTGTGTCGTGCAAGGACAATGTTTCTGAGGATCTTTGGATGGAGTTGATGGTGACGAGGTTGGTGGGGTAGGGTATATGCCTAACGAATAGGAATTTTTAGAATTGATGGCTGAGAAATACAGAAGTAGAGTGAAATATAATATCGTGTTTGACATTTCGAAATCGATTTGGGGTAATTTTGGTAAGGATTCATGTTAATACCGTACCTACATCTCGATAATCACATAATATCAAAATATGTATAGAATCATAGGATATCGTTTTATTAAAGCCAAGCCCCTTGCCTTACATCTTACGAATATCCAATGCATATATATATACAAAACCACGAATAACACAAATCTCAGCTTATCATCAATACCGCCAGAGTTCTATATAAGCCTCAACTCTACCGTCCACTATCCCATGGCACAACCTAAAGACAGATACCGCGAAAATCTACATTCTAAGTAAGATACGTTGCAAGTAGTGTTAGCAGCAAGACAGAAAGAAGTAAAGGAGTAGGGAAGGAAAAGAGGTGGTCTAGTTGAAAAAGTAGGATGACTGTAATGACCAATGGCGAGAAGTAAAGGTCAATATGTGTATAGAATTTTGATATGCAGTAAATACAATTCATCATTCACAGAAGGTCATAGCAATGAGCATGAAGACAGTGAGTGATATTGAGAGTTTGACTTTCAAAGCTACGCGCAAGCATTCATCTCATTGAGTCTAACATGTGCGGTTAGAGTAAAGGGCGGCACGATTTTATAGAGTAAATGCCCATCTGGTCATCTCGACATCTCTTGGGAGGTTAATGTCACATGCTAACCATCTTGACACACCATGTCAACAGCTTCAACCTTGCGAGGCAAGTGGACTTTCATACTACAAGCACATACGTACGTTGTCAATAAAAGGAATTATAACATGCACCAGTCACAGTATCACATCGAGGCACCCAGAAATGAATTTTGCAATGTTTTTGTTCTGATCCTATCTAACAACCACCTCCATCCAGCCACCTAGCAAAAGCCACAGTAAAAAGTCCACCAACATGGACCTCTTCCCTTAAACGACCCAGCCCAGCAACAAACAGAAACAGCCTTCGCCATCTCAAGGGTTGGAAATTAAGAAGTTGCCAGTTTCAGGAGTCAATAAAAAAAAAGTGTGTGATGGTTTGGGTCAATCATTAACCTTGCCTTTTTCGCACATCCCTTCCAAAGCCTGGCGGCAAAATATTGAATAAGAAGCCCACAGAGAAGAGGGAGGGGGAAACTAGCAACAAAGTGTGGATACCGTGAGGTGAACTTTTCCTCAGAAAACAAAAAAGCGGTGGTGATTCTATGAGTACATGAAACATAAACAGAAAGTTGGGGGAGTAAAAAGGAAACAAATAACGTGTTCTCCAGGGCCACAGCAAAAGAGGAGGCCCAGAAAAAAAGGTCATAAACAAAGGGCGTCCGTGGTGTGCCAGTAACAAACTTTTCCCATCCTGACGTCCAAAGGTGTCAATACGTAAGACTGCGTTGAAATGAGGTCATTAAAAAGAGTATGAAAGGTGATCATCGATGAGGGCTAGCACATTTAAGCCTTCTCCTCAGTCTTCTCAGCCTCCTTTGGCTCCTCAGCAGCTGGAGCCTCAGTGGCCTCATCACCCTTGTTGTTCTTGACGTACTCGTCGTAGACAGTAAGAGCCTCGTCAACCTTGGATCTCAAAGCAGAATCATCCTCGATGCTATAAAGTGTCAGTTTTGTTTTCCTGAAGACAAATCAATTCAGAAGTACTTACAGGTTGATGAGCTCAGCGTTGTCCATCTCCAAGAGCATACCAGTGATCTTACCAGCAAGCTCAGGCTGGAGAACCTGGATCTTTGGGAACAAGGCCTCTCCGAGGACTTGCTTCTGCTGTGGAGGTGGGACGTTGACGAGCTGTGCCTGGATACCAGACTCTGGTTGACCTGGAATGCGGCCTTGTGGTGGGAAACCACCAACTTGGCCTGGACGACCACCCATAGCACCTCTTGGAATGGCACCGCCCTGTCTAGCACCCTGTGGGAAACCTGGAATGGCCTGGCCAGCCATGTTTGGTGGCAAGCCCTGAACTGGGCGTCCACCTGGGCCACCACGACCGGCACCCATGGCGGCCGCCTGAGCCTGCTGCATAGCAGCAAGGTACTGTGGGTTTTGTGGACCACCGTATGGAGCTCCAGGTGGGAATTGACCTGGAATACCGTACATGTTTGGTGGCAACTGCTGTGGGCTTGGGCCTCCACGGCCACCCTGTTGTGGTGGGAAAGCACCTGGGAACTGACCTGGACGTCCACCCTGGGCTGGCATACCCATACCTGGCTGACCTGGGAATGGGATAGCACCACGACCACCAGCTGGTGGCATGAAACCTGGCTGTTGACCTGGACCGTAGAACATTGGTGCCTGCATGAACTGTTGTGGCATACCAGCAGCGGCAGCAGCTTGCTGCATGCGGATCTGGTTACGGGCCTGGATGCTAGCCTCCAACTGGCTCTTGCGAACATCCTTGCGCTGAGCAAGAGCAACGTACAATGGTTTGCCGTTGACCATGCGCTGGTTCATCTCGGCAACAGCCTTGGTGGCCTCATCTGGGTTGTTGAAGCAAACGAAACCGAAGCCCTTGGACTTTCCGAGAACGCGCTTCTCGCTCTTGGTGGCCTTCTTCTCGGCGGTCTCCTCCTCCTTGGTCTCCTTGGCCTCCTCGGTCTCCTCAGTGGCCTCTTCGCCCTCCTTCTTGTTCTCCTTGTCGTCCTTCTCCTTCTTCTCCTCAGCCTCGGCGGTCTCAGCAGCGGTATCACGCATGACCTTGGCGGAGGTGATAGCACCGTATGGAGCAAAGAGCTCACGGAGCTTCTCATCGTCAACGTCATCCTCGAGGTTCTTCACGTAGAGGTTAACACCCTGGTACTTGGAAGCCTTCTCAATGCGAGCAGCCTCGTAGGACTTGCGGAGCTCCTCCTCACGCTCATGCTTCTTCTGAGCACGGCCAACGTAAAGATCCTGACCCTTGAAGTCCTTACCGTTGAGCTCATCAACAGCGGTAGCGGCGTGCTCGTGGTTGACAAAGTTAACGAAACCGAAACCACGGCTCTTACCAGTCTCCTGCTCACGGGCAAGGGAGGCAGAGGTGACCTCACCGTACTTCTCGAAAAGCTCACGGAACTCATCGTCGGTAGCCTCAACTGGGATGTTCTTGACGTAGATGTTGGTGAAGTTGGCCTTCATCTCCTCGAACTTGCTTTGGCGATCCTTCTTTGGGATGTGGTGTCCAACGAAAACCTTCTTCTCGTTCAACAACATACCGTTGACGTGCTTGATAGCCTGGCTGGCAGCCTCATCAGTCTCGTAGTGAACGAAACCGTAACCCTTGGAGTTTCCGGACTCATCCTGAGCGACCTTGCAGGAAAGGATGTTACCGAAAGCGGCGAAAGTGTCGTGAAGAGCCTTGTTGTCAATGGCGACATCCAAGTTCTTGATGAAAACGTTGCCCTGGCCAGTCTTTCTGAGCGCTGGATCACGCTGGGACCACATAATACGGCATGGGCGGCCCTTGATGAGAGTGTAGTTCAACTCCTCCAAAGCCTTCTCACCATCAATGGTGGTGTTGTAGTTGACATAGGCGTAACCAAGGGAACGACGGGTGACGGCGTCACGGCAGACACGGATGGAAGCAACCTGTCCAATCTGGGAGAAGAGCTCGAAGAGCATAGCCTCAGTGACCGATGGGTCAAGCTCACCTACGTAGAGGGAGGCGGAGGCCTGTGGGTGTGGAGCAGCGGAAGTTGGGGTTGGCTCGGCATTGGACTCATCACCAGCAGCAGCGCTGGTATCAATAGCTGGGGAGCCATTGGCCTCGCCGTTGAGGGAGGCGTTGTTAAGGTCGGAGGCGAGCTGGTCAACAGCCTGGTTGGCGGTAGTAGCAGACATCTTGATGACTATGAACTGCAACAGATCTTGTCAGTACATATACTTTTGGTATCTCATGCATGATACAATGACATCTGAAGTGATAATGCAAACGGCGGAAAGTCGAGCACTCTTTTTCAAACAGATGCGCCGCGGTATGAAGTGCTCACCTAGTATATCTAAGAAATCACTAAAGGGTATTTGTATGGTAAGTCGAAGGATTGCTCTTGGGGCTTTCGAATCGACTGTAGGTGAGAGAGGTAGATCGATATGCTTTCGCGCAAAAAGGTAGATGGTTGAAAGTGGGTAGATGAGGGTTTGTGCGGTCGAAAGAGACGATCGCGAAACTTGTGATGGGGTTTTTCTGGATTTTCAAGTTTTTTTGGATTTTGTTTTCGAGATGTTTTCTGAAAGAAAGAGGGCAAGAAAGGACGAAGAAAGTACGAAAAGTTCGTACTCGGTCCACTTGTAGATGTTTTGGGGTATTTGAGGTAAGGTTGTGGGATGGTGGAGAGAAAGAGATTCAAAAGAGCAAAAGATGAAGGTCAGCCAAAATGCCAAAATGCGCGATCGTGCTTGCTCAAAGCGAATTTTCTGTGTGAAGGCAGCACTAAACCCTAATGGGAATTCGATCTTTGGGATTGGTGGCATCGGCGTCTCGGGTTATCTAAGGTTCTTCCGGAGGCCTTCACATTGCGGCCGCACAGTGTCTTTGGTGGGAGAGGCACGTGTCAGAGGCAGTCAGAGGCAGTCAGAGGCAGTCAGAGGGTGAGATTTGGTGGTGAACGACGTATGTACGTAAGTAGTACGCAGTAAGTACCTGTAGGTGCCTACGTCCAACTGAGCCATGTTGCCTTATTATTAAGGCATAAGGTGGGAAGCCGCCCGATAGCTGTAAAGTAGGTAGTACATAGGTAGGTAGGGCGGATAGAGCAGCTTGACGGAATTAGAATAAATATCATATATCATTGTCACTCTACTCATTATTCACCATATATTCCACAATTGTCGTCCATCTCCGCCACTCTTAATTCACTTGGACTCTCTTTGACATATCTTCCTATAAATCCTTCCATTCTGTCTCGCTCTTCTACGCCTCCTAGACCGCATTATAAATCGAAAGGTGCTTCCGAACTTCGCCTTGAGTCTGGATGCTTCCAGCGGCATGATACATCCACCATAAACCGAGAAAGCGATCGGAAGGTGTCGATACCAAACCTACTTCACTATGTTTCAAACTTTCAGCGGCAATAGTCGTCGTGCAAGACAAGTCAACTTATCTGGTCAAAATACCAATCCCTTTGCTGCAAGTTCATGGGCACCGAACGCCTCCGGTACAAAGAAAACGGTACAGAATGCGCAAGCCGAACGACAGCAACGACAGCAGGAGAGAGAAAGGCTGAATGCAGCCAAGAAGATACAAAGAGTTTGGAGGGGTCACAGAGTACGCAACATAGTCGCCGATCAACAACGGCGGAATTGGGATGAGACGGAGGGGTCCCTGGAGAAAGATGCGTCACAAGTGAAAACTTTATTGCCGGTGGAGCTGAATTTGCTATTGGCTTTCTTCAGCAGTCGTCATTCAGAAGACATACAAAGATTGTCTGTGTTTTCTGCCAGAATCCTCGATGGCGACAACAGAAGGCTCTTGGCTAGAGAGGAAATACGATCTAAGCTATTTCGTCTTCTTGGGATTACTTTGGACGCGGTGCAGACGTGAGTTACTCTTTCTTCCACACTACTAAATGTAGTTGATAAGGATGTTGTAGCTGACCAAATTATAGAGTCCCCGATAATTACGTCGAAGTCTTACTAAAGTTACTTGTTGTATCTATTGATGCATGCTCAACTTCATTGTCGAACATCTCACAAAAATACTACCGAACACTATCTAATGTCGTGGCATCCGGATCGAAGAAAGCACCTCAATCAGTCATTTTAGATGCGATCGTTCGCCCACTGGTACACAATGTAGATATTGAAGAGGATTGTAAGTATACCAATCCACTTTTCAGGACATGAATACTGACCTTTAAGTAGCAGTGTATATGAACTTTGCTTTCGAGTTTCTTACTACACCAAATGTTCTCGAGCTCATAGGAGGTTCACAAAGTCTATCACGCAAGCTGGACTTCAAGAAACTCTGCAGTTTCTTATCAGTGGCGTTAATGACGTCTCCTTTGAGCACGTTACTACCAGATTCTCGGCTCTGGCTCCTGGCTCATATCATAAGACTGCATCGGGACCAGAAGGAAGACCTTCAAGAGCAAGGGTACTTGCGTGTATCATCGTTATTGGTATCGAGTCTAGCGTCAGAGATTGTCAACCGAATCAACCCTCAATCCTCAGAATCAGCGGATGACGATGATGAAATTATGAGTGATGGCCCTCCACCATTACCACCATATGTTCACGAGGAACTCACCTCACTTGTAAACAAAGAAAGTATAACAAATCTACTATCTGCATTTGTTGCCGCAAGCGATATAGGCAGGGGTTCAAATTCAGACAATCAAGACGCTACTTTGATCGCAAGTTATGCCTTGACCTTGTTGCGAATATTCCCTAAGCAAGGCGATGAAATCAGAATGTGGCTCTACTTGGGCTCTATGAAAGTCGCAGGATCGCAAAATGAGGTTCCTGCTATCAAGGTTTTCTGGCAGGCTCTGCGTTCAACATATACCTTCTCTTCCATATCAAGTGATCCTGGTGCAGCATTGACACTGCTCCGGCGCAACAGAAGTAAGGATACTGCCCAGATAATGCAGTCAAGGAGCCAGGACTGGCAGACGATATTACTGTTCCTTGAACTTTACACCTTCGTCTTGAGGTTCACAGATGACGAAGAGTTCCTCGGTACCGGGCGTGACGACTTCTCAGCTAGTGCCAAGCCATTATCTAGGATCAGCGAGAGTGCCCTTCCGCTAGAAGACGTCAAGCTTCTTTCGTTGTTCTTGAAGAATCTTGCGTTCACCATGTATTACAATGCTGCTGATCTATCAGATAACAATAGTGCCAGTCAAGCTAACTTGACAGGGTACTTCGGCATGAGTTCAGCGTCAAGTGCATCACAAGTTGCTTCCGCGAACACATCGTCTGAAAGACAGGGTTCAGAGACTGGAGACGAATTTATTGGGGTTCCGGGACTGACGATGACATATGTTCGTGGCATCGTGCTGTCCGTCATGCGAATGTTGTATGAGAGAGACTCCAGACGACGCTTCCTACCAAAAGACCACTGGCTGATGACGTCTCGGTTCGACATGGGTGGGTTCATTCCAGCTGTTGTAATGGAAGAGGAGAGACAGCTGCAAATCAGTGCTGGGGAGGCAGATGAAGATGACGAGGATGAAGAAGAGGTAAACTATGATACTGGTATCATTGGCATGCACCGAGGACGCCAGCACGCTCATCTTGAAAATTTGCGGAGGCGTCAACATAGGGCTGCTCGAAAGAAGGTACTTGCAGCTGTTGGCCCTCGCCTAGAGATATTGCAAAATATGCCGTTTGTGATTCCCTTTGAAACTCGGGTTCAGATCTTCCGTCATTTTATCCATCTGGATCAAAGCCGCCGTAGAGGCGGTCATACTGATCCAGATAATTGGCGAATGTCCGTCATGGCGTCGGGCCCTCTGCAAGGACCTGCTCATGGCTTTGCCGGTCGTGAGATGTTAGCAAGACATCATGGCAAGATCAGCCGCGAACGTCTATTTGATGACGCCCTTGAGAATTTCTACGAACTTGGCGATGGTCTCAAAGAACCTATCCAGATTACATTTGTCGACAAGTTCAATACGGCAGAAGCTGGTATTGACGGTGGTGGAGTGACCAAAGAATTCCTGACGAGTGTCACCAATGAGGTTTTCCACGATCGTGGCAGTGATGCATTGTTCATCTCGAATGATCAGAATCTGTTATACCCGAATCCCTCAATATTAGATGCGGAAAGAGACTTCCTACGTGAAGCTCATGTACCCGAAGGATCCTCGGAATGGAACGAAGCAATACGCGATCTTCTTCAAAGATATGAATTTCTCGGGCGTATAGTCGGAAAATGTCTCTACGAAGGAATTCTGATTGACATCAACTTTGCTCCTTTCTTCCTTCTCAAGTGGGCTGCCACAGGTGATTCAGAAAGAACGTACAAAGCGAACATCAACGACCTTCGCGACCTTGATGAAACGCTCTATCAAGGTCTTTTGAAACTCAAAAATTACCCTGGCGATGTCGAAGATTTCTCATTGGACTTCACTATTTCCGATGAAGTTTCCGAAGGCAAAACTATCACTCGCTCCCTTGATGGGGAGGACGGCTCCCGTACAGTTACGAACGAACTTCGTCCACTATACATCTATTATGTAGCTAGACACAGACTTCTCATCCAGCCATTCCAACAAACTCAAGCTTTCCTGCGCGGCTTGAATGCAATCATCAAGCCAACCTGGCTCTCAATGTTCAATCAATCCGAGCTCCAGCGTCTTATTGGTGGTGACTCCTCCTCCATCAATGTCGCCGACCTACGCGCAAACACCATCTACGGTGGTGTTTATGTGATTGGCGATGATGGCCTCGAACATCCCTCCGTACAGCACTTCTGGTCCGTCATGGAAGAACTCAACGACGAGGATAGGAGAAAGGTCCTGAAGTATGTGACAAGCACACCTAGGGCTCCGTTGCTGGGATTTGAAGCCCTGCAGCCTAGATTCAGCATCAGAGATGGTGGTGGTGATGAGACTAGGTTACCGAGTACGAGTACCTGTGTCAATCTATTGAAGTTGCCTAGATACAGCACGAAGGCACTGTGTAAGGAGAAATTGCTTTACGCTGTTAATGCGGGGGCTGGATTTGATCTGAGTTAAGGACTCAGCCTTGAAGATTGGGGGACGGGATTGGGTGAAAGTTGCTATTTATGAGGTGCATAGCGAGCATTTTTAGATGAGATTCAATGATGATATGATTCGAATGATTCGTACTGGCAAACACATGGTTCGTGCGGTGATATGATTTAATGCACTGTTGGTCATTATTTGGTCGATCGAGTGTTTCGTGAGATATGGTTTAACGACTAGAGAAGGCATCAACGACTGAGAGATAGTCCACAACTAAGATGACACCCAACAAGTCAGAAGAACTTAGAACGTAAGAATATTGGTATTTTTCAATTGAATCAAAAGAAAACGAAGAAAGAAAAAGGCGTCAATGACTATGTCTAGAGGATTTCACGAGCTTAGTCCTCATCCTCCGTCACCTCGCTTTCTTTGTCGACATCTCAAAAGTAGTCTGAACATAAAAAGCCTCTGGGAGATAAATATTCGAGACTCTTCTGCTCAATTTCATGAGCATTGACTTTCGAAGATATGGTCCGGGAGTTGCCCATATATGGCCTTTTGACTTTACTTTATTGACCCAATCCAGCTGTCCGTCTTTCTGACATTTAAGATAGGTAATCACGAATCTCAGATAAAGGAAGCTTCGTGCAGGTCGATTTTCAGAAAGAAACACAAGCTCCTTCCCGTCGATTTCCTTTAGACCTGTCAATGATTTATACTTCAACTAGAAAAGATTTGAGCTTACCTTTCACTTTCTCCTATTAGAGTACTCCTGTTTGAGAAGATCGTTCTCCAAGGTTACAAATATCTTCCAGGTGACTTCTCCGCCATTAATATCAGGTACTATGACCAGATTGCCAGCATCGAGACCTTCTTCGATGCCCTTATGGAGGGTCAATCCTATCTCATTATTAGCAGTCTATCATAACATAAAAGTGGCCGCCATACCATTCTGAGGGTCTGAGGCTATCTCCACTCTATAGCCAAAAAGATGGCTAATCTCGTCACCACAGAGAGATTTCGGCACAATATGAGCGGCCTTAATATCCTGCTTTCGTATCCAGCCAAGAACGTGACAGTAGCTTTTCTCATCATCTCGCATTCCAGCATTGTAGTAGTAACGTACTGCCGCATTAAACCCTTCCTGGTTGGACTTCTTTCGTTTTGGCTGCTTACTGGAAGCAGACATGGTCTTCTGGACTATCAAGGAGGCGTAAGCATTTGCGACAGATTCGTACTTCGGTCTCATATCCTCTAGATCCTCAAGAAGCATATTCTTTTGGCTCTTGATATGCACCAGCTCCCTCTCCTCCTCTAGAGAATCTAAAGACTCTATCGCATGCTTGTAAATGTCTTGTGCCATGCCTTTTTCGAGGGCTTTGCGGTATAGTTCTCTAGACCTGGATTTGTATTCAATGGCTGCCGCAAGGCTATCTGTCTTCGATGATATGAAGTCTTGGACCGAGGACTTGGCATTCAACTGTGAGGGCTTGCTGTTGCTTTCCGCCTTAATCTTACACAGGCGACTAAGCTCTTCCTCCTCGTCAGGCGTGAAATTTAGAGAAGATGTTGGAAGCGGGATAATAGGATCGGGCATCGCGAAAGCTGAACTGGATTCTGCGGAGCCTTCGATAGGATCCATTTGCGTGTCTTTCCGTGAGAAACTCACGAATGACTCACGTGGTAGTTGACTGATGATGCCATGGTTCTGAGAGTCTGGAAGTTAAAATGGTAGTTAACTGTGATGATGTGATGGTTCTGAGGTTGTGAGAGAAGCTCTTTAGAAATGCTGCAGTTCTATGATGTATAAATTGCAGGTCCTAGTTCGCACTTCCTAATTGGGAACTACTCACTTCGGATATGAAAACCATAGTTACCTTAATATTACCACCACCTGAACTTACATACACGCAATTAACAAGCTATCGACTACCTTTGAGTTATTAGATGCCTGTTCATAACTGATTACCTCTCAATTATTGATTACTACTTGATATTCGACTATTTCTTAGTTAATGATTGAGAGGTAGTCAAATGTTAAGAAGCAATCAATAACTACTTCTTAATAACTGAACCCCTTCTCAATCATCGACTCCCATTCAGTCATTGATTACACTAAAGTCATATCAATAGCTCTATTCGTCGTGTAGCTGATCAGCTTTAAAATCGTAGAGTGTTATATTTTAGTAGCATGGTATATATATATATATTAGATCTAGGAGTCGCCCCATTTTTGTCTTGGTACTATAGCGACTAACGACTACGACTACGACGTAAAACCTCATACTTAACTGACAGAAAGCCTCCAGCCATATAATACTGTATCAAAATGTCGAAGTAACGATCATCCGATTTTTTTCTCAGCAAAATATACCTGGTCAACAACCGCCCTTCTTCTCCCCTACGCGCCCTCAGGAGTCGAATAAAATATAAAACCTGTAGGAATCTCTCTATGATATGAACTGTATAAAAAAAGGTCAAAAAGAAAGACTCCGGATCAGGGAATCGAACCCTGCGCTCCCGCGATCAGAAGACATGTCTAATGAGAGGCGGAAATGTTACCGATACACCAATCCGGATTTTGTTGGACCCAAGTCCCATGCTTGAAAATATAACTCGTCACTCTGCCCAGGATAATCATGCTCTAGTGGTGGGTCGGGTAGAAAAATCCTTTGTTCGCGCGGCTATCTTCCCCGACCGTTTTCCGTGCAAGCGAGAGACGCGACGTCAGAACGGTGGAAAAGCCGAGGTGTGGACATTTGATCTGATTTGCAGGGAGAAGTCGAATACATTGTAAATGGTCTTTGGAGGACCGAATGCCCCTTCTCCTATTATATTGATTTGCACATACTTACCGATCTTTGTGTTCTCGAACCATATTCAGCCATATTCTAGCTTGATAGATCGGTTTCCGTTTTCGATATCATCCACTGGACATCCTAATTGCTTCCACTCCTCAAAGATCTTTCTAAAAAGGAGCGACTATACAACAGAAACCATAAGAAGAGTGAAGTACGCACACATTGCACAGTAAAATCAATAACAGGTGTTCGAAGTTGATGAATGATTTGATTCAAGCTTCTGCTACCCTACATAGATAGGGAGGTCTACTTGGCAGAATGTCTAGAACTTTAAACAGCTTCTACGGCCTGAGTTACCAAGGAATCTGTTGGTATTCAAAGATACATCCTAGATTATCCCTCTAGTCTCTAGGAGGACAACCCGATCGACCCCCACTCCAGTAGTTTAGGAGCAATGCATAGGAAACTTTACAGGACTTCTCATAATAGACCTCGCCCACCTTGCGCGACATCGTATCCGTCAGATACTAAATGGCTATGTATGTTCTGGGCGATACACAACCTCCATTTCTTATCTCAATTCCAGTCAGCAATAAAGAAGAACGAAAAATATATGCTTTCATATTTCATATATTGATTCTTCTTATGATATGTTTCGTAGTAAGAGCAAAGCCTTTACTATCTGGAAGTGACTCGCAAACCTGACCCTCGTGTGACGTCGCTTCCAGCATATCTCAAACATGAATAGGACAGATATGTAGGGCATGACCATACTCTATCTAGAGATTACGGGATCTAGGAGACTGCTCTGACCAGCCAACAATTGAAATAAGGTATAAAAAAAAGAATTCAAATAAATGAAATAAAACAAATAAAAATTCGCTACATTCGATATGAATTTTTGTGGTCTCATTTTATCTTTCTTTCTTTCATAAGTAGGAGGGTCATTCGATACTATATCTCTTAGCAATTATATTAGACCTAACCCACACTGTGTGACGTTGTTCCAACGTACCTTACACAATAGGTAGCTTCTAGCATCAATACTAACAACTACAGACTGCAAGGGCTTAATTCGATGTGTGTTCAAGACAAAATGGCAGTGGCTGTTGAGCTCCCGCCTTCTACGGCCTTCGCATTAAACCGAATTAGGCACTAGTGCGTTACTCCAACCACCTAAGCTATTCCATCCAGCACCACACAGACGCATAGCTGCACACAAACTTCCATGTCGGCCCCAGGCATCCAACTGCACCCAAAGGTAAGGTACTGCTTGCTGTTGCGCGACCTCTCCTGTGACGAGCTTGCCTGGCACTTCCCTTGCTCTCTCTCCTCCTTCTCTCCCTCCTCCTCCTCACTTTCACCAACAACCCACAACCAAACATCGAAACAAACAACTTCTCCTCAACCTCCAACTTCTACTTCTTCTAGGGCACCAAGCTACCCTTCAAGCACTCCCCCATTTGTTCAAGAGTTAAATTCACACTCAGCGAACGTCGAATTTCAATACACGCAAAACTTCCAGTTACTCAGATCTCGCAACACTCAATCCACACAATCATCATGTCTGCCATCTTAGAGAAAGTTTCTGACGCCGTCAACGACGTTACTGCCGCTCTTGGCAACACATCGATCTCCGACAAGGATGCTGGCAACACCGCAGTGGGTGCCAACACTGCCTCTGGTGGTGACAAGCCTATCAATGCTGCTCAGAATGAAGCAGTATTGGCCAGCGCCGCGGAGGGTCGTAGACTCTATATCGGTAACCTCGCATATGCGACCACCGAGGGGGAGTTGACTACTTTCTTCAAGGGCTACTTGGTGTAAGTTGTCCCCTCCGTTCCAATTCCCTGACAAGCTATATCAACAAATTTCATGCTTTGTGCATGCGACAAGCGTACTTGTCACATTTACTCACTTTGGAAACCACTACCATGGAATTCCATTGAAATCCACAGAGCACAAAGAACTACGAGGCTGACCTGTGATGTCATAGTGAATCCACCTCTATTCCAAAGAACCCACGTACTGATCGCCCAGTCGGCTACGCTTTCGTCGATCTTTCTACTCCAAGCGAGGCTGATCGTGCCATCAACGAATTGTCCGGCAAGGAGATTTTGGAGCGTAAGGTTTCTGTCCAGCTTGCTCGCAAGCCAGAGGCAGCTGGTGAGAAGGGTGAGGCTGCTCCAAGTGGCGGTGAGGCTGGTTCCGGTGGTGAGGGTGGCCGTCGTAGACAATCTGGTCGCGGCCGTGGCCGTGGGCGCGGTCGTGGTGGACGTGGTGGACGTCAGGCACGTGAGGTACGTACAAGAGTCGTAGAGATGAGAGATCAAAAGCTAATCAAAATGAAGCCACAGGACGCCACTTCCGACCCAGCTCACGGTGAGGTCCTTCCTTTGACCGACACTACCAACCAGCAGACCCCAGCTACTACCGAGAAGGCTGCAAAGCCAGCTCGTGAGCCACGTGAGCGCCGTGAGCGTGGTCCACCAGCTGATGGTGTCCCTTCCAAGAACAAGGTCATGGTTGCAAACCTCCCATACGATCTCAGCGAGGAAAAGGTGAGAAAACTCCCTAAGAATGCTGTATGAACAACACTGATCAACCTCTCCCCACAGCTTAAGGAGCTCTTTGCTGCTTACGAGCCATCCTCTGCCAAGATCGCTCTTCGCCCAATTCCTCGTTTCATGGTCAAGAAGCTTCAAGCCCGCAACGAGCCACGTAAGGGACGCGGTTTCGGATTCGTTACTCTCTCATCTGAGGAGCAGCAGGAGAAGGCCGTCAAGGAGATGAACGGCAAGGAGATTGAGGGACGCGAGATTGCCGTCAAGGTTGCCATTGATAGCCCGGACAAGACTGACGATGATGCCAACGCCCCAGCTGCCGAGGCTGCCACTGAGGCTACCAACGATGCCGAGAACACTGCTACTGCTTAAATTTCCATATTTACAGTCCAGCATGCAATTTTCAGCTTTGTCTCTTTTTTGGGGATTGTTTGAAGGATGAATGATGCTACGTTTTGGGCGGTGGGAAGGACTGGGTGACATTGGCATTGCTTTAGCGTAACTTTGCTTTTTCACTTTCAAATCTTCTAAGGCGTCCATGGGTGGTATTTGGGACTCTTCGGACGGTTTTTAAAAATTCTAACATTTTTTTTCTCCCACACAAAACGCACATGTCTTCCTATATTCCCATTGTTCCTCCCCCTCCTCACATTCTCTTACTCTCTCAATGTCCCCTCCTACCTATCTCCTCGAAAAACAAAATAACCTCAAACAAAAGCACTGTACTTGTGTCAAAAAGGAATAAAAAACAGTAGTAATTCATCATTCTTTCTTTGTTGTATACGTGGTTGTGACTTGAGGGTGAGAGTGGGTATACCTGTAAGAGTTAGTGGCGTTTTGGAACGAGGGTGAATGCTTGAGTTGAGGTGGATTCTATATATGTATATCTTTTGGGTGTTCAGATCGTCTTATCCGAGTTACGCTGATTACAGTAACTCTTCGAGCAGAATGGCTCTGATGACTTCTTATTTGGTAGATTCTTGGGCTCTTAGAAAGAGGGAGAGTATACAATGATAGAAAATCAATGCTTTTGATCGTTCGGCAGCAACTGCACTTCACCCAATATGACCGTCCAGCCAGCCGTCCCATAGCAACCTTTATCGAGCCTTAAAGCGCCATTAGCTTAATTCCTTCATATTGTTGACGGCTGCCAACAAATTGGTTATTGCCTGTTGGACCAGCTCTTGAATTTGCACACTTCGCGTTCATGAATGATCTTTCACAAAGACTTATCATATTTTGGTCACAAGGCTACTTTGCGAAGATAGACTAGGCAATTCTGAAGTCATGGTTGTTGATATTTCGCTGTTAAACCAGAGCATCTTCAGATGTTTCTACATTGTTCTTGTTTTCTTGCCAGGGGTCCTCGTTTACGTTGTAGTTGATAATTTTTTATATGCTTGGCGAAACAGAACCTCGGCTCCGCGAGTTGGTTCGAGAACAAGAAGAGGCTCTATGATGTTTAAACCCCTAGCTATCTTTGGTGTGTCTGTAGACTTATCTGAGAGCTTATATGCTCGTCCGACACAGCAGTGGAGCACTCAAGAGCTTTGATTACCACTAGTTCCTGTGACCCTTTTGATTCTGATTCCGATGTTGGTCTCTCCAAACCTGAACGAACGGCGCCACTGTCGCCGACCTGTTTTCCATCTTGGATCTCGAAAATTCCTCCTGATTCTACCTGGCATCCTTCTTCCTGTTCAGCCAATTCCTAAGCGTCCCATCATTACAGTAAAACAACAGAACATTTGGATGGAGAAATACCGAACACGGTTTATGCCTAAAAATGCAGCAGTATATTTGTTTCCTGCGGTTGGCGAGCCCCATCCATCAGTACTGTACCTGTTTAGCTATTGGTGATGTATTCTCCTTTCTTAGCCGAGAAGCTGCCATAGGAGACACCTTGCGGGCTCTGTGTATATTACTGAATAACAACAAGCAACACCTTGCGAATAGCCACTAAGAAGAAGAATTATAACTGAATAGATGAGGTATATAGAGAAAGAAAGGGCTCTTATCCGTGAACAATTTACGGTATGCTAGGGTACTTCCAGTGAACCTCTGGGATCGTTTTGAAGCACATGTCTAGACGCAAGGCTGAGTGAGATCTCGTTATCATATAACGATAATGAAGGTGTCAAAGTTCACATCTTTCGAAACATATCGTTTGGCAATGAAATACAAAGTAAACACGGACTATAGGAATTATATTGGGAAAAAGTGCCAAAATAATGCGAACCATAGTGAATCATGAATTTAAATATTGAGGTTATTCTTGCATTTCAAGCTGAACTCATTGAGATGGAAGGTCGAGGCGCGGGCGCTAGCCCCGAACCTTACAACGGCGAGGCGATACCTCCTTTGTCGAATGCGATACTAATAGCTACATCCGGAATCCTATTACCTGGGATCGAACATACCATTACGCCATACCTTAGTCCTTGATATTCTCGCGAGCGACTTGAAGACACCGTTGCCGATCTCTCGACCTCAACTATCACCACCCCACCTGTATCGTCGACAACACCCCTTGGCGCGATGTGGGAAGTAGATCCGGAGACAAGATCGAAGGTATCCACCCCCACATTCCAGTCCCCAGATCCACTGCTTTGTATAACTTTATATTAATACTTAGGGTTTAGTTACTGGAAATCCAGAAAACGAACGCGAATGATCGATGTTGTGATTGCGGAGCCCCTTCCCCACAATGGGCGTCCCCGAAGTTTGGTGTCTTCATCTGCCTGACCTGCGCCGGCGTACACAGAGGCCTTGGAGTACACATATCCTTTGTGAGAAGTATCACAATGGATGCGTTCAAGCAAGCTGAGATTGAGAGAATGCGATGTGGTGGTAACTCTCGTTGGAAGGAATTCTTCGAAGCGCACGAAGATAATACCGTTGCTGGAATTACGTGAGTTGTCTTTTGGGATCGCGACATTGGCAGATCTTATATTTGGTATGATAAAGAGCTGACTCTGATATGTAGATGGGATGATGCGACGATTGCGGAACGATACTCGGGGGATGTTGGAGAGGAATACAAAGAGCGATTGACGAGCAAGGTCGAGGGTAGAGAATACGTTCCGTCTGAAAAAACAGCTGCCGCACCAAAGACGACAGCATCCGAGAGTGTCACAGCCTCTCGTAGCGGAACCCCATCAAATGCAGCCCTCGGAAACGACCCAAGAAAGGCAAAGGTAGACGATAAATACTTTGCGAAGTTGGGAGCAGACAATGCATCAAGACCAGCGGATTTACCTCCTTCCCAGGGAGGAAAATATGCTGGGTTTGGAAGCGCTGGTCCGGAACCACCAAAATCAGAGCAGAAGTTGCCAGGATTCGACGATCTGCAGAGGGATCCAATGGCTGCATTGACAAAGGGTTTTGGTTGGTTTACTACGACTGTTGGAAAGACAGCCAAGACGGTCAACGAGGGTTACATTCAGCCAACTGCTCAAAGAGTATGTGTTAGCTCCACACGATCAGTCTATCACTAAAGTTAGTTGCTAACAAACATCACAGTTGGCGGAAGCAGATCTTGCGAACCAAGCCCGACTCACAGCAGCTCAGTTGGCGAAGCAGGCCCAAACTGGTGCTAAGGGAGCTGCTGAAAATTTCAACAGATTTGTGGAGGGCCAGGGGTCAGATGGAAACGGATACCGAAAAGCCCCCATTGACGAGAGTAAGAAGGACTTCTGGGATAGTTTTGGAAAGCCAGATGATAGTGGATCTAGTGCTATTGGTACGGCAGCTATGAAGAAGAAGAAGGAGGGCGATGACTGGGAGAAGTGGTAGAGTTATGTGCGTAGATACCTGATAACGTAGTCTGAATTTCTCGTTAGATTCTTAGCCGATGGGACCGCAGTTGTTTGGATATTATTACTGATATGAGTACATTAGGTATGCCGTTCAAGCCAAACTATCATAGATCTTTAATAAACCTTAGATGTGCCAGTAGATTCACAACAAGCTTAACTGGAAGTAATGATCACTAATTGCAGAATGAGCAAAAATGCAACACAATTGAGATGTGTCTGCTCCATGACCTTTAATTATAAGTTCTATAACATTTTCGTAAGCTGTACGACTTAATAAATTACTGTTTACATATATGGCCACGCATGTTCTGGTCTTCATTCTCATAATTGGCATTTCTGAGGCATATTTTCATAATGGATAGTCCATAAGCAAATTCAAACATTGTGGGAAAACGGGTCTGTTTTATAATCAAGCCCATGGTTATATCAAACTGACCAAGCGCTGTCTTATTCAGCGCTTGGAAAATCATGACAATCTATGATAAGAAGCAATTACATGATAGTGAGCACGATTTTCACCCAGAGCACTTGAAGGTACTTAATTTACACATACTTCACCTCCTCTAACAAAGAGGAGGAATACGGCCAAGGATAGAGTAAACACAATGGCTACACACTACAAGCAAGAGCCATTCTCATTCTATGGATGACAGAATCCTTAACTCTATGCCAAGACTCTGAATTTCCACACAATAACTTGTACCATGATTCTTCTCATCCCTCTCAACTGGACCAATATAGAATGTATGACTCAACGATAACGGGTGGTATATATAATCTATCTTATTATATCAGATATTATGTACATGTGTAACTATATCAAAATATACAAATATCTTTGAAAGCTCAAATGAATCTTTGTACAGCCGAAAAACCCGCAAATATTAGCCCTGCTAAAACTAACAGAAAATTCCAAGAAAGTCCCGCAAACGCCCATTTTCTACCCCACATGTTCTTCCACGAATCTTCGCTCTTGGAATCCAAAAACGCCATTGCATATATCCACAAGAGCATTGCATTGATGCCGAACCATGCAGTGTAGGACTTTACTGAGTCTGAGAAACTGAAATTATAGCTCTGCACCTCATAGTAATAACAGAATAGATACATAAAATCGCCGGTGAATATGAGGAGCATGATATACTCGAGGAAGAGGAGGGCGGAATATGCGGTTTGTGCTTTGAGGGAGGAATGTCGAGCTTTGAAAGACTGGGCGATGGGGTCTGAGGGGACTTTAACTGTTGTTGGGAGGGAGTCGGGAACTTCTGAGGGGTCCAAGGGGTCTGAGAAGGTCGATTTTGAAGGCGTGGACCAGCCAATTTCTGAGGTAGGATTAGTTTTAATATATTGCTACATGAGCCGGAGAGTATGGTGACGGTTCTTTTTAACGTACCATATACCGACTCGAGATAGCTTATAAACGGTAGAACTAGGAGAATGACAGCTACCACCTGCCCAAAACCCCAGACATTTTCTTGCTCGATCACGCTCCTCATCCCATTTTCCATTACACTTTCTCTCAACATGAAAATCCGTACTGTGCCATAGACCAGCGCACCAATCAATGCAGTCATCTAAAAGTGTGTCAGCAGGAACCGGCTAAGCTCTTGAAATATGAAAGAAAAAAAGCTTACCTCCCACAACATACTCCCGAAGAAATCCATCGCCGAAAATCCCAAGGTAATTATCGAGTTGGCCAATTTAAGCTTCAGCTTACTTCTCCAACTCACGTTGTTCTCACAAGCAGAATCTTCCTCCCACAGCAGGATCCTCTCAACATTTTGCCCGGCACCACACACCACACCATACCTCAGAAGCCGCCTAAAAGGTCTTCCCACTCCAGGAAACAGCAAAACAACCCTCGCGGTATAACTTGCCACCAACCAAATCACACTGATAGCAACATACGTCTTCCCAAACCCCTTCCCATCCAACACAACTCCATCAACCGCCCACTCACTCCTGGGATGCCAAAGGCACTGCGCTGGAAACTCCAACGGAATCTCCTGCTGCGTACTAAGATACCCCTCAGGCATAATCGTAGAGATCAACAACACAGCCATGAGCGCCATAGCAACAAGGCGCCACAGCCGGACGGCGGGCCGAGCATGGAAGTAGCGGCGCAAGCAAGAGAGCGTGGCGAGGTGGGTGACGGACGAGAACCAGGCCAGCTTGGCGGCGAGCTGCCAGTGGAAGACGGAGAGGGCGCATGGGAGCTGCACGTAGGCGGAGATCAGCACTGAGAGGCCTGCTACGATTTGCTGGTCGCCTAGGGTGATGATTGCGGGCTCGAGAGCGCGGGTCCATCTTTGGAATTTTGCGGAGGGGCACAGGGTTAGTGCCTTGTCGAGGGGGTTGGTGGAGATGGCGTGGGTGAGGTAGAGGGCGATGCTGAGGAGGACGGTGATGTATGCGGAGGCTAGGAAGCCTATTAGTACCTGGGGTGAGTCAGAATTGGTACGTATGTTGGGATTTGAGAAGCTGAAGAATGGTTGAGGATGAAGTTGGATTAATGCGTGAGAAAATACATACACCAATTCCTGAGATATCGGGATTGGGATTCAGAGCGGGGTAGGAAGTGCAGTTGAAAGCAGGACAATTATTTGAGGAAGAAGAACTTGACATCTCTTCGGTATTGTATGTACTTCGACCTTGGATGATAATTACAGTGGCGGGAGACGTATATACAATTCGACCATCATCGCAGTCTGAAACCTCGAGAAAAAGAAACAGAAACAGAAACGATAATGTCTCGAAAGTGATTGGATGTTCACGAGTCTTAGATTTCATTCATATATTGGTCCAGCTCGTATTCAAAAGAGAAACCGCCCCCACGCGCATCATGGTACTTTCAGCTATCTTCATTATGCGGCTGATAACAAGATCAAACGGTAAGCACGTGATAACACATGTAATACGTAAGACGGGAATGTAACGAGATAGATAAGTTTAAGATTCTTCGACGTATCTGGTCTTGGTACACTGGAATGAGTAAGGTAGTTGAAGGTCTTGAGTGGTGCATGCTGGGTATAAGCGTGGGGTATTTCACAAGATACTTTTGCTGTGACCAGGATGACACGGGAAGCTTGTTAAGTTCCGACAGTACCGAATGGAGGGGAGATCTGCAGGCTGAGTAAGATGCAACGCATGAAATTATATTCTCCTTGGGGCAGGAATAACCTTATGGTATGCATCACAGCACATATATGTTCCAGAAGAAGTGAAAGGATTATCTAATGCAGAACAAAAACAGAACTATTTATCTACGCCAAGAGAATGCAGACACACAGACACATCCATGACGGTAGAATACATATAGGTCGACCGGAGAAGTAAGGAGAACAGGAAGATAAGGTGTCGGAGACAATAGAGAAGAGAAAATGGAAACAAGAACGCCAGCAATCACCTATCAACACCTATCCAACCAGTCCATCCATCCATTCATCGCCAGATCCTCGGGCAGTAAGAAGAGACTCCAGAACATACGCCCCCTCATCCATCGCAAGACCCTCAATCAATAAGAAGAGACTCCAGAACATACGCCCCCTTAGCCAGATACTCACGAGCAATCCAGTGGCAATCCCTAGACACCATCAACCAACCCAACCCAAATCATCCAAACCCAACACTCGCACAAGTCAAATCAGATCCAAACCACTTCTGCACCATTATCCCTCATGTCACGATCCTTCGATGGCATACTCATCGCCATTCCGTCCAATACTAACCCTTCTGGCCCCAGCCCCATAGACCATCTCCATCATCTTACTCTTCTGGCGCTCCCGCACACCCTTGAGGTACTCATATGTACCATCCAAGCCCCTAATCTGCTCCTCAACGCCAAGCGTGCTCGCATTCTGGCTCCTGACAAGCGGACTAACAAGTTTCTGTCTCAAGGTCTCGAGGCTCGATTTTAGCTGCATCAAACGGCCGTTGTGATCGACGAGGATATGCTTATTGCGGAGGGTGCGGGAGCGCACGGTGGCCAGTAACTCCCTGTTCTTCTCATACTTGCGCAAGTTGTTCTTGTTGTGGCCGAGTATTTTCGTCCAGAGGGAGGAGAGTAGCTCTTCTTCTTCGCGCTCTTGTTGGCTGTTCTCTCGGGTTACTGTGCGGCGCAGATTCTCGAATTGCTGGTCGATAGCGTGGAAGAGGCCAAAGAGCGTGGCGGAGTAGGAGAGCTCATTGTTGATGCTCTCTTCGAGAACCGAGAGGAATTCGGTGAAGGTGCGTTGGAGGGTCTGACGGGTTCTTTGGGGATTTGATTGCCCGAATATATCGGCTGTGATCTTGCCCAAAACTGTCGGCGCGCCAGCGGCATTTTCAAGAATACCAATCCGGCACAGGACGCCATTGATGTTGTCGAATGCTGAGGTAAGTGATGACGGGGTCGCAGTATCGAGTTGAGAGAGCTCTCGTTTTGCCCAATCCATTACGATAAGAATACTATATGATGTTAGCGAATGCGAGGATAGAATTGATCAGGTGCCTACCCGTCAACGTCCCCATCTACATTGGCAAAGAATTTGGTCAGCTCTATCGATAGTGTTTTCAAGCTCTCACTCAATTCATCCAATTCGCGAACAATGATAGGAGCGGAAGTCATATTTGTTGAGCGCACACTTTCTCCCAGGTCCCAAACGGCGACTCCGGTTGCTTGCAGGTCTTGAATTTGTTGTACACCATTTTCAGAATAAAAGATGAGCGGTTCGAAAGCCTTGGCCATTCCTGCGACCTTGACGAGATCAGGCACAGGTGGTAGGCTGGCGGGTTGGAACAGTATTCGAAACAGAAAAATAGCGAAGAAGATGGTAGATACAGTGGTGCCGAGAGAGAACCATGACTTTGTCATTCTTTCATATTGTGCTTTGATATATGTAAAAGTAGCTTCGAACGGTTCTGTGCGATGTTGGACTTCTGCGCGCATGGAAAAGCGCATGTCTGCTTGCTTGTTAGCCTCTTGACATGATGCCGAGGAGAGAAATATATATACAATTATTAGGATTATCTGCTACAGGGACCATGAGTCTTTTTGAATCATCCTCCTCCTTCTTTATTGTAACTGCTTTCCTGTACTCTCCCCCGCCGGTCGGGTATGGGTCGGGAGACGGTGAGCGCCGTTTCTCTGGAGAAGCCGTGCCCAATCTCGACGTCGGCAGTCTGGTCCTCCTCGCCGCTTCCAAGGTGGCATCCCCGTCGTCTGCACTATCATAATCCGGACTGCCCTCCCTTGCGCCCAAGAAGTCCTCGCCCTTCCTCCACCATCCACTGTCGCGCTTCCCACTACCATTGATGCGCCTAAAGGCTGGTGGACTGTAATTTCCGTTGGACTCGGACGCTTCTGACCTGTCGTCCTCCGAATCGCTCCTGAAACCACTGTGTGCCGAGGGATACAGGTTCCCAAATCGTGGGGACATGTTGAGGTCTGCGCTTCCGGGTTCGTAGGCGCGCAGAGATGCGTCTAAAGAAGGATGGTCGTCGAAGATGTCCTCCAGGTCGTCCATGATAGCTTGAGTGGTCATCGATTGCCGCTTCTGTCGCGACGCCCGTGCGAATATTTTGCTTTCGGTTTAAATAAAACGCGGCCGTGCCGACAGCGATTGCGATTGCAATGACGGGAGTTGGGATATTGATGGATAACTTAACCAGGGCGAAATCGTTTGTTATCAGTGAGTATGATGGCATGATACTGTCGCGTACCTTTTGAGAGTCGCCGCAGCAAGCGCGCCGATGGTCAACAAACGGGAACAATGTGTTTAGACTCTCAAAAAAAGCGCGAGATTCCAAGGAATTGTCGCAAATATTTCCGAAGATGTATGAATGCGATGTGAAGGAGTGAGATACGAAAGAAGTGATTGTGGCCTCAGAGAGAAGGGATGAATGTGGGTGGGGGGAGAATATGTGAGTTTGTAGTGATGTGCGAGGGTATTGGGTGGTGGTCGTTTGGGGGGGTGTAGTGGTGAATGCAGGTGGTGAATGAGGTACTGGGATTGTTATTTGAGAGCGTTTGGAGAGTAAGTGAGGGAGAGAGGGGCAGCAAGTGGTGGTGGTGGTGGTGGTGGTGGTGGTGGTAATGGTACTGTAGTGGGTGGGGAAGGTAGAATGCAGGTCACACACGGTTAGTTGTAAGTACATACATAGGTACAGTACAGTACGACAACTGAGATGTAATGGATATATCTACTGCTTGCTTCTCTGTCATTGGCTGATGCAGCACGTACTACCTCTATTGAGTTTAAGCCAGCCACAGGATTTCGGGTGCTCCCTCTCGACCGCCGTTGATACCTTGCACGTCCAGTCTGTTCATCATCATCATCATCATCATCATCATCAATACCTGAGTCAAAAAGAACAAACTCACTGACACTCCTTCAAGCATCTCCGAAAGCTTGTAGAGCACAGTTACTTGGTCCTTTACCACTAACGACTACATCATTCTATCTTATTAGAATCCATACTGATCCATGTCCGACTGACTCCACTCATCATCAATACCTCAATTTCCCTGTGAGCACCTTTCCCTTTTCCCTATGCCTTTTTTTATGGAGAAGACTGCGTTGGAGGTGTGTGCTGTCGCAGCCACTCTCTCTCTCACTACTACTCTACCTGCCATAAGGTAAGGTACGATGAGGCAAACGAGCGAAGAGAAAATGACGAGGTTGGGACTTTGGCATTGGGGACTCGAGGCCCTTCGACAATGCAAGTACACGCTTGACACGCATGTGGATAAGGACCAATCATCTCCCGTCTTATCGATAAGCAAGGGCGTCCTGTCCTGTCCTGTCCTGTCCTGTCCGTCCTGTCTTGTCCTGCCCTGTCCGACCAGAGTGCTTGCATTGAAAAGAGGGGCCCCCTTGCACTGACCAATCATCAATCATTTGCCCGTAATACAGAGCAAGGTCGTTGGCTCCAGTTCCGCTCAAAGGGCTGAGAGGAAGACAGAAGCGGCACAAGCAGCACACAGGCAAGGGAAGGAATTGTGCGGACAGACCGACTTCTTCCTGTACCAACGGCGAACACGGTCTCATGGTTATCTTGAGCCTGGTCACTGCTACACCATCTCTGTACACGGAGCATCTTCCCCAGCAATTTGGTTACCTTTCGCACGTATTCTGCTCATGCCTTTTGAGACATACAGCATCGTGGCCGTTGAGTGTACTCGTGGGACAGGCCATGTAATTCAGGTGCGTCGGTACTCTACCGATGCTTCACGCGGTCCGAGTCCCTACGAACCCATTATCCGTACATACATCACCTGTAACAAGATTGACTCCATCTCCAGATCAGCCTGTGCAGATCCATGGCCACAATGATCAGATTCAAGAGCAGAGCCCTCGACCTTTCTCCTCTCCAGTCATCTCTTCATCTTTTATCAGATCACCATCTGCCCAAGCGTCGAAGCCAATTTCTGGTACGAATGCAATTGTCAAAATGCAGCTGCCAGAACGCGGTTTTGCATCCTGCCGTCGATGGTATTTTAATGGCCTGCTTCAGCTCAATCGATGCATGTGCTTTTGTATGCGGTATTGTACAAGTGAAGCGCTGGCAGCTAGCGAGTTCTTAAGATTACCTCACCCTTGGATTGGTCTCTGTAGTAGTAGCATCTCCCATTACTATTGATGGATTTTTGACAGTATCGTGGTAAAACGCTACAAGACAAAAAGAAGTATCTTTACCTTTGCTCTCAACTAAAAGCATTGCGAGTTTGCCTGAATACTGCATATGTAAAGGCAAAAATATATTACAGTTGAAGAATGACCTCAGTGATTTCAAGTGGTGATGCGATGCTTCCCGCACAATTGATGCCTCAGGCCCTACATTAGCGTTTCTCGAATTTCTAGACCTCATCGTCGTGAATTATCTCAACATCATATACCCAACACTTCAACATGCCACCACGATTGAACATTCTTGGTGCAGGCCGATCGCTGGTCGTGCGAACGCGCCCATCAATTGCATCCAAGACACCAACACAGTTCCGCGTCGTCGCCCAGAGAGGTTTCGCCGACGAGAAGGCCACCGGCCCAAATCAGGATGTGTTGGGACACGTGAGCGAGGAGGCTGCGGACATGGGAGATGTGACCGGAGAGACGAAGCCAGATATTGGCCAAGGAACTCCGGTGCAGGAGGTGAGCAATTGGCCCTGGCGTAGTAACGATGAGGTCACAGAAGAACAGACAAGCTGACAATGTCGCGCGATAGATCCTCGAGCGTGATCAGGAAGGGAAGGACAAGGCACCACAAGTCATTAAGGACGACGTCGCAGACCAGAAGCCTACATCCGCCGCCAACTACCAGGCATTGAGCGAGCTCGCCGAGATCGCCAACGTCAAATTCGGCCTGCCTGAGCTGCCCATCCCACCGAGGGCAAACATCAAGCACCGATACGACCCCATCGTCACGCAAGTCACCAACTTGATGATGCAGCATGGCAAGTTGAGCGTTGCACAGAGGGTAGGCTCGTCAGTTTCTCAGATCTCATTATGCGCATGAACATTTGTCGCTGCTTCACTTAGCATAGCAGAACACCAAACGCTGACATGCTTTTCTTTCGCCCACAGAATATGGCCCACATTCTAAACCACCTCCGCACCGCTCCCCCTCCTAATCCTTCCCCAGCTTTCCCTTTACTCCCAGGCGCTCCGCCTGCCCATCAGCTCCCGCTGAACCCCGTCGGCTACCTCACCCTCGCCATTGACTCCGTCGCGCCGCTACTCCGTATCAGAAATCAGAAGGGTGCTGCTGGTGGTGGTATGGCGCTTCAGATCCCCGTGCCTTTGGGCATGACACAGCGACGGCGTACCGCCACCATGTGGATTCTCGATGCGGCGAGCAAGAAGCCGAATCGGGGCAGTGGACATGCGATGTTCGCTCAGAGAGTGGCCGAGGAGATTGTCGGCGTCATTGAGGGCAGGAGTAGTGCTTGGGAGAAGAGAAATATGGTGCATAAGTTGGCTACCGCTGCGAGAGCCAATCTGGCTATCATGGCTAAGAGGAAAAAGTTTTGAGGTGCTTTGAGGCGGCCTTTTATGTATATTATGTTGTAACAAAAAGACATTTCGAACATGATTTTTTTATTTTTTATTTTTATATTGACCATGGATTTCTTGTTGAGACGCCATCTTCCTAGATGTCATACGCGTTGAGATGAGATATTTGGAAACCAAATGTCTGAGCAAGACTAAAATGGAGAGGATCTAGTAATTTGTCTTTATAGATGTTACGCGCACTGAGATGAGATATCTGAGCAAAACGACAAGAGAAAAGAACCCCCCCCCCCACCCCATATCAGGCACATGCAATGCAAGTATGAATGATAACTCGCAAACGGAAATCCATATCCAGAGCACGCCCAATCCTCAAAAACAATCCCCTATATTGAAGAAAAAAAAAAAAAAAAAAAAAAAAAACCATGCGGGACCCCCTTCTCTCATAAATGACAGCAGAGACTATCATATCGAACTCGCCTCCTAGAGCAACACACGCACTCCCGAAAGGAGCAATCGGGGCTGCTTATCTCGACCGTGTCATCGCTTGGCGACGCTGCTTGGCGAGAGAGGGCGGCGCCGGTGGCTGTGGTTTTTCTCGATGGCTATTCGCTGGCCTGCGGACGGAGTCACAAAGTCTCTGCAGGGCTCCGGGGATGACGATTGGGATTTGCGGGGTGTTGCGTGGGTTCTTTTTGGGTGGTTTTGGGGATGGGGAGTTTGGTGGGTTTGGGGCGGCGGGATTGGGAGGTGAGGATGATTGTATGGTGTAGGTGTTTGCATTGCGGTGACTATTTCATCTTACTACGTATGAATATGGAGAGGTTTGGATGGTGTTGAGGTGATATTTTGGTGCTTTGGGTTAGGTTGTTCTCGAGATGAGCTTGGGCTTGGCTTCTGATGCTTTACTTGACTTGACTTTACTTGGCTTGGGATTTGGTGGTGGCTCTGGCTCTGGCTCTGGCTGTCGTTGTGGCTTGTTGTGGGGTTCACCAGTTCGTGAGAGCGGGAGTGGAGAGTGCTGGGGCGTAGAATGATCTGTACGATGTTTTCAACGCTGGAGTATCATGTACTGTAAATATATATATGAGGAGGTCAGTCAATCGTAGGGTCTGATATCATAAGATTCTATCAAAACTCATCATCGAGAGGAAGAGGAAGGAGAAGGTGGAAATGATAATGAATGCATCACGTCTTGACATATCTACTCCCCCGCAATCTTGCTTACTACTTACGACGACTAGAAGTCCTATCTATCTCTGCACCGCCTTACCTGAGATGTTTGTTGCTAATCTTCTCATTCTCCTTTTCCATTACGTCTTCTTTATCCTCATCTAGACTCTGACATTGAGAAATTCGGTGTCATATAATTGGAACTGGACATGCATGGTGCTGAGCTGAGAAGTCATGGTGTTGTGAGGGTGTCATGACTTTTCTATTCATCTGCCCAATAATTTTGTCACTATGCCTCACGCTCTCTCTTCAAGGCCAATCCTGGCTAGCGAGGCAAGTATTCCCCCCGCATGCCGAATTAGACTCGAGCTTCATACGATCGATACCGTTGATAATCTAATAGATACTCCAATAGATACTCCAATAGATAGAGAGTCAAGTATTCGTGTAACCCTCAGATCAAGTACATATCATATGTTAGGTACATACATACATACATACACACATATGTACACAAGCACAAGCACAAACCTTACAGATCTTGCGACATACCTTACCATTTGTGAGCTTATTTCTCTATCTATCTCCCAGAAATTTCCATATCGCAAACAATCTCGACATTCCATCTGCTACATATCGAAGCAGAAAGAAAGATATTCAGGGATAACATCACTGTCCTCCTCCTCCTCCTCCTCCTCCTCATCATCATCATCACAAACACATCTAGTCGTCAATAATCTCCCCTTTCATTACATCTCTGACCGCTTTCAAAATCAGCCACAAAACTGCATATGATAATTGGGCACGTGTCGGATTATCGATAAATAGTCTAGAGCTCTTCTTGGCAGAACCACAACAAACGATTAACGACATACCTTACCCCATAAACAACAGCCGACCGTCCCCTCCATATCCAGCGAAGAGAGTTTGCACAGCTTTCCTCTACCTCGCAGCTGCCTGACAAACACCAAGCCGACGATTGAGTCGCCGTATGAAGCTATGAGCTGACAGCCTACGGCATCTATCTCCGATTACAGCCTACAGTCCCGAGCACCACAATGCAGCGTTTGACACTCAATACGCAATTGCGACTCCCAGACCTTCTCAAACGATAACACGACATACAAGAATCCTGGCTCCCAGGCCAACGACATAACACGCAAAAAGGAACCATCATCAAACTCTAGTCGTCGACAGGTGCTCAAGAATCATCAGAGACATCGTCATTAGCTCACAAGGCTTGCTACAACTACCCAGCATATACAAAAATGGCGCACATGTCACTAGATTCCGTATTGGATGAGGAGAGGAGAGAAGTCCTGAAGCTTTTGGAGGCTCAGGCAAGTGGGGGAACACGGCCCAGAGGGTCGGGCAGCTCCATAGGATCGACTGGTCGTACAGCCTCGCCAATCAATAGTCCTCGATCCCCAGTTCGAAGTATGTTGGATGTCGATTTACCACGCCATGGATCCATCGCCGCGACAAATGCTGGCGTCACCGTGCCTGTACGAAGTATGCTTGATATCAGCCCCTCACCAGCTACTACGACTCGCAGTGCACAGGCATCTCCTGTTGCTACAAACCATACGCCACTGGCTACCACCAGTGTTACTCGACAGGGACGAAGTTCTTCAGATGTGGGGTTCGGCCCTCGACCACCAACAAATGATCCCATCGCTGGCTACCAATTTGGTGGTATATTAGCGAGCAATCCTGGTGGCCCATCGATACCAAAACGTAATACACAAGGAGGTAGAAGAAGTGTTGGAAGTGGCAACAATGCGATGGCAGAGGTTGCACGTTCAACAGACCTTGGCGGTTATGGAGATAGAAATACACTTCCAGGGTCAGGAGGTTCAAGTCACAAGTCAAAGTCACCGCATAACCGTTTTGGACTTCGATCAAACTCTCCTCACACGCTTAATAACAGTTCGATGAATCTTATGGCTGGACCAGGAAGGTTTGCCTTGGACAACGGACAAGTGGTGGATATGAGCAGTGCTTATCGACGTCTCTCTGACGCCAATTTGGCATTGTCGGGAGGCAGTTTGTCAGGCTTATCTGGAAGGGGCAAGAAACGAACCGATAGTGCAACAGATACCGAGTCTATCCGTTTGGAGAAAGACTACACATTCCAAGATGGTGAAGATGCTGTGGTCGATAGCAGTGATGAGGATCACGAATCTTCGGATGAAGAGGGACATCGTGGCAGGCGCAAGGCTCCGGCTCATGGTCTTACAAATGATGATCGTGGCCATGGTCCAGAAAGCACGACGATCGGCATGGGCCAGGCTAAAGGACCTCGAAAAACATTGAGCTTAATGGCAGCTGCTGAGGAGGAACGCCAGAAAGTCGATGCAAAGTATCGTGTACGATCGCTGCTTGAGCCAGAAATCACTGTTACAGACCCCACGGGACAGCGCATGAGATCCAGTCGTCCCACCGTTCATCCAACCACATCTTTCGACCAGGGTGGCTCTGGAGCCAATACTCCAATGACTTCTGATACAGAGGCAGACATTACCGATATCAAGCGGGCGCAGAAGCTCACTGTCAACTTGACTCCTATAGTTGATAACAAGGAGACGCATCGTTGTGTGCGCACGATTTATCGTGGCGATTTTGCCAAAATGCAACAGGAGGCGCAAGATGATCAACGGAGAGTAAGAAAATACCTCGTAGCCACTGACCTTAGTGATGAAGCAGCACACGCATTGGAATGGACTATTGGAACTGTTCTCCGAGATGGAGACACCTTGTTAGCCATCTACTGTGTTGATGAGGAGACTGGTATGGGGCTGGACGGAATGCAGGATGAACAGGCTGCACAAATAGCCTCCTCCACCACCGTTTCTGCATCAAAGTCCGCGTTAGCTTTCGCCATACCCGCTACTGGCCCAGGTCCATCAAGGTTAGGCTTCGGAGAAAAGGGAAGCGTCAGCAGAAACGCGTCCCCTGCTTCCGGCAGGGACCGAGACAAGGCTTCCGCGGAAAGGTACCACGCTGTCGAGGACATTACAGCACGCGTCAGCAAGCTTCTCCGCAAGACGAGACTACAGGTCAGAGTTGTAATAGAGGTTATTCACTGCAAGAGTCCTAAACATCTCATCACGGATGTCATTGATTATATTTCACCAACATTGGTCATCTTGGGGAGTCGAGGGCGCTCTGCTCTCAAAGGGTATGTTGCTACGCCCATTCCGTGAACCTCCTCAACAACAACCCTCTTGAGTTTGAAGACTGACATCTGGCGATCTTAGTGTTATACTCGGCTCCTTTTCAAACTATCTGGTCACCAAGAGCAGTGTGCCAGTTATGGTTGCTCGCAAGAAGCTTCGTAAACATTCGAAATACAAGAGACCAGCACCCAAATTGGCGAATAACTTGACAAATGTCAGTAATAAGAGTCTGGCAGCTGCTAAGATTGATTGATCGATTCATTTTGAGGTACAAAAAGTCATATTGATGGGATGAAAAACTGTTGGGCGGAGAGGACTCATTTCGGCTTATTATGAGTCACAACCTCTAAATCTAAACTCCTTTTTCGTCGATTCTTTCAGTCCCTTGAAAACGGTATTCATCGATAGGATGCGTGAAGGAAGGAATAAATGCTTCTATCTTCAGAGCTGTCACTGCAAGCAGCATTTATAGCCCTTCGCCGGCACATTTTCAGTCTTCAGTCGGGGTGAGAGAACGTTAGGCAGTGTCAACGTTGCAATTTGAATTGGTCTTGACGTTTACTAGTGTTACCAGATTCTGCTGGCGATGGGACTATCTGCGTGGTGCCGGTTTCAGGTATCCCTTGTAGGGCCCATCTCCGAACCCTATTTTCTATGTTATTTTATGATCAAGCCAGGAGGGCGTTTTAGGCTCGTTCCGATTCGACGAATGCTGTGAGGAAACTCGATGGATTTGAAATTACGATTAGCCTTGACTCAGCGATGTGATGGTTTAACGGTGCTTGCGAATGAAATGGATTTGGTTCTGCTGCCTTCGTTAGTCATGAGTGTGTTCTGTTATTCAACTGCAACTGGACGGCACGGGTCTTCATTCGTTAGATCTGAACTCGCCAGTAAAGATGACTGAGATGACTGAACGATAACATAAGTAAAACAATGGTTGATATTGATCATGATTTGTAAATGACTATTATCTCAAACGTTGCTATTTTGACAAATGCTATGCATGCAGATGCGTCTCATCTCACCTTAACTTTTCAAAGGGCTACGCTTTCATTTCTATGTTCAAGTTCGGGGCAATGCTGCGCCGATCTCATGCTTTACTCTACGTAGTACTACTTTTGTATCGGGCTCTCCGACCTCCGCCACATACATAGCAAACGCTGCTATTCTCCTCCAGGAATCATCACGGCAAAGCAATGCTGTCAGCTTTTAGGCTCCAATCATAATATCAATCGCCAGACCGAAGCAAAAACATGCTCTTTTAGGAGCATATGCCCGTATACGCGCCGAGATCTTTCTTACACTGTTACTCCAAGAAGCGCCATCGCCGCAATTTACTATAGCATGATTGGCGCTTACCCGGATTCACGAGGCAGCACAGCACAAATGGGAGCCCACGCCTTATGGACATGTCAAATGTCAGGCAACCTTGGTGGCCGCAACGTTGCGGTCAGTAATGGATTTATACAGAACCACGGAACGGTAAGTTGCCGATGTGTTCTGCAGTCCCGATCTGACCGCCGCAAACAGATGTCAGCCCTATAGACGCCCTATAGACCCCACTTGACTTGTGAGGCGCATTACTCGGTGAATGAGTCGAATGTGACAGACATTGGAACGGTGACTCGGAGTAAGTGCATATGGTGATGGCGAAGCATGGCTGTGCTTTTCTGGCTTGGCCGCATGAGTTATTACTTCTGTTACCTGTTCACCATTCTTTGAGATATGTGCCGAGGGGCTAGCAAACATGCTGATCTTTGTATATATCTTAGACATCTCTCCACTCGATACCTGTTGGCGTTTCTCTTCTCACATTGTGAAGGGGTTGTAGGTCGTGGTGATTCATTTCTTGTTTTTTCATGGTTCAATACTTTGTTACGAAGATTGGGTTATGCACCTCGTGTGATTATTTATATTTCATTTGGGACTGGATCGTGATTACTTGATGAATGAAATCGTTCACCTTCACCATGCCGAGATTGAAGAATCGTGTCAGAGTTTATAGACCGAAGGTCAAGACGGGCTGTGTTACTTGCAAGTCTGTTCTCACTCTTTGTTTTGCTCTCAGTAATTCTGCAAATATTCGTGATTAAAATTGCTGAGGCTGACTTGGCGGGATCATTATAGATCAAGGAGAGTCAAATGTGACGAGACGAAACCTGCTTGTTTGCGTTGCGTGAAGCTGAATGTGCCTTGCGGCGGCTATAAGCATTCGGTGACAGGAGGCAAGAGAGAACCAAGACGACCACTTCTTCCTCAGAGCAGGAGTTCACAAGACAGCTCTTGTGAATCTGACGATATAGAATGTGTGGATGAACATTTTGTATTTGTCTCACCAGCATCTCAGCAACAGCTAATCGCACCTGTTGAGACGTCTCTGCCATCTAGAGAGACAACTGTTGGATCTGAATTGCCCTCTGTGGCGTTCAGTATCCCGCCTAGCCCTTCGTCCGTGTTCCAGTTCACAGTCGATGAGTCTCAATACTTTCGATTTTTCCGCGAGGTGACTGCAAGCCATCATACGGGGTATTTTGAGTGCAAGATATGGGATAACGTCATGCTGCAGACATCCGAGTGTGAACCTTTCGTAAAACATGGTATTATGGCTATTGCAGCGCTGTCGAAGGTCTGGGAGGGTTCCCAATCTTTGACTACGGAGTCTGGCATATCATGCACATTCCTCAGCGATATTGTGGATGCTGAGTCAAACCCGCATTATTGTTACGCGCTCAAGCAATACGACCAATCAATCCGATTGATGGCACTAAGGAACTTAGCACGAGCAGACATCAGGAATACACTCCTGGGGTGTCTTCTCGTCATCTGTTTCGAGAACATGGTAGGAAACCACTATGGCGCTTTAAGGCAGACTATCAATGGAATGAAAGTACTACGGGAGTGGAAATCGCGCAACGCAGGCCGACTTGCATACAGCAACCGACCATATGAGGCCGTAGTAGAGAATGACGTTGTGGATCTCTTCGAGCGATACAGCAAGCTGTTCACTGAAGCTCAAAGACTCGACCCCATTTCTCTTGATAAGAGCTGCTCCGACAAAGCCATTACCTTCATCCCGCTACGCTTCAAAACCGCCAACGAAGCCCGCGCCTACTTCGGGCATGTGTGTCTGCGTACCCGTTATCTCAATAGGGACACAATGTCAGATCTCGATTCCCAGCTCCAGGTTGAATCCCTCATCCCAGCAGCCTTCTTGCCATCTAAAGAGACCACTCTGCCTGCCTTGCAGTATTGCACGCCCTCCTTTCTTCCTTTGGAGAAACAAGCCCTGCAGTATACTCAGCTCTCAGAAGTCACGCGCCTCTCGCTCGCGCTGGACCCTCTCCTACAGCACAGCCGATCACCGCTCGGAGCCAATGACTATCCCATCGCTACTGGACTACAGATTTCCGCTGTCCTCGGCCAGATCCTGATCCTGGCACGTTGCAACGCCACTGAGCTATTCTATGACTCGCAGCTCCCGCGATTCAAAGAGCTTGTGAGGCTATGTACAGGCCTCATTGAATATGAAACGTTGGGCGGCAAGAGGAGCTACCGTGAAGTCGATTTCAAGTTCAAGACGGGTATCGTGAAGCCCTTGTTCATCGTCGCGGCTAGATGCCGTGACTGGAAGGTCAGAATGGAGGCACTTAACTTGCTGCGGGCCAGGAAGCGTAAAGAGAGTATTTGGGATAGTGAGGTTGGTGCAGCGATCGCGGGGTGGATTATTGAAGTTGAGGGCGTGACTGCCGGATATGTTTCTGAGGAGAAGAGGGTAAAAATCATGGGCGTGGACTTGGAGAGGGAGGGAAGGAGGGCATTTGTGAGGGGCGTGGATGGTCGTGGGAGGATGAAATGTGGACTTGTCACTTGGTGAGATGGGTGAATGCGGTTTAGTGGTTCTGAAACCACATCGAACAGGGATGTTTCTGTGTATCTGTTATTCGAATGTATTTGTTTGTAATACAGCATTTAAGGATGGAATATGGTCAGGAGGTTCACCAATTATATCTCAGTCATATATTTGGATGCTTTGAATTTATGATATATCATCTCAAAATTTATCCCCCAGATCTTCCGTGATTGATCACCCCGTGCTTTCTGGGTCGTTATTAAGACTCATGTATTTGTTTTTTGAGAAGCTATAAGTGTGAAGGGAAGTCTTCAACAAAGACATTCGCAAGTAGGAATTCAACTAACGTTAGAGAACACTGAATGATGACTCCGCTGAGTGAGTAATGAATGGTTTACTCGTTATTTGTCACCGGTTTGATTCCCGTACTGGAGTCTTCATAAATGAGGCTCAACTGCATAGTCCCAGCCGCAACGCCTCCGATAAGGGGCAATAATTCCTCTAAGACAAGACCAAGTCCATGTAGTTCTCTTGCTTCGACAGGATCGTACATGTCTCTGACACACTCACACAACCATGTAAGTCGCCGCCATACTCGCTACGGCATAAGAAGCGTAAAGAGTTACCCATCCCACACGTTTCAAAATGCTGTTGTTGATATACCTCTCGATCTGCGATGGAGTTCGCCGATGCTCCTCCTGGGTGTCAAAGAAGATAAGCGCAAACGCCCACAGTAGGAAAATGCACACTGCGGCATCTACTATGTATGCCACTGCCACGATGTAGATGTTTAGTACAGCACCCACTAGCTCCTGACTGCCGAAAATGTAAAGCACAAACGTAACGGCTAGAAGTAGCAACATATACTCTAAGCCCACCAGCTTCGAATAGCACTTGTTCTGCCGGATTCGATCAAACAGACTTGGGATCTGCTGTGCCGTGCATGTACTAGTACATGGATCAATTACTGAGCTATCGATACTCATATTGGTATTGACATTTGACAAGCTTATGCGCGTCTGACACGGATGATGGTCTAGACTTGATTCTTTCTGGTGTCAGCAAGCCTCAGACATGTATTTGCGATATGATTAGAATCTTACCGTAGACAGCTTCAAAATAACTAATTAATGGTAGACCTAACAGGATTATGGCAACTACCTGACCAAAGCCCCACGTGCTCTCATCTGCAAGGAGGTCTTTGAAGGCTTGCGCTTCATCGCTGCTCCAATCTTGACTTGTGGCACTTCGCACTCCAACAAGTCGCATCATACCCCATGCAAGAGCGCAGAATTGCCATGTAACCTTTGTATATGGTAAGTATCGATGAACCTCGGTACTAATGTTCAGAAGAGGTGCTCCTTACCTCCCATAGTATACTTCCATATAGATCAGTGGCGGACAACAATACCACAACCCAAGCGAAAGCCATTTTATGTCTTACTGAACACCATAGTTGTTCAGAGGGGCTTCCGATTTGAGCTGCTCGTTGCCACAACATCATTCTGTACTCGATCTTCCTCCAGAAATGTTCATCGGCCGTGGACCTAACCATACCTGACCATCCGGGATACAGTGCCAAGCCGCGCTCGAACAAGCTACAGATAAGGTATATCAATGATATACTCATGTAAAGATAATTGTAGTCGAGCCGTGCACCATGGTCGTCCAAGAAATCCATAAGGGCTCTCGAATCAAACAGACATTGAGCAGGAACCCCGAAAGGAATAGCCTTCAAGGTGAACCCACCCTTCGGCTCCTGCAGCCAACTTGCAGGCACGAATGCGCAGACTAGCAATATTGCCATGACCGCCATAGCACAAAGACGAAACATGCGTAACAGAGGCCTTTTTTGCAGATAGCCTTGGAGGCATGTCAGGGTCATCAGATGCGTAACGGAACAGAACCAAGCCAGACTGACAGTCACTTGCCAGTGAAAGGAGGATAGACTACACTGTAGCTGCGTATATCCACTGATCAGAATAGCTAGGCCTGTAACTACTTGCTGGTCACTTAGTGCCATAATGATGGCATCCAGACCATCGATCCACTTTCGTGCTGATTTTGTTGATCTCCATGTTCTCCAGCATTTTGGCAAAACTGCATCAAGCCTGCGGTCGATGTCGTTGGACCGGTCTTCACTCCTCAGAATATAGTTGGCTGTGCAACATAATAGAGACAAATATGCAGTTGCTATGAATCCTGTGAGTATCTGGAACGTCATTCATTAGATTAGATTAGATTGATGATATGATCACCCGGTATGAAAGGCTGCTTACACCTATTCCCGATACATCAGGATTTGATCTCAGTTTTGGGACACTTGTGCAGTCAACAACAGGACAGTCAGAGGAGGGCATTGCGATGAAAAGGGTGATACATGGAGGAGTGAGGACCAGGAATATTGAATGTCCGAATCCGCGACGAAGTACTGGAAAGAAACAGTATGAAGAGGGAAGTGACGCTGGAAAGGAGGCTCTGAATATCATCTTAACATATGGAGTACATTATGATCATCAAGTTAAACTGCCCTTACCGGCACGGCCCCCATAATGCGGGTCTTGCCAAGAAAAGGAAAGACAAGTGAGAATTGAATCAGCCTCATACATATCACCGTCTTCTTCGACATACAGAAAAGCATTGTCATAATGGACACCCAAATCCGCCAATCTCAACAGCGTGTGTTCTGCTCTGAGTTGGCAAGTGTTCGGCATTGCATAGTTACTTTTGCGTTCAAAGTTTCGCGTAGGTTAGAATCCCGGATGTGTGGCTTGAAGATCGAATATTAGCTTCTGTTTACCCGAGACCTTCATTTACTTTCCAACGGCTATTCAAAGGTCCCAAACTACAAAGACTGAGTTTCTACCCTCAGCGCTTCACGGACTATGTACATGTTGAGGTCCGAAAGCACGGAAAAGAAAAAAGAAAAACACTTATTGCGCACATTTCTGTCATCAATCTGTGTATAGGACATTAGCAAAATATCGAAAGCCGAAGTGGAACCAAATTTGCAAGGGAAATATACAGATCTCGGTACTCGTTCTTGCATCCATCTGTCGCAAGAAAACTCTTGGAGACTTCGGGTGCTCATCTCCCAGGCAGAATAGAATGTATACATGCTGGACCGCCACCTTCAAGACTCTTTCACTTAGCTAGAGAAGGATTTATCGACAGAGCTGTCCTTGTTTTGGTGAAGTACTCAATGTTCTGTTCTATAGTATTTGTCATAATGTAGTTATTAATTATAGTGGAAACATGAAGTAGATAGCCTAGTTATTAGTGTTATCTACTTAGTGTACATGAGGTCGCTATTTGTTAAAATTGTACCATTGTTAAATGCTACTTAGCCTTGAAATTGTCCTATTCTTCAGAGCTTCAATTCTGTAATGGTATTCAAGCACGGCTGTCAATTGCAATTTGATTCTCTATCAAAGGTATTTCTGAATTTATTTGATAGACCCTACTAAACCGCATACTATTTGCTAGTCGTTTCTTTGTAGACTCGTCATTTATCCTCTGAACCAAGAGTGTACGCTGCGTTGCCGTGAAGATACAATTTTAAGCACAAGCATAGGTGAAGCGGAGATAGTCAGACCAACTACTTAAGTATTTGGAATAGGGCTTACTTTAAGGGATACGAGCCTCTAAACATGGGGTCAGATGTTCTTAGATGATTGTTCACGTTCATCAGGAGGGCACACCGCACGGTGATCTACGAAGATGATCTACGATGATCGAACTGTGCGATAACGAAGGCCATATAATGATGAGAAGAAACATATCAGCCTGCATTGATAGGCCTTTTAGTAGCGCTAAGGCCACTCGAGATAAATATGCATGTCATCAATGTCGAAGAGCCTCAGCTGCATGAGACATGTGTATTTCGTGTAAGGCCATTTGAGGAAAACGCTGGTAGAACTGATGGGAAAGTTGCGGATAGAGGGATGTCAGCTTGTGGCTAGCTGACCCAACTGTGTCAGCGAGTTACTGACAAGAGCGGTGATAAAATGAAGTTACTTACTTACCTTACCCACCTGATCTTTATGTCAGCCTTGTAGTCTTTCGCATGCCCATGGCCTTTCCAAGACAAGCTATGTCTTCCAAAAATCGCACACAAGAAACGCCCTCCACATCAAAGTCGAGTCGCTTTTTCTCTTGAACCTTTCCTATCACATGGTAGTTAATGGATGCGGCTGCGGCGTTTGTGATGAGTTGAGTACTGAGAATGGTCATTCGCTCTTGAGTCCCAATCAAGCGCATTGGCGTTGGTGGCTGCGGCGTCGACAGCCTCGTCACCTTTCCGTGCTATGAAAGCGTTGGATTGGGGTCTCCAAAGACTGTAGTACGAATGGGCATTGACAAGTTTCGTATGAACGTAGCCCGCTTACAAAGCTTACACTGTATGTAGGATAGATGTACCGTGTAGTGCCTCTGTTGACAAGGTCAGTACGCCATGTTTATATGAATAGCAGCATTCCCAACATCTCCAACATCTCTGCTGGGGACGGACATTGGTGCAGTAGGGAAGACAAGTTATCTCACGGGTACACCGTACATGATGTACTCAGGTGCGGGCAGTATTCCGAAGGTGAGGTCAGTGTAAGATCGGGTTGGTACCAGGTAATGGAGGACTTTGATGTTGGACATCGCACGTGATCGGCCGTAGCTCTCATTTAGGCATCTTCACTGCCATTGTGCTTTCTCCAGACTCCACACTCTTGAATATCTTTCCCTCGCCGTTCTTCAATGCATGAATCGACGGTCTTCTATCCCACGCGTATTCAAGGTTCAGGATATGCTTCGTACTCTCTTCACCACCTTTATCCTCTTAGTCAGTATCAGATTATGCATAGATCTTCGCGCAGGGTACGGTAAGTCTGTGTCCAGTATTCGCTTCTTTCGGAGCGTGTCCAATGCACACTTTCCCTCCACCATTCTACCCAATCTACTTGTGTTGTGCTCCTTCTAAGCGCCCAACAACGGACCACACCCGGCAATACATGCAGCCAACCCTGCACAGGTGGTTCTCTCATTCGTTCAATCGCTCACCTCTTCCTGAAAGTCAGTCTCAATCACCTTGATTCTTCTTGAAATAGAAACCCAATGCACCTAGTGACTGTGCAGGGGAAAATGCTCCAAAGCTGCCAATTGTGGAGTCGTATCTCTGCCCTGTCCTTGCACCGACGGCTGCCAGAGACACCTGAGAATCTGCGACCCGGTCAAATGCCACAATCGCAACACAATCACTGACCTGCGCTATGTCTATACTTATTCCGCAAAGCCCATACAGAGCTTTACATAAGGACTTTACATACCCTCTACTTCGTAGACTTTTGCTTCTCTGCGGCGGCGATGAGGCTCTTTTTCTCGGCGTGGTGCAGCTGAGGTTGGTGATATCTTCGAGCTCGGTGCGCAGTTGAAAGGTACACTCGATTTGCATCGCGACTGATTTGACGCGATCATGAATATATTTCGGGATGGCGTACGGCGACAGCAGCATTTGAATCTGAGTACTTCCATCAACACTCCGCAGCCGCCTCATACTGCGTCTTCCTCTCAGACACCAAGTTCTGCCACGACTTTAAGTAGTCCTTTCACCAGTTACAACAACTCTATCACCTCTTCCAATTTCACGCCTGTGAGTGCTGTGCGACAGTACAATCCTCAGCAATGGAGCAGTCCACTTGCTGATCAACCACAATTCGCAAGAGCCCCCTCAGACATTGAAGGTTAGAAATGTTTCATCTGTGTAATTATCCTGCTCATTACAGATCTAAAATGTAATATGTAGCTCCAGCACCTCCACCTTATTCTCCCCCACGAAGCAATCGACCAAGTATCTCCTCTCCCCAAGAGCAGTCAATTAACCAGAGCAACCCTCAACACTCTTATCGTTCATCTCCAGGTGTACCGGCAAGTTCGACATTTCCATCTCAATATGGAAACCGGTCCAGGGCCTCGTCGAGGGATGGAACACAACAGTTCCCAGATATAGCGCCCAGGGAAATGGATCAGGTTGATGGACCACGGTTATCACCTTCGTTGAATAGAGATTTTGCCGGTCGTCGACCAGCACCCCTAACTATTTATTCTCCCGGATCAAGTTCAAATGAATATGACTCAGTATTCGAGGCAAGGCCACCTGCTTCGAGAAGAGCAGTATCTGCTAGTGCAATCGGCACACCTTCATCATCTCGATCTCGGGGGTCTTCCATATCGCGATGGGAGCCCGGGATGCCATTGCCTCCCCCACCACCTGGGCCACCACCACCTCAATCTAGATCACAGAGCATGACCCGAACCGTTGCAGAGCCACAACGAATGTCATCACCACCAACACGAAGACCGCCAGTTACTTCGTCACTTGGACCAGTACCACCAACCCCTGCTGGATGGGTTGATGAAGATGTCGTTAGCCGTGGGAAATCTCCAAATCATGGTCTTGTTATCGATACGTCGGCGAGTGTTGCTTCTTCAAGCACTGTCCCAGAGTCGAACTCTGGATCAAGCTCATCTGGACTCAGTAGATCAAGAGCGGTAAGAGGAGAGCCAAAAAGCATTCGCGAAAGAAGAAGTGAGAGTCGAACGGGTAGGACTGCTCCCGAAGAACCTTGTAACAATCCATGGGCAGAAGCGATCACTCCCTCTGATATTACTGTTCCACCTACTACAACGTTAGGTCGGAGGCCTACCGTCACAAAGTCTACACCACGTAGTGGCAAATCTTATCATGCTGGCGGAACTCCAACGTCTGGCGCGACAGCAACACAGTCGCCAGCATTTCAATCTGGATCGAGAGGCTCTACACCCCGACCATTGCCGCCCTCTAATCGCACAGAAGCTCCAACTCCTCCTTTCTCCCCCAATCCACAAAAGGGAACATACAGCACTGGATCTCCTGCTGTGCCTCCCAAATCGTTGCCAACACCTCCGCCGCAGTCGCTCTTGGCACAGAACGCCTCCCCTCGGCCAGTGTCTCATATTCTACATATGCCGAATAATGATGTCGCGATTCCTCCACCACTGACCCCAGCCCGTCCCATGTCACGTCAGTCCGCAAAATCTGCCGGTTCTCGTCCTACTCCATCTGATGTGTTTGCACAGTCGGCTATCGAACGCCATGAAAAGTTCATTCGTAATGAAGCAGTTGCAGCAAATGATGGAGAGCGAGTGAGATTATTTGCAGAGTTCATAGTGTCCGAGTCACGTTTGAGAAGAGAGCGGTACTCTGAAGCAATCGGCCTAATGGGAACAGAATTGTTGGAACTAACGCGAGATCTTTTTCTACCTTACAGTACCTCTAGGCGAGATTCTACAAACTCTAGATCGAGTGAATGGACTCCTCAGACATCTGCTCAGACCTCACATCGAGGATCCATCTCGGCGGTTTTGCATGATCATCCTCAACTTCAGACTCCTGATCTGTCATCTTCACAGCCCCCTTCTCCTGTGGTGGGAAGACCGGAATCGAATTGGTGGACAGGGTATATGCCTTCACTCTCGCCGATTCCCAGTATGAGTGTCAGCGAAGCGTTGGACGAATCAAGTTCCAGAGGTCGTCCGTCGAGCCGTTGGTGGGAAGTGAGCCAGGAAGGATCTACTGGAGCACCGTCTTCGAGGCTGGAGAGATCGAAACGAGAATCGAAATATATGGGAATGCCGAAGGAATTGCGGGAAGCCCTGCAATATGAAAATGAAAGTCGTGCAGACTCACCTGGAATAGGTGGCAGTTCTGGAGTTAATATACAGAAAGCATATGGTTCCGATGAGTACCCGCCAGAGAAAGTCGGATTGCATGAAGACGCTGTGTCCCCAGGATTAAAGAGCTCAACAGTACCCTCCTCAGCCCCGCCAACTCCTGACCCTACGCTCTTGGATGTTTCGAGGTTGGTGACATTGCCTCCTCCTTATCCCCGTCATCATCCAGCGGTGAACAACAATCATCCAAATCTAACTTCGATCCGTACAATCGTCCGCACGCTCAGCGACCTCACAGAAGTTACGAAAATTAAGGATCATTTCACAACTGAAAGCGCTCGAATCAAAGAAGAAGCTGCAGCAGCACGGACACGGCGTCGCAATTCACTGCGTGAGAGAATCCATCGTGAAATTGATGAAGGCACAATGACATATGCCGACGCAGCTGAACTTGAAGTAGAATTCAAGACCTCTAATCATGAAGCTACGAAAGCAGCCTCTAAAGCCGAGTTTGAAAGGTTTCAGAACGACGTGGTCATGCCCGTGAATGATTTACTCATGGGTCGCGTCCACAGCAGCACAACGTTGTTCGAGCAGCTCAGATCACAACTCTTCGTCGATGCCCAGGAACAAAGTCCAAATCTTACGCAGGAAGAGGGCGACGAGCAGCCAGAACTCCTTGAGAAACTGACCTTACTCAAGTGGATCTTCGAGGCTCGGGAGGGTTTACATCGCGAGCTTTACGATTTGCTCACGGAGAGAAATGATCGATACAGGGACGTAGTGATTACTCCGTATCGTCTTGCAAACAACACAGCCAAAGTCAACTCGACAGAGGCTTTCTTCGCCTCCGACACACAAAAGCGCAAGATGAGTTTCGAGCAGGAAAGTCTTAAGCGCACAGAGGAGTTCATGGACGTGATCGAAGAGAACGTCGTACGCGGCGTGGAAGTGCAACTTTCTGCCTTCTGGGATATCGCGCCAGCCCTACACAGCCTCACAGACAAAATTCCTCCATCAGAAGACCTCGACACTTTCCGCATCCAGATCCCCGCAGAGGAATATGACGAGAACCCATCATACCATGATTTCCCCATGCAGTATCTCTATAGCTTGCTTCGCCACGCAGAGAAGAGCACCTACCAGTTCATCGAGAGCCAAACAAACCTGCTGTGTCTACTGCATGAGGTCAAGGGCGGCGTCACAGCCGCTAATTGTAGACTAATGGCTACACAGCGTATTGATCAGGGCGAGGACGAGGAGATCGTTGCCGCGGAGCTCGCAGATGTGGAGCGTGATGAGGAGAGTAGACTTACAGACGACCTTAAACAGAAGGTGCGTACTGTCGAGGAACTTTGGGTGAGTGCACTGGGTGGTGAATTGAAGAGTGTTAAGGGGCGGATTGTGAGATTCTTGGTGGAAAGGGGTGGCTGGGAGGATGAGGACGATTGATTTTCGCATTCTACATCGATAACATATCGCCACATCACTTACAGCAGAATTGAGCATTACAGACATCGTGTCAATTCCAATCCGGAGACATCTTCTTCTCGCGCTCTCGGCGTTACTATCTCGGTGCTAAGGTTGATTCGGGTTCCCGTCGACCAGGTCGTAGGTCTTTGGGGTGTTATCTCACAAAGGAAAAAGCAGGTTCATTACCTTCCTTTGCTGCTGCTTGCGGCGGCCTTGTAAATTTCTTCCCGCCAAAGTTTCCATCTCTTTTCTTCATTGGAGCTACGATACCCTTAGATAATTAGTTTCGTTGGTCAATTGTATATTGTGATGGTCCCGCGTTCTCGGTAGCCAGTGCTGGGTAAATGCCGTGTGGTTTCAATAGTGGATTTGGGCGATGCGGGGGAGAAGCCTTGTGCGCACATACGGAAGAACAATGCACAAAGGAAACAAAATGGTTTCATTGCTTATCGATTACTGATTATTGTGACTTGAAAGCCTTGAAACTACACCCGGTCAGAGTGTGGCTATTATTTTGTTATTGCATATTCACGGTCATGATCTTCCCGCCTTGCGAGTAAATACTTATGACTCCTGGCTGTTGGAATAAATGTACTAGGCATTTCCAATATTTGCAAATCATTTCGCAGCAGATAAGAAAGAGCAGCACTTTCATCCATTGCTGATCCCGCGATCCCACATGGTAGTAAATTACAGAGACTGCTTGTTGAATGGGAATGTCCGCAAGCTCTCCACATACAGCGACTTATCTTTACCATTATGTGTAAGATATGAGTGACTTCGCCGGATTTAGATGTCGGCGGTTGGACGTACTTCAGCCTATACCCATTGATACAGACTTAGAAACTTAGGCATGCAGATAATTACCGTTGTGTTCGTGACGCCGCGGAGATTAAGGGCGTGAGGGCGTGATGTATGATATGCTTCCGCATGTAGCGACACGGAAGTACTCTGTACGCAGCAGCTACTTCATGTGGCTGCAAAGTTAGCTGAGGTGAACTAGCTGTGACTACTTTAAGTAGCTGTCATACATATATCTCTGTAGCTGGCGGGTGTATCTTGTGAACTTTCCTCTCCAATCTTAGCCCGAGGGACATGTTGGTGAGTTTTCATGTGCATGTCGATGCTTTTAGTAGTGGGCGGTTAGCAGTTCGTTGCGCTTAGATGCTAATTTTGGGATCTGGTACGAGCGGTAATTGTAACGGCGATGAAGTCAGAAGGATGTTTGGTAAATTGCTGTTTGTTTAGGCGCGGACGGAGGCTGGTTATTAGTCACTGTGAGATTTGAGATGAGCGGATGATGATGATGATTTAATTTGGATGAGGTGAGCTACTCACTTGTTTTGAGAGGACTCGACTGATCTGATGTGGTGCTGTATCTGGATGTGTTATCAATAGTACGTACCTACGTAAGTAAAGTGTGTGAATACACCAGAACACGAGAAGGAAGCTCTCTCACCACCTCTGTCATCGCTACGAGTTTCCATTCATGATCTCTCCGAATCCCTCATACTACCTTGTGTACGTACTCGCATTCCTTATGCTCTTATCACACCCCCATCCCGAGTGATTTATCTTCATCTTTATCATTCTCCCCTTCTCGCCGCATTCATCTTCGCGTCTCCCGTTGCAGGCAGCATCTGATCGGTCATGCCTAAGGTCATACCCTCCCCCATTACTCGTTAGCATGACAGCGTGCAAGATGGGTGTTTCAGGTGTCCATACAACAACATCTTTAGTGGGTGAAGACCGTGCAAGACTCGTCCGAAGTCCAAAACTTCTCCAACTTCCCATGCCAACATAAACCAGTCACAATGTGAGGGAACCCAGTTATGAAGGGCTTCAGATATGCTCGCTCACCCAGTCAGCTGTTCCAGCATCCTTATCAGTGCTGTGAGGATTGAGGCTTTTGATTCATGCGTCGAGTTTCTCAACAGACATGGAATGTTTGGACGAGACATCGGCTGCTGATGGCCGCTTGAGGTGCTTTCTCATGTACAGTGTTTTACTTTGACTACCGTGAGGGATGCGTTGAGGTGTGTAAGGGCTGATGACGACGGATTTGGTCCTGGTCCCTTGTCCTTGACCATTGAACGGCCAAGCCGAATGTACGAAGAAGTCCAGTCAATTTGTATGTACTTGCAGAAAGTACATGCTCCAGAAAGGCAACGGATGCGAGTCTTCTATTTCACACGCAATAATATAATCGTTTATCTGAATCTGCTCTCCTCTCCTCACGACTGGGACGTGTGATATCAACATGGAATTTTCGTACAACGAAACGTCATGACGACGACAGAGGATTCGTATCTGGCAGTGCACGAAAGCCATTCATCCTTACGATCCCACCTCCACGCCAGCTCCATACGTTGGTTGCTATATCAGCCTACCCATCACCAATACTTCATTACACATAATTCCTTACTGAATATGGTGGTCGGCGCATTGCGAAAGAAAGACGGAGAAAGAAAAAAGAAGTAAAAAATACTGCGCTGCGAACAACCATCCTTCCTCGATACCATGCATGTCCTTGCATCCCAGCCCTTCGGGCTCAGCCTCGACGGCGATCAGCGTGACAGGTAGCGTGTCCCTGCCACCGTAAGGCATGACTGGGGCTGGGAGGGTTGTCGTTGTCAGGCTTTGCCTTCCCTCCTCCACTTGCTCACTAAGGTAGTATAGCGTATGGCGCACATTCTTGCGACCCGCCATTTTCATGTTCATGGCTGTTTCGAGAAGTTCTCGACGGATGCGGATGGCATGCTATGCGAAGGGCTTTTGTTTTCTCAGAAGTTGCGTTTCCTTGCGAAAGGTTTGCTTTGGCCTGCCCTCTTCTTTCTTGGGTTTGCTGGATCGGGCTGATGAGACTCGTTTAGATGATTTTGGCATCTTATGATATGATGTGATGATGCTGTAATTTGCCGGCAGTCAGTGGACAACTCCGAGTACCATAATCGATATCTTGATATCCTCGTACTCTCGTACTCTCATACTCTACTCCGAATATAGGCAGAGCTGTCCTTCTGTGCTGTACATACTGTGTAGTAATTTTGGGTAAAAAGAGTGGCACTGCTTAACCATTTGAGAGTAGGAGAACATTGACGGGTAAACTAATGTGGATGTTGGACATCAATTTGTTTATGGGTTTGTACCTGACTATCCTATTCCGTACCAGATCCTTCTTCTCGGTAGTCCACCCACTCCATAGTTATTCCATATCCACACATAGATTCGAGGATTGTCTAAACTCGACTTGGTGAATCCATCTCCATACTCCATCATCATCCCGTCTGAAATCTGAATCTAAATCGGATTCCAAATGCATCATCCATAATCTGGGCAACGGAGGTTGTGGCCCATAGCAGACAGCGATTCAGAGAGGAGGATTGCGCCTAATGCCTACTGATGAGCCCGGGTCATGACCAGCATGTGGCTTTCTATTCCCGACGAGAATCGCAATGCTCTGACAAGCATAAACTGTCCTGCGTGTGGAGGATAGAGTAACGCATGAATAGATACGCCTCACCATGGAGTATTACCCGAAGTAACTCTCATCCATTATCATTATGGACAGCCCGAAATCCTTATGAAACTAATGTACTCTAGAAACTACTCTAGAATAACTTGAGCTTGAACAGGATGTGTTCATGGCTTTTCTCATCACATTCCTGATAACCATATCATAGCCCACCCTCTCTCTTTATACCGTGAACTGAGTCCTCCCTTTCACCCTTTGACATCGCTTCAGATCGTCGCATTGCAGATTCAAGAGTCTAGAAAAATCCGACTGCTATTTCCTGAGTCTCTCCGCTACTGTTGATTGCTTGCATGCGAAGAACGTGTCCAGTACTCGCTCTCTGCATATCCATTGGGTGAGCATTGAAACATCTTGCCCTTTCGACCTCCCCCTTACGGACACCAATCAATTGTTACCTCAACACCAGCCATAATTCCCACTCCAGCCTCCATCACCATCCAATCACTGGGCCTAAAGGGCTTCACAGGTGGACGGCTCAGGCGAAAAGAGGCAGCTGTACAGAAGAAAGAAAATAATCAACCAACCTGAAGAAAGTTTCAACGGAAGGCTCAATTCTGGCTGGTACTCCAGTATCATTTTATCATTCTACATTCCAGAGGTCGGCGGCGAAGGACCCGGACAGATCCAGCCAGTGGGTCAAGAGTAACCTTACTTCACTCGCAGCTGGAGGGGGTCCAGGAAATGGCCACAGGGAGCATCGGACAACCAACCATCGATATCCGTTGACTTGCCAGTCCTTCACAGCCATCCCCAAAAATTGCCCTCCGTTTGACGTTGCCTCTCCATTTTTGGCAGAAGCTGGACACACATCCCACCACCCCTTGTGTCATCGAAGTGGCCAGGAGGCAGGAGGAAAGGGTTTTGAATAAGAGTAAAAGAAGACACAGGTTTCTTAATACACTTATCCCATCGCACATCCCTTTCTTTGTCCAAAGAAAGAAAAACAAGCGTCACCAACGAGGGAAGCAATAAATCAAAAAGTTGCACTTGAGAATAAGTCGTGAAAGACACTTGTCTCTTGCCGGTCTCATCACGAATCCTCACGCCAAAGCGAAGAAACGAAATCGCAATCACGAGCACGATCACGATCACGCCCCAAACCATTCCCACGGATCACGAAGTGTCGTATGAAAAGTTAAAAAAGTGTACTGACGAAAGAAACCCTTGAAGAAGAGCGACTTATCCAAAGTGCCAATTTATGACATCGTCGGAACACCTTCGAAACGAAACGGAAAGCATCATTCATCAAAAGATCACCTCAGATCACACATCAGACAATCTCAATCATCAAGCGTGCATTGCGTCCACACAGCCATATCCTCATCAACAGACACGCATTGTTTTAACAGACGCCTCTCTCCCCCCCTCGACCCGCCCAGGAATAGCCGTCGTTTTACCCTCCTCAACCCAGGACGGCATTTCTGGCTGGATATTATTTATTCCTCTTGCTTGTTTGGCATTGCACAGCTTTTTCTGTTGCGCATCGCATAGTCGAGCAAAATAGATTTCGTGCGTCGCCAGCCTATCAAGCCACAGGTACAGCGCGCACCCTGTGTTCGCTAAGCTGCACCACTCACTACTCTACCGCCGGACCTGCTGCCAGCGCGCGCCATCCTCCACTCCATTTACCCCCATCCCCCACTAGCGACGGGCGCATCTGCCACTTGCCAACGACTGTCCATCGCACGTCTGCTCGTACTAAAAGGCTCGACTTCACCTCCTAGCAAGTGGAGCTTGTTGTCTTCTCCGTCGCCAGGAGTCGAGTGAAGGGATAAAGAAATAAGAAGGAAAAGAAAAGAGAGATTGAACCTGTTTTCATTCTTCATTTTATTTTATTTACATTCGTCTGCCCTTTTATTGTTTTCTTCGTCCTCTCTCTTCCTTATTATTTACGTACGTCCTTTCTTTGCCCTTGCGCCGGTCGATAGAGCAAGTGAGAAAGAGACATTCCTCTTAATCTACCTCCTCGCCTGCTCACTTTGAACTTTCTCCCGCCGGTCGGAAATCAATCGTTCATTCTCGAGTCCTCTGTCTATCGTTCATCCTCGCTATCATTCTTTGAAGAGGTTTTCGACAATACGAGGGCTATTATTTGGCTGTGTTGTGGTTGATACACACTCACTCGACGACTCACGCACTCATTCATTCTATTGTGCAGCCTTTGCATTCACCACTCATATACTTTGTATTGAGAGCAAAACAATATCAACTTTCATTGAAGCTCCGCATTCACGGCCACACTCTACGCAACAACTGCTTTGCCAGCTGCAACAATAACGTTTTTCACGACAATACGATAATACGAACAATTCGACAACAGCAGAATTTTCTGAATAGCTCCACGCTATTCACATTAGAATCTTCCACTTCTACGTAGCTTCCATTTTCTCTCTCGATCTCACTCCAACAACACAGAATCTTTCCAAGGTTCTTTGACACTCTTTTTTATATATCAAAGTCGTTACACCTTTGACGAAGCAATCATGTACACCACACTTGAGCAACAGAACGAGGCTGCCCTCGAGCACTTCATCTACACGCCAGTCACCTCACAGATGGTTCAATACCTCGCACAAAAAGCATCCGAAGTCATTCGCTGTGAGCCAGTCGTCCAGGACAACAACCAGCTTCCAGCCACCCCACCAACCACCCCACCTCCAGCCGATAACCCAGCTGAGATTCCAATGCCATCTCTAGATCGCTTTATCGCACAAATTGTACGCAAATCCAACGTACAAGTGCCAACTCTCATGACTACCCTGGTCTATCTGCATCGCCTGAAAGCCAAGCTGCCACCCGTAGCCAAAGGCTTGCGCTGCACAGTCCACCGCATCTTCCTAGCTTCACTCATTCTCTCCGCCAAGAACCTTAACGACAGCTCTCCAAAGAACAAGCACTGGGCCGAGTATACCTTCAGCCGCAACTACCCATGCTTTGGCTTCAACGTTACGGAGGTCAACCTCATGGAGAAGCAGCTTCTCTTCCTCCTCGACTGGGATCTTAACATCACCACGCAAGATCTCTATACTCACCTCGATCCCTTCTTGTCTCCCATCCGCGCCACCTACGCTGCCCAAGTCGAGCGTGAACTGGCCGAGCGTGAGCGTGCACGCAGAATGGAGGAAGCTCGCCAACGTGAACACTCTCTCCTCGAGCAACGCCATCGCGAGCTCGCCGAGCTCCGTGAGTACCAGCGTCGTTCAAGACATTACTCACCTTACAGTCCAGACAAGGAACGCCGATCTCGCTATGGCCGCATTGCAACCTCTATTTCATCATCTGTGTCCTCGACATCCACGCCGCCGTCTGAGTGTCCAGGCCTTACACGCTCCGGTACCGAAGATACGCTTTCGCTGTCCAGCTACACACCATCGCGCTCCGTCACGCCTTCTTCCCGTCTTGGTACTCCTGTTTCGAGCATCAGTTCGATGTCGAGCTATGAGCATGATCATAAGCCGCGCATTTCGTCGATTAATTCCCTGCATTCATCATCTATGGGCACCTCTGTTGATGACTATGACTTCGACGAGTCGAACGTCGTTCGTCTGCGTCCTGAATCTGAGGCGCGCATCCTTGCTTATGGTCACGATGAAGTCAAGAAGCAACGCGGACGCTACACGGCCTCAAGCCTGTTTTCTTTGAGTCGGTATCTGGGGCGGGATTGAAAAGTGAATAACTTGGGGTAAATTTGGGCAGGGGGTTATTAGCTGCGGACCACAGAACTGGGGTGTTTACATGGGTTTGCATTGTTGGAGTTTTTTGGTATCTTGGGATCGCTTTGTCTTTTTGTGAGATGGGCTGGCTTGAGTTCTGCTTAATTTGGAGTAGACTGGGGAAATAAGGATGATGGCCGCCCTGTGTATAGCGAGGTGAAATTAGATGACGAACGATATGAATTACATGAAAGTTTGGATCTGATATGATTTGGTACTTATTTTCGTGATGTGAGGTGATGTGATGTGAGCGGTTTTGATGTTGGAGCATTGAAGACATGTCGTTAAGGATGCACGCACGTGATTCACTTCTACCACTACCCACCCTTCGATTTTATGGAAGTCTTGTATTCATTCTTCAATGATTTTCACTTTCATATTCAGCCTCCAAATGCCAGGAAAAGACTGGAATATTCTAAATTACCCCTAGAATTCACAGAATTTTCTTTTTACAGCGCGCTACCCTGTATGCTACTAAGAGCTCCCCACATAACACTGCAGGCTCTTACGTCGCTGAAGTGTGTAGGTTCCGCAGTGCCAGTGCAGCTCTTGAGCAGTGCAAAGTTCTTCGTCAATTCGAATACGGTAGAGCACGAACACAGTGCGAAGTTTCAGGATTCAAGGGGAACAGACCCGGCCCTACAAAAACATAGAGCAGTTAATCTAATTGTCTTTTTACAAAGATACTCCGGAAAAGAAAGTCGCATACACGAGTCTGAACTCCTGAATTCCATGGCCTGCAGGATACATTCGTACCGCAATAAACATGCAAACGCCCAAAATCCATACAGACATGGCTTGCTCCTTGAGATGCATTGAGAAATTTATTGTCCCGTTATTGCTGAGAAAAGGCAGTCATCGACGTTGAGAGCAGACTGTGGTGCACGCCCGATTGGTGGGATTTCCGATCTCCACCTCCGCATTTTATACTGACTTGTACTCGCTACTCCGCGTTTCTGGGGAGTTACCCCGGACTGAGCACTGGACACCTTCACATACCTGAGCATCCCCAGACCTTAGGGTGGTTTGTCATTAGGCATGGATGCGAACGGGTCTTCTTGCACATGAAGGCTTTTGCGACGACGGACCTGTGGGAACTCCAATTGGGACGCTCTCGTGTGCTTCGTGCACAGGGTATGTTGTTGATAATATATCGATTCCCATAACGGATGGATGTACAGCGTATATGTATTGCATTATACTCTGTAAGTTTCATGTCCTTCGTCTGTACAGCAGAACTTACACTGCAACTTCTTGGCATCAATAACCCTATAGAATACGCGGAGAGTTAAGATGCAGAGCTCTACGTACATCACATGGGATCATGGCCCTGGGATCATTAGATATCTACCGGGATATGCAGATCTGGGGCCCTATGGTTTGCTTTTTGCCGGGAAACATTGCGCCTTGGTAGGTGCGTTTTTCCCAGGTCTGAGATGGTAGAAACGACCATGGGATGCAAAGCTAGGGAGTCGACTATGAGTGGTGATAAATGCTTTCAAACCGCTATCCACTTAATCTAGACGGACTTTCTGGCACCGGAGAGGGGAAATGACGGCTGGTTCCTGGCCAAAGTAAGCTTTTCATGCATCTTTATTTACTCCACATATTTCAATTGATCTCCTTGATTATATATGTAAAGCGTGCTGCACGATAGATTAAGTCGCGGCTACTTTTGATTTTCTCTCTCTTTCGTGGCTTTCTCTTGGGAGTGGATTTTTGATTTTCTTGATTTCTTGGCTTCTGGGATATCGAGGAGACAATATGCAGATACTTCAAGGTGCTCTGGCGCTGTTCATTTACAGTATTGCTGTTGCTGCAGCGTGGGATATTGGGAATGTCGCTGATCGCCATGCTTGTCAGTCACCGCATCATGGACGATCTCCATTAGCAGGCTGTGATTCTCGACGAACCCTTTATGTCAATGTTGCTGGGAATACAACATTCAATACTATACAGAGCGCGGTCAATGCCTTGCCAAACAATACGGGTGTGCCTAGTTACTCACCTGCCAATGAGACTATGTGCTAACTTTGTGCATACAGATCCATATACAATCCTCATTTCTTCGGGAAATTATACCGAGCAAGTGAATGTAACGCGTTCAGGTCCCACGTATCTGCTCGGACAGACCACAAACCCAACCGACTACACTGCTAACACTGTCAACATCATCTGGGCTGCTGTAGCTGGAACTGGAGACAATACTTACACAAGTACACTCACTGTTGCTCCAAACCTTAATGCGTCGTTTACTGGAAGTGGTCCCACCGGTTTTCCTGTTCCAGATGATACACCATTTGGGAGCAGCGATTTCCGCACTTATAACTTGAACCTCATCAATAACTTCGTTCCCTATTGTAAGTCTATCTAGATGGAAGATACTTCAAGAGGAATGAAGTAGCATGAACTGACTTCCCATAGCCGATGGTCCCTCCCTTGCACTTAGCATATCCCGCGCCAATGGTAGTTTCTATCACACAGGAATATACAGTTATCAAGACACGATCTACGTAGGCAAGCTAGGAAACGCATACCTAACATCCGGTGAAGTTGCTGGACAAACGGATTTCTTCTACGGCTTCGGAACTTGCTATACAACATCTACGAAGATAACGCTACGGTCTTGTGGAGGCGGCGTCACAGCTTGGAAAGGAACAAACACAACGTTCGCCAACAAGTACGGAGTATACATAACAAATTCTTCCCTCGTCGCGTCAAATGCCTCCATAGCGGTGCAAGAGAAGGGTAAGTGCGCTCTGGGCAGGCCCTGGAACGCACAGCACCGCTCCATTTTCTCGTTCACCTACTTAGACGCCAGCATTCTCCCAGCCGGTTACATTGATTGGAATCCAGCACGCTATACAAACGGCACGGCCAATGACACAAGCTTGAACTGGGGCTTTGGCGATTACGCTACTATCCAGGCGGAATATCAGAACTATGGTCCGGGCTGGAACCTCACGGCTAGAGAGGCTAGCTTGTATGATAGAATCCTGACGCCAGCACAGTTTGCAGAGTTCAGTAGCCCCATCGAGATCTTTCAGTTTCCTGACGGACGGTTCGGAAATTATAAGTGGATTGATCTTACGATTTAGACTGCATACAAGCCTTATCCCCAATAAAATCTATTTTGATCGGGCCTTTGTTTTTGTGCTGATTGCTTTATAGTTGCTCATGCTGACGAAGTAAAATTAAATGCTAGGATGGGGAATTTATGCTTGAAGATGGCGTAGCAGGTGACTTATTTTGTGGCAGTGTAGATACTCGTGACGAGAAGCAATCTTAGCCTGTGAAGTCGTACCCTGTCGATTGTGGAAACAAGAGCCTCGTTTGATAAACACATTAAGAATTCCATACTGACACCACCCATTATATTGATTACACTTTGAAATCCCACAGAATCGTAAAAGTATCGCGAAATGTTTGCGGGTCGTCGAGCTTTTTCCCAGCTTCCTCGTTCTGTCATTAGAAGAGCCTACTCCACAGGCACGAAAGACTCGTTTTATAGTAAATATAGGCCCCAAATCCGGGAGGTCACTATCTTTGGGACATGTTTCTTTGTCGGCTACCATAGTGGTTATTGGCTTGCGAGATATAAGCGCGCTGGTACTGCCACCAGTCTCGATCATCATGTTCCTCCCGAACAAGATAATGTTCCGCAGATCGATACTTCTTCTGGGTTCCCAATCAAGTTGTCTCCTCCGTCCGACGAAGAGATCACACAGATCTTGAATCAAGAGGCATATGCCTATAAGGTTGCTGGAGTAAAAGGCATTCGAGAATACTATGGTGCCCAACTTCAGAGTAGCAGTCCTTGTGAGGATCGTATCCTCCATGGGAAAATCTCGTCGCCCGTGCAGAAAGATGGCGATTGGATGGCTTGGGGCGTATTTGACGGCCATGCGTGAGTAACAACGATCCAAATCAAGCAAACTATCATAGACTGAAGCTTATCACAGAGGCTGGGAGGTGGCCGATATCCTGACCAAGCACTTACTTCCCTACGTGTCGAAGGAACTATCTATCACCCCGGCCACCTCCCCAAATGACATCTCCACAGTTCTCAAAACCGCCTTTCTATCTCTTGACTCCGATCTCATCAACTCAGCTCCAGGAACCATTCACTCCTCCCTCTCCTTCCCCCAAAAGGCCGCCCTTCTGGCTCCTCCAAACTCCGGCTCGTGCGCCCTACTAACTCTCTACGCACCCTCGACACGTACTCTCCACACAGCCTGTGTAGGTGACTCACGTGCCGTGCTCGGCCAGCTCTCCCCCTCAGGAGCCTGGGAAACGATCCCACTATCCACCGACCAAACCGCATCCAACGCCTCTGAGCTCGCACGCCTGCACGCTGCGCACCCTAACGAGCCAGAGATGATAGTCAACAACCGCCTGCACGGTATCATGGTGATGCGAGCATTTGGCGATGCGCAGTTCAAGTGGGACGTTGCCACGCAGGAGGAGGTTGCGGCACGATTCAATGGGCGGCAGGTGAGGGCGCTCAGAACCCCGCCGTATTTGACAGCTGAACCGGAGGTTACGTCGACGGTTGTTGAGGAGGGCAAGAAGGGGTTCTTGATTTTGGCAAGTGATGGATTCTGGGATTGTGTGTCGAGTGAGCAGGCAGTGGGATTGGTGGGGAAATGGATTGCCTGGGATGCGGCGGGGAAGCCGAAGCAGGTTGAGGAGGGTGAGTATTTTGGGGAGTTTGATTCGAAGAGCCTCGGGGATGAAATTTATAAGTTTAAAGAGAGGAGGACAGCGCTAAGGGATGGGAATGTGGCGGTACATTTGATAAGGAATGCGATGGGCGGACAATTCGTGGATATGCTCCAGGGGATGCTTACTTATAAGGCGCCGTTGGCGAGAAACATGAGGGACGATGTTACTGTGCAAGTTGTTTTCTTTGATTGATGGTGGAATCAGGAAACGGGGAATTGTGCTCTTGAAAGTCTCCGTGTTGGATTTTGTTATTCCTTGGAGTTCGGTATTGGAATTGCCAGGTACATCCGTCCTAGGCCTACTATGACTATACCTATAGTCAGAACCTTTTACAATCACTAAGAAATCGAAAAAGCTTATACATCAAAGACAAGTTAGAATTCTGGCGTGTTTGATGAAGTAAACTCGTCTACTCCTCGATATAACATTCTTTGAAAAATCGAAAACCCAAAATCGCACCGCAAAATCAAGTAAGCCTGAAATAGTTAAAGTTTCAGCACATGAGATAAATCTTTAAGGGAATCCGTTCCTAAAGGCGATAAGAATCTCCTCCCAAACTTCAAAGTTCCAGGATACGAGTCTAGTACCGGATCCCGCTGTGCTAACTGCTAACAAAGCGAGGACAATTAGTAGTCGGGGACTTTTGCCTTCGATGATGCAAAGCCACAAAATTTTGTTAGTCAATTCAGCTATTGGTAAATCCTTGTTGAAGATATCCCACTCTCTTAATATTCTCGGTCACTATGCTCCAAAAGTTGAATCATATTCGAAGACCATACGTTTCCTGAAGCCGGAACTGCTATCAAAATGAAGGTGTAAACCTGTAGCTCATTCTCATCAACCTCGTCGTGAACATCATAATCCAACCATAAATCCATCATTAAAAGTACTCATCAGAATCCATGCAAATCATCAACTCAATCTCCGCTCTCTGCCTTACATCATCGAACTTGATCACTTTCCACACCTACCAATCCATCCCCAAAAGTAGCTTCTCAGTTGTCAACCACGCTGAAAACCCCCTCAGTAGGCACAACTCCAGCCCCAACATGCGATCTCCACGCATTAATTCTACCAGAGCCGCCAGAACCCCTCGCATTAAGACCAGCCAGAATACTTCTTCTCGTACTCTCTGCATCCTCATCAACCACTGCAATCGTAGGCTTGCCCTCCGGCGCCGGTCTACCTACAGGACTTCTCTGCACCTCAGCTGGACGACGGAGACTAATTCTTCTCACTGGCGTGTCTGCCACAGGAGATCTCCCAGCGGTAGCACTGGGAGGTGGACCACAAGCGGTTGGCAGAGGTCCAATTGTAGGATATCGATCATTGGTACGAATTCTGGGAATTACGCCATCTGGTCCCGGTCTACTTCTCATACCCGGTCTCCCCTCTCTCTCACTCCTAACGCCCATCACGTAGTTTGCTGCCGCATTGGCTTGGTTGAGACCCATACCCAAAATGTTATGTGCAGTACGGACATAGCTCTCATTCATGAAGTGGGCACCAGCGTTGCCTACGCCCTCAATATCACCAATGCCTCCGTTGTAATCTAGGAACTCGGTGGAAGGGTTAGGGTGTGTAGGCATTGCAGACAGGCGGCGGGCAAGACGCTCGTCATTGCGTTCTTGAGTTCTTCGGTTTGTTGGTCCTTCTGTGTAGGCGCGGGGACGGAGAGGTATACGCATATTCGTTAGGAAGTCGGGCTCATTGAGTTCGTAGTTGAACCAGGGGCAATTGCATGTTTTCCATTTCGATCCGCAACACATACAAAATTGGGCGTTACAGCGACTGGAGAGGTTAGCAATGATTCTGATTGAAGTCAGGGAACTGTGGGGAACTTACCATGTCATGTGGTTGCAGCCTTCTTTTAACTCAACCATTGTTCTGCAGTTGTAGCATCGCTGCCATCCGGCTTTGGCAGCTTGTTCGAGTAGTCGGTTGGTCTCGTCGTCGGTTGCACACTCTCTACTCCCATGCCATCGTCCATTGCAAGAACCACAGACTTTCAGCTTACAGTTGCTGCACTTCCCACACTTGCGTCCATTCTCTAGGTGAATATTGCTTGGGCGAATCCACTCGCCACATTTCTTTCCTGGACAATAAATGCGGTTTTTAGTAGTGTACTCTTGATACTTCTTATTCCATTGTTTCTTGAAGCTGAGGTCGAAGAGCTTTTCAACGTGTTTAATAGGGATATGTTCTGATGTGCAGCATTTGGGCGGCATATGGGCTGGATCGTTTAGAGATAATTTGAATACTCGTTTCATACAAGGGTTACACATTCGATGACCGCAGTTGAGCTTCGCGGTTTTCGTCTTTGGGATATCGTCGGATAAACATGTTGAACATGTCACTCTGAAACCGATTAGTATTCAATTTTAGTTTGATGATTGTACTTACAATTTCGCAGAATCTGGACCTGTGTTGACCTTGAATACACTTCCTACACTTCCAAGAAAACTGTTTCGACGTTCTCGCGTGCCTGTGCTAGGTGGTGGAGCAGATCCTGAACGTGATCTCTGTGTATGTGGATTTGGCTGTGTTTGAGCGCGTGTGACCGGTGGTCTAGAATCGCCTGTTCGTGGCCTTCTACCTGAATTGCTTTTGCTGTGTGGGTTAGTCATACTCGACGCTTCTCATGAAATTTGATGATTGGATAAATCAAAGAAAATCCAGAGTTATGCCTCATGGGGCTTACCTAGCAACAGATGGTGAATCGTCCAGGACGGTGCTTCGCGGCCTATGAATACTACCTCGTCTTGACGATCTTGGCTCAGGGGACATAGTCTTCTCTACGACTACACTTCTTCTTGCTCCTTGCTTTGCGGACCTCAGAGTCTTTCCATCAATATAGATCGTCTTTTCCTTCTTGAGGCCAACATTCTCTGGGGCAACAATAGTATGCGAATCCAAAACTGCCGACTCGGTGCCTCTGTTAGATTCGGAAACGAGTGTTCGAGATTTTGGCGTTCTAGATGAAGATCTTGTGTACACATAACTCGCAGAGTCCTCGGACGAAGAGGAATGTCTTTTGCTTCGGATTCTGACATCCGACTCAGTACGGCGATGGCTCCTTTGTGGCCCAGATCTTTCCACAATAGCAGGCCTCCTCACAAGCCCTGAAGTTCGATTTTCACCGCCATCATAGAACTCGGTGCGAGTTCTTCGCAGATCCTCTCTGTTAACTTCTCGATTCTCACTCGCCCTATCACCACCATCGGGGACGCGAGAGGAACGACGACGATGGCGAGACTGCCGTTCAACATCTATGCTGTTTCCCCAGACCATGTCTTTTCGCAATTGCTTTTAGAGATCCTGGATTATTGGTCTAGAGCGTCTGAATGGATTTTCAATGAGCAGTTTTTTTAATGGAGACGGTCGTTCAACTGCTGAGATACAATAGAATCAAGAATTTGGTTCTGACTGTGCGGTGCGGTTTCAGTGGTTGTTGAGTAGAGGCGTATCTGCATATGCTAGGTATCCTTGTGGTAAGGCTCTCCTGCAGCAGGGTGAAAATGGCGAAACCGAGTGGATTGTATACTGGCTGCTATCGAATGACGGAAAATAAATAAAGAGAATAAGGCGTTGGGCTCCGTTGGTTTTCAAGTACTTTCCAAAGAATGTAGGTATGTGATAATTAGTGGTGATGTGCTAATTTATTCTTCACTTTTCTCATTCCATCATACACTCCCACTTCCCTGCTGACTGGCTTCAGTTTCTTCAGTGATAAATGCGAGGCGTACAGGGTGAACAGGACATAATTCCGTGCTTGGTGGCGTCTTGAGCTGGTCGTCAATCGCTAATCAATATTCTCTGGGGCCCAAAATGCGGGAGGCGGGACAGCAGCGGTCCGCACAGATCGTTCTCTACACCGTTAACGTTGTAAACAGAGTAACAACTAAGGTAACGTCGTAACCCTGGAACAGAGAAGGCTGGGAGATGGTAGATAGGTAGATAGATAGATAACCTTTCAATGTTGACGACAGTCCGTGACCAAGACAGCTTTATAAGTTTGTTGTTTATTGCGAGAGCAGAGCCAACATCAATATAAAGCAGACGACCGGTGAGTAAGACTGAAGCACCAGGAGTGAGAAGTTCACCTTATTTGGAGTTCTTCATAACGGAAGATCTTCGTATAAATTAGTGCGCAAAGAGTGAGTGTGTGTGAGGGTGTGTGATGTGCCACTTCATCGAGGAGATTGGTGGACATGGGGGCCTGTACGCCAATAAAGACGCGCACAGAACGCCATGTCTGTGACTCCTCCTGTGCCCAGGAACCATTCAGATTGTTTGGGAGCATCGGTCACGTTATGTGATTACTATTTCATTCGCCGAGAGGTTCTTCGTCGGTACTCGTGGTCATTGTGATGGTGCAGGTGGGACTTGTCATGAGTCGCTGTTATCGTACATATCTGGCTTGGACTTCCGAATGTTCGGAGAACAGCGATGATGAATACATGAGTTTATCGAACCTTGGCAAGCGTACCACCAAACGGATTCACGTGTACATCGTCACTGTTCAAGATCATCCATCATGGCTACTTTTCAGCCGCGGCTCTCAAATTGTCTTATTTACGTGCCTATCTTGTGAAAGATGAAGATGTCTGGTAACACAACAACAACAACAACAACAATGACGGAGAAAGAAAGAAATTCTGTTGACAGATTTGCAGAGAAAGTGGCAAATATTACTGTCTTAATGTACATAATTATTAGGACTAAAGTAAAAATAAATAAGAATAAAGTGTGTATCTAAAACTCAAGAAACTGCTAAGCCGTGATGGTTACGGAGCGGCCTATCAGCAAATGAATCTCAAATTCAGTATTCTAGAGATAATTTCTTCGTCACTGGCAGCATATAGCAAAGCACAATTGTTTCATACATCTTCACTGTCATCGGCTTCATCATTATCGGACTAGATAACAAAATCTATCATCCAATACGGGCAACTTCGAACCATTGAGCACCATTAGGAATTGCTTGTACAAGAAAACCAACTTGGGAATGGTCTAATATAAACCGAAACCATTTGGAACTGGATACCACCCACATTAATTCCAAACACTGTCTAGCGTAGGAGCGAAAAGTAGTTCCACAAGGCATATATATATGCGCAGCTTGGCCATCAGTACCGTTCGGTATCTAGAGAGCACACCTATTCCGCCAGCATAGAAACAGAGAGCATCAATGATGACATTAACAGATATATCAGCTACATTCTCCGAGTATCTAAGAACAATAACAGAGGAGCCTCAATAGTAGACATTACTGGAGTTTAGACTTGATAAAGTACCTGTATAGAGTACCCCCTTTCTATCTTATTCCATTGTATGACCTGATTGCTGAGGATCAACAGACCAAGTCTCCTAGGTTGAAACCATGACTTCGCCAACACTGATTGCCAGCTTGAAGAACACATTTGTAAATAGATCTACAATACTACTTTAGTTGACCAATTTCAAGAGCGCAAGCCAGAGCAATCAAACCTACGAATGCTGACATAAATCACCGATGGTTTTAGAGTAGCTATCACATCACAGTCGTGAATAGCCTTTGGCCAAAACTCCAATCCTAGCCAGCTGGCACTTGTGAGTATTTTTTGATATCGAACCTTATTACAGATACTGGGAGCTGAGCACAACAACGTCGAGTAGCATTTGTATCCCAGCTACCAATGATGAAAAGCCACGCGGGCGCCCCATGAATCAAGGTCCATCAAAATCTGTAAGAAATGCAGTCCGACCGCCTTTCTGTTTCATCCTCCTTCATAATAGAAGCTTTCTCGGTTTTCGTGGCACATGTTTCTCATGAGTGCTCGCGACCTTCCAGTGAGAGAGGAGAGAGTATGCAGAGGTAACTGCAGCCCTGCATATCCGTACCAGACCCTATGATGGCATTCAGGGCATGCTGTGGCCATTTCCACAACAAGTCTTATATATCGAGTCCATGTTCCAAGAGTACCAAATCTAAGGCTACACTGCGAGGGGTCTCTTGACCGACCTTCACCGGCTTTGGAAGTCTGGCAAATCCCGCTTAACTTTTCCAGTTGCATGATGCGGGTATAAGTTGATTAAAGTTAAGCTTTTGGGATAAGAGGGACCACCAAATCCATAGAATCCTGTGAGAAATGTTTGGTTTGACATGCGCAGATCTTTTGCTACATGGTGGTGTGTAGTCTCTGCGCTGATTGGAAGCGAGGTGGTCCTCATGCCAGTGCTTAAGTTGATTTCAGTTTTATGTTTAGAAGAACGATTATATCAAGGAATTATTTAACTTTCAAAGCCTTTCATGGAACGCCTTTGGTAAATTTATAGTTGACCAGGAATATTCTTGGCACGTGGAGTTCTATGGAATTAGGCAAGTTGACTTTCTTAGACCCTTTTCTTTTCTCTGGAGTTCTTATCTAAGTATCACCTTCGTTTTCGAATAATGAGGAAACGCTTTACGCGATCCTCTTACTATTTAGATGCGACTTGTGTGTTGCATATACAGATTGAATGTAAAGGATTAGCTTAATACATTGGATATCATGAATCTGGAGCATCTAGAATCGTTCAACAAACAGTTTCAGAAAAAAATGATGAAAGTAGTTCTTTCTGTCAACCAGAATATTCCGAGGATATATTTTCAGAGAATTCATACTTTACATGTGCTCATAATCATGTTCGACTCAAGAGGTTGCAACTAGAATACCCTTCAAAAAGAGATTCCTTTCATCATACTACGTAAGACATGATAAAGATAGAAACTTTTAACCTGACCCTAAAAGATTATGCATTTATCTAGTTCGAGTATGGTGAACAGAGACAATCTGTATATACTCAGACTCAGTAGTCACAACAATCATCTGGTAAGGAAGCTTGTGAAAATTCTGTACATCCGACATAAATTCAGAGGGTTGAATATATATATGTAGATAAGTTAGGATTGGAAGCTGACTAATCTGCAATCTGCAATCGGGCATTAAAAATGGGGGAGATGGTCATTACTCACAAGGTTCCCCAGTGCTGCGATAAGCCGATCAATTGACTGATACATCATGGCGCGCACACCAATAGTACTACTACTATGTATGCGATCCACTCTGATGCCCACGGCGCAACGTACTAGAGGGCTTCTTTTACTAAGTTTGGTCTCAATAAATCTTTTGCCCTTATGACTCTTCTCAAAAACGTTGTCGTCGGTGACCAATCAACATTTCTTTGACCAAGATGGCGCTCCTCGATCCTATCCTCGCAAATCCTATCACTACCCTCGTTGCTCTCGCAGCATGGTTCATAATTGCCAGCATTGTCTATCGTCTATTCCTCCACCCGATATCCCACATCCCAGGCCCTCTTCTTGCAAGAACTACTTCACTTTGGCTGCACTATCACGCATATATCGGGGACGAAGCTACTGTCATCCACGCCGCCCATAAGAAATATGGCCCTTATGTACGCGTTTCTCCAGGTGAGGTTGATATTAGTGATCCGGATGCCATAGCACCAATCTACGAAGTCCGTGGTGGATTTCCAAAGGCTGCTTGCTATGCCAATTTCGATATTGATGGTCACAAGACTATTTTCAGTACCACGGATAGTGCTCATAGAGCTATCAGAGCGAAAGCCGTTGTGCCTTTGTTTTCTACCTCTAGTATACGTGCCAATGCTGGCCCGTTATATGGATGTGTTGATACTATGGTTCAGAGACTGGAGAGTGAGAAAATCACCGGAAGACCTGTCAATGTTCTCAATCTGACCAGAAGTCTGGCTGTTGACGCTGTTTCCACACATTTGTTCCAGCAGAATTATGACGGCACTTCTGAGAAATCCAAGAAGCTCTCAGTTTCGGCCTTCGTGGATGCCTTTGTTGCTGTGGGACGGTTTTTCTACTTGCCAAACAAAGTCTTCATCTGGGTGGAATGGGCAATTGAAAAGCTCGCTCCAGATGAGCATACGTATAGCTCTATGGAGGTAGTGGACAAGTTCGTGGATGCATTGGTATCGAACACTACTGCTGATAGAAATGGAAGTTATCCTTCCAGACTTATGGCAGCTGGTATCACAAGATCTGAAGTTGTCAGTCAATGCAAAGACCTGATCTTCGCTGGCACGGATTCCACCGGCATGAATCTAGCTACAGTCTGTCGTCAATTAGCCCTGCACCCAGAAAAGTAAGTCCATATGAAGCCATCTTGCTGTTCGCTATTGACCTCTTGGCAGATACGAAATCCTTCGCAAAGAAATCCTCGCCAACAGAGATGTCGGTGCTGAGATTCAAACCCTCCCATATCTCTCCGGTGTCGTGAGAGAATGTCTTCGACTTTCTATGGCCAACCCTACCCGACTTCCTCACGTTGTACCAACTGGAGGTTGGACCTTCAAGTCTACTTTCTTCCCTGCTGGTACCAACGTCGGTTGTTCCGCGTTCGAACTGCACTACATTGAGTCCGCATTTCCAAATGCATACGCATTCGAGCCTGAGAGATGGCTGAAAGAGAATGTAACTGATACTGCAAACAAAGCTTGGTTCGCGTTTGGTGCTGGAAGTAGACAATGCATTGCGAGAAATCTGGCCACTGCGGAATTGTTCATGGCTACAGAGAAGATGGTGGAAGCGGATGTTCTGAAGGGCGCAAGAGCTTGTCAAGATGAGGTACAGATTTTCGAGTGGTTTAATAGTTCAGTGAAGGGGGAGAAGATTGAATTGATCTGGGAGAAGGTGTGATTCACAATACGAAGCAAGATGTCTTTCACCAAATACTTGAAAGTAGAAACTTTTGATTCTTTAAACACTCCTCCTTCTGAAATATCAATAGTACCACCTTTCCTCTTCAACGCGAAATAGAATTAATGACCCGAGATGCTTCGCCACATGATCATTGGTACTGAATGCATCTCATCAAAGATCCATAGTCTGAATGATCCTGGGAAGAAGTATACCATTGAGAATCTGAAAAAAATTCAAGCAGCCACAAATGAAATTGAAGCTGTAAATGACTGAGGACCCATTGGTAATTCAGCAGCAACCAACGATTTTGAAGCTGCAAATCGTTGAGAATTCGACAATAACTTGGTTGCTATGAGTAGATTTCTGGGAGTTGATAATCTAGCAACAGCAAAAAATCGACGAGTCTATAATAAATCGGAAGCCACATATGTCTGGGAAGTGTGAATGACTTAGCAGTCATGAACGACTGGTAAGACCTGAAATCCAGTTAGTATCAAATTTGTTGAGGATCTCTCGTTGCCACTTACTGATCAATATTGAGAAGTTACCACTCTTCGGAGAATGCTCTCTATTTCACGACACTCATTCTTGAATGCAATGAACTCAGGTAAGCTGCAAAGACAAAGTGGATCTGGGAGAATGTTGATGCATTGGATTCCTCGGAGTTTGAGTGTTGGCGCACAAAAGCGTGGCGGATGAGATCTTTCTTGAATGGTGTGTGGATATGAAGAACCTTAAGTGTCTGTAGTCCGTCAAGAAGAGCATTGATCACAGGCTTATCTTCCTTACAGTGTGGCCGTCCAAGTGACAGGTCACGAACATGTTGAAAGAAGTATTTGCTCTGAGGACTTGTTTCATCATACAAGTATTCGAGAATGAAGTGATTCTGCGAGTAGAAGATAGCGAATGCCTCCTCCGAGATCAGCTTAGACACACGAAGGACAGATAAGTCAATGCTTGGTGTGCTATTTTTATATCCCTTTGAAGACATAATAAGACTGCCAGTGAGATTCTTGTAAATCTGGTTATTAGGACGGAGTTGATCAGCCTTGACAAGGACGAATTTGTAGATCATGTCTCGGACCTCGCGGGGAAGCGTGAAGAATGGGAACCAGTGCGATGGACCTGTGTATATAAATAAAGGTATGGATTGTGAACAAGGATATCAACTTACTAGCTTGTTCCGCCAAAGCCTTGATGATCACATCAATAGCTTTGACACATGCTGGTAAGGTGGATTTAATCAAGCTTCGAATGGTGCTTGAGAAGCGAATGGAGCGGGAGAGGTCGGAAAGTTCTGTATCGTTGAGTTCACTGATGCTAAGGACTTCCCATTTGCGCTTGCCATGAGATACGACAAATCCAAGGCCGGGCTGAAGCTTAGCGTGGCTGGAGAACTTAATTGACTTGGCCATGGTGAAGAGCAGATGTGAGAGCGTGCTGGACAAGAAAAAGATGTTTTAAGCACTGCACTTGCGTATGGACTTATCATGAATAGAACTGTGTTATCGTACTTTGTTGGCTCAAGTATATGAGCTTCATAGGATCAAGACAATAAATAACCTTTGTTACGAACGACGAGAAAATAACACGTGTAGTGTATTGACAAGTGAGGATATGAATTGAGATCAGGTGAATGATCGGTGTCGCTTGAATATCTGTGACCGGTTAAGCCATCGAAGACAGTTGGGCAAGTGAAAGTAATTCGATAGTTGAGGCCAGTTAGGTTACCAACACAGTGAATCATCGAAAGCGCTTGAGTTATTAAGAGTTGTGCGTTAGCTTGACTCAGCTTTAGGCAGAGCGGCAGTCAAACACTTGAGCAATCGAAGTATCTTTATGGTATCACTAACAAAAGTAGTACGAAGAACCGACGGCTATTTAAATCACTTCAGGACATGAAACTCAAACTGCCGGAGGCTTAGTAGCTCAATTCATGTTACAAGCAGCTCCATGAGCCTCACCATAATGGTTCAGGATCAAAAACCAAGTACTTGAATGTCAACATTTCAAGACACGTAATAATGGTGACATATCTATTTTTGTTGAGCTCCGCCAAGAAGATTCAAGAAACCAAGCCAGCTTTTCGCAATCCAGTAAACCCCATGGTATATCCTCCAATAGACGTATTTCCAAACCAAACCCTAAACTCACAAATTATCTAAAATTCTCTACCTCATTCATCGTCCTGAACCAACTCTCTGATTTCTCTCTCAGCTGTACCAGCAGGAACATTGGCCATAGCCTGAGCATCGCCTAGCATACCCGGTTGAGAAGGCATGCCCGCCTTCGTCCAGAAATACACTTCATCAATGATGTCCTGCGTGACATCTTCCGCGATTTGCTCATCATATCTCTCACAAAAAGGCCTGAGTCTGTTCTTCTCTTTTCGTTTGTCAACAGGCGCCTGTTCACTACCCACTAAATCAACTTCATCTTCAAAGTCATCGATTAACTCTGCTGGAGGAAACCAGAAATCGGGGCCAAAATTAACTTCTGCTGCTCCCTCGCGGTAGCAAGAAACGGTTGGGTAGTAGCCAAGCATGCCGTCATCGAGACCTTTACGACCACCGGAGGCCTTTGCCTCAGGTTCGGATGCGGGAGGAAGGAAGGCAAGGAGGTCCTTGAACGGCGTACCTATAAGTACACCGTTTCTGTAGACGTTGATGTAAGAATTTGGAAGAGTTCGAAGTGCAGGAATAGAATGGGTAGGGCTTGGCGGTTTAGAAAGTGCCGAAGGTGTTGCAGTGGCTGTGACAACAGGAGCAGGATTGTAAAGATCTTCTAGCTCCTTCGTAGAGTGATAGTTCGTATGCTCATAGTACATTTTACCTCTATATCGTATTGGCATGCGGTCTCGCACTAGATTTATCGGAGTGACTGGTGGTTGCGAGTCATCAGCATCGACTGACGGGTGATAAGTTCCTTCGACAACTTTCTTATGTAGCCAATATGATGGGAGGCTAATTTCGATACCAACAACATCGCCTTGCACGAAGTCACTCTCTGCAAAAGCTTTCGGTCTCGACAGGTGTATCTTCTGGCCAGCAGCATCACGGATCCCATAACTATAAGCATCTGCACCAACTGGTATTTCAAGAGAGGTTTCGCGACGCGAGAATCCAAATCTGACGTGTGGGCCTGGAGTATCATTCGCCTGGTCTGGGGTGATTCCTTTGGTGATTTTAACTTCGTAGTACCACTTTCCTTCTCTGGCGCACACATTGGCTTTTGCGGATCGGAAACCCTTCTTAGTGGTGATATGAAGCGCTGTTCTATCGTGGAACATATGTGGTGCAGTATCTTCGAAATTAATGCGCGCATAAGCTGGTTCGGCGTCGGTATGCCTATAAAGTCCCATGTAAGGGAAAGCTGGGTCGGCGATACATCTTACATAATTGAAGTTCTTCTTATTCGCGGCACTACATCCATGTTAGCTAATGTCGCAAGTCTTTTCAGAGTATACTGACTGATCGGAAACTTCGTTGAAGTCAACTGCAGAACCATCGGAATTCGTGATAGTATAAGCTGGATTGAAAGTAGGTAGCTGAGGCGCTTCAAAATCTCCGGTTTTTGGCGGTCCAAACTTGTAAATTGCCGGCGCTGGAAGATCATCTATGATTTTCAATGGTACCTTTGCTTTGGGCGTGCTCATAGGTTTCGTGGATTCGCGCTTTTTTAAGGACTCTTTTTTCGCCCGTGATGATCGAGAAGGTATATCGTCGTGCGCATGTGTAGTATTCAGAGGCGAAGGAACTGAAGGTATGTGATCGTTCTCCATTGGTCGTTTCTGGGGTACGATTGCTGCTGGAGCTGCTGGAGCTGCTGGACTGCGCTCCCGTGAAGGAGAAGACATGCCTTCTGACATGATTGATTCTTTGTTCTGTATTATTCCACCAGCCCAGCTCTCAACCTTAGAGAGAAAATTGTGTAGGGTGAGGTTAGGTGTGTGAGAGTTCAAATTAATATGTTGTCACAGAGCTCCGGAAACTATTGATATCCCCGCGCCGCACCATACGCGTTGACGCGCGAATGAACCCGGATTAACATAATACCGGGGTTCTTTCCCGCTCTTGACTCTGCCTACTGTTAAGTGTACAGTAATAGGTGTTGAATTGAATTAAACTAAAATAAACTATTATCTAAGTATTAAAAGAATCATACAGGCTCATATCACACGACAATCGTTGCGAAATTTGACATTTATTGCCAATATGAAAAAGAGATAATGATGAACGATCAATTACTATAGTACATAGCTACCTCCTAGCAATTACTAAAGCAATAAGCTCTCCAAGCTCAAGCAACAGTCCCCTTACAATTAGAGAGTAACTGGGACTTCTGATTCATCCGGTACCGTAGAGACCCCCTCACCCTTACCATGCAACAGTTCCAAAAACTCCACAAATTCACTTTCCTTTGCCCCTCCATTCAGATCCGCCAATAAATCCTCCCTATCCCCATCCCCCAAGTTCCTAATAATTTTCCAAGCACGCCTGAACTCATCTCTAATGCTAACAATTCCATTGTGTGTAACCGTACGAGCCACATTATGCGTAGTTTCGAAAGGATCTTCAATAGCAAACAGATATCTATGCCGGATCTCCTTTACTTCCGGCTCAATGCTCATCTTTCGTTGCTTTTCGGCAGGAACCCCATTAGTAGTTTCAGTGCCATTTTCTTCAGAAATCTGACCTGCAAGTTGGAGCTCAGTGCTTGAATGTCCTTTGGTCATAACTTGAACAGTCGTTCGTGCTCCCACCCATCCTTTCTCTTGCTTGGTGAGAATACCTCCTGGAGTTCGAAGTGAAAGTACTTCTCTCCCCCACTCGAACCCGCGCTTTCCACATCCATCGCTCATCATATTATTCTGAGCGTAGTACTCAAAGAACCCTCTAAGGAGTTTGCCAAGGCTATCATGGTTGTGATTAAGCATTCCTCGGTCCGCCAAGCTTTTGATCTCCAGCTCATTTCTCCAAAACCCTACATCATAGCCCTGGCATGTATCCCAATCTTCACGCTCGGCCGGCGGAAGATAGTCTGGAGGTGGTCGTTTGAGCTGCTGGAGATTGGGGAGGACAAAAGGATTTGCAACATTAACAAGATAATGCAGAACCATGAGGACATAGCCGTAAGAAGAGAGTGTACCACGATATGGTGTATTTATTCCTCGAGTCTTGGCCCAGGACTTCACGAAAAGGACAAGTGGACGCACACGAGGGTCGGCACTTGAGTAGCAACGAAGGAGTAGTGTGTTATGGAGACCTAGCTGAGCGGTGAAATTGATATCGCATTGAATTCCAACACCTGTTTTCGGGAATTCGAGACGGTCAGAATATCTGTCTCGTGGTCGCGGGCTCGTCGTTGGGTCAGGAAGTCCTTTCAGCACGACTACTGCAGCCTGTATAGCCGGGTCTGAACGTAGACTATAAAGGTGCTCTTCGAGAGACGCTGTTGTGTCAGCTTGCTTGCGAATCGCAGTGATATAGTCTTCGATCGTTGAATGTACATGTTCGTCGTACAAAGTAGTCTTCAATGCACGAGCATATTCATCAGCAAGATGAAGAGCACGGTGATATATAAAAAGGTGCTCCATAGTTTCTCCCGACCTCGAAACGGTATGGGTGAGCTGTTCTTTGATATTTGGGTTGGATACACCATTTACGTAGTGGGCTTTAACGAGTGAAAGGACGTGGTCGTGGCGTGGATTTCCAGCTTCTGGATACTGGTGTATACCGCAGAGCTCTCTGATAATCCGCGAAGCACGAGCTTGATATTGATTCGGGCTCTCATGAGACCCTTGTTCAAGGAACACAAGCTGAAGAGAGGATATACGTTTCAATCTGTCAAGAGTATTGTGTAATTGTTTGTTGTGAATAACGACGTCCACACTCGTCTTATCTCGGAGAAGTCGCCAGTCTTCGATGAGACGTTGGTTCATCATCTCTAATCTTTCTGTACTGTCCTGGATTGGTCGGTCCTCCCAAGCTAAGACCAACCGATCTCCCTCCGCTTGACAGAAAATACCGCTAAGTGACAACTTCGGCGACGTAGGGTCAACAGCGCCGTGAGAATACAACGAGCTGCAGGTTTCGGATAAACTTGATTTCAGTACTTGATCGTGCAGTCCCTTAATGAAAGCATTGGATACATCTTGTAAGATCTTGAGCTCGTCTTCGCTCATATCACCAACACCATTTAGGCCTACGTCGCGACCTCCGAGTTTGAAGAGAAGCTTTTTTGCGTTTCCATAATAGTCACCGATTGACTGCTTACCACTCTGCTTCAAATCGCTGAGGCGCTTCTTGTAAACATCCTCTGGGGTATCTGTTATATGAGTGTCTGGTTTGCCTTCAATCAGTAGCTTGTCATCAGCATTGAGTGCTTCTTCCGGATTAGCCGGTGCTGGCATATCCTCAACATCGCTTCCACCATCAACAGCCCCTCCAGATTCCCACTGCAAGCGCTCGTTCTTGAGATCCTCATACAAATTCGCGCCGGGCTTCTGGCAAAGCTTAATAATTGGCACACGAGTTCTGGTTAAGAGGCGAGCTCCAAGTCCAGCGTCCAACAGCTTCTTCTCAAGAATTCTAGGAATTGGCGAGTCAGAGGACTCAGGAGCGGACCTCGAAAGAGGTGAGAGGAAGGCAAGGTCCATATCAGAAGCTTTTGTCGCAAATCCTGATGCCATACTACCGAAACATTTCAGTTCTACACTCTGCGTCATGAACTTTTCGTTACCCAGTTCCTTTTCTTCGTAATCTGTAATGGCCTCTTGGCAAAGTCGCTCCACCATACCTCTAAATCTCTCCTTCTCATCGATCTCCACTGGTTCAATCCCAACCTTGGGAACATGCTCCACCACTAACTCATCAAGATAAAAGGCTTGGCTATCGATGTCAGCAGGATTGACATGAGAGTGTCTATGTTGTGTATAGCCTCCTGGCTGGTACAGTTGTCGGTTTTGAGGCGGTTGACGTGAGCCGTGTAGGCCGTGTTGTCCAGGAGGACCAAATCTGGGTTGTCTCGATGACTGAGAATTATTCCATGGTTGCGGAGAATTTTGGGGGTGGGTTTGATTAGTAGAAATAGGCCTTGAATCCTGAAGCCCAGATGTTTGACCTGCGCGCTCAAAAGTTCGGGTGTATGGAACGGACGTGGATGGTTGCTGAGATGATTGATGGTGGTGGCCACGTTGAGCATGACCATGAAAGTTTCCACGGTTACGGGACGGACCATGTGACGCAGGAGAACTCCAAGACTGCTGATGATGTTGTCTAAATGATCTCGGTCCTGAGACTTGTGGCATCTGATCAGGACTGCCACTACCATTTTCGGCTCCCAAACTGAGTTGTGAGCTCATCTGGCGTCGTTGGGCTTGATTAGGTCTCTTGCGACCACCAGGAGGAGATCCGACGACAGTTGCTGGCGTGAAGCCATTTTGGGTATCAAGGCTAGCTTGACGTTCTGCCAAGTACCCTTGCTGGCTTTCAAAGCTTGCGCCCACCAGATGCGGAGGCCATGGTTCAGCTCGTAGTTGCTGTTGATTTGGAGGATGTACGACGTGGCTGGAGACTTGTGTTGGAATCTGCAAAGCCGGTGAACTAGCAACTGCATTATTGATAATGAGGTCTCTCAAGCGATCCTCGAGCGCGTTCCCAGAGTTAGGATTCGCTGACATGATGAGGTCGTGTGGGCGAAGAGTGGTTTTGACGACTGCACATGGACCCGCAGACTACGGGCACGTGAATATGGCTTGATCGACTCTTTTTAGCTTCAGATCATGCCCAAGAAACGCACTTATTAGTTGAGACAATCAGGTGTCGATGGCCTTCCTGGTCTGCGTAGTTGGTTTTAGCTGAGGTCTCTGGAAGCGCGTGTAAACGTCACGTGAATATGAATAGAAAGAGTCGAGGATGGTTTTGCAGATACTCTAGCTTTTCGAGGCAGCACAGCAAGCCACCATGAAACAATATGAGAGAATTGTATGCTAAGTACCTAGAAGGACTTTTGTTGTCCTGAAACAGGGAGTGGAGAGAATATGTGGTCTCCGTCGAGGACAGAACGCGGGGCTATGTCAATATATACGAATCCAGCCGAGTCGAGTTTCCGGTCCATATTCCGTTGCTTTGCTTAGAAAATCACAATTGTATTTCCACTGAACTCAATGCCAGGCTTTTTGAGCTTCCGACAGTGGATCTGCTAGAAAAGGGTTGATTTTGACAAAATTCGCAGCTTGTCATTCCTCACTGTACCTAACATATCGAGCTCTCATGTGTAAGTTGGCGTTTGCTCTTTGGCGCCGGTCACTATACAAGGATAGTTAATCCGGATTCGCTTAAAAATTAAGCGCGCTCCGATTGTCTGACACTAACGCCGGCAGTGGGAGTGTGCCTCAGCTACCTTATGCCCTTGTTCAGATGAGCGCGCTTGTCTGTCCGTCATTGTGCGGTATTCGCTCACTCACTCATTCACCCACCTGCTCACTTCTTCTTCCATCACTTTGCTATCGACCACAAAGAAACATCCTTTCCACAACCACAACAGCAACGTCACGATCGCCCATCTAAACATACTTCTCACCACATCGCAAAGCTCCGATATAAACGATCTCGAATAACGATATAAATTTACACGATCGCTACCTTTTCATAAAGTCCGGCGCATGATAGAACAAAAGTTGCCTAGGAAGAAGTGAGACCGCAGAGGGTGCACCTCGTGCATCGCGCACAAAATACACCTCTGGATATCTTCCTTTCTACATCGTCAGCTTTGTTATCATCATGAGCGCCTCTCCGTCGGGATTTTCGAATGGCCGTACGCCTAATTCGAACAATGGACAGCCCCAGTTCGTTCGAAAGCAGAAGGCAGCTGATCCACTTGTACCACGCAAAAAACCTATTCGAAGGCCTAATGTTCCGTCGACCGCGAACGTCCCAAAACCAAATGGTCTTGTCGCAGCTTCTGCTGGCAGGCCACAGCAACCACGACCTCTGAACGGCAAACCCCAAGCTCCCCAGCGCCCTGCTCCTGGTCCACAATTCCAAATCCCGCAGAACAGCGCGAAGCCAAAGATCCCAGGTGGTTGGACTACAGAACCAGGAGACAACTACCAAGACTTCCCCTTATTTACAACAAAACGCGCGCTTCGCGATGGTTTCCGATACCATGTCGCGCGATTCGCAGGCAAGAAGCTGGTAGACCCAACCAACCAAGACGAATTTACTCGGCCCGTCTCTCTTCATCGGCGAGATCCTCGACAACCTCCACCGGGCAAGGAGATTAAGGATGAAGCTGCTGTTGAGCCGATTGATGATAAGGAACGTGAGCGACAAGAGTTACTGAAGTTGGAACGTGAGGCTCAAAGGGCGGCGGATCTTGCGCAGATTGCGCCGACTGGTAATAACGCTGCAGCGCTTGCAGCCAAGAAAAACCCGGCTTTCCGGAATGAGAAGACCACGCAAGTCCACCGTCTGGACAAAACTGCGGAGCAGAAGAAGGAGTCGGATCTTCGATATGAGGAGGCCTTACCTTGGCATTTGGAGGATGCGGACAATAAGAACACGTGGGTTGGCAACTACGAAGCAGCTTTATCCGACACCAATGTCATGCTTGTTATTGATGAGCAAGCTGGTTGCTTCAGAATGGTGCCTTTGGAAAAATGGTATAAGTTCACGTCAAAGAATCAGTTTAAGACATTCACAATCGAGGAAGCGGAAGCAGCCATGAGTAAAAAGACAAAGGAATCTCGATGGGTTATGCGAGGAGAAGAAAAGATGAAGGCAGAGCAAGAAGCAAGAGACACTCGTAAGAACCTCAGGGGTTTGTATATGGTCAAGAAGGAGAGCAGTACCTTTAAGCAATCTGCGAAGAAAGAGACCGAAGATATGGACGACCTTGATTTTGAAGACGATTTATTTGCTGATGACGAAGAGCATATGACTGTGGAGAAACAAGAGGATGAGGAGACAAAGGAGGCGACAGATAGAATCAAACGTGAACAACTTGGTGCTAATCTTTTTGGATCAGCAGATGAGGCAGAGGTTGAGAAAGAGCTGAAGGAGATGGAGTTGGAAGCCGAGGAGCGAAAGAAATTGGGTAAAGATGTTAAAAAGGCTCTGAAGAAGCGCGAGAAGAACTACATCTATGATTCAGACTCCGATCACCCATATTCTACCGATGATGTATGTCACAATGTTCTACTAATGTGCATACGCTAATGAGAATTCAGAGCGATGATGACACTTCAGATGAAGAAAAGCAGAAAGACGCCGATCGCAAGAAGGATGAAGAAGCAAAGAGACTAGAAAAGCTGAAGAACGAATCCAAGTTGCCATCAGGAGCTTCATCCAAGGGCACCAATACTCCTTCGGGTCGACCAAAGTTCACGGATCCTACCAAGAAGGGCAACCATCTCAAGCGTCCGGGTTCTCCAAATCTTTCTGCATCTGAGGCCAGTGGCAATGAGTCATCTCGTAAGAAGCATAAAAAGAAGCACGCATCTTCTTCTTCTCAACCAACAGGTACCTCCACACCCATTGCCGGCTCCAGGCCAATGTCTCCAGGACCAAGTTCTCAACCTCTTCCAGGTCAATCTTCGAAACCAGGTTCTAAAATTAACCCAAGCGGACGCATCAACGCAACATCACCAGGCCCAGGTAGTGGTAGTGACGGCGAAGCTACTGGAGGCGAGATGTCTGACGGTGCCGGTGGCAAGAAGAAATCTCTTAAGCTTCGCGTCGGTAATCCTCGTAATGGAGTCAACTCACCATCAGTATCTCGAGCTGGTTCGCCAGCAGTCGGAAGCAGAGCTGGCAGTCCAGCCGCGGGAGTATCTACAAACAAAAGTAAGGACGCCATCTATTCTCACATCTAGCACGTTACTATTCTTTCTTTTCAATATGCGGTACACTGTTTGCAGGACCACGGAAGTCTGTTAGACTCCAGCGTTTTTTTCGATCTATCCAATTTTTCAAATATCATTATTGAGACAGTACTAACAAATACTTAATAGGCTCCAGCGGTGCGTTGATCACAGCTGACGACATCAAAGCGGCATTGCCAAAGGATGGCAGTGGCATTACCCTCAACCAGTTGATCAACTCCCAACCACTTGCAACCAAGAAGGATCGATTGAAGGATGCCGAGGTGAAGAAGAACTTCATGAATCTGCTCAGGGAAAACGCCATGTTCGGCAAGGACAAGCTGCTTAGAGCTAAATTCACTGGGCCCGCAAATTAGTCAAATGAGATCTCCAAAGGTGCGAAATAGACATATGGTGGGGCGGGATGTTAATGATGATGAGTGGATGTGGCCTTGCTTGCCCATGGCTTGCTCGGTTTGGAATCAGCACATACCTGTATTTCAACTGTCTTGCGATAGTTTCAGCGGATGAGAAATGATAATTTCCCATGAATTTTCAAAATTGTACTTGAGTGATTGTGATTGACAACGTTTGTTTAATGCTTCTGGGAATCCATATGTACATTTTACTCCTAAGAATGTGCTGCCACCTCAGATCTTCACAGTACGTATAAGTGTAATAGGCGCAAGAGTGCCCGTAATAGATAAAGTGTCTCTACTTAAGTAGTCTTAAAGAGGCAAATTTCCTCAAAAATTAGCAGGTGCTAACAACCTATCTATCCATAAGGCATATAAAGGCTTCTGCTCGTCACATTTTTCGCTATGACAAAGTAGCTTCACTTTCCAGACTCCTTTGTGAAGTGTACAGAGTAATATTCCTAGTGCCTCCATGAGTATAAAACAGGCCACCACTTCGACTCTTCGCAAACCAGCGATCTGGAAGATGCGAAACCTAACAAATTATGTCGGCCCGCAAGTCGTCCGTAATGCTGCTGCCTGTGGTCCGTAGTCGTTTTCGATGGCTCATCATCGACGCTTTAATCGTCATCGCTCTGGAATCGTCACGGATGTCTCGAACTGTTCAAAGGCGTGAACATTATGGCTTTTGGTAATCGCTATCGATGCTTGCTTCGTCGGATTTTTCGAAAGTTTCACTGGTTTCTTGAAACATTAAAGGACTTGAAGCTCTATGATTTAAAAGTGTTATAGTGACTTTATTCGTTAACGGTTTTGAAATCGCCATGAGGGTCTCGAACTATTGAGGAGGTATGAAATATTGAGCTTTGTATAATCGTCACCATTGCTTAATTCGTCAACGTTTTTGGAATAATCACTAACAGCTTGGAACGTCGAAAACTGCGTTAAGTACTACGTATTTTTAATTCGTCAACGCTTTTGGACTCACCATCGATGAGGTAGATTGATGATTATAGACATCTTACACAACGCCATGCTGATTTTTTCGAGGAAAAAAAAAGAACTCAGAGCCCATCAATGGGAGAAACAGTTGTAGCGCAATGTTTAAGAGATGAAATGACGGGATGGTTGGAATATTATATCTACGTAGACTGGAATTGTTATTTCCACGTTAGACTCACACAAACACTTTCTCAGTGTAATACCAATAACAAGATAAGAGTCTTGAAAGTGTAGTTCACGCACCGGATATCATTGGTTCTATCGACCATCCCTTACTCATCCATCTGCCACTCGAAATCCAATTGCTTATTCCTCGACTTTCGATTCTCCGCCTTGAATCTCTCAGCCTCCCACCCATTACTCCTATCAACGCCATCCCAACGATATCCAGGACGGATCATATAACGATTCGGTGCAGCAGCCCCTTTATACAACGGTCGACCACTTTTACTCTTCCCACCCTCCTTCTTCTTCACGAACTGCGCAGCAGGATCATTCCACCTCTCGACCTCCTTCAACTCCTGATTCATATCCTCATCATCACGAGTCCTAGCCAACGGCATAAACTTCGCCTCCTCCAGCGCCTCCTTCCTCGCCTGCCTCTCAGCAATCTGCACATCGCCCCTCTGCGCCTCCTCCTCCTCCCTCTTCTTCCGCTCAATCTCATCCAATTCCTTCCGCTTATCCGCCCTCCTCATCTGCAAATCAATGCGCCGACCCGTCGCATCACGATAGACCGTCTCCTCCTCCGCCTTCGCCGCCTTGCCGGCCCGCTGCTCATCGTCGAAGCGCCTCCTCTCCTCCCTCTTCCGCCGCTCAAACTGCGCCGTCACCTGCGCGGCCGTCTGCAAGCCGGCATGCGCGCCCGACTCCATCTTCACGACGCCAGAATCATCCTCAATGGCCGGCTCGTCATCCTCTCCCCGCCGTGCGCTGTTCTCTTGGATCACGCCCGCGAGAACGGCGTCTGCCTCGGCCTGCGAACTATCGGTTGGTGCGGCGCTGCCGACCGTCTTCCACGCGCTCTTCTTCGCTTTGCGGAATTCGGCGCTCTTGCCCTCACCTACGAAGATAGGCCGGCTGTCGTCTTCGTCTGAGGCTTGGCCCGAGTTCTCCCAGCCTGTTGTGTCGTCGTCGGCGATGATGAGGCCGCTGGATGCTGAGTCTTTGGTCTTGCGCTTGCGTTTCTTCGAGGTTTTGGGGGCTGCGGGTTCGGCATTCAGGTATTTGGAGGCGAGGTAGGATGACAGAGACATCTTAGTGGTGGGATGTTGTGGGGGGGGGGAGGATTTATGGAATTTGTGGAATTTCGATGTTGATGCTGTTTGAGCTCGAGGCGCTGCACGAGGCTGAGATTCGAGATTTGGAAAGTGACATCACGTGAAGTGGGAGATCTTCATGCCTGGGAGTTCTGGCACGCAGCGTAGGTAATCGGTGATACATTCATGGTACCTCAGGTTCAGTCACCTGATGTATCATCTAGGTTAAGGTAGATTTGTTTCTATGATCGATGGCGTGAGACTTTCCGGATCACGAGTCGAAAGTGTTGGGATATCACATTCATATTTTGGGGATGTGAGCACGTGTTTGATATACGGCGTAGATGGGCTTTATCACTCGGACAATCTTCGTCATGGGCGCGTCGCAGTCGCGTTATCCGAGGAAGCGAAGTCTAAAGGAGCACGACCGGCAGATACGATAAGAGAGCTTATCGAGAGCTTATCGGCAGCGAGGGATGTACAAAGTTGTATCAGTTAGGGTGTGATGATACGTAGGTGCAGCTACAAACACAGCAGCATCATACAGAACCGGTATTGCATCTTGGGTCTTGTTGTTCCAGAACTAGGCACGCACTCCTTATTTCCTGCTGAGCATTATTGAGTTGCTGACAGTTGATAGCTGGCTAGCTACAGGGAGGATAAGGAAAGTGAGGGGCAGGTCAGCTCCGGTCAGCTCAGCTCAGCTCAGCTCAAGTGAGAGTAACCCCACTACAGATAGACAGATGCATGAACGAGGAGCGCTGATGATGACGCATGATATCCTCTCCCCTAGCTGGTTTATGTTTCCATCGCAACAGCGTGGTCGAAGACTATGCTTATGCCTGTTCCTGCACCTTGTGCTTGTGCTTGTGCTTGTGCTTAGGCCTATACTTGTGCCTGCCTATGTCATTTGCGGACAGCTAAGCCATCATTAAATTAGCCGCTCAAGATGAGATTGTTTCGAGGATGCTCTGTCACGACACGCAAAGTGAAGCAACATAGATAGACAAAGGAAAGACGTCAGTGTTGTTTGAAGAGACGAGTGTCAGATGATTACGCCACTTGTTGTACACTACTCTGAGAGCGACGTGGTCGGAGAGACTGTGCACGAGAAGTGTCGATAGATGGATACATAGCACATCTGAGTACTTATGTAGTCGTAGTGATAGTCGTAGTACCTGCATACAATGTGAGACTCGTGTAAGGATAGATGGATAGATGGATAGATAGATAGATGGATAGATAGATAGGCCATCTCCGATGCTTTCTAGTCTGTATCATAAGGTACGTAGTAAGGCAGACAGTACAACCAACATCTACGTTACATACAGATCACATCTGATGTTGCAATAATAAAGGCCGCGAACGATGTGATAGTAGATATATTCCATATGGGAAGTGCCCGACTCCTTTAAATCAACGGTGCATCCCCAACAAAGTATAAGTTGAAGGGCACATGGGTAATATTCTGGTACAATCGAATAGACATGGTCTTTATCGTATGTCTATCGTAGTAGCGCGGCATGTGCGTAATTCATGAGTGTTCCTCTCCGTGACCTCTCATCCATTCCTCCCTCCCTCATTCCCTGTCCATTCGTCTGCCTTGTCTGTCTTGTCTGTCTTGTCTCGTCATGTCTTATCTTCCTCCCACACTCCCCCTCTCCCTCCCTCTCCCTCCCACCGTGCCCACTTCTCCACAAAGAACGACATCCGGATTCTATCTATTCTCTAGCTCTGATCTCCGTTGACGCCCGGAATAGCAACAAATAGTATCACGCAAATCCATCAGTCCGATCCATCCAAGCAGATCCTACAGAACTGACACTCCCCTGCTACGGCGCATTATGCATTGCACAATTCATCGGCAAGTACCAAACTACACAACTCAACTCAACTCAACTCGTTTATTGTGTGGAGAATGGGAATGGTCACCGAAGAGCGAAGAGTCAGACGTAGAAGCAGAGCAGCTCCAACCAGACCATCCATCCATCACCTCATACCCGCTCGGGAGTATTCATCTCCTTTACTGCATCCAGTAATGTCCTGTAATGTGTTCATACTAAGTCAGGTAAGTCGCATATCAGGGATTCTGTAGGTACCTTAGACAATGACATAAGGTGAGTGAAGTCAAGGGGAGCAAAGCACAGCACAAAGCCCCCGAGTACCTAATGTAAACAATCCCCCGATGGCTCACAGCCTTGATTCCTCTCCTTAAGCTTACCAACAACCCACTCTGTCTGTTGTTCGATAGCCGCTCCTGCTCCTCCTATTCCTACTTCTACTTCTACTTATAATCTTCCACACCTGTATCCTTCTCCTCCTTTCTCGTCATCTATTCAAAGCTCACTGACTCTCATATTTCATCTCACGCGTATTCACGAACCTTATCTGCTACTGTTGTGGCTTGCTTCCATTATTACTCATTCATCTCCCGGCTAAAACTCCCCTCAGCCTTGCCCCTCCCCCTCACCTTTGACTCATCCAGACACCACTTAGTTGTGTGTGTACGAGCTCCTTCCATTGGAGTCATCTCGATCCTTCGTCACAGTACCCTCTACCCGTGACGTGAGTCACCCGAGACTCTGCGACTCATCTGTCCAAGACCTTCTTACGCATCTTTATCTATCTACCTATTTACCTCCTCCAAACCAACTCATCATCGCTGCAAATACCAAATTGCCACACAAAACACCACAAGAACGAAAACACATTAACCATACTATACTATACCAACATCTATTCAAGCTCACGAAAATTATCTCCGCTCCCGAAATACCCATCATGTCGACCATCTCCTTTGCCGATTCTCACCGTGACCTCCGCTCAGACTCCAAGTCCTACAAGCGTGACAAAGACTCCTCAAGCAAGTGGTCCATGGGTCCGCGGCCACTGGACATCTGCACAGATGATTTCAACGGCGCAGTAAAACGCAGGGGCACGGCAGGACAGTTTGGCAAGGTGCGACCTCAGAAGCGCTTGTCGGAGTTCGATACTGTACCCAAAGACCACTCGAATGTCTCCATAAAAGGTGGATCCCGTCACGGCACTGGCCACTTTGGGATGTCTGCGGGACGTACGGCGCGCAAGACGGATGCGTTGGTGCAGGCCTATGAGGCGGGGAGCATGAGCCGCTCACTGCTAGAGCTGTTGCCTGAAGGCTTGGATGGTCGGAATGGAGGTAATGGGGCTGATGGCGTGGTTTATAGCTTCGATGCAGAGACTAGCCCAAAGCTGGCAGTGGGACTTGATAAGTTGATTGAAGGTGCTGAGGAGAGATACAGAAGTAAAGAGACTGATAAGTTGGTGCGTACGGAGTATGAGATTCTGGATGAAGCCGGCGAGACGGTTAAGGTTGGGAAGAGGAGCCCGAAGGCCAAGGCTGTGAACAAGGGCGTTGTGTTGGATGATGAGGACTACGAGCTTGTATAGGAGGACGACCGTTCACCCTGCTCCTCTTCACTTGCTCATTCACTATCTCTTTCTTTCGATTCTCACTCATCACCTCACGATAATGACACACCATCTACTCATCTCAGCATCCTTCTCCCCCTCTCTTTCTTCCTTTCTTCATTACAGCCTTTATTAGTTCATCATCGTCCTTTAACAGGACTACTCCCAGCATGGCATGGTACACACGGCGTGGCGTTAGGGTTCTTAGGACATGCATCGTGGATTGCGTTCCGGCGAAAGCATCAGGAACTTTATGTATACATCACGCAGCGACGGCATTGATTTTTCTTACTCTTTTTTATGGACAGATACCATGACGCGAGACTATTTGGCTTGCGCGTATTGTGTTCTATGTTAGTTAGATTAGACTGACTTGATTGGGGAATATGACTCGTTCTTCCCCATATGTTTTGTCGATCTGTGATGTGTTTGAACCAAGTTGCTGTGGGATGGCGTTCGTTCACAATAATACTCAGGAACGGTAGTTTTTAACCTCAAGCCGTGCGAAACAGGCAGTTCAGCATCGTGGCAGGACTTGTTCCTCTACAGAGAAAATCACACGCCGCAGTAGGTGGTAGGACGAGGGAGTTGGTGACAAGTAGGCTACTGACGACAGTTCGCCGCGTGACATCAACGAAGAGATTAAGTAGCACTGAGAGGCAACAATAATCACAAACAAAAGACACGAGACATAAGATAGCTTCTGGATTTAAGAGCTATGACACGATATAAAGCCAACCAATCCCCACTAACCCATCAATTCAACAAAGTTTAGAATACAAGTATATAAATTAAAAAAAAATGTCCAAGAAGTTCTCTTGCCCCTTGATCCCCATCTCAATTAAGAGCTGTAGCTACGCATGAACAAGGTGCCTTCTGATCCCGGAAAGGTCGATTCGCGAACGAAAAGACCATATCAATATACCAACGCTCCGTTAGTGATCTCCTTCTAGAGGAAGAAGACCCCTGCAGACTCTACAGACTGCATCGCTGGATGTGCCCCCAAATCCCCACATAGTGAAAGGAAAAACATTGCATACTTAACTGGTAGTGATCTAGGGTATATAGGGTATATATGGTGAATATCACTTATATGGGGCCAACGGTAAATGATTGTCATTGTGATACCTGTCTGGGTTCAAGCTGATTATTGCAGCTGTATCTCATATTGAGTAACGCCTCCTTGAGACCCTTGAATTCTCTAAGCCAAACGCCACGCTCCTGAACGCCTTTTGCCTGTCGGCTGTGAAGTTATAACCAAGCAAATCTGATCGTACCAACCATTCATTCATTCCTCATTCTTGTTCAATCATGGATGTGTTGATACAAGCTGTAACAAGGGTCAGTAACTTCTTAAAAAGTGGAGAGGGGTACTTACGCGCTAATCGACTCGCCGTGGTGGTTTCTCCTGATGGCCTCACCAAGTAGATTCGAGAGATCAAGGATCACCAACTTTTTGGCAGCCCTGGCCTTATCTTCCGGGATAGGGAAACTATTGGTGACAAGAATTTGATCAATGCAGTCACAATTCTGCAATTGCTGCAAACTGTCGCCGCCAAATAGTCCATGTGTAGCAATGATGTAGACTTTGCTAGCTCCTCCACGCTTGACGACTGTCTCTGCAGCAGCGATCCAGGATCCAGCCTTGTCAATCATGTCATCAACAATGAAGACTGTTCTACCTTTAACGTTGCCAACCAGTGTGATCATTTGTTCGTCTGGGACTGTGAATACTTCCTCTTCTTCGTCAGAAAGAGCATCTGGATCGCCGGTGCCGCCAAGAGCATGCGTTTCCCCAGTGAAGTATGAAGAGTTTCTAGAATGCGTCATCGGGTCATCATCTGGGTGATCGAGGATCCCGGAGTTGGACATAGCGGAAATAGATGGTGATGGGTAGTCATCCTCGACGATGTGACCCTGGATCAAACGTCCATGGACAACTTCACGAGCACGCTCATCTGTGTACTGAGGCTCTTCTTCGTGCTCTTGGCCCTGCTCCTCTTCCTCTTCCTCCTCCTCCTCCTCCGTATCCTCATGCCGCTCCGCGTCTTCTGCGCCATCGACAGGATTCGAAGAAGCAGTAGATGTGACTTGAGAGATTGGCATGTGGGAGGTATTAGGAGGTGAAGAGATGACAGTCGTACGGAGAGGAGATGGATGTACCAGGTTGATCTTGCGTGGAATAGGCATTCCCTCCAAGCTCATGTGTGGAATACCATTTGGCTCACTTGACTTATTTCTTCGTGGCTTTTCCTCAGTAGGTGTCTCCATATCATGTCCAGCATCCGAATGGTTTGAGTCTCCACCACAGCCATCCAGGAACATACTGGCACTCATGTTACCACCTCTTCTTTTGTCGGTGGTTACCATTCCAAAGTTGAGCTTCAGGGCATCAGCGAGTGATGTGACGCGCTTTGTACCACCAGCATTTTTGGAGACACACACCGCCTCTCTCCAGTTGTCCACGTTGTTTCTGATCCATCGGGCAATCAATGGCTCAGCATGGAGGTTATCAACTGGACATCTGAAGAACCCCTGCATCTGCGAAGCATGTAGATCGATGGTGATAACATGGTTAACACCTGCGATGTGCAAAAGATTTGCCAGCATACGGGCCGTGATAGCACCTCTATGAGACTTTTTCTTCGACTGTCTACTATATGGGAAGTATGGAAGAACCGCTGAGAAAGTCAGTTGTTGTTTCACGAGAATGAGGGGTAAAGCATACCTGTGATCTTGTTTGCAGAACCTCCCTTGCAAGCAGAAATCATGATGAGAAGCTCCATGATACTGTCATTGATCCTCTCGCTACCAGACTGAACAATGAAGACATCTTTATCACGGATACTGGTCATGATCTTAACACTTGTCTCGCCCTAGAAGACTGTCAGACAGCCCACCGGATCACTGACATTCCGAACTCACGTTCGCAAATTGCGACAGCTCGACACCAGCCGGTGCCATGCCCAGATTTGAGCATATCTGGCTCGTGAGGACGGGGCATGAGCTCCCAGCAAATATGAGTGTGTTGCGCATTGTGTTTGTTGTTCAAAGAAAGAAGAAGCTTGTGCTTGCTCGGTAATAGAAAATTATTTGGCGCGTCACGTACTTTTTAGCTACCCTGTGCCCTTGTAGACCCGCAAATTTGCTAAAAAGAGGAACTGACCGCACTACTGCCCTACATTACAACGACTTTGATTTGACGGATACACTCTGACTTTCAAGATTCGTGACATGAAAGCAGCTATGAAGGAGGGGTACGACGTGTGCACTTGAGTATTGGGAGGCTACAAAGCTGAAGATCTTTTGCTTTATTGTCTTTATAGGATAAGGTAGGTAGTAAGAAGCTTGAATGCTAACTACCGAGATATACCTACTCGTTCCTGCGTCCTCGTCCAATCTCGTGCTTGCATAACCCAGCGGTACCCAACAATATGGGTATACCTCATCTGATCACGTATCTACAGCCATATGCGGATTCAAAAGCTCTAAAAGGGGAGAATTTTGTTATTGATGGCCCTGGACTCGCATACCACATTCATCATCTCTGCCTGAAATTGAGGCCTGGGGCACGCAATCCGTTTGACGCTGCTCCTTCGTACAAAGAACTTGGAGAAGCAACCATCGTATGGCTGGACGAACTGAAAGCCCGAGGAGCTGTTATGTAAGAGGAAAATCCTTGATTCACTCGTAGTGTTCGTGCTAAATCTCCTACAGACAAAAGATATTCTTTGACGGGTTTCTACCTCTGACTAAGTACTCAACCCGCACCAAGAGGCTCTCTGGCTATACAAAACAGCTAGTTGATTATCATGCCCTTCACTCGGACACCATTCCTTCTGTCAGAGTTGAAGTCATTGAAGATATAAGTAGCTCTACATTGTTTGTTGAAGGTTCAGCACATCCAAGTCATTCAAAAATTTCGGCTCCACCTTTTTTGGTGTCAGCCGTTCTGAACGCACTTTACGGCGATGAAAGATATTCTGGCATCGTTACGGTGGTACCTGGGGAAGCAGATCTCTATTGTGCCCAATTTCTTCGGAATCATAGTGGTACTGTAATCAGCGGGGATTCTGACCTTCTCGTGCATGATTTGGGTCCCGATGGTGCGGTTACTTTTCTTAAGGATATTGATTTCGGTAATGCCTCTTCCATACACTTTGTTCAATATCAGCCAGTAGCGATTGCACAGCGTCTGGGTCTAGATCCGGCGTATGGCCTCCGAGCTCTTGCTTTTGAGCTTGTTATAGACAGCCAGAAGACATTTCGACAACTTTTACAAAGAGCTATCAAGTCGGCATCCGTTAAAGAACACAAACTCATATATGATACATTCATTACAGAATATCAACCTCTTCATACTACAAAGCTCCCAGAGCTTCACAACAAGGACTTGGAAAACGCACTTTCGAAGCTCGACCCGCGCATATCCGAATATATACGCCAATTCAGAATATTTGGCGCCGTTCCGAACGCTAGCGCAGATGCGACCTACTCGTCCACTGGTCCTCGGGGGGACTTTGATATCTTTCTTCCTTTCTTAATCGATTGCCCCACACGTACAAGTGCGTGGGAATCAAGTACACATATCCGTCAACTTGCATATGGTCTTGTTAACCTAGTCGCTTCTGAAGACGAACAACTCTCTGCAATTATCGAACATAGACGTCAACAAACAGGATCTAGAGGCCGTTCATGGCAAATCCCTCTGGGAGATGAAATCATAGAGGCGTCTCGGTCTCTTCTTGACGATATTCGTAATCTCCGCGGAGTGTTTAAAGAAACACCTGCTGCGGATTTCTGGAGAGCAGCATCGCTCTATCAAGATATAGCTTGGGCCCAAAGCAACAACAAAACCGCATTGTCTGATACGGTCATCATGAGCGAAACCAGAGGAAACCGCTCAAAGCTGACTTGGGACGCAATACATTTCTGTGGTCAGTTACATGGCACACATTATTCGTTCAGAATCTTGAAGCAGATTCTAGGTGTTGTAAATTCATATGCAAAACAGCGAGACCTACCTGCTCCAGTAATCAAGCTACAGGCTGCGCTGGATGATTTGCCAGAAGTTGTTGCGCTCTCAAGCATCCGAGAAGAGTCGGAAAATCTATCACGAGGTCATGATCTTGCCCGAGTCTCTGCCATCAAGACGATGTTGCATATTGAGGAGCCTAAATCATCTGTTTCGTTGGTGCAAACGAAAAAAGCAGAGGGTAAGAAGAAGCGCAAAAGAAGGCAATCTGGATCTAATTTGGATACGGTGATCAAGAAATCTACAAATCCATTTGATCTCCTTGGTGATATGTGAAAGCGCACGATCGCGACAAGGCGTTATTCTTCAAGTCCATTTCCATTACTTGCACCATCTATAGCCTTTACCACAGTATGGGTTGCGAATATGGCTGCATTTTTTTTTTTTTTTTTTTTTCTTCACTCAGCATAGTTTAGACTTGGCTACATCAGACGTATGCCAGCAGTCATCAGGAGCACAACCCTAATACTCATGGGTTGGTGGAATTTCTAACTCACAAGAACTTTGATTTCATATTATTCTGGACAAGAAGACATGATGATTGTGTTACCTATAATAACTTTATGTTAGCTATGAAGAAAAGACAAAAGAAAAGAAACATATAGTTATCGATAATGCGATGGTTAGAATATGATTATGATTTGGGCGTACTTGAAATCTAGGAAAGTCTTTTTTGGCAGTAAACAAATTTGACTTGACTTTGACTCAATATTAATCATGACCATAACAACAGCACGGGTATGAATTTCTCCTGTGAACCCAATGGTTCCTTGAAATATTAGTAAGTACATCAGGTTTATACATGCATGGAATTTTATAAATCGGTTAGTCACGTGTGATATTCTAAAGTAGCAGAGTAAACTTAGAAATCAATAAGCTGCATAGCTGCACTGAGACCAGCCTGCACCATGCTCTAATTTTCAACACTTCTGTTGCATTAACAGCTTTGCTAATCTGTCCATCCGTTAGTCATCCTCCTTCATGTTCCTTTCACTGACCAAATGTGTCATAACATGTACCAAGTTGGGGCCAAACCCCCACCAAAGTGGATACCGTACCCCACCTTATCAATATGTAACATATTGTAAAATAATCAGCTTCAAATCATCCAATCAACAAGATCTTCCATGGCGCAATTGGCTAGCGCGTCCGACTGTTAATCGGGAGGTTCACAGTTCAAGCCTGTGTGGGAGAGATCTTCTTTTTGAATTTTTGACAGATTGTAATCTTTTGGTGGTGTTATGGAAGAGATGTAAGAGATGGATGGTCGTATGCTCTATATCCATATTTCATGCATACGGTTTTGCAAGAATAGTCAATCTAGATTCTAACGTACATAATTCAGTATTACGTTTGAATGTTGTTGTTTTCAGTTGCACTTGACCTGTTTTACTATTAGTTTTTATAGTGTCGCTGGTTGGTGAGACATGGTTATGATGATATACATAGAAGGATATCTTATCCAGTTTCAACTGTAAGCACATTCATTGTATGCAGTCTTCCACATTCCATATTATCATTGTTTTGAGAAAGAAGTGTTCACCGCTGGTTGCCTCAGCTTCTGAGGATATCATCTTGAAATAAGAAACAACTTGCAAGAAATCGAGGATTGGGTATTTTGTCTAAACTTCTACAATCTTGTCGTCATCCTCATCCTCCTCCTCATCACTTTCTTCTTGGCTTGCCCAGTTTCCAGGTGAAGAGCTGCCAAACGGCTTGGGTGTGCTGCCAAAGGGCTTTCCGTTCGCATTGGGGACTCTAGCCAGCTGACTCATTCCAGCGTCAACCTTCTCCTCTCCTTCTTCATCTCTCATGAGAACCTGCACAAGCCTCTCGCAGGCTTCTCGGACACCGTCGTGCTCCACTTGCAAGTGTAATTCTCTAATGATCGGATACACTTTAATTTCTCTAAGTTGATCTCGTCCTTCGCGTGTTGTTGTAAGCAACATGAGGGTCTCGACATGTGCTTGAATAACCGTCGGATCATTGTCTCGTTCCTTGTCTGGTGGTAAGAGTTGGAGATCTGGAAGCATAGAAAGCATATCCTCCTCATCGTATTCCTCACTGCCCATAAGCGGAAGAAGGATATACGGAAGAATTCCAATCTCTTCTTCTGAAAGATATGCGGGGTGTGTTGGAATATCAAATGCCACATTCTTGATTGTAGATGCGACACCTTTTCGTCGGACGTCTGACTTATGCTCTGTGAAGACGGTCATCTTCGTAAGTGGTACCACGCCATCGTATTCTTGCTTGGTTGCAAAGTATTTTCGTCCTTCTTCGTGCTTTGCAATATCAGCAAAGAGGTATGCGAGGTAGTCGAAGTCGGCTTTCGCGTTGTAGGTGCCGTCTGCGCCCCTCACGAACAGATCAAGAAGTTGATCAAGTGCCTTGGTGGAGGTTAAGTCTTTCGGCGCTGGACGCTCCATGGTTATAATTCGTTTTAGATCATCGTACTTGGCCAGATTCGCAAGAAGCATTGCGATCTCATTGGCGTTAGGTTCCTTGGGATTCTGTGCGCATAGTCATTAGTTTTATTCTGAATTTGACAACGAGGAAGAGAGCTTACTGAAACTCGGAAGAGAAGCATTTCCAAGAACCTGTCATCGACTGCAAGATGCTTCAGGATTTCTGGGTCGTCCGCCAAGTTAATGAGCATTGTTAAGGCATTTTTTGCTATTTGCTGAGGTAAGCGTTAGTTCGCCGTGCTCTGAAGAGATGTTATATATCGCAACATACTTCGTAGTCTCGTACAAGGAGTTGTAAATCCCTCACGGGCATTAATTGATCGGCTTTGAAAATTTTGGGGTCTGAGAGGGAGTATGGCACCAGGTTTTCGACGGCTGTATTGGTATCAGCATTTACATCGATAAAATATTCTTCGAGCGTTGTCTTACCAACTTGTCGAATCTGGGTGTTACCATGGTGAATAAATTCCACAAGCTACCATGTATATTAGCTAATAGTTCTACCCATGACATTCATCAGCTACTCACCTCCTCAAGTTCTGTTGGCATTTTGGAAGATAAGTATTTAACTGTTTAGCTGACGTAGCTAAGAAGAAATATATTTCTTGGAGGGGTGTTTATCGACTTATCTTAGCGTCGGCATATGCCGCACACTTTATCGCAACTTTTCTGATAATTCCCCATCCACGAGCCTAACTTTTTCTGCCGGGGAGAATTGATTTGAAGCAGCTGCCAACTCCAAGAACTCGTCGAACTTTTGCAGATTTCGACAACTAAAACAATAATGCCGAAAGCCACAACACCAGTCGCAGTTTCGCGACAAGCTCGCCGACACAATCCTCTCGAGGATGATCTCGTTGCGACCGGACCTCTGCGCGAAAAATCCGGCAAGCGGAAATCTAGACATGAGATTCAGGAAGATGAGAAATTCGTCGATTCGAAGGCGTCGCGAAAGATCTTGAAGATTGGTCAAGAGCTCGCCGACGAGGACCAGGCCGAGAACAGGCCTGAGCAACAGAACTCGGCGTTCAATTTCGAGTCCCGATTTGGTGGCGGCGAAGAGGAAGAGGAGGAGAACTTTGAGAACGACGATGCCTGGGGTGACGAAGATGAGGTCGTGGAGGAAGTGGAAATTGATCCAGAAGATCTGGAGACCTACAGCAAATTTTTCCCAACGGAAGAAGATTCAGCAGCTGTCTTACGAAAAGGCGCCTTCTTTGGAGGTGCAGATGAGCCGGAGGAAGAAGGCCAAGGAGGAACTAATCTGGCCGATTTGATTCTCCAAAGAATTGCCGAGCATGAGGCCATGCAGGCAAGGAAGGATGGTGGTCTCCCAGAGCCAGGACCAATTGATGAGGAGTACGAACTTCCACCCAAGGTAGTTGAGGTATACACAAAGTAAGTAAATAAAGATATCTCGTAGCATATGGCTGCTAACCGTTTCGTAGAATCGGCTTGTTCTTGTCTCGCTATAAGTCTGGGAAGCTCCCAAAGCCGTTCAAGATTCTTCCGACCGTTCCACATTGGGAAGATATCCTCGATGTAACCCGCCCTGAGAGCTGGTCTACGAACGCTTGCTATGAAGCCACGAAGATCTTTATCTCCAGTACACCAATCGTTGCACAGCGTTTCATGGAGATGGTCCTTCTCCCAAGAGTTCAACTTGATATTGAAGAGACGAAGAAGCTCAATGTTCATCTCTTCAATGCTCTCAAGAAGGGTCTTTACAAGCCTGCAGCTTGGTTCAAGGGCTTCCTTTTCCCTCTTATCAATGACAATCGCTGCACACTTCGTCACGCACATATTATCTCCGCTGTCCTAGTTCGTGTCTCCATCCCAGTACTTCATTCCGCAGCTGCTCTCAAGGGTCTCTGTGATATTGCTGCTCAGGAATCCTCTCCAGAGTCTGAAAAGACTGGAGCCACCAATGTCTTCATCAAGGCTCTCCTCGAAAAGAAGTACGCTCTTCCATACCAGGTCATTGATTCTCTCGTCTTCCATTTCCTCAGATGGAAAGTTGCAGATCAAACCATGAATGTCGATGGTGCGGCGGCCGCCAGGGCAAATGCTATCAAATTACCTGTCATTTGGCATCAAAGTCTTCTCGCCTTCGCTCAAAGATATAGAAACGACATCACTGAAGATCAGAGAGAAGCACTTCTTGACCTTTTGTTGACAAAGGGACACGCTTCCATCGGTCCTGAGATCAGAAGAGAATTGCTGGAGGGGAGAGGACGCGGCGTAATGCTTGAGCCAGAGGCACCTGGCAATGGTGGAGATGATACCATGATGATGGACTAGGGAGGATTTACTTAGAATTTGATTCTAGTCGTGCGTTTCTGTAAGGCGTTCTAGGATGGGTATGGAGTCACAAAATTATGTCTATATTTCATATTTAGATTTCAGTATGCTATTCACCCAACTGAAAATATATCTTCCCCACATCTTCCACAGTTTGATGTCAAGTGACCAAGGTTTGCTAGGTTCGAGCACTTAACCTTCATGCGCAAATGCAAAGCTGATCGGTAGACTCAAGAATGTCACGAGTCCCCTTACCCCTCGAGATACAGCGATGTATAGTCATTGAGCGAGACGAGTTCTATCGCAGCGTATAGTACCATGATGCCACAGGCTCGGAATGAGTATTTTGCATAGTTGGTTTATTGATCACCCAGAGAGAAGCTCTCTCAAAAGTGCTAGTAGGAGTAGTAGTAGTAGTAGTAGTAGTATACATGAATTGTAGGGGCCGAAGTTCGTATTTCTTATTTCAGAACTGTTCACTTCTCGGGTGAGCATCCACTCGAAAGCTCTCCACTTCCAAAGCCAGTGTCGTATCGGACATGTGCCTTTCTTCATGTTCGGACTCAGGTTCGTTTCGGAAATTCGCAAAAGGTGCGTATGGAGTACTGCCTCCTATAGTCGTGGATATCGATGTAAGTTTTTCGAATAGTGGTTTAAGCGCCAAGCAAGAAACACAAATACTACTGGCTGCAATCTCTATGTGAGACCAGGTGATAACACTAACATCTGTCCCTAAAACATAGTCAGAATACTAGTTGTAGTAATATAAATCTTGCCTGATAGGTTGTACTTACACGTAAAGTCAACATCCAGAGTCGCACTCTCCCCCGCAATAAGCCGCATAATAACTGCTAGAACGACTACCCAGCTGAAAACTACAATACCGATGGTCGCCTTCTTCTTCCATGGCATATGGAGCTGTACAACTTTCGGGATAATAATTGAAGTCAGCCAAACATCGACAATGATGTTTAGAGCGCTGCAAGCGTAATACATTGAGTGCATAACCTTCGAACAGGTTTGCGATTGATAGTTGTCAAAATGGGTGCAGAGTATGGATAAAGGATATTGGCGGTCGTATATATGAAAATTAGAGCTATAGTGAGTTTGAGAAGGATACTGAGGTAGGTTTGATGGAAGATGCGGAGGTAAAAAATGCAAGTTGAAATTTTTAGAGCGCCGATAGTGGACTAATACGTTAAAATTATGGTTATGAGTAGCTTTTCAAGCATCTTGCTGTCGTCGATAGAGGTTTCAAGAGCAATATCGTATGTATGATGTCCGAGGCCATATTGGGTACACAAGTACGTGCCGATTGAGCATGCCAGATAACTTAACTGAGGTATATCAGTACCAGAACGGAATTTGATTTGGATTTGAGTTTGGAATATGTTACCCAAGCAAGAACCAAAAAGTTATCATCTAGTCCCCGGGATTTGGTCATAGATACTCGGACATATACTCGGCAGAAGAATAAGAATATAGCTAGCGCTTGTAAAGAAAACACAATTGCTAGAACCTCTGGGACTCGGCTGTCTCCTTTGACCTGCAGAAGAATTAGCTAAAGTACATAAAGAGATTTGAGTCAATGTACGTCTGTTAATTGACGAGCTTCAACAACTCTATCCACGGTCCCGAGGAGTATGGAGCGTGTAACCCCGCCCATTGCTATCCATCAAGACTCTTGTATCCAAAGACTAAGAATATCTATAAAAAGCTGGCTGCGGAATTTAGATTTTGATCACTTAGGGAAGGAAACTTATATAAGCTGGGTTTAAGAAGTCCAGTACTAGGGTGATACCAATGGGATATCCGGATATTGAACCTTCTCCCACGTATAGCTTCGAAGCTTGGTGTGAGTGTAACCAAACGTCCGGCCTTGAGCCTTATCCGCAGATGGAAACACAACAGTTAAATATAAACATCTTTGTATAGACATACGGTGAGTTCGTCACAGGTGCACGGTTTGTGTTTATATAGCTGTGATCCCTACTTTGGTAACTTAATACTCTTGCAAACTGGTCACTTGCGGTTAAGACAAGGGTCGCTTTTTGATGTGAGGATAGAATACGTGATGACTGGTTCTCGCCTCCGCTTGTCTCTTCACATTTTCTTCCCATGAGGTTTTCCATCACCTAGCTCTGTTCATAGTTGTATCTATTAGGCCCCCTGTCATTTCGGCTGGCAGGAGTCATCTGTTGTGGCTTTCGTGTGAAGCGTTACTTCATCCACAATACTTTTTTTATCTACTAACCGATTACTCCAAGCCTCTGGCTCTTTTCACACACTTCGAAATTCAGCAATTATTTATTTTCACAGAATTGAAGTTGTCAAGTGCCAGATCCTCAAATCCTGAGCCGGCAACGCCAGGTTCGGCTTGTTGCTAGTCGACTACTGCCCGCTGTTTGCGGCCTGCCGTTTGCAGCCACATACAACCGTGGGTGCCAGTGCCGATACCAAGGAACAACGATATTTGGGATATCTCTAAAATACCTACTACGTACTATCTAAGATTCTGTAAATTCCATCATATTGTATCGATCCTGACGTCTATCAATTCTCGTGTCCAGATAAAACCTCCGGTGACACCAAAAATATATGTGACGGCGATATTGACTTTCCCATGGGACCAAAGAAGCTTTAGAAAGCTCAGTACCGGAGCAAGTCTCGAGATATTGGCGAATGATGATCGCCAGCTCACCTGCCAAGACGGTCATCACAATGGAAAGATCGGAAAAAGTTTTCCAAATAATACCACGAAGATCTTCCAAGCACTCGGGAAGCTTTGTTACAAGGTACTCGGGTGTTGATCTTTATCCGGCATTTGAATTTCTAGGTGCGGCCTTTGTACCAAGACTTGTACAACAAGCCTCTTTGTGGGGCAGAAATACCTTCAGTGATGCCGATACAGATAGGACCTTAGATCGACCACAAAGCTATAGGAGCCTGTGCTTGCTTCGTGACTGTTAGCACTGGGACAATAAGAAGTCGTTGTTTTCTGAAGTCTCAAACTGAACCCTATAGCTGCACTAAAGCTCTCATGCCGTTCAAAAAGCTTCGTAATAACTTCGATTGATGATTTCACTAAGTCTGGAGCTTCTGATGATTCTTCCCGCGTTTATTTTTTTGGTGTAACATGAGCTACATAATTCAACTCAGTCAAGTGTCCCATTGCCATCGTTTCATTCTCATTGCAGACCTTGAATATTGCCACTATGGTGATCGTCAACTGCGCTATCAACTTCCTACGTATATAAGCATAAGATCTTAAAATAAAGGTTTTAGCGCGGAGACGTTATCTGCATACCTAGGCATATCTAATCTTGAGCTTTGAAGATATGCATCAGCGACATCTTATATACACGCCTTTTTTAGTTCAACATGAACTTGGCTTCCCTATTCTGTAATGAAAAGACTCGGCCACGGAGGTTTCTTGAGATGATTGAGCTTTCTGAACTGGATTTGCCCACCTAGCAAGACAGAACCTAAGAACCTATAGAAAGCGTGATTTAGATGGGACTTACTTAGACATGTTCAATAGATCCAGAGTCACAAGAGCAGCGAGTCGGATGTTTCCTACGATGTCTATTGTCAGATGTTTTATTTTTGTTTCTATTCTTTTGGCCTCTTATAAGCATTAAAGGGACATAACGTCGAATTGAGTTGGCATTGTGCTGATATTGCGAGTAGGGGAGATAGAGCAAGCGCAATGTCGACAGAAGACTCTTGATGGGAGGAATAGAGATACAACCAGATGGGTAGTGGTGGATAGAAGTAATTGGGACAAGTGAGTTACCAACGAGGGCAAATTGAAATATCTATGGGCTTTTAAGAGGCCAATGGTAAAGATTGGTATGGAATGGGGCATAAGACATACGGATATAGGTATGGCTCCTTAAGTGATATTAAAAATGGACAGTCTTCGCCTTTAAGCTCCTACGATACTTGTTTCGGAAGAATTGATCAATTTCAAAAGTGCAGCTTTTGCAAGTTCTCAGAGTATGTTCTTAAAGATCCACGGAGTCTGATCTCCCTTGAAATGGCAGACTCATGCAGCGTCTCGCTTAACTATTTTCAAAAGGAAGCAAAACAAACAGAAGGCCAATTCCATCATGACTAATGACACATTATCAGCACTTCAGACAAAACCAGAGCAAAAGTAATGACATTTCGTGGAAATGACAAAAAAGAATTGATCTCTCCCACACAGGCTTGAACTGTGAACCTCCCGATTAACAGTCGGACGCGCTAGCCAATTGCGCCATGGAAGACCAGGTAATTGTTGAACAATGGCTGCTTATTTTGCTTTCTATTACTTAACAGTAAGAAGCACAGTCGTATACCCACACTGGTATTCACAGTACATAAATTTGAACCTCTTTTTCAAAAATAACACAGGTCCTACAATGTACACATTACGTACTTACTGGTGAAAAGTTTGAGGCCCAACCGTTGTTGCTTTTGTCTGACATATATCTCAAATATACGCTTTGTATCTCTCTTTTCACAGTTGATACTTCTGATAAGATTGTCTGTACAATCCCTGATCCATTATGTTCAGCGAAATCAACTACCAACCCATCTATTTAAGCCAACCCAAAATATCGGACTATTGAATCAGTCATAAAAACAACTCATCTCATTATCGTTGAGATCCATTTGTTTTAGCAGGTACACGCCAACATACCATACGGATGTCCTCGAAAAGATAATATGGACGGATGTCTACAATATTTCATTATGAAATGTGAGCCACACGAAGCAGTTATGCATTCACGCAAGTTCATAAAGCATCACAGCAAAACAGCCCACAACACAAGAAATCTATAATACCATTCTTTCTAAAAACACAACGCAGAAGAGCTTTACCAAAACCCAAAACAAAGAGGCACAATGCAAGGCATTGCAAGCAATCCAGCAATTAATTCATTTGAAAAGCGCCCCCCAACCCAATTATACAGTTGGCCAAAAACAACAACAGGAAAATCAGTCAGCAGAAGAAAAAAGTTATCAGTGACAAGCCGGTCCCCAACCCCATTTACGCATGCATCAATTCATTCGTTAAAAGCTAGCGACAGCAATGGCGATAGCCTGAGTGTCCGAGTGGGAGATAGAACACTCGATGGACTTGATACCAGCGGCCTTAGCAGCCTCAGCAGCGTCGCCGTGGAGCTATTGTGGAGTCAGTTTATATTCATTGCATCAAGCATAAGAACAATTGAGGGAGCAACTTACAGTGACGATAGGGGCACCCTTGTCGTTGTTGGTGATTTCGATGTCCTTCAATGGAGCACCAGCACCCTTGGAAGAGACGCCAAGAGACTTGAAGACAGCCTCCTTAGCTGACCATCTGCCAGCGAAAGAAGCCTGAGGAGAGCCGGCCTTGCGGCAGTAGCTCTGCTCAGCCTCAGTGAAGTTACGATCAAGGAAGGTGTCGTTCTCGATGTTGATGGCGGAGATGTCTTCAACATCGACTCCGACCTTAGTGTTGGCTCCGTCAGCACCCTTGGCGAGGGCCTCAACCATTTGCTTGGTGCTCTCAGCCTTCTCCTTATTCGCAATGGTCTTGGCGAAGTTGGGAGCGTAGGTGAGCTCAGCGGTCTTCTTGTTGGTGCTGACACGAGCAGTTGGGTTGAGGAAGACGGATTGTCGCTGGTCATCGGTGTATGGGGAGTGAGTCTTGGCAACAAAGAGCGTGTTGTTGATGAGACCGTTGTGGAAGTATCTGTAAGCCTTCTTCTGTCTGGCCTCGACCTTGGCGCTGTAGGCGCTATAGGTGGCCTCATCAAGAGTGGCGAAAAGGTACTTTGGATGAATACCAATGGCCTGGGCACCCTTCTGACCGAAACCGAAAGAGGTGACGGAGAAGGCCTTGACACCATCGGTTTGGATAGACTTGGATGGGTAGAGAATGTAGTCGTACTGCTCCATGACCTGATCAACGTTGTCGGCGTTGCGGTTACCTGGGACGAGACCAGAGTTAAGGACCTGAAGACAGCCGTTGAACATCCAGGCTCCAGCAGCTCCCTTGGGGTGACCAGTAAGGTACTTCTGGAAGATACCCATAACAGCGTTACCCTTCTTGCGACCCAAGTGAGCCAATTGTGAGCAAATGACAGAAGACTCGTTCTTATCGTTGGCAACAGTGGAGGTACCGTGGAAAGAAGCGACATCGAGATCGTCAATGGTAAGACCCCAGGTGGCAAGGGCACCACGGAGAGGAGCGATAGTTGGATCTTGCTTCCAGAAGTTGTTACCAAGGCTGTAGAGGACATCACGCTCTTGTCTGGCAGCCTCCTTCTCGATGTGAAGGGCACGATCAGCAGCGTACTCAGACTCGTTGAAGTCACCGCCCTGGGACTTCATAGCAGCAACCTCCTCGTGAAGGTACTCCAACTCAGACTCCTGCCATTGCTTGATCTGCTTCTTGCGAAGCTCGATCTGGCGTCTACGGTACTTGATGTCAAGCAGAGGAGATGGGAACTTGCCAGGGTTCTCACGAGCAGTAGTGAGAACACCCTGTCCTGGTGCTGGAACGGAACGGCCAATCTGGTCAGTAGCAGTAGTGGTCAAACCAAGAATACCGTAGATTGGAACACCCATATCAAGAGCAAGCCTGGCAGTCATGATGACTTGGATACCGCAACCCTGAGATTCCATGAAACCATTTCTGGTAGTGGTGGTTGGACGAGACATCTCCTTTGGTGTACGGCCGTGAGCGAACTCATCAACAGCGTTGCTGGTAGCCTTCATGTTTGCGAATTCGTAAGAGCCCTCCTCCTGGAAGTCATCGAAACCACCGACGAAGCAGACACGAGCCTTACCCTCAACGATGGTCTCGTAACCAATATCAACGGACTCGACAGAAGTAGCACAAGCACCAACTGGGGTCTTGATTGGACCAGTGGAAGAGATCAACAACATGTTAACCCAAGCACTCATGGTGTTGATGAAAGACTCCTGCAAGATATCCTTCTGAAGTGGCTTGTCCAGGTAGCGGTCCTTGTACATACCTCTCAAGGCAGTGGTACCTCCAATACCGGAACCAATACAGTTACCGACCTCAGAGATGTGAACATACTTGTAGAACTCATATGGATCAGTAATACCAGATGACAAGAGAGACTCGACGGTGCAGACAAGGACGAACAAGGTAACTGGGTCGACCTGGGAGATGATGTCGTCTGGAATACCGTACTTCTTAGCATCCCAACCAGTGGGGATCTGACCGGCAACAAGACGATCAAACTTGAGAGCCTTTGGAATGAGAAGAGTAGCACCCTTCTTCATGCGAACAATGTACTCGCCAGAGTCTGGAATCTCGAAGATCTCAACCTTGTCACCGTGCTCACGAGCGAACTCCTCAGCAGTCTCCTTAGAGGTCTCGAAAGGCTCGAGGTCCTCCTGGATGACGACTTCCTGGAGAAGTTGCTTCTTGTTGGGGTCGTAACCCTTGAAGAGCTCAGGCTCGATAAGACGGATACCAGAGTGTTCCAAGATGTACTTCTCGTACTTAGGCTTGATGTCCTTGTCATCGACTGGCTCGCCAGTCTTAGCATCAACCCAACCAGCGTACTGCTGGCCCTTGATTGGACCGTTGTGGTTCTTGATGAGACCCATGATCCAGGCCATCTCAACACAACCCTCAAGAGAGAACTTGCCGTAGGCCTCCATCTCCCAACGGGTACGGGAGTTACCCCATGGACCAACTTCAGCGAATCCAGTAACGACGACAACCTTCTCAAGGTCAACCATGCCCTTGAGGTTCTCGTTGAGTGGCTCAACCTCCGTCTTCCAGTCTGGAAGATTTGGGAAATCGAACTTGATGTTGGCACGTGGCTCAATGTTGACCTTCTTATAGAGAGCCTCACTGTCCTCACCGTTGACAATCTTGTTCTCAATAGCAGTCTCCTTGGTGACGGCTTGGCGAACCTCGCTGGTCTCCATGATGTCCTTGCGGAGCTTGGTCATTGTGTCCTTGAGATCTGGGATGAATTGAAGACCACCGTTAAGATCAGCAAAGACTGGCTCGTTCTGGCAAAGGTCAACGATAGTTGGACCCATAAGACCGAGCAAGTTGAAAGCCATCTCCTGTTGGGAGAAGGTACGGACACCGTAAGCCTCAACACCCTCAGCAACGATGTTGTTACCAGACATGAGACCAGTTCCACGAGTCCAACCAATGACAGCTCCACAGATGGTCAGGAAGTTACCCCAGCTCTCGGAGTGCCATCTGTTGAAGAGAGTCTCAAGAGCCAACTTGGACTCGGAGTAGAGACCATCGTTACCGAAAGTACCGTGGTTTGGAGACAACGGCAGGACGACCATTGCTGGGCGAGTCTCGTAACCTCTCTCAGCCTTCTGGCTCTTGATTGAACCAAGGAGACGGAGCAAGTTGGTCAACATGATTCTGTGAGCGAGCTCCGATTTGGAGTCAATGCTATCAATCTCACGGCCGTTCTCTGGAATGGCAGCGAAAGGAATGACGTAGTCAAGATCCCATCCAAGACCCTTCTTTGGATCGTAGATGTACTCAATAAGAGCCTCAACATCCTGCTTGCTACCCTGGTTGAAAGGCACAACAATGAGTTGAGAGCCTCTGGAACCGTAACGGGCGTACATAGCCTGGTAGTACTCGGTGACCTCTCTGGAGAAACGACTGGTAGTGACGACAACCTTGGCACCACCAGAGATAAGACCCTGAAGAACCTCAGCACCGATAGAACCAGCACCCGCACCGGTCATCAAAGCGTTCTTGCCCTGGAAGGAAACACCGGACTTGGCAGCGTTCTCAAGACCCTCGAGGTAAAGACCTGTAAGCTTCTTGCTGTACTCCCATCCGTGCTCATCCTTTCTCTTCAAGTGCAAGAATGGAATGGTCTCGACCTTTCCTGGCTTAGCATGGCCGTTAGCCTGGCGAGCACCATTCTTCAATGGTTTCTTGCTATTGCCGTTCTCCTTTGGCATAATCTGACCCTCGCTCATAGCAAGGGATCGAATGACATCAGCGTAAAGGGTCTTGATCTGCAATTGAGAGGACTTAGAAAGCTTGTGTTGTTGGCGGATAAGCTTGTAAATTCTGCTCAAATCGTTCTGAACCTTGGTGCGGTTTCCGTACTCGGAAAGCTTACCACCATCAGCCATCTCACGAACGTAGTGTTCAAGCTTGCGAACACTGGCTCTTGGAATTTCCTCGTAGTTCAAGTTGCCTCGTGCATCAATAGTGGTGTGTGGTGCAGTTGGTACAGCAACATCCTTGTAAACAGGTGCTTCACCTAGAACGTCCTTGCAGTTCTCAATAAGCTGCTGACCGAGCTCCTTAGCAAGTTGGTAAGTCTCGCCACGCTCAGTTGGGCAGTTATCAATGTGGTACTGCATGAAATCGAGGAGAAGCGGGTTTGATCGGTTCATGATGCGGATACACTGGCTAACGATTTCGCGATCAACAGCCTTCAGGCGTCCAAAAACAATATCGTAGAACATGGTAAGAGCATCCTGGCGTGCCCAGTTCCACGAGGAATCGTAAACTCTGGCCTTGAGGCTGGTGAAGACTGGCTCAATACCAGCAGCATAGAATTCACCATGCTCAACGTTCCAAAGATCCAATTGCGCTTGGAGAGCACTAGCAGATTCCTGAGCGCCAATGAAAGCCTTGTCTCCTGCGCGAAGATCCATCTTGAGATATCTGGCGAAAAGCTCGAGTTGTTGCTTGAAAAGAGCGCGCTGATCCTTGGTGAGCGCATCAATTGCTGCAGGATCCATCATCATTCCACCACCGCCACCACCAGCAGCATCAGCAACTGGGGCCGCCAGACTAATTCCAGCACTCGCAGCGTATTTATTCGAAACATCATCAAGGAAGGCCTTGGCATCTGCCTCTGCTCCCAAACGAGCTGCTGGCTCCATAGTCAATGCCAAGAGAAGAACACCATCTTGCCTTCCAGAGGCAAGACCCCATCTCGTCTCAAGGTACTTTCGCGCAGCAGTAATATTGAAGCCACCAGGCATTTTCGAGGAGATCAATCTCGCAATGAGGGAAGAAGACTGTTTTCCAAGTTGGCCATTGAAGGTAGCCTGCATAGAAGCTCCTAATTCGTCCAAAGGTGTATCTTCTGGCTTCTCTGGAGTAGAACCAAATTCCTTTCCAAGATCACCAAGAATTTCGTTTTGAAGGGTAGATTTACCTGTTGCGTTACAAATCAGCTACAATCCACGATAAAATTCGAGTTTCATCAAAGTGGTACTTACCGCCAACAAGATCCTTAATTGCCTTGGTCAAAGGAATGTCCATGAGAGGCTTCTTGAGCTTCTGAGCAATCAAAGCCCTAACAATGTCCACTGCACCGACTGGAGCATCTGGAACTGAAGCTGCTGGACCGGCACTTGGGGCTGGGGCGGCTACAGCTACTGGAGCTGCTCCTGCGGCTGGCGCAGCAGCTGGGGCAGAAGAGCTGCTTGGCGCAGCTGGTTCTGGCTCATCCTCGACTGGATCAACATCGTAGTAGATCTCTTTGGCGTCCTTGTTGTAGCAAAGAATTTGACGTTGTACCGATTTCGCGGCATCGTAGGCTTCATACTTGGATGCAAGTGTCCGCTTGGCCATTACACCAAGGGTATCCGCAGGACCGATTTCAACGATTCTTTCAGTTGTCTTCTCTGCGAGAATGACATCTTGCGTCTCAATCCATCTGACGGGCGAGGCGAATTGGTATGCGAGAAGCTCCACAAGGAGCGTGTGAGCGAGTTCTTGTTCGACCTCTGGACGCATGATGACCGTTTTTTTTGGGTGGTATTTGCGTTTTCTGAGAGGCGAGATTCGAATTAAGGCGCAATTTTGGGAGATGACAAGCTCAAAACGCAATCAAACGCTCAAGCTGTATCTGGGTATCGAAAGGTTGGTGAGGTGATAAAATGCGGTGATTTTCACGCTGCTCTTTGAGAAAAGTGGTGGGGGGGAGTGAGGGAAGAGAGAGAGCGCGGTGTTGCAAAAGAACCCAGATTATGCTCCCAGCGAAAAACTGTAGTAATGCAAGGCAGATGTTGTCCGGTTGCTTAAGTACAGTACTAACTCGTAAGAAGTACGACAACACAAACGCAACGAAAATATTATTGTATCAAAGGAATCACACTCCAAATGTCTTCTTGGGAGAGTGATCAATTGTAACTGGAGATGGAAGTGGAACGGGGGGGGGATTTGATTGAGTTGAGAGAGGGGAAGAGAGGTAGGTAGAGGTAGAGGTAGAGTGAGAGTGAGAGTAGTAGAGCTTTAGATGATGGGGAGAATGGACAGAGGGGACTCTTTTTTCAGGACAGTATGCGTATTGATGTGGAGAGTTACTCTACACAATTGCTAGGACAGACAGATGTGCTCAAAGATCCATTGGCGCGTTTTGGATTTTGGATTTTGGATTTTGGATTTTGGTTCACCTGTTCTGATGTGTTGGTGGATCTTCAAAAAGTTGCTGAGTTGCCGAACAGCTCTCTGTTGAGCTACGCCAGCTGCGCTATTCCTGTTTAGTGTGGCTAGATGGACTAGGATGAGTCCCGGACTCCCCAGCATTACCAGGGCAGACCAGACTTTCTCTGAGGTGTGAGGGAGTGAGTGGGCGAGTGAGCGAGTGAGATCCAGGTGTGAGGTTGTCCTGAGAGTGTGTCTATTATGTGTGCCTCATAATAACAAGAATAAAGAAGAGCTTCACATACTTGGGCATAAAATACAAATTGTTTTATCATCATCACTTGCGCGGTACACCAACACCGTCATCATTCATCCTGGCAATATTGATACCATTCCAATATCTCAGAGACACACATCCACAGTAGGATTGCTTACATGTACTCACTTATCTATCTATCGATCGAATTCGCCCTTTGAGGCTACTGATGTCTTATCTTTTCTTTCCTGACTGTGCAGCTATTCACAATCATACCGTGACTTGTGTACCCTGTGTGGTAGTAATGTATACACTTGCTCACCTCAGAATGACAAAGACCGTTGAACCCTTCCATCTCGACAGCTCGCCCCCAATGAATAGCCCCGGCACTAGGAACTTACTCATTTTTGTAGTACTGACTGTGCACATATGTACTGTATGTCAGGTATGTACTGACTGTACCATGTATTATCCAAATGGGCCGCCTGAGGGTTTCGTGATCTTAGCATTATTGCCCCAGACTGTTTTGTTGATTGCCCTAGAGCAAAGTCTCCATAGGCCCATGTAATCTCTACCCGGCATCTTGCCATCATCATCGTCCCATTTCTCATTCGCCCTTTCGCCCGCTCAGCCGTAGCCGCTTCAATGCACTCCGAGCAATGATAAAATCTTTTGTACGAGGCGGCAAGAACAGGCAGTATGAGGCGGTCAATCAACTTTTTTTTTTTTCTCTCACCTCTCTCTTTCACTTCCTCGTGCACAGGGATCTCCAGAGGTCCCTGATGGTCTCACTCTCTCGCCCACAAAATAGTCAAATGATAAATAGACGCCCAAATTGTTTGTATCTCACACGATCACACGATCACACGATGCCCTTATTTCTTCGAGTATCTTTCGGGGTCCTTTGGCGAATGAAGCTCATAGAGATTATAAGGGCGTTGCACCGCATTATCAAAAAGTTAGATAAAAAGGATACATTTGTCCTCATTCTATTCGTGTCGACATATCTCTCGTGAGAAAGCGGATGTGTTCGGCATTGTGATGTTTGTTAGTCCACACATATTGCACGGATCTTTGAGTGTATCTTGGTGGTGAAGTCTATTATTGACCGGGAATGATACGGAGTATTGTGTATGGAGGATCTTTTGGCTGGAGATGTCGCCGCCGCTCCTTCATTACCTGATCTGTGTTGACGCGCTCTCTGACGAAGCACCGTTGTCCATCAGTGGCAGGGAGCCATGCAAGGCTACGTAGGTCGAGGAGATCCTGCAGGAGTTACCGTAGGATGCTGGGTACGAAAGGCGACAGTTCAGCGAACAACAACGTGGGTGCAATGATGGTGTTGTGTGCCGGGCAATGTGTTGGAGTTGGACGGACGTCAGACAATTCAACAGTTCTGCATCCAAGCACGCTTTCAGTAATGTGCATGTCTTGGGAGGCTGTTCAGGACACTGTGTATATTATTCGTGATGATAATTAATCGGATAATTCGTCGCTCGTTGTCAGACGCGTACCTTAATTTGGGGCGATGAATGGTAGTCATTAGCAGTTCAACACTTCTTACCAATCAACGCTCAGTAATCGCAAAGCTAGAGTGAGGAATGGGATTGGAGGGAAGCAGAGTCTCGACTTGCGTTACCTGGTGGTACATCCTCACGATACTGTATTTGGCTCGTAGTAAACATGATGAAGGATAGGACATCCTGACTACTCGTACGCTTACGGTAGCTGTATGCAGTAAACGAGTATTACTAGAGTAGTTCATCAGTTCCTGGATCTCAATATCAATAATGATACTCGGAGTTATTCTTGTGTGGTCGATGATGGTGGGTGATCTTTTCCGCGAGAAGGATGTATGTACGTACATCCATACAGTACATCACAGACCTCACTGATCTGGTTACATTCGACTACATTCGAGTCTACTGATCCAAGTGAGGTTCATGTTCGAATATCCTGCGAAAGAGTCGTCATTGTTAGCAGAGATGAAAGAATTTAATATGTACCTGCCTTGTAGACACAAGATACATATGATATTACGATTACACGACTTTTTCCAACATCCTTCGGTGTGTTCTCCGTGACATTATCGACTCCACACATCCAGAGAACTTGCATGTACATACATACGCTGTATAGGTACAGATACTAAGATTTGATGTTTTTCGTGATAGCTCTTCTAATCGACGTTTGACATGCATCAATGCAAGGCTGGAGAGGTTGGGGGCGTAGTTCTAGTAGTACATCGCTGTGCTTTATGCATAGTTTCGTCCTGTAGCTTGCATCCTGATCGCCTGCTCTTCAATCCCAACGTAAACGCCTTCCCCCAACTAGCGTCAAGTTCAGGTGGGTGTCGGGTGGGCGTTTGGTGGGTGTTTGGCGACCAACTCAACCATTAGCTTCCTACGCTTTTCCTACCCGAAAGTCTTTGGGGGACAGAAGTCGAGCCAGCTGCGTAAGAGCCAGAGAGAGAGAGACGGAGAGACGGAGAGACAGAGAGACGGACAGACAGAAAGATTGAATAAGGGCCCTTGAGTCGAGTAGTAAAGGAAAAAGAAGGTCTTGTTGTCCATACACACTCTACTCTCTTCTAAGCCCCCCCCAGGAACAAAAAAGAGGCAGCTTGCCAATTGAATCTATCCACAAATCACTCCCCCCACCACTCTCTCACTCACACACACACTCACACTCTCACACAACACATAACTCACGGACTCAAACATCTCACGATCCTCTCTTACTCTCTTCACAATCTTCCTCCCATAAACCCCACTGCTATACTACCCTCTCTCCCATAATACAATAGCATACGGATCCGTTAGATTGTGAATTTAATAATCACTGCTGCCCCTCTCGCGTCCGCGTCTCTTTAACACTTTTTTTTTTTGAGAGCTCCGAATTAGAGCTTTGCAGCATTTGCATCCTACGAATCTCCGAGATTCCTACTCTTCATTGAGAACCAGGAATCGCACAATCACAAGGTCAGTCCAGAGAGAGCCAGAGCCTGGATATCAGTCTATGTGCTTTCGTTATAATTGAGTTCTCTGACTGACTAGTCGACACAGCAGGCGCTTCTATATTTCTCACAAAAATCGCCATAATGTACGGATCAGGAACTGGTCCACAGACGGGCGTGTCCACCCCAAGATCCTCTTCTTCTCTCCGACCTCTCGTACTCACACATGGCTCTCTTGAGCATTCTTTCTTGGTTCCAACCAACTTGCATTTCCACGCCACACAAATAAAGGATCAATTCCTCGCTTCTCTCCCAGAATCTACAGACGAATTGGCCCTGGATGAAGAGCCATCGTCCAACGCCGAGTTGGTTGCCCGCTACCTCGGTTTCGTAGCTGCTGCAGTTGAAGACGGCGATGATGAGGGAACCGGATTATACGATGAAGTTCTTAAACTTGTCTTGAATGAATTCGAGCGCGCTTTCCTTAGAGGAAATGAGGTCCATGCATTGGTCGCTAGTCTGCCAGGAATTGAGTCCAAGAGACTCGAGGTGCTTCGAAGCTACTATGCTGCCAGAGCAGCAAGCAGCAGACCTATTAGACCACACGAGTCTGCCTTGTTCAGAGCTGCTGATGAAGGAAAGGCAAAGGTGTACACTGTTTTCGGTGGACAGGGTAACATCGAGGAATACTTTGATGAGCTCCGACAAATTTATAAGACATACCCATCTTTCATTGAGGACTTGATCACAGAATCCGCAGAGTTGCTTCAGACCCTCTCCAGAGATCCAAGGGCTGAGAAGCTCTACTCTAAGGGTCTGGATGTTTTGGCTTGGTTGTCAAATGCAGATGCGACCCCAGATCTTGATTACATGGTTTCTGCGCCTGTCAGTTTCCCATTAATCGGTCTTGTTCAGCTCGCGCATTACTCAGTAACTTGTAAAGTGCTCGGTCTTACACCAGGCCAATTCAGAGAGCGCCTTGCCGGAACCACTGGTCACTCCCAGGGTGTTGTCATGGCCGCAGCAATTGCTGCTGCTGACAGCTGGGAGTCATTCGATAAGATTGTTAACTCCTCCCTTACAGTCCTCTTCTGGATCGGTGCCCGCAGTCAGCAGACCTATCCAAGAACCTCTTTGGCTCCAAACATTCTGCAGGACTCCCTCGACAATGGTGAGGGTGTTCCCACCCCCATGTTGAGCATTCGCGACTTGTCTAGAGCCCAAGTCCAGGAACACATCGATGCGACCAACCAATACTTGCCAGAGGATCGCCACATTGCTATTTCGTTGACAAACAGCGCTCGCAACCTTGTGGTGGCTGGTCCACCAATCTCGCTGTACGGTCTTAATTTGCAGCTTCGAAAAGTCAAGGCGCCAACCGGTCTCGACCAGACTCGCATCCCATTCACTGAGCGAAAAGTGCGATTCTCCAACCGTTTCCTCCCAATCACCTCGCCATTCCATAGCAAATATCTCACCGAAGCTACAAAGCACATCGATGAGGACGTCAAGGATATTTCCATCTCCAGCAAGGATTTGGGTCTTCCAGTTTACGATACCAACACCGGCAAGGATATCAGAGAGTCTGTAGATGGAAACATTGTGCCAACTCTTGTCCGCCTCATCACCCAGGAGCCTGTCAACTGGGAGATTGCGACCGTTTTCCCACAAGCAACACACATTGTTGATTTCGGCCCAGGTGGTGTTTCCGGTCTTGGTGTTTTGACCAGCAGAAACAAGGATGGAACTGGTGTACGTGTCATTTTGGGCGGAGCTGTTGAAGGTACCGTGCCAGAAGTTGGCTACAAGCCAGAGCTTTTCGATCGCGATGAGGAGCATGCTGTCAAGTATGCCGTCGATTGGGTTAAGGAGCACGGTCCACGCTTGGTGAGGAACTCTGCTGGCCAGACATTCGTCGACACCAAGATGAGCAGAATTTTGGGTGTCCCACCAGTCATGGTTGCTGGTATGACTCCTTGCACTGTTCCATGGGATTTTGTCGCCGCAACAATGAATGCTGGTTACCAGATTGAGTTGGCTGGAGGTGGATACTACAATGCCAAGACCATGACCGAGGCATTGACCAAGATTGAGAATGCTATTCCTGCTGGACGTGGTATCACCATCAACTTGATCTACGTTAACCCACGTGCCATGCAATGGCAGATTCCTTTGATCGGACAACTTCGAAGCGAGGGTGTACCAATTGAGGGTCTTACCATTGGTGCTGGTGTTCCTTCCATTGAGGTTGCACAGGAGTACATTGAGACTCTTGGTCTCAAGCACATTTCCTTCAAGCCAGGATCTATGGAGGCCATTCAGGCAGTCATCAACATTGCAAAGGCCAATCCGCTCTTCCCAGTTATCCTTCAATGGACCGGTGGACGTGGTGGTGGACATCACTCTTTCGAGGATTTCCATCAGCCAATTCTTCAGATGTACGGCCGCATCCGCCGCAGTGAGAACATTATTCTTGTTGCTGGTTCTGGTTTCGGTGGAGCTGATGATACTTACCCATACATCACCGGTGAATGGTCTGCTAAGTATGGCTACCCACCAATGCCATTTGATGGATGCTTGTTCGGCTCTCGCATGATGACCGCCAAGGAAGCCCACACCAGTAAGAACGCGAAGAAGGCCATTACTGAGGCAGAAGGTCTTGATGACAGTCACTGGGAGAAGACGTACAAGGGTCCAGCTGGTGGAGTCATCACTGTTCGCTCTGAGATGGGTGAGCCAATTCACAAACTTGCCACTCGTGGTGTCAAGTTCTGGGCCGAGATGGATCAGAAGATCTTCAGCTTGCCAAAGGAGAAGCGCGTTCCAGAGCTCAAGAAGAACCGTGATTACATTATCAAGAAGCTCAACGATGACTTCCAGAAGGTTTGGTTCGGTCGCAACAAGGCTGGAGAGACTTGTGATCTCGAGGACATGACTTATGGTGAGGTTGTTCATCGTCTTGTCGACCTCTTGTACGTCAAGCACGAGTCTCGCTGGATTGATAAGTCTTACGTCAAGCTTACTGGAGACTTCATTCGTCGTGTTGAAGAGCGCTTCACCCCAGCTCAGGGTAAGCCATCGTTGTTGCAAAACTACGCCGAGCTTGATGAGCCATTTGCCTGCGTTGAGAAAATCTTGGCTGCCTACCCAGAGGCTGATAAGCAATTGATCAGTGCTCAGGATGTCCAGCACTTCCTCCTTTTGTGCCAGCGCCGCGGTCAGAAGCCAACCACTTTCGTTCCTTCTCTTGACGAGAACTTCGAGTTCTTCTTCAAGAAGGACTCTTTGTGGCAGTCTGAGGATTTGGAGGCTGTCATTGATCAGGATGTTGGAAGAACTTGTATTCTTCAAGGTCCAACTGCTGTCAAGTACTCCAAGATTGTCGATGAGCCAATCAAGGAGATCTTGGACGGTGTTCACAATGGTCACATCAAGAGTCTCACTCAAGACATCTATGGAGGTGACGAGGCCTCCATCCCAGTTCTCGAGTACTTTGGCGGTAAGCTTCTTGAGACCGAGGCCAACGCCAACGTTGAGGGCTTGACTGTTTTGGACGACAACGAGAAGATTACATACCGCCTCTCCTTCTCTCCAAATGCAACTCTCCCAACCACCGAGTCATGGCTCGCACTTCTTGCCGGCCCTAAGCGTTCATGGCGACACGCCCTCTTCACCTCTGAAGTCTTCGTCCAGGGTCAGAAGTTCCAGACCAACCCACTGAAGCGTATCTTTGCCCCAGTCCGTGGTCTCTCTGTGGAGATTATCTCTCCAAATGACCCATCAAAGTCTGTCATCCTTGTCAAGGAGCAGCCAAGACTTGGACACTACGTCACCGTCATTGATGTCCAGCTCAGTGGAAAGAACGAGATCTTGGTCAACATGATCAAGGAGACTACTGCTGTCGGCAAGCCAGTTTCTCTGCCACTCAAGTTTACCTACCACCCAGAGACTGGTTACGCACCAATCCGTGAAGTCATGGAGGATCGTAACGACCGTATTAAGGAGTTCTACTGGCGTGCTTGGTTCGGTGACGAGGTTCTTAACCTTGACGCCCCAGTCACTGAGAAGTTCGATGGTGGAAAGGCAACTGTTACCAGCGAGGCCATCAATGACTTCGTTCACGCCGTCGGAAACACCGGTGAGGCTTTCGTCGACCGTCCAGGAAAGGAGGTTTATGCCCCTATGGATTTCGCTATTGTTGTTGGTTGGAAGGCTATTACTAAGCCAATCTTCCCAAGAACCATTGATGGTGATCTTTTGAAGCTTGTCCATCTCTCCAACGGATTCCGTATGATGCCAGGTGCTGAGCCACTCAAGAAGGGTGATGAGCTCGAGACCACTGCACAAATCAACGCAGTTATCAACCAGTCCTCCGGAAAGATGGTTGAGGTATGCGGTACTATCACCCGTGAGGGTCGCCCAGTCATGGAGGTTACCTCCCAGTTCCTCTACCGCGGTGCTTACACCGACTACGAGAACACCTTCCAGCGTAAGACAGAGACCCCAATGCAAATTCATCTCGGGACTACAAAGGATGTCGCTGTGTTGAGATCCAAGGAGTGGTTTAACCTCGACGAGTCTGACATTGAGTTGTTGGGTCAGACCTTGACCTTCCGTCTCCAGAGTTTGGTTCGCTTCAAGAATGAGACTGTCTTCAGCAGCGTTGAGACCCGAGGTGAGGTTCTTCTGGAGCTTCCAACCAAGGAAATCATCCAGGTTGCCAGCGTTGAGTATGAGGCTGGTGTATCTCACGGAAACCCAGTCATCGACTATCTCCAGCGTCATGGTTCTTCCATCGAGCAGCCAATCAACTTCGAGAATGCCATTCCACTGAACGGCAAGACCCCGTTGACTTTGAAGGCACCTGCTTCCAACGAGACCTACGCTCGTGTCTCTGGCGACTACAACCCAATTCACGTTTCTCGTGTTTTCGCTAGCTACGCCAACTTGCCAGGCACCATCACTCACGGCATGTACTCCAGTGCTGCTGTTCGTAGCTTGGTTGAGACCTGGGCTGCTGAGAATAACGTTGGTCGTGTTCGCAGCTTCCACGCCTCTCTCGTTGGTATGGTTCTTCCTAACGACGATCTTGAGGTTAAGCTTCAGCACGTCGGTATGGTCGCTGGTCGCAAGATCATTAAGATCGAAGCCAGCAACAAGGAGACTGAGGACAAGGTCTTGCTTGGTGAGGCTGAGGTCGAGCAGCCAGTATCTTCTTATGTCTTCACTGGACAGGGTTCGCAAGAACAGGGTATGGGTATGGAGTTGTACGCCAGCAGCCCAGTCGCCAAGGAAGTTTGGGACAGAGCTGACAAGCACTTCATGGACAACTACGGTAAGTCAACATGCATAGCGTCCACCCTCGTTTGTTACTAATTTGCTTAGGTTTCTCCATCACCAACATTGTTAAGAACAACCCCAAGGAGCTTACCATCCACTTCGGTGGACCACGAGGAAAGGCTATTCGTCAGAACTACATGTCGATGACCTTCGAGACTGTTGCTACTGATGGATCCATCAAATCTGAGAAGATCTTCAAGGAGGTTGATGAGAAGACCACTTCTTATACCTACAAGTCTCCAGCTGGTCTTCTTTCTGCCACTCAGTTCACCCAGCCAGCTTTGACCCTTATGGAGAAGGCTTCCTTTGAGGACATGAAGTCTAAGGGCCTTGTCCAGCGTGACAGCAGTTTCGCTGGTCACTCCCTTGGAGAATACTCTGCCCTTGCTGCTCTTGCCGACGTCATGCCAATCGAGTCCCTCGTCTCTGTTGTCTTCTACCGTGGTCTTACTATGCAGGTCGCTGTTGAACGTGATGAGTCTGGACGCTCCAACTACTCCATGTGCGCTGTTAACCCATCCCGTATCTCCAAGACTTTCAACGAGCAAGCTCTTCAATACGTTGTCGAGAACATCTCCGAGTCTACTGGATGGCTTCTTGAGATTGTCAACTACAACATCGCCAACATGCAGTACGTCTGTGCTGGTGACCTCCGCGCCCTTGACACCCTCACCGGTGTTACCAACTACCTCAAGGCTCAGAAGATCGACATTCAGCAGCTCATGCAGACCCTTTCCCTCGAGGACGTTAAGGCCCATCTCGTTGAGATCATTAGCGAGTGTGCCAAGCAGACCGAGGCGAAGCCAACTCCTCTCGAGCTCCAGCGTGGCTTCGCTACCATCCCGCTTAAGGGTATTGATGTGCCCTTCCACTCCACTTTCTTGCGCTCTGGTGTCAAGCCTTTCCGTTCCTTCCTCCTCAAGAAGATCAACAAGACTACAATTGATCCTTCCAAGCTTATCGGAAAGTACATTCCCAACGTCACCGCTCGTCCTTTCGAGCTCACCAAGGAGTACTTCGAGGACGTCTACCGCCTCACCAACTCCCCACGTATCGGTGCTGTCCTCGCCAATTGGGATAAGTACGAGGACCCACAGGTCAACGGCGTCAACGGTGCCCAGGCTTAATCGCTTGCGTATCGACGTGTCTGTAAATGGATAGATGATGGGGAGGATGATAAAAACCTTTTACGTTATTGCAGTTCTTGTCTTTGGTTGATCTTTGGGATGGGAGTTGGGGGTGTACTGAGATACACTTGGTAACTGTTGATGCACATCTTATGATTATTCGTTACTTTTGGCCTTTTCTTTTCGTATGCTTGTATGCTTGTATCAAATTTAGATTATTAGAAAGTTCTTTTTCTCATGGTTCACTCTCTTTGATATGTGATCTGATGGTGCCTGGTTTATTTGTGATGTTTAATCTAGACACAAGCTTAACTAAGAAATCCGCCCTCAAAATAACATTCGAGATACGTATTGCCTTAATGAGAAGTAAGAGAAATATAACGCTGTACTGCTTATGCAAACTGCAAGCAACATCATTCAAAGCAACAACGCATGACACACTTGGAGAGATTCTAAGAGAAAGAAACATGTTGAACTGCAATCGGTTTGAGCAAAGCCACATTGCCAAAGTTTTATGGTCACAGGGTTGAAGTCCTCCTACTGTCAACTCTGCAGACAGGAAAATCCATTCAGCAAAGGTAAATACTGCAAATGCAAAAGTACTTAATTCAAGCGCCATGAATGTTCACGGATGCCACTTCCATTGTCTGAATCCTACCCGAGCCAGTCTAATCAAGTTATGCCTCGATGTATTTTAATCATCGAAAGTTAGTATGCATTAGATGCACAGCATTGACGCACTTCACTGTTACAAGATTACTTTTGTAAAGTCCCTTCCTCGCTATACAGAGCCGTTTTTATCTAACAGTTTTCGAACCAAGGGGGTCAAAATCCCAACCCGAATATTCAAAGTTTATGTTAGATGTTGCATGGTCGTCGAAGTGTTGTAACCTTTGATAAGTTCGGCCCGTTGTCGTTGTTTACTGTTATATATCAAGCTTCGATACCCGAGGCTTATCGGTAAACTGTCGGCCCACCACAAGTACGCAGTATGGCAGGTTCCGGGGCGTGTAAGCCAAAGCTTGTTTTTAAGCCTTCGCAAAACCACCCAAACACGCATTCCAGGACAGCTTAAGTGACCTCCCTATTCTACTCGTACCCCGGTTCGCTTTCGACCTACCGTTACGACGTGCAGCATTTCCCCAACCTCACCTGCATAAATTGCGGGGTACGTATCTGGCATTTTCTCCGCACGGAAGCAAGACGTCCTTTTAGGCATTGCTTTCGGAGTCTTAGCTTTTGGACCTGATCGCGAAATAACCTCACTAAACACCAAACGTCGTTTGGTATTACCAAAGAGTGCATGGTACAACGATTGGCTTGAGATCTGCCGCTTCAAGTACCTGCGTCGGAATCAGATGTGTGACTGATCCTTGGGTTGAACTCTATTTTCAATTGGCACTTGGCATTATCACGGCGATCTCTTCGCCGTTTAGGATTTTATCCCAGCACCCTCGGCGAACAAGTGAGTCGAGTCGTAGCAACAGACCTCGCAAGGTGGGTGTTAAAAGTTGGAAACAGTTGACAGTAGGTCGTTCGTATTCTCCTATCCTGGAAGCTCAGCTTCAGAGACTAGGGGGTTCACTCTATAAAATGTACAAGATAGCCCTCGTTGCCGCTTTTTGCGGAATCACATCAGTCTGGTATTTCGAAATCATGGCACGTTTTGGCTCCGAATCTTTGCAGCTCAAGTCTCTGCTTCTCGCAAGCTTGCTTGGCATTTCTTCTGCAGCTAGCAATGGTTCCTTTGTCACGGGTGGAATTTATGTTGCAAATGCATCGTCTCAATGCACCTCACTGGCATCAACACTGTCACTCCCCAATGTCACAGTGAACTTTGCCAACTATGTGCCTGCAGGCACGAACTTGACATTTGACCAAACAGGCAATTTGTCAACGTGCGCACAGGCCGACATCATTGCTCCTGTCGATCTTTGTCGTGTAGCTATGAAGGTTGAGACATCAAACATCTCAGAGATTACCCTTGAGGCCTGGCTGCCAAGTAACTGGACTGGACGATTTCTCAGCACCGGCAACGGAGGTACTGGTGGCTGCATCCAATATGTGGACGTTGCGTATGCTGCTGAACTTGGATTTGCGGCCGTCGGTGCCAACAACGGTCACAATGGAACATCTGGCGGCGCTTTTTATCACAACACTGAGATCTTAGCGGATTTTGCTTACCGCAGTATGCATACTGGTGTTGTGGTTGGAAAACAGGTTAGCCAGAGTTTCTACGGACAATCCCACAAGAAAAGCTATTACCTGGGATGCTCGACGGGAGGACGACAGGGATTCAAGTCGGCTCAAGATTACCCGGATGACTTCGATGGTATTGTTGCCGGTGCTCCAGCTCTCGCTTTCGCAAACCTTAGTAGTTGGTCCGGCCATTTCTATACTATTCTCGGTACTAGCAATGCCTCGACCTACGTTTCGACAGACCTGTGGGATGTCATCCACGAGGAGATCTTGAACCAGTGCGATGCTATAGACGGTGTGGTTGATGGCATTGTTGAAGATCCTCAGCTTTGCGTATTCAGACCAGAAGCTTTGCAATGCGCACCCGGAAACTCGACAAACTGCTTGACCAGTGACCAGGTCGTTGCTGTAAGACAGGTTTTCGCGCCGTACTATGGTGTCGATGGAGAATTGATCTACCCAGAAATGCAGGTTGGATCTGAATCTATCGCAAAACTTCTCTACTACAATGGAGAAAGTTTCACTTACACAAATGACTGGATGAGATACGCTGTATACCGTAAGTTTCAATACTTTGCAACTATAGACCTTGTTGACCTTCTTTAGAAAACCCTGATTGGGACCCCGCAACCCTGAATTCTGAGGATGCTGCATATGCTTCAGAGCAGAATCCATACAATATCCAGACTTGGGACGACCTGACTGCCTTCAACGCTAGTGGTGGAAAGATTTGTGAGTTAACCCGGTTACATAATATAAAGTGCGTTACTGATTTGGAAACTAGTGCATTATCACGGACAGATGGACGCTATCATTTCATCTGCCAATAGTCCACGTTACTACAACCATATCTCCAGCATCATGGGACTTCCTTCATCCTCCCTCGATGATTTTTACCGTTTCTTCCGTATCGCTGGAATGGGACATTGTTCTGGTGGAGACGGAGCGTGGCAAATTGGTCAAACTTCTGCTGGTGCTGCCGGCACTCCTCTCGATGCTCAGAACAATGTATTGTTGAGAATGGTCGACTGGGTTGAGAATGGTGCGGCTCCCGAGTCGCTCACCGGCACAAAGTTTATCAACGATACCACTAGCGCTGGAGTCGCTTTTGTGAGACAGCACTGCAAGTACCCTCTGAGAAACACTTGTATTGATCCAGACAACTACGAGAAGCCAGAGAGTTGGAAGTGTGTTTGAGTAAAGGAGCAAAAAGAATAATGGTAAAATGACAGGGGTAAGTTTAGTTTGTACAATTATGTCAATATATCAATAGCAATATTTTTCACAAATACCATTACCATTTAGTCTATCACTTATCGAAACCGATGATCATCTACAACCTATCCCACTTCTGTTGAACTAGGCTCGGAGTTGAGCGGTTATTTTGACTTTGTTTATCGACTGCTACTATTTGAACTAGTAAGCTATTGTCGTTGCCTACATCAAGAACAAACCTATATCTGACTCCGCTCAGTGGCTTTCAAGTCAATATGTCGGACGAATCGATAGGTCCTATTTTGCCGAGCACCTCGCAACTTCATCAGGAGAATCTAAGGTTTGCAGGGTCCATAAAATTAGGACGGGCCGAGCCCTGGTGACGAAGCACAGTACACTTTTCAAGACAGAAACCAACACGACAAAACATTCCTTCTCGCACACTTCTCCATAGTAATGTACCAAAACAGAGGAAAGCAGGTCTTGAGCCACAATGTGTTGAACATCCTTATATCCCGCATCAACTTGTGCTGGGACAACTCCCGAAGTTGAGCAGCTGGAGTTACGACAACTTCGTATATCGTATTCTAAATTCCACCGGTTTTTGCCCAGTTTGAAAAGGATGGCTGTGCCATTGTTGTACGATTTATTCATGAATATGATTCGTAGGCTTGCGAGTGCCTGTCGATAAGAATCTTTTAAGGTTCCTGGATGGCGCCGTGCGGACGGGTCAGACCACGATATTCGTATCTCTAAACTTTCAGTAGTTTGGTAAAGACTTGCTAACTGCGCTTATCTCATGATTTTGATATTTCCCTTCGTCTCGGTCAATAGGTGTGATATTGTTTTTATACTCTGCGTTGGTGATCTCATGGGATTTGAAATTTATCCTTTTGTTCAATGACTCATATTACTTTTAGAAAGCCTGATCAGCATGCTGAGGTATCCTACGTCCAAACACATCCAAATACATTATGATTGCTGATATTAGTACTTTCGAGCTCTTAGGTTTGTATGACTACTGCGCTGCATAACGTTTTTGGTCTTAGTAACCTCATAACACATCGATTGAAGACAAGTGCAAACCCACCTCCAAAGTACTTGAGATGTATGCATCTAGGAAGTCCAGAACGAATAGATTAGATTAGATTAGATTATTTTTATTATAGATAAATCGCAAATGGAATGTGTTGATTTTAGAATCGAACACCGACATGTAAGTTACTGTGTATATATACTAAATACGTAAAAGGACCCTACGCAGTATATCAACAGTTCCAGATATACGATTACAACACGCACCTCAATATATAGTTCAATATGTTTCGATACGCGACATACCTTACCTGCGTATAATATTTTATGTAACCATTTTGAGCGTTGAGGCTTGATAATCACGTGATATTTCTTAGCACCTCGCGCGCGCATGTTCGATCGCGTCGCATTCAGTGTACAGCCATACAGCCTCGTCTATTACGCAGGACACAACCTCATAGATCAACAGAGCTACCGCAGCTATGCCTCCGTAAGTCAAATCTGATGCTTGAATCAAACTTAGACTGACCTTTCATGCGCAGTTTCAAAGATGAACACATTTTAGTACGCACACCCACCCATTGCACCGCGCGTATCGCGAATGCTAATCAGTTCAACTCTAGATAATTGCTCCAGGTAGTCAGTGGACACTTGCACAACTGGGTCTGCCTGAATCATTCACACCAGCCAAGTCGAAATTTCGAACTCGTGTATTCCCTGCGCTTGAGAGAGGCCGCTTCGAACCATATAAGATTCGCGAATTGCCTCAAAAGAACAAGCAGGCTGAAAATGGAGCTGATGTCGAGATGGGAGGAACAACAGAGGGAGCGCCGAAGGCAGATGATGAAGATGACGACGTGCAATACGAAGAGGACCTGGAATCTGATGAGGGCGCTATCTATCCGCTGACGCGTGAGTCCTTATAACGAGTTGCCAAAGCCAAATACTAATAGAACCACAGAGGGTCGCATCACCAACCTCCCAGCCTTCCTAGCTCTCCTCAACCACATTCACAACGTTCTCAGCCCTACCTTACATACTCCAATTCTCTTGATTTCTCAGCCAGCATGGACTGCACAGGACCACGAGAACCTTACACAATTTTTCTTCGAAAAGTTCAAGACCCCTGCATTTTGCATAATGGATTCTGCACTAGCCACTGCGTATGCAATGGGCTTGTCTTCCGCAACCGTCATTGACGTTGGGTACCAGAAAGGTTTGTGACATATACCGCCCGCAATGCGACACAATCTAACCGTTTTACAGTCGATATTACAGCTGTCAGCGAATATATGCCTGCTAGTGTTGGCCGAACCATTGCTCTACCAAATGCTGGTGGAGATGCAATGACGGAGCAGCTTTTCAAGCTTCTTGGACCGAAAGGCTGGACTCTGGAGATGTGCGAGCAATTAAAGAAGAGTCATATTTGTGAGGTCTTGGCTGCTGGTGTCCCACTTCCAGGCACAGGCGAAACGCAACAACTGCCAAGCAATCCTGCTGCTGCCGCATCAACTGGGGCGACGTCCTCCGGTCCTGATGCTCCTATTACTGATGCTCCTCGAGGACCCGATGTAGATGTCGGGGATGACGACGACAATGCCGCGGACAAGACCATTGAAGATGATGGTGTCTTGGATGTTGCAAGTATTGGTAAGGATAGTATTTTTTCCATATGACTTCCTAGCTAACGTATTTTCAGTTACTTCTGGCAAGACTGCCGAATTCCTTGCTGCTCAAGAAAAGAAGAAGCAGGAGAAAGCTACAGCACGAAAACTGGCTAAGGATGCAAAAGATGCTGCTGAAGCAGCTAAACCTATCAGGCTTCCAAACTCAAAGCGACCTGTTGCCAAATTCTGGTTTGAGGAGCGCAAGGCTGTGCAGCCAGAAGAGTTGAACACAAACGCTAAGCGAGCTTCTGATGACGAGGCGGCAGCCGAACCAAAGCGACAGAAGACCCCGGAGCTTCAAGCTCCTCCTGCTCAAATAGAAGGTACGGCTGATGTTCCGGCTGAGACGGCTGCAGTCACAGCGGATGGTACTGCTGCACCTGCATCTGATACTGCTACTGCTACTGCTACTATTAACGTTCCTGTCCCTGCTCCCGCTCCAGTGGATCCTTCTGTGCCAGTCGATGATCAAGCAGCGCGTCGTGAACAAGTTAAGGCTGCGAGACGGGAAGAAAGAAGAAAAGACCGTGAAGGACATATCCCGGGAATCGCGAGAAAGGAGATTGAAGTTGGCACAGAGAGATTCCAGGCTGCCTCAGCAGTTCTTGATGTCATTGCGGACGCTGTGCATCGCACAATCTTATCAGTTGACGACGTGAGCAAGCGTGGTGAACTTTGGGATTCTCTGATCATTGTTGGCAATGGAAGCCGCATACGTGGCTTTAAGGATGCTCTGCTTTCGACGCTCACCAGCCGTTATCTTATTTCTCCCAGCAATCTGACTATGTTCACTTCTGAGCTGCCCTCTAATCTCTCCACCCCTACCGGCACGGGCGCCAATACTCCCCAGAGAGATTTCCCATTTGGTACACAGCCACCAACTGGCTCTTCTGTTAACCCTCTCCTTCTCGCTGCGACTACAGCATCGAATCCTACGGGCAATACTAACTTGTCAGTAACTTCATATGCTGCACACCAGAACGGCCATCATAGCTCTCACCACAGTCAATCTCCATCATCGATCAAGATTGTCAAGGCTCCAGAATACTTCCCTGAATGGAAGGAAAGTGGCATGGAAGAGGCCGTTTTCCTTGGTGTATGTACTGCATACAATTATCAAAAACGATATCCAGCTAACGGTCAATCTAGGCACAAATCGCTGCAAAAGTCATTTTTGTCGTCGATGGTGGCGCCTCTGGTGGCTTTATGACCAGAAATTCTGTAAGTTGTTCCTGTCCAGACATATAGATGCTGCTTCTAACCTTCTAATAGTACAACGAAGATGGTCCAAGCGGCATCCATCAGGTTGGTCTGAGCTACTAAAGTTGTGAAGATAGATGAGGCAAGCATAATGGTATGACGTATAGGAGTAGTGAGCTGAATTTGAGGCGTTCTGGTGGGAAAAGGGGAGCTGGGCCTGTGATACCTCGTATATTTGCGCCATTCATAGAAGTAGATATACCTTGGAATACTTCTATATTGCTTTGTGCTTGCATTATGTTCACGGACTATATCTCAATATGACTTCATCCATCCAGAACTCTGGGTGTAAGTAAATCAGAACCGACGGGCTATTACGGTGCGCTCGATCGTCAATATGTAGTCAACCAATAATAATTTATGGAGTCTCAAGAGGAACCAAGTATTGCCTTGAGCAACTCTTACCAATAGGCGGCAGCAGAAATCATGCTCGCTTGCTCCTCGCGTTCAAGTACACTGGCTTCAACCGTTGGTAGAGGATTTAGTCGAGCTGACGAAACGCTTTTCTATCCGATAGCTTATGGTACTGCTTCAACTGAGACAACAAGAAGACTGCCAAAGGCGTTCCCAAGGCGCGAACTTGCAGAGTTGACACGTAGCAGTCTTTCGTTCTCACACTTAAGGATTTCGGACCATGAGTAACACTAGTCAGAAATCATAGTTAGTTCTGATACTCCATGCACGACAGTTCTTCAAGCTGGCTAACCATATACGTAGCCCTGAATCTGTCAAAGATAGTGATCCATAACCATATATTTTGCCACACCCGAATGTTTTGATGTTGACGCATGAATAAGGATGGGTTTAAAAACTACTTGAAGCATCAAGAAATCAGTTATGTGTAGAATAAAATAATGTGTACATCTCAGTCTTTAACTATATATGAGATGTGCCATTCATGTATCTCTAAACTAATAGTATAGTATAGTTTATGTGTTATCATCCTCCTTGGTCTGGAGCATCCTCTGATTCTACTTCTAATTGGCGGTCGGGCAATCTCAAGCTGCCTTACCATTGACCACAGCAACTTCTCCCACACCATCACCCTTACCGTCAGTGGTTGCACCATTTACCACATGTCCGTTCACCTTTTCACCCGAAAGTACCTCCTCAGCCGTGCTCACCAAGATATCGAACGCCTTTCTAATGTTCTTCTCCTCCGCCAGCGGATTCGAAGATACAACTCTGATAGCATATATGCCACAGAGCACACTACTAGTGATGTAGATCTCTCCTCTGCTATTAATCAATTCATAAACTTCCTTTGTGAGTTTGTTTTGCTCTTCCTTCCCGCCACTCTTTGGAACGACATTGAAAACCGTTAAGGCGAAGTTTGGTCCTTCGAGAATATTAAACAAATCCTTTCGTCCCTGCATCAACTCAAAAAATATGTCCCCAAGTGCAATGTGCTTTCTAATGTGTGCCTGAAGCCCCTTAACACCATATGTCCTCAATACAAACCAGATCTTGAGGGATCTAAATCTACGCCCCAATGGAATCTGCCAGTCACGGTAGTCGGTAACTAATCCACTTTCGCTGAATTCGTTGCGGAGATAGCTGGGCGTAATGCTCAGAGCATCGATGAGGTCCTTTCTCTTCTTTATCCACAAACAGGATGCATCGAAGTTTGTGAGTAGCCATTTGTGCATATTCATGTTGAAGGAGTGGAAATGCTCAAAATGCTTGGTATGATGTTGGTATTCAGGGCAAACAAGAGCAGCACCGGCATATGCAGCATCAACATGCACCCAGACCTCGCCTGGAGTATTAGGGGCATTGTGAGCAGCGAGGACAGATGTAATAGCACCGAAATCATCGACAGCACATGTGCCAGTAGTTCCGAGAGTGACAGTCAAATAAAACGGTTCCAGCCCCTTAGCCTTACACTCGTCGATCGTTTTCTGAAGCTCCGGTCCAGTCATAGCAAAGTTGTTCTCAACGGTGGTAGATACGGAGCGGTAGCGGACACCTGCGATTTGTGCAGCCTTCTGCGTACTGCTGTGTGCCATCTCAGAGCCCAAAGCAACAAGCTTACTTCTCATGTGCATCATGGCATCCTCCCACTCCTCGCTGCCCTCCTCCAAATGCGCCAATGTCTCCCGCAAGTACTTATCGCGCGCCGCAACCATCACTGTAACAATTGCTTCTGACGCACTGCCTTGTATGACTCCACCACCCTCTCCAGAGGACAAATAACATTGTGGAAGCGCAAGGACATTACACATCCAATCCATGACTATAGTTTCGAGTTCGGTGACCGCTGGACTGCAAATCCAATTGAATGCCGGAGCTGTGAAGGCAGCGGAGTAGAGCTCTCCGAGCATGCCTGGATAGGTCGATGAAGCAGGGAAGAAAGCCATAAAATTCGGCGATTGCCAATGTGTAAGGCCTGGTATAATCTTCGACTCGATGTCCTTTTGGATATCAGACCAAGACTCGCCATCTTGAGGAGGAGCCGTAGGGAGGAGCTTCTTAAGATAACCTGGCTCGACATTGGCGACTACTCGGCGGTCTTCGATAGTATCATAGTAATTTACAACTATACTGGTTAGCTAAGCACTTCAACTAGAGGTCAATTGGCACATACTTTCGTCAATAGCTGAGGAAGCAGCTTCTCGGAATTGTTTGGAGTCCATGTTGGTGCAATGAGAATTGGTTGAGAACGAGCGCGAGTTGATCAGTTTAGTCTTGTTTGAACGCCCGAGAAACATATAATTTTATTTACAAATCGCCAGAGGAAAGATTGGTAGCTTCTGTACATAAATTGACTTCCTCCCACTCCAGTATCTCAGAAGCGGTTCCGATGCGCCCTCCGCTCAACGAGGTCCCATAAAATGTAGTGGCGGCGGAACGTGTTCCGTTTCCGAAGACGAAAGCAATGCCGCTTCCGAACGGCGGCTTATATCGACGGTGTGCGGATAAGAGTTAGATGGTCGTCGCAAAGGTTACATCGATCTTTAATATTTCTCTCGGATGAAATATTTAGAGATATTTATATTCTAAGCTTACGTAGAACAGGCTAGGATTGTGCATCTGTTATTCATAGTCATGGAGGTTCTGATAACTGATTCATGATCTCCAAGAATAACTCATATTCTATTCTAAAAACTCCAAGTTCGGAAACACTGGAGCTCGAACATATACAAATCCGATAACAACGAACTAATAACTTATGCGGGCGAGATTTTAGACAGTGATTTACCATCGTTATAACTGCCGACAGATGATCCGACATTTGCAAGATAACATCGGGAATAATATACATTGTATTGTTGCTAAATAGGCACCTCATCATAGATATTGCACAAGGCAACTAACTCTATGAAAACACCGGGAACCATGCACATTGTTCAGATATGTCAAGTCGTAAAAATTGTATCAAACTTCATTTTTAGCTGAACGCAACTCATGTATCATTCATTATCATCCCAGGTTCCAACGCTCATCATAACATTAGGGGGTATATCCGTCATCAGTCATCGCCTTTCATGCGCCTCAGTCTTCTTTCCAGTATCTGCTCCAGAAGTTGTGGCGGTACCGTTGCCAGCTGGGGCTGACTGTGTGCTTGGAGTGGTTGCGCCACCAGAATCACTTGGGCCTGCAGCACCGATCAAGGGGTCATCATCAAGCTCGACGACTCTGCCCTCACTATCCACTATGCTCTCTTTTAGAAGTCGGACCTCCCGACCACGCTTGTGGCAATACCAGAATACAAATAGTAGCACTGTATCTCTGTCAGCGGTTGATCAGATAAAACAAGACAAGACCTACCGAAAAGTCCCAAGGACAACAAGACATTTGTGCCCATGAAAGCGGGCCATCTGAGTTTCAACGCATTCATGATGGCCTTCAGCATACTAGCAACAGCACCTGGCTTCGTAACCAGATCTTTCAAGCTTGTAGGCTTAATGAAGTTCATTGCTGCCGCTTTCAATCCTCCTCCTCCACTTGCACTAGCTGCTGCAAAACTGCTACCACCGCCATTTAGAGCCTGAGCTTCTGCGGCAACAGCCAACAATTCTGGAGCCAACGTAGTTGTGAGCTTATTTGGCAATTGTGTAATCAACTTCTGGAGAAAAGATGGCAAAGAATCGTAGCTCTTAGCAAGTGTGCCCTGAGAATCCTCAATAAGGCCAACAAGATCGTCATAGGCTGTCGGTACACCGTTGACAAGATCTTTCAGAATAACGGTGAACTTCTGGACGAGAACTTGAGATTCTTTGGAGATTGAGAAAGCGCGGTTATTGACAGCCGAGAGATTAAGATCATCGAGAACAGCATTGATATCGACTTCTTCTTTATCAACTTCCTTAGCAGGTACATTAGGGTTTGTTGGGTCGAGGCCATCATCGTGCTTCTTTCCCTACTAGATATCAGCTTTATCGAAAGACACAGCCCGAAGATTTACATACCTTCCTCGTAGTCACACGTGTGATGAATGAGAACCGGTTGTTCTTTTTCTTTTCGCCTTTATCGTTCTCTGTGACCTTTTCTTTGCCCTTTCCCTTGTCTGTGCTGTTTGTCTTCCTAACTTCTTGCGCTGGTTTCTCAGTGTCATCGGCCTCATGCAAAACCATTTGTGCCTGGTTTCCCGTCGAGTCACCGACCTCAGGGTTCAAGAGGTATGAACGCTCAGGAAGTGGAGGTGGAACATCTTCTGAACTGACAATGCGCTCAAGGAAATTCTCATCCTCCTCGGTGAGAAGTGGCGATGGGCCATCTGTGGGAGTTGGGGCTGGTGGCGGAGTCTGGGTTTTTGTTTGCGTGGCTTTGGCAGCTTGGCGTTGTTTGACCTTCTTGTAAGTGAAGTATTCCAACATGTTGCGAACAACTCAGTGTGTTGATGGATTGAATGATTGAAAAGAAAAACTCAAGTCGTGTTGATAAGAGATGTCAAATATTGTTTCAGGATTGTTGGGAGGATGAAGGAGCGAGGCAAATTCAATTCATGGTATGCTCAGCTTGTGAATGTTACTCCAAGTGATGACAGCCCAGCCTTTGTGCTGCTCAACGTCATATGCCACACGACCCTGGAATTCCTGATGTTAGCGGTGGCGGTGCAGGCTTGTTGATAAGTTATCCTGTAGCACTGACTCCTCGCTACTAAACCAAGCTTTCTGGCAGATCTCACTGGTCCCACAGTCCGTCAACCTCCACAATTTGGATGTGGCTGAAGCTGTACCTGCAATTAATCACTTGCTACTGCATATGATTTTCAGATGGAAAAAAAGCTTTCGCAATCTACGGACGCTCATGATAAGTTTGCCAGTGCTGATGGTGGCTGAATGTGGGGAGTAGATGGCCGGATATCATTCAATATCAGGACATGTGTAACTAGGTCCTATAGAAGGCATAAGGAATCTGTTGAAATTCCCTAACTCCCTACCGAGTAGTGGGCAGAATCATTTGCTTCTTCACCAATCACCCATCCTGAGTGAAACCCATGCGTCTAAATGAGTTATTGTCAAACCAAGCATATGCTCTTGTCGTTCATGGTCTCATTATAGGATGGTCTTCTGTCGAATACCAAAAAAATTGCTGCTTATTTCATGGCTCGTATCATGAACCTTTGACGAGAGCATATTCGTTGACAAGACTAACTTCGGTCGATAGTGACCAAGAGGTCTTTGGTTCACAATGGTTTGACGCGAGTAAAGGTGATCAGGAACATCCTCAAGTCGTGTTAATTCGGCAGGGTTTTGCACTGTGAAGTTGGTGAAAGTTGCTGCGAGAATGTGTTTTGCTTCGTAGAAAAGTGGCAGTGCTATGCGCAAGCAAAGGTTGAATGAATGGACGATTCAAATCGCCACGATTGCTAACATGAACATCTTCATCTAGAATCGTGTGTCGTGCTTGGAAAAGTTGTATAATTCTGTAGATGCTTTGTTCAAGTTGAGCGGGATGACACCAGGCAGCTCGAAATGTTGGAATGCTCATGATACCTTCAATCAGGTGCTGGGCAGAATGATATGCTGGTGTGGGATCATGGATAAATATAGCCTCGATCCAAACATCGAATATGCTGTTTTGTTTTGATAGAAAGTAACGTATTATTTTGCTATAGAGCTACGACTTGAGTTCTGCATCAAATGAAATTCCTCCATTCTTCATCGATAAGGTTTTCGACCTGACAACTTGTTGAGTGATTCGCAAACGCTGAACAAAGTGGAGGTCGTAGCGCTTCTCTGTTTCGAAGTATTTAGTCGCTAGTGATCTCAACCACCGTCTTGTCTACAAGATATTAGTCCGGTGTTTCTGACGGTGTCAATCAATCGTAACATCGGACTTACAAAAAGCGACATGATCCTTGATGTTCGAAGCCTTTTCCTTCGGATCTGGATAGTACCATGCCGCATCCTTGAGCTCGGTCTCTGCTAGCACATTAATATGTCAGACAAACCTCAAAAGATTCTGACACTGACTGTCGAGCGTTATGTTGTAGTAGGAAGCGTCACCCTTCCATGGGCAGTGTGTTGATGAGTTGGACTTCGACAGAACCTTGGAATCTACAGAACTGCTATATCTTAGCACCTGGGAATTCCAGATATATTCCGGATCTCACTCTGGTGGGAACTGATCGCTGTTAGTAATTCAATCCCAAATTTCACCTTCCTTCAGCAGAGCTCCATACGTAAATATTGCCTTCAACGACTTCATATTTGTCTGTCTCGGCGATTGTACGGCCGGCGACGACAGCTTTAGCATGACCCATGTTGTTTTTGTGTTGTTTAAAGAGGAGTTTGAATTTTGTATAAAATTGCAAAGTGTCCAGGAGATTGATTCACTTAGAATGAATTGCAAAGAGCATTCAGCGTGCATTTAAGTCATAGGTCGTACGATTACATATCATAGTTCAATCAATAAATGGTAAAGTAAGTTCCCTTGCTTAGTTTCGTCTAGTGAGACTTTTGGCTATGACGAAGATCCCCCGCATTCGTGGTGCAGGAATGATGTTGCTTGGATTGATATGTTTGTCAGCATGCAATGGCGCAGCACAATTATACTGCTCATAAAATAATTGCGATTTATTGGAAGACAGTGTCTTTGTAAGATCTGATTACGTGTAGCATATACGTAATAAAATGGCAAACATTTCTATTGTAGTATGTCGCTGGACTCGTTGTGAGTTGATTGCTCTCTAATGCATTCAATTCCGGGTAAAGATTCCCAATCTCCAGCTTTAAACATGAACTATATGAGATTTTGATTATGAATGATAAGCCCTTGAGAAAGTCTGCCCACATCACCACAAGTTCACCCGATGGACTTTCCCTCGTCCCCCAATAGATGGTTAGAGGATGTGACCGTGATTGAAGGTATCTCACTTAGTTGTTCAACCCATTGTTCAATCAACGTCGGTAATTTCAGTGCTTGCAGGGGTACACCGAAGCCCTTTGATATATCAAAGTAGTGATACACATGAGGCAGAAAAGAATTCTCGAGCTGTATATCCTTGTTCTGTTGGGCATGTTTGATGCATCGGAAACAAGTGGTCAGTATGTATCGGAGATACTCTTTTCTGCGCTCTTTGCTAATCAGCTGACGCCCGCATTCGAGCCAAAAAGGGTGGAATTCAAGGTCTGATGTCTTTTCCCCACGCGTGCAAAATGAGACCTTCTCTAATTCCGATAGTGCTGTCAAGACCTCTTCTTCATCATTCAAACTAGAGTCATTGTCCCCTTCTAATTTTGGGAGATCACTGACACCCGATCGCGAGAAGAAGAAGTCACGGAAATCGACAACACTACTTTTTGCTTGCAAGTGGCTGATCAAGAGCATCAAATGCCAGGCGCTGTTCTTCCCTTTCTGCTCCAGTCTGTGTTTGGAGGTTTGGAAGGTTTCTAATATAGAACGACCGCCACTGGGTTCGTACATTAAGAAGCTCTTGATACGAGTCCTGTCGTGACTATCACATATTTCTAAGAAAGCCCGGCCTGGAAGCTTTGAGCGCAAAGAGAGAACTTCTCGCATATACTTCACCGCCTGTGAAGCAATTAATGGGTGCCCGTTAACACGGTTTGCAATCTGATGAAGGATCTGTGAATCGTTGAGATCACCATGCTCCTGTTCGCCATGCGCAGCGCACTCTGACTTGATAATCTTAACAATTTCCTCTTCTGATAGAGGAGATAGTAGGACACGGGGCTGGATTCGTGGTCCGGGTCGCTCTAAGTGAGGATTTCGAGATGAGTACAACACTAGTCTTGAATTTCGCGGAAATGCCTCGCGTATAGATTCGCTGTTACCCAAACCATCAAGATCATCCAGAATGATGAGAGAGTTTTGGTTCCTCTCTCCTTCTAGCCAGATCTTAAACTCGCTTGTTCTTTGATGAGGCTTCATCATCTGCCAGTCGCTGACGAAATCTCGGGGTGCAATACTCCGTTCGGCGAGGATCTCAGGTCCAATACGTAAAGCCGCTTCCTCATACGCTTTACCGAGCGACACTTGATCGGTAGCCGAAAAGTAAAAAACCTTTCTTCGACCGTGATTCAGACGTGCTATTTCATATAGCAGCTCGGTTTTACTAAACGTCATTAATTGCTGTGTGTGATTTCCTTCCGTGAGGATGTATAGTTGGTATTTTATACGAAATCAGATACGTACCCAATGCCTCCTATCCCAGTAATAGCAACCGTAACAGAACCCAGGTTTTGTTGGTTCCGCAAATATCTATCAACAGTAACGATCTCTTCGTCTCGACCCACAAGTTCGGATTGCTCTTGAAAAGGCATAGGCAAGCCCTCATAGCAAGCTCCTACAGGATAGAATGGGGCGTTTTGTGGAGGCTCCGAAACAGATCGAATCTAAGTTGTCTGTTGTTAGTTTCAATCACTTTACAGTTCGCTGAAGCCATTTATATGGGAGACAACTATATTTCATACATAAAGCTTTGATTGTAAAGATTCTTCCGACGTCCTAATTATGGGTGATATATCGTTCTTGATATTCAGTTGAACTAAAGCAAGTTCATTGACTACAAGAGTAAAGTTTGGGTCATAACGTGAACCAAACTTGCACATCATACGGTGATCAACATCGTACATTGGAGTAGCTGTCACCTCAAGAAGCCCAGCGGAATCACTTGGCACAACCTTAAATGATTTGACGTTAGCAAAAAACGTTTAACTGTGTTTCGTAGGTCCTACTTACAAGTCTGTTCTTCCCCTTTGCTTTCATCATCTTCGTCTCACACAAACAACGGAATGACAGCCTTGGTTTTATCATGTCAAATCGCTCTTTGTTATCAACCGAATTAGTGTTGAAAGAACGAAAGTTGTTTATGATTGCTTCTCGTCGAAGTCCAAACAATATGTCTGAACAAGTGACAATGAAATCATTCCAGTCTGCTTCCGTAGTCCCCGAGTGAGGGGTTCCAAGAAACAGTTGACCGCATCGATGAAGGATCATGTTCGGAGTTTCCGATGGATGTTCATTCAACCGCACCATCGCCTAATTGGTCAGCGCGATTACTATACTCTGGCACATGTTCTATACTTCTCTGACTACAAGACCCCCTAATGAATAACCTATGAAGATTATGGGCCGATCCTTCAGCTAATCCCATAATTAATCGACCTGTGGGTACTAGGGTGAATGAGGTTGGACTTACTCCCTTCCGAACACTCGAGACCTGCTGGAGCAAAAACATAGCCCATTGTTTGATCCCCATCTCAGTTCTTCGGTCCAGCAGTTGAGAGTTATAACCAAAAGTCATAATTCGGGCATTCTTATGCTCAGAGGTTGGAAGTAAGTCCCGTAACCACATATCATCTCCTTTAGCCCATGTCTCAAAGGCGTTCCCATTCATTCCATGTACAGCACATATACTATGGTAAGTCAGTACATGCATGTCATGATGAATCAAATAACACACTCTACATCGGCACTTGAAGGCGAATGTAATACAGTCACTCCCTCGAATTTGTCATCGAACTCCCAGCTTTTATGGGTTGCTCTCAAAGCTCTGTCCTTATGATCCTTATCCTGAAAAGTGACAGTACCGTCCATAGAAGCTCGGTCAACATGTGTAGCCAGACTGGTTTTGACTACAGGTGATACTTGCGAATTTGACGATGATGAGAACCATCTCTTTTTAGGTTCGTTGACCAAAGCTCTAAGCTCAAGCGTAAATTGTTCTTCAGCCGTTCCGCAAGGGATATTTCTCACTCGGAGCGTCTGATTGGTCGTTGACATGATAGAACCATTTGGCCTTAAAAGGGAATTTGAGAGAGAGTTGTTCTAAAGAGAGGTATGCATAGACAACCATTTCTCGTTTTTAATGCCATATACTGGTGTAAGGTTAGGCTGACGTGGGGGCTGCAAATCTCAGCTATGAATGAACAGGGATATGTGAAGCATCAGCCTCGGCTGTGCGACATGTACGACATGTAAACCTATCACAGTTCAACTGACCCATTTGTAATATGCAGAACTAATGCAAATTGTGATATCTTAAGAGAGTTCTAGGTAGTATATGTTGGATACGACTAGCCTTGCAGACATTATAGTCACGCCAGTCTCTTCGTCCTTTCAATTTCATCATTCTACTCAACAACATGGCTCATCCCTAGATTTCTGTCTTCCACACAAGAACGTCGTATGTTTGTATGGAAATTAAAGTAAGAACGTTTTTTAGACTTGTGGAGAACTTCTGTATATTAATCGAATATTTTCAAATAGTGCTATGGATAACCTTAGGCTTTACCGTTTGATCAGCCTAATAAGCTGTACCACGGTACCTGTCAGAATACTTACGCGCGGATTTCAAAGGCTCCCTGAATGGAGTGCAGATGGCGAGCTGATAGACAGGATTCCATCAGCTTCGATGGTTTTTCCTTGGCTTTCCAAGCTCTTTGGCGACATGCCCTTCCAAGAAGGAGTAGAATTACATTCTCAAATCTGCTCATTCCTTCGCAGTGCCTCGAATATCGCCTTAAGAGGTTCAATATCAGATGCACATATCTATATGGCCAAAGATAAGTGTGAGGAAGTTTTAGGTGCTATGTCGGAGTTTGATCCAGACAAGATTTTGTTCGAGATTCTAAGTCTTGCTGTTCATGGATTTCCGGACCCCCAGACTGAGATAGCTCCCGGACTGGAGGAGCAGTATTGGCCAATTGTCAAATCTACATGTCTTCCATTTCTTGAGAGGGTTGGTTTTGATAATATCCTATACTATTGTAGAGGTTCAAATGACGATGATAACTCTTTGTAAGCATGAAATCCTTATTCATTAATATCTTCATACTAAGATTTCAAAGATCATCACAGCTTGACTATCTTGTTGCACTTTGGAGCTTTCTTCAAAGAGTCATAAGAACGTACCATGAAGCACTCTCAAATGAAATCCGACACTTGGAAAATCAATTAGACGCATATCTCTTCTCAATTAAGCCGGAAAATCACCTCCGAACAATCAAATATCTCCGTATCTCAGGAACTGTCACAGAATCTTTTAGGCAAAATGGTTCTCGAGGCTCTAGTCATAACCTTAAGCGGAATCAAAGCAAGAACGAGCCTCGTATCAATGCGATGGTAGGCATGGCAATTCTTCAAGGAGGCCAACATGCGCCACCTCTGAGAAGTGCTTGGGACCCCACTCTCTGGATGCCGCTAGAGAACGATGTTTGGTCTTCTTTTGAAAGATATGTGTTTATTTTGGCACGTGGACAATGTTCACCCTGCAAAACAGAAGAATTACCATTACAAACGGAGGTCCTTATTGCATTCAGAATGTCTCAGTATGGCCAATTTGCCGTGGCCAAAGAAATATTACTCAGAAGAATCCCAGAAGTGCAAAAGCGATATGGAAATGGGTCTGCAGAGTTCATTACTTGCGGCATAGAGCTCGTGCATGACTGCAATTTTCTGGCAGATTCAAAACTGGCAGAAACATGGGTGAAGCATATATCTATCTGTGCGTCGCCATATCTGGAGCTTGACTCTAAAACATATGCTGCATCTGAGTTCAATCTCTGCATTGCAGGTGTTGATGCAAAGATAATACAAGGTCAATATCATCTTGCATCAAGAGAGCTTCAAAGATTGCTGGCCCTTGAAGGTCTTCCAGGCCGGCACGTTCTTATCGTAGCACTCCGGCTGCTGAAATCTAAGAGGCGAGTAGGTGACGCTGTCTATAGTGAAGATGTATGGAATGTATATGAAAAGGCCTTGAAAAATTCGGTTCATGCTGATCTTCTGACTCACGAGTTCTTTCTGGAGGCCCTTTGTATCTTCTCGATTACCAAGAAACAATTGAGTTGTGGTCCTGAAAGAATTCGCACGCTACTAAAGTCTACAATACTTATGACGGAAACACTATTGAGTCAGCCAGAGAAACCTATATCAGCCCCCATCATAGAAGGATATCTTTCCACGCTGTATCAGTACCAGATGTCTTCTCGAGATACCAATTCTGAGGGCCAATCGCAGCAAATATACGGCTACCTGGGCGAAGAATCGGCTAAGAGCATAGGAACTCAAACATTAGCCAGCCGGATTACAGATAGAAATGAAAAATCAAGGAAAGAGGGAGATGAAAAGCAAGCGGAGCTTGATACGCAGTTCGAATTAGGTGTAGGCTCCCTTGAGAATGGTGATGTAGCGAAAGCCATTGGGCTGCTGTATCTCGTTGTCAAGGAAGATGAGAAGACACTGAGTATCGACCATCCAAATTTCCTTGCATCTCAGCACATGCTAGCTCGAGCCTATCTTGAAATGGGTGACATAGGCCAAGCTATAACACTGTTAAAATCAGTTGCTGGTTCCAAAGCGAGGACATTGCCAGAAGATGATCAGACCCGCCTCGGAGTGGAACATGAGTTGGGGAGAGCGTACCTTGAAAATGGTAATGCTGAGCAAGCCGTGGAGAAGTTAGCGACCGTTGTCAAGGCGCGAGAGGAAACCCTCCCAGAGGATGACGAAAACTGCCTTGGTGCAAAGCATGAGCTAGCAACCGCTTGTCTTGAAAGTGATAAAACCGAACAAGCTGTGATACTGTTGGAGTCGGTAGTTAGAGTCAGAGAGGAGTCACTTCCAGAAGAGGACCAGTATCGGCTCGTCTCAGAACATGAACTAGGTAGAGCCTACCTTGAGAATGATAATACGAAGGAAGCTATACGGATGTTGGAGAAGGTCGTCAAGACACAAAATCGGATCTTGACCATGGACAACCAATATCGACTGATCTCACAACATGAATTGGGTAGGGCCTATACCAACGATGGTCATGTGGCAAAAGCTATCAATATTTTGAAAACTGTTTTGAAAGCACGAGAACAGATACCACCAGAGCAATATCGACTTTCTACACAACATGAATTAGGTCGAGCCTACCTTAACAGAGGCGATATAGCACAAGCTATAACCCTGCTAGAGCCAGTTGTCAGGGCGCAGGAGAAGATATTGCCAGAAAATGACCAACGTCGACTTCTTTCGATCTATGAACTGGGCAGAGCCTACCTCAAGAGTGGTAACACAGAACAAGCTATATTATCTCTACAGTCAGTTCTTCAAGAAGATTTAAGGACTTCATCGAAATGGCAGCCATACCGCATCCTCGCACAGCGCCTTTTAGATGATCTCAATCATTCTCAAACCCAGCATGTACTAGTAGAATCTAGACATACGAGTAGTCCTATCAAACATGGCAACACCTACAAGGATTTAGAACCCGAAATTCGTCACACAGATCACCTAGTTGGTCCGCAAAAGAGATAGAGAGGGGTTGAGGTCTGAATTTTTCGTCGCTGTGCAAAATACAAGCTTTCACACTCTATGGCACACAATTTAACTCTGCATCGAGTCTTTTTCCGGCGTTGCAAAAACAATCGAACGTCAAGGGCATGATAGGAAAATAAGCACTTGAAACGTATTGACAGACACCTCTTTACTCTCGTTTATATCCGACATATGCCTTAACATTTTCAGCGCGACTAAAGTTCGGCGGCGCCCACCAGCCTCAAAATCCAGGAGGGAGAAGGAAAAACGACTCTTAGAACATCAAAAAGAAAAATCAAAAATTGGACGATGCAGGAATTGAACCCGCGACCCCATCCATGCTAAGGATATATCATACCACTAGACCAATCGCCCTGATTTATATCATGTGATCGCGTATAGCAATTATTGACTTACACAATTCAGATTGGTCTCGATCCCTTGGATAATCTTTACATTGCCTTGCATGATAGATTTGAGAAAAATAATCTCTGAATCCGACTTGAATATAAAAATCCCACTCGAAAGGCGTTATGTCTAAACAAGATAAGTTATGAATGGTTTAAGCCACTCCATTGCGACCAGGCTCGCTTTCATTTTTATTCAACCATACATTTGTTCATTTCTCGTTCGATATCAAAACTCAATGCCTCGCAAAAGATATCATCAAAGACCAAAACAAAGGCTCTTGAAGATAGTTGCCAACCAAAAGCCATAGTCTGGTCAATATCCCCATCCCCATCATCTACTGGATCCCGTTCCCCATCCCGTCCTCTCTGAATCCCGCGGTCATCCCGATTGCTCCACCTCAGGCATCTTAGTCAGGACCCTGCCCCATAATCCAGTTGGTCACAGCATCCAAACGCACCGCGCTCAACATGAGCCTCTCATACGCGCGGGTCTCAGGGGATGTCAACGAAGCATACAATTGGCAGACGGTAGATGGCAGCAGGGGACGGCAGAGCGACGCCTAGTGCGCGACGATATCGATGGGGGTCAAGGGACTTCTCCGACGTCAAACTCAATTGCGGAAATATACCGGGGGGCGTATGGTGCGACAGATGTGCCTGTGTGTCATTTGAGGCGGTGACGATAATGATAATGGGACGGGGACAGAAACTTGGGTTTCTCAGGGTCAGATTATGTATGATGCTGAATGAGGATGTTGTGCGCTGTGGAACTATATTCCGTTCTGGATGTTTGGGAAAAGGGGGGCCAGGAGTATTACAAGGAAAATCCAAGAGACTCTGAGAGTAGATAAGCTAGGAAATTTCACGGGAAAGACACTTTAGATCAGATCGGGTTGCGCTTACTTCCAAGATTTTAGAAAGAGTCGAGATTTATCAAGATTTTTGATTATGAAGACACCTCACAATTTTGTATGACTCACATCGTTGTACTTACTCGACATCAGAATCTCTTCAAGTCGTGCAATACACTCTCTAGAAAATAGTCCTATATAAAAACATAAAAATACAATACACAACACGTGAAGAAAATCATAACAATCATCAGAAAGCCAAGCATTCACCGGTGTCAATGAAGAGATCACAAGAAAGAAAGAAAGAACACACAAAATGATATCATCCTCAGAACAAATAATCATGTTAACTCAAGCCTCACAAAGGCCATAAAATTCATAAAGTCATATCTTATCCTCCTCACTATTACACCGTAATGCCCAATTCACGTCCGATAATAACAGCCGCCTTCTCACCAACCACAAGGGCAGTATTATTTGTATTAGCGCCGACGTTCTCCGGACAAATGCTCAAATCAGCGACCTTGAGGCCCTTGGTGCCATATATATTGAGATCAGGGTCGACGACACCTCCATCGGCATGAGGACGCATGGCACAGGTACCGAGAGAATGCCAAGTGGTGTTGAGATTCGCACGGATCCAGTCCTCGATAATCTTGTCATCTTCTTCAGAGTACTCGATATCTTTGATGTCGTCCGAGTTGAAACCTTCGGTAGCAAGAGCAGCAGCTGAGCCCTCGGCGAACTTAGGATGGCCAAGTTCGAGCTCGCCTTTGAAGTAAGGCAGGCGGCGGGCAATCTCACGGCTCATCTTGTAGGCCCAGAGCTGCTTCTTGATGTCCGATGGGTGGCTCAGGAAGCCAGTATCAAAGTCGTAGCCGTCAATAACGTTTTCTTTGGAGTTGATATGGATGGACCCGCGAGAATATGGGTAGGCGGAGTAAGTACCCATGGTGATATATTGGCCCGGCTCAACAAGTGACGGGTCAGCAAGGAAGGCGTTGACGACACCACACAGCATAACGGGCTTTGAGGGATACGGTGCGAAGTCGCGGTTCCAATCGGCTTCGAAGTCTGGGCCCAGCGACTTTACTTCGGCGGGAGACATGCGCAGCTTTGCACATACATCAATGGCATTCCAACCTAGCATTGAGTCTTTCTCGCCAAGGGCCTTCACGAAGTCTTTGCGCCCAGATAGGATGCCGTCAATAGTTTCGTTCTCGTCAAGGTTTGTCTTGTAGGGGTACAGAACCAGATGATGGTCTTGGTAATTTTCGCCCACGGCAGGCACATCTGCCTTTACATCAATGCCAAGCTTCGTCAGGATTTCAGGATTGCCGACGCCGCTACGTTCGAGGATCTGTGGTGAACCGAGGGCACCAGCTGTGACGACGACGAGCTTAGAGGCCATGACAGTGCTGTGGATAGGCTTAGAAAGGGAAAGCGAGGGCTGATGTTCAGCGTTTGGCTTATATTCTACACCAATTGCGCGAGGAGGAGTGCTCTTGTCGAAGATTACACGAATGACTTTGGCTTCGAGGAGAAGGTGGAGGTTTGGGTGTTTACCATCCTGGAGGAGAGGATGTACATAGCAGTGTGCAGCGTCTTGACGCTTTCCTTCTGGCGATACATATCTTCGCCATTTCTACTCCTTATCAGCTTCATTCACTATTCAGGACTTCAGTATAGAGCACTTACACCAAAGCCACCACAAGAATCTAAGTCTTGCAGGTCTGCGATCTCCTTATGACCCATCTTCTTTATTGTTTCAAGAAAGGCAACTTCACTGGTGCCTCTGAAACCCCCGTCAGAAACATGGATAGGACCGTCATGCCCATGCAAGCTTTGATCAATGTCCGAATCTTTAGGATGAAATGTCTCCATCTTCTTGCAAAGCGGTAACATATCTTTAGCCGACCAGCCCTCTGTCTTGAAAGAGTCAAAATCAATACCCTGCGCACGCGTATACATCATGAAATTGATTGATGAACCACCTCCAAAGATGCCGCCAGCTGGTACGATAGCCTCGCGATCATTGAGGTATTTTGAGGGATTGGATTTATACATCTAAGGTAGAATTAGCCAGTCTTCTTGGTTGCCCAAGGTTCCTTCACTTGACTCAAAGGCAAGGGTTCTTTCAAGACTTACAAGAGCAGTCTTGCTGTCTGGAGCAAGATGGGATAGATAAACAGCAGGATTGACAACTGTTGGATCCTGAAAATTGTTGCGTCCACCTTCAATCAATAAGATTTTGAGATCTGGATTCGCCTTCGCAAGGCGTCCCGCAGCTACACAAGCAGCGGTACCACCACCTGCGAAGATGATATCCATTTCACCTATACCCTCACTATAAGTCGTCATGTTGGGTTCCTTGGTAAGAATTGTTCTTCAGAATAATGATAATGGAATAAAAAATATAGAGAAAGTCTAATTAGAAATAAGGCATCTTCATGGTGGATGTGCACATCTATATACTTTCCAAGTCCCAGGTTCAGCATGTATGACCGGAGCACATTTCAACAGCCCAGCACACACACAATTATGCAGCGTGCTCATGCCCGGCACGGGCACACAACCAGTACCATCACCTAAAGCAAGAGCGTCTGACGAATGACCAGGAGCATAAATGCGATCTAATTGACCATAAGCCCTGTTATTTGCGACCTTTTTAGCATTGGCTAGAAAAATGCGGATAGCTTACCGCAAGGATTGCTTCCACCACTCTGGCTCGGCAAACCAAATTGTCCTAGCATTCCCAGGATCTAACAAAGCTTGTGGCCCGCAGATCATTCATAGCCGCACCTGAATTTCCATAGTATCCTTGAAATAACCTACTACGTAGAGTTATCGTGCCGTGTTGTCTGGTACTTACACATAACGTTGACGGCAGAAGAGAATATGGCGGAATAGGTCGCTAGCCGGTCGTTGGGTAGATCAATTTCAGGACAGAGTTCAAGTCATTCCTTCATTATACTTCCCGTTCCCAAGTTGCTCTTATGAATTGTATCAAATCCGTTGAACCAGATGTCAGATAACCTGATGTGCTGACCAATCTGCTGTATTGTATGTAAATAAATCCCAGGTGAGAAGCAGGTGAAGTTCAGCACGTAGAATGTCAATCCACCTGTATCTACAAAGCATTGCAAATCTGCCCCAGAAACACAATCACGCCCAAACCAATTATTCCCGAGACGAAAACAGTGCATCTAAAACCACCGGAGGCCATTTGCCTTTGAAGCGATAATCTGATTGGACAGACGAGTATTGACGCCGAGGTACATCCAACGAGGATGACTGTCAAAGGCCCAAATGAGAAAAGGCTCGTTCAAAGCGTATGTGGACTTTGACAGAGAGGGGCTGGGGTAGACCTAGAGTATCTTACCTCGCAGTTAGGGGGTTGAATGGATGGATGATATGGTGGGAGGTCAATATGATCTAGGGAACAGACGCACCAGATCAGGGGACTTGATGGGGTATTTGGGAGGTAGCATGTAACAAGTGACTAGGTGAAGTAGGCCCAGGCACTATAGTACGAGCAGGGACCACTATTGTCACGCAAGGACAAAATAGTAAATCAGTTTGGTCGCAGACCTGTGGAGGCTCAGTGAAATGAGTGAACAGAGTGAACTGATGGCCGTGCAAGCGCAGTAGCACAGATCAAGAAGGATAATATTAATACGAACGATCAGACAGTCACAGTGCTGCTCTCTTGGCACTGGTAGATGAGACTCTGTTGGCACGGAGGTCTTGTTCTGGAACCTTTCACTACTGCACTGTGTATTCGAGCTTCGATACGGCCGTGGATCTGGGGAAGTGCGGGGTAAGAACACGCACTAGGTCGGAAGGATAAAGATAAAGTAATGTATTTATGCAACAAGTGGCATTGATGCGCGCAGACTACGTAACAGGTTGATGGTCGACGATAAAGAAAGAAACAGTGGTGTAGCGCTTCGACGAACATGAAGCTGAAAGATGAAATGAGTTGTAGAATAATCCAGTAGATTGAGACGACGATGGTGATGACAGGGAAGATGTCGGTGGTTGTTTGATTGAATTGTGTGGTGTGGTGAGGCGTGGTGATAAGGTATGAGATAGATGAGTATGGATGAGGACATACAAAGCACGTGTACTAGGTAGGCTATTATCTACACAGCACATCCATCACACGGGAATGAGAGGATCAACGGCGGAGAGAGAGAGAGAAAGGTTATTCTACACTTCAAGTAGCCCTTCTGCAGTGGGAGCGTTGAGAAAGTTAAAATTCTACGGTGACAGATAACGGAAGTATTTCCATCTATCTGTATGTGCGGATGTTATCAATTGTCCACAATCTGATTATGTCCATCGACAAATGCAGACAGTATGAGAACAAGGTACTTGCACAGTCACAAATGATTGTCTCCGAGATACTCCCTTATGCCTACCCCTTACCGACTTTCTTTTATCTTATTAAGGGTCCTGCAGCTGACAGTGCGTATCGTACTGCAGCTGACGAACTACGTGTCGCCATGGAATGAAAGACGAAATGCAGTGAGACTTCCAATATGATTCATTGTAGTCCAAGTACATCCATGTCGTCTGTAGATCATACATGTATACGTCGTACATACATTCATCCATCTCTCCATCCATCTACGGTCAATGACTAGGATGCTACCGCCATCATTGGAGCCTCGCTGCGTCAGACATGGATCTCGAGCATCACCAGCACACCACTCATACCAAACCAACCTGCATTATCTCAAGTCAACGGTATGCTATCTCCCCTCATATCCAGCAAGGTAAGACACGGCAGAGTGTCCATACGGCCGTACCCGCATTTCACTGTAAGCTCTTCTGGGTACAACAGGGTAGAACATGGTTCTCCAAAAAGCGCAGCAAGGCGTATTCCATAGTTCCGCAACAATAATAATAGCCCACCCCACAAATACGACCCCGCGACGGAGATGCCTCGGCAGCGCATGAACGTTTCACGGGGAAGTACTACGTAGACAGCAAAAACCTAGAGATACTTGGTATCCGCATGGTCTATCGTCGCGAGTATCACCTGGACAACACATTTAATCTACCAGTGTTCAAGGTCGCCAAAAGACTTAAGCATAAAGTGAGCAGGCCTGTTGATACCCAATACGAAAGCCCAGAACCACTACCCAGAAGCCATTCCCGACTGATATATACCACGTGGCTATGTAGTACAACGACGAATACCCACGGGTATCTACGGTAGCCCCGAGGAGAATGTGGGGAAATCCGGGGTAGTATACGGCCGTTATGGTTAAGGAGGATGGTGCTATGACGACAGATGTAACATAGTAGCTGGAGGATCGCAGGAACGATGTGTGGGAAATATGTTAGAGCGAGAACAAAGCCCATACTTCTCCTATTATCCATAATCGAACTCTCCGGATCCGAATGCGGATCATGCACTAGCGGATATAACATATAAGTCATCGGCGTACGTAGTGGATGAGAAGGTGATTGCGGAGCACATGAAGGTAGATGCTGGATTAACATAACACTCTTTGTGATTGCTGAGACTGTATGTATGATTAGAGCCTATAGAGAGTCCCGCAAACATGTGCAGAAGATTCCCACATCCTGCATTTTTGATACGGGCGCTATCCACTTGCCATTCCAGCGTCACCAGATAATGATGATGATGATGATGAATACACTTGCGTTGCAGCTAGTAGATAATCGGACAGACCTGACGATCAAGTTCAAGAGTGTGCACGTAAAATCCGCACGGGCAGCTTGAAACGCCCAGAGTATCCGAACATCATATGTACAAAACAGACAATGATCACGCATGTCTCACGTCGGCACTCATAGGGAAGCAGCCAAGTAGGAATAGAGGCTTTTCTATCCCGGACACTAATGTACACTCATCTCATGCTCGCCATGAGAAAAGAAATAAAGGAAGACCAGGAGACGCCTTATCAGACAGCTTGCAAGGGTCGACAACTACTAAGAGCTGACTCTTGCGATGACACTAAGTGGCCCCATCGTTATTAATAGCTGGACCTTAGCTGTAAAGAGGCTGCAAGCTGTAAAAGCAGCAAAGTTTCCTGTTCCAAAAGCAAAAATGGTTATGCTGGAAAATTCGACCTGAAGCAATTATGACCACGGAAATACCAAAACAATGCAATGGGGCGCAGAAATGGCCATTGCGCTGAAGGTAGAGCAACGATCACGAAAAGGATCCCAGGAACAGCCCACCGGTTAGAAAAGAAGAAAGAAGAAAATAAAGTAAAATAAAAAGCTCCGTTTCCCAGTCAGCACCAAAACCAATAGTAAATGAGGAGAAACTAAACGCCTTGCCCCTGCCTTTCCATTCCATTCCATCCCATCCCATCCATATCCTTACTCACATTGGTATCGCAGCGCAGCCATCATAACTCATAATTCCAGAGATTTCTTTCTAGTTAAAAGCCTTTAAGCTTCTCTCTTCGCAACCTCAGAAACATTTCTCATAATTCGCTCCAAGTATCCACCCAAATCAGGAGGGCAATCGACAAGCGAAGGGCTCGTCTCGACGCCGGTGACTATCCGCGTTGACTTGGGTGTCTGCAAAGCAGGCGTTTGTTCTTCCTGCTTGCGCTGAAAGTATTCCTGATGTGGGTACAACGGCTTATCTTTATCTGCAGAAGCGAATGGGGCGATGGGGGTAATAGCTTCTGGAGTGATTGGAGCTCGATCTGGTGTGGCTGGAGGAGCATTTGAAGCGGAAGTTACGGAACCTGCAGCCTGCGCTGCGTATTTAGGTGGGAGGATTGGTGTTGTAGTAAGAGGTGCTTGATACTTGGGCGGTAAGATTGGTGGAGGAGTTGCAGTTTTAGCCTTGGTTGGAGTCTGGGCTTGTATCTGATATTTCTGAGGTAGAATGGGAGGAGGAGCTGCAGTTACTGTAGGAGCAGAAGGCTTCGCAGGGGCTGATGATGGTGTGGGAGGCTGGTAGTTCTGATGCCAAATCGAAGCAGTCTTGGTGTATTCTTGCCTGATAGCAGGATGCAACTGACCTGGTGGCTTCTTCTCCCAAATGTTTGCAGCTGGCTTTGTAATGGGCAGGTTTGACATTCTTTGTTGGGTTGGCGTCGATGAACTAGATATAGAAGCATAGATACCGCCGTAAGTTTGTGGCTTAGGCATTGAAACCGACGAGGGTGTTGCGCCTGCTGGGGACAACGAGGTCCGAATGTTGGTATTATATAGTGGACGCGAGTGTGCGAGAGTTGGTGATGGTGACGGGCCGACTGGGCCTCCATAGATAGACATTGTATTATAGGAAGCAGAAGTACGTCTGCTGTGATCGTAGAGTGCCTTCGGGTCATTTCTGTAGAAGGAGACGATATCGCCCTCGTAACCATTCATGAATCCGCTGTTGAATCCTGGTCTGTATGGTGACTTGTAATCCAAAGGTGAATGGTTGTGCTCCTTTTGCAGGTATGCATATTTGGCGAATGGATTTGGGTTTGGACGTTTAGCTCCCCCACTACTAGATGGACGACCTGCCAGATATGAAGGACCGCTGGTCGAGAAGGAATTTCGACTGCTTGTCTGACTGGAAATGCTTCCACTTCTTTGATTTTGATAGCTTGGAGTGCTGCTATTTCTCTGATGCTGATGTTCATTCGCTTTTGGAGGAGCCATAGACCTAGAGTTTGGAGGAAGACTGTAACCGGGTGGAAGAATTGGCGGCCGCCATTGAGAAGTATGTTGGACCTGTGGACGCTGAATGCTTTGCTCAACAAACTTCCGCTGCATATTGTATGCTGATTGATCGATCTGTGAGTTGCTGCGTGGTTTGTAGGTGTAGGGCTTGTCGGATTTGACAGGAACAGAGTTTATATTGTGACTGGGAGGCTTAACAATAGTTTTTGATGGATTCGAAGTGTTGGAGTTTGAAGTTCTTTGTGATGGATAGGATGCTGCCATAGATTGTCGTTGGGTTGGAAGTGGAGCAGCAGGCTTAGGAAGACTATCTAAGAAGTTGCTCTTGGTATTGTAAACCTTAACCTTTGGATCATGTGTATACTGAGCTCTGGCAAGAGTTGAAGAGCCTCCTAAGTAGTACCAGAGCTGGTGCTCTTTACCGAGATCGACCTTGGCTTGATGTGGGTTCTTCGGCTTAGCAGTATGGAACTCAGCCCAGACTTCCTTACCGTCGGTGAAGACATCGTCGGCGCGCGGAAGATCATCCGCCAAGCGCTTACTCGTAACTAGCGATTGCTTCGCCTGCTTCGAAGTAGGCATAGGGATAGCGTTGGCAGAAGGCTTTGGTAGATGGTAGTCCGACGGGTCTGGCACGAGAAGCCACTTATATGATACCTCAGTTGGTTCACTAAAATCATTAGCATATGAGTCTTATAATGCTGTTTCTTGCTGTACATACCTTCCACGAGGTTGAATACTTAACAATAGCATCTCCTCACACTTGCGGTTTTCCAGAACAGTACCAGCGAAGATCTCTCCGCGGTATTGTTGCATTTGAACAGTCTGTCCAACTCCCACTGCCAGTGCAGCACTCTTAATACGATCATCGTTCTCAAGAGCGAAACTATCGGTCTTCTTGTCACGCTTAGTTCGGTGGAAGCGACAACTGAACTCGATGGCTTCATCCTTGTACTCGGTACCATCTTCGCCAAAGACGCAAGTCTCCCCGGCTTCAACGAAGACACCAGCAGCCGCGGCACAGGTAGCGTGATATGCACGAACGCACTTCTTCTGAGAGCACTGCATGCAAGCACCCTTGACGGATCGGCAGTAGTTGCACTTCAGTGCAAGTCGAGCTTTGTCGATATCTGGTACACCAACAACGATATCTGCACCCTTTGCATCCTTCTCGACAGCAACTTCGACGGTATACTCTGCGCAGAGACGATGGGCCTTCTTGCCCTCGGAAGTTGGGAGAAGTTCCAAGTCAGGTCTATCATTAGGACACAGAACACAAGGCTCCTTAGCGGGACCCTTGGGTCTGAATCTGATCCTTTTGATCATTTGCTTGCCGTCTTGGTTTGTAGTGCGCTTACGCTTGATCCCAACCTTGACCTTTCCGTTGGTGCTGTCTAGAGGCGTCAAAACGGTGACACCCTCATCGTCATCACCCTCATCCTCCTCCTCAGTATACTCGTAGTATTCGGGTTCTGGTGAAGGAGTTGGCCAACCATAGTGCTTGCGCTCGATTTCTTGAGCATCAATCCAGACACTATCTTGTGCTTGGGCACAATCGCATCGTTTCGCCCTCTTGCCATATTCGAACCAGTTCTCTAGACCAAAGTTAACGGCCTCGGCACAGTTGTATCCAAGATTGTAGCCGGAATGATAGCCGTAGGGGAAGGTGATGATGAATTCTCCTGGGTGGTGAACAATCTTGTTGACCTTGACTCCATAGTTTGCTTCAAGACCAGATGGGGAGATAAGGAAAGTCTTGTGGCGCAGGAATTGGTCGCAGGCTTTCGCGTCCTCTGGGAACAGATTCTTCATAGCCGCCTCAAATCGTGGGGCATCACCTTGGCTAATGCTATACCATTGCTTCGGAGCACCAAAATGTAGATAGTTGATTGAGTATAGATCAACATCTTCCAAATGCCAGGCGAATGTTGCCTTCCACATACCCAAATATAGGTAGGCAGTGTTGACGCCAGGAATCTTCTGATCGCCCATGCAATCAAGTACGTTGGGAAGATTACCAAGGTTCCAATTCTTGGTTGCATCAGTGAAAAGAGAGCCTGGCATATCTGCACCATACAGTGGAGGAGCATATGTCAGGGAACGCCAATAGCTCTTCTCCATCTCCTCGCATTTCTCACGAGAGTATTCTGCATGGTCCTCATAATCGAAGCCTTCGAATGCAGCATGGTCAATTTTGCCAGCATTAGCTCTTCTATTGTTGAGGCGTCGAGTGCTGACTGATGCCTCTTTCACCTCATCGTCACCATCATCATTGGGCGAGTCGGGTGTGGGAAGTCTGGAGTCTTTGACCTCAGTAGAGTTCTGAGAGGTTTTGGTTTTCTTGGCAGGCCGACCGGGACCTCTCTTTGGGCCACCAGGACCAGCAGATGCTCTATTGCCAGGTCGGATCGTTCGAGCTGCTCTACCCATAAATTCCTGGTTGGGTCTTCGCTCTCCTCTTCTAGCTGGAGGCTGGTGTTCTGGACGGTCACAGACAGCGCGCCACTCTGGGAGGTTGTAGGACCTGGAATGTTGAAGATTGAGTTGTCTGTATCCTTTGGCGTTACTGCCTTGTATCTCTTGCGAAATCGGTTGGTGGACTCGGATTGTCTTGATAGTCTCATCGAGTCGAGGCTGTTTCTTGACCCATTCAGGTGGTGCAATAACCTTTGCAATACCAGTTTGCATTCCCCAGTAGTTGACTACTCTCTTCATCTATATTGTGATAAAGTTAGCTTTGCCAATGTATATTATGATTTAACCTACATAACTCTCAAATGGCTCTTCGAAATCTTTATCGGTTGGTTTGAACACCGGAACACCGCCATCAAACTCGAGTGGCTCGATTATTTCCGACGCAGCCTCGTCGGCGACGTTGGCGGGGTCTGTTTCGATCGACTGGGTAGTCTGAGTGGGTATATCTTCGGTCTTGGTACTGACGACAGCTAGCTCCGTAACAACAGTGTCTACTGGGTTTGACGTAATGTTCGGAACCTGATCAGCATCTTCCATCGTGGTGTCAATGGCAGCCTTGATCTTCTCCTTCATGAAATTCGCGGTTGGTTCCTCATCGAGGGCGTCATCCAACTCGGATAATTCTGAGTCGCTATCATCATGTTTGGTGGTAGTGGAATCTGGTGGAGAGTGAAGACCTGGTGCAACAATGCCTTCAGCCTTCACCAGTTGTGCAGAATCGATTTGCGCCGACATCGTGGTGTCGAGCGCGCTCGCGCAGGGCGAGGAGAGATCAATGGTTTATCGTATGAGTATGAGCCGATTTCGTGTACGTTCGGAGTCTCGATCGGCGGTTGGGGCGAAAAGCCCGATGATGCAGAAAGTTGTCCGAACGAGTAAATTTGTCAAGAATTATGGTCAGTTATGTGGTTGATGAATATATCCACGTCAATATCGTGTTTGATCGCGGAGTAGGGCGTAGAGTACTGGAGTTAGTTTGTCGTGGTGGTCGTAGAAAAGTGACGAACTCCTCATTCTTGGAGGTGCGAGGTCCTGGAGTCTCTTCATTTCAACGCTAGTGATACGCGAACGACGCTAAGCGATAAGTGGTTTAACGTTGAGGTAACCGGCAAAAAGCTGGAGAAGTCGTTGAAGATGGCTCAGGGCAAATGATGATTATAGAATAATAAAATGCAGTTACTAAAATAGCCTCTGATAATGACAAGAGGTGAATAAGACTGGGAAGACAAGTGCGAACTATCTCGTCGTGGTTAATGAAGCTAAGTGAAAGAAGTTGATGTTGAAATTTATGCATCGATAACCTAGCCCGGTTCATCAGGAGGAGGTAATGCTCACAGGTAAGTCTATCGACAATGCACAGTCCGTACCTTACAATCGCGATGATCACAGTCACAACTGTCTCATCGCCAATCTAAGGTACCAACTTTGAGCCCCGATACGCTTATCTCGCAATAAACTAAGTAAGATGACTTGTGTTTGGGGTAACAGTAGTCTTTCAAGAGATGAAGGTACTTGAAAACCAGGCCTTCATGAGACGAGATAGACTCTCACAAGCAAGACGATGAACAGAAACCATTTTCAGCGCATCTCTGACAACTGAAAGTGTTTAGAATGATTGCGTTAGGCGGTGTACTCTAGAACCGATGAGAATTGAAACAAGACACCTCGAAAGCTAGAGCGATTCACTCGATTCGAAACCCAACAAAGGAACTGCATCTGGAAGTTAAGTAAGCAACCAGCATCAATTTACTTACCAAAGCTTGACACTTGATATCGCACGCTCAAGAAGTTAAGCTCATTAGAAAATGTCAAGAGCAAAACCTTCACCTCATCGAGGGAAGCCACATGTAGAGAGTGCTTTTCCAAGTCCACGAAAGAAGCTTTCTAGGATCGACAGGGCCAAAGGCATGAAGACGAGGAAAGACAAGAAATGAGATGGTTCATGCATCAGTGACAGCATAGAATACGATAAGGGTCCCACAGATCAGCGTCTGAATCCACCTGCATCAAGGCGCACACGCCTTAGAAGCTCAACCCCGGAATCTCGCCTAAAGTGGACCCTTGCGCCCCAAAGTCTAAATGCAAATCCCACAACAATGCGATGCAAAACGGGCATGGAATTTCGAGGTTCACAAGCGGATGTAAGTCACCTCAACCTCAATCTCAACCTCCGACATCCGATGCCCCCCTATGCACAATCTCACCCAGCATATCTCACCTCACATGCATATGACAAGATGCACATCTACAGTCACGAGGTGAAGCAAACAGTAACAGTGAGGCACAAGAAGGGGATGAATAAACAATTACACTGTCCATTTCCTCTTTACCGCGCACCATGCTTGTCCTAGCTAGTACGCCAATGCAAAATCCAGTTCCAATTCCCAGCCTGAACAACTAAGAAAAGCCGTGAATCATAAGACGTAAGAAGACACTCAAGAATTGCCAGCCAGGCAAGAAAAAGAGGTTGTGAGAGCATGAATGGAGGTGAATGCAAACCCGAACGCTTGTAAATGCAGGAAAAAAATGCTCAATAGTACCGTTTTTTAGGATGAAAGTAGAAAACCATGCTCAAGAGTTTTCGGGATCGGCACTTTGGTTTCTAAGATCGAACCAACGGTCGAGTACCAGTATCTCTGACGAATGATCCCCATTTTTGAGTGTCGAAGGATGTCGTTTAGGATTCGGTTTCACGACGCTGACGTTGGGCACCTTGGCCACCTCGTCCACGGCCACGTCCATCACCACGGTAGCCACCACGACCGCGGCCGCGTCCACCTCGTCCACGGTTCTGTCCATCACGCTCCTTGTTGCCACGTGACTTCTGAACTTCTTGGAAACCATCATTGCCGTTGGCAGTTGGTGTAGAAGCCTATGATGAAGAGTCAATATAAAGTCAACAAGAGTCTGACTTTCAAAAACTCACCTGTGCTGCTGCTGCTGGTACGTCTGGCTGCTCATCGGCCCAAGATTGTGGCTGGGTAGAGGCAGCAGCTGTAGCGGTAATGCCAGTGTCAGTCTCAGCAAGGTCTCTTGGTACGCTCACATCTACCCATTCCTGGGATTCAGACAGATTGTTGGCGGTATCCCAGTGACTCTCAGCAGATGCGTTTCCCTCACCAATTCCAGTATTCTGGGGGAGGCCGGATGGGCTATCAACATGCTCTGGCTGCTGAGTACTCAGGGTTGGATCATCGAGCTCAGTGAGACCAGCGTGCTGAAGAGTTGGATCACCCTGAACCGGATACTCATTTGTCTCAACAGCTGGGGATGCCTCATCAGGGATTGGTACCGGCGCATATGCGACGGAAGCAGCCTTGATTTGAGCATCTGAAACAGTGTTAGAAAAGGAAAGGAAATATAGCTGGTGTAGTTTACTTACAGGTAGTGCTGAGCTGTTCACCATTGACTGAGACGGTCTGTTCATCGGAGCCTTGAGTAAGCTTGATCATAGTGGCGACGGCGGTCTCATCGCCAGTGTAGACCTGATACAAGACACCCTCGAGCGCCTGATTTTCATCAGCTGTAGAGTCGGCCTCCTCAGCGCGTCTAGCAGCAGCTAGGCGCAAGAACTGTGTGATGAGAAGAAGGTTGTTCTGTTGCTGCTTCGCTGATTCAGCAGCGGCCTCAGCCTTGGCCGCAGCAAGAGCCTCTTCTAACTCCTTAGCTGACTTCTCGGCGAGGTTCTTTTCCAACTCCAACTTTTCGGCCTGTGCCTTTGCTTTATACTCAGCATCGAACTTCTTGTATTGTGCGATTTGTTCCTCGAGTTGGGTCAAAGTTGCTTGGAGGGATGGCTTCTTCAGAACCTGAGCCTTCTGGTCGGCATTGATCTTGCGGGAAGCGACGAGCTCGTCAAGGGACTTTCCGGCGTTCTCGGCAATGATACCATCTACCTTGGATGCATTGGTGATCTTCTTGTTGACATTGCGGATGCTCCTAGAATTGATTGTCAGATTGTGTGCCAATTGTTGTAAAGTAATGGTCATTCCAGAACGCATAGGTTCGTGGTGTTCGTGTGGAAATTTGCCTAATCGAAAGTAACTTACTTGTTCAACTCTCGGATGAAAGCATTCTCCTCTGCTGCATCACCACCATTGCTGCTCTCCGCGGTATGGCTCGTTGGTGCGGCGTCTTCGGCTGGAGATGCTGCGACAGCACTAATAGACTCGGACTTGGTCTTCTTCTTCTTGCCAGCCTTTGATTCTGGTCGGCTTGCAGGGTTCTGAGTAGCGGTTACAGCCATGTTGACTGTTTGTGTAGTATGTGTATTGTGACTAAAGCGGGAAACGGGAAAGTGTCAGATAAACTGTTGCCAAACCCACAAAACTTATGACATGCGAGAGTTCAAAAGGAGAAACTTACAAGCTGTAGGATGGAGAGTAGGACGGGAAGCTTTGTAGGAATTTCTTAAAAGTGTACGTTGGAGATTGGTGTTGTAACTGTGAATAACGCGAGGCTCAGGAAACAATTTGGGGAACTGGAGCTTCGACCTCACAGACCCCTGCTACACTAGCGCCATCTACCGGCGAAGCACAAACTGTAGCGAGAAGACCGAAGAAGCAAAAGGAAACGACGACGGCGACGTGAACATTAATATTATGCCTAAGGTACATACAAATTGAGCCTGAACCTCGCAGTGAAGAACAATGTTTGATAAAGCAAGGTATCGTATGGTTGAGGAAATCATGTTTACTATTACCCGCAGATCTATTTCAATGATTAGATACGGTTTACGTTGCTAAGATCATCTTCAGTTGATAACCCTTTACAAGAGCTAATGATCATCTAATCTGAATTCTACAGTGGATCACGCGTCATGCATTAATACAGTCACTTCATACATACTTAATCCACTGAAATCCAATGTAACCTTCGATGAACATGGGTATATGTGCCTATTCCGTCCTTAACGCCGACGTCCAATTCTCAATCGAAACCCTATCCCATAATCCCAGATGTCCTACTTTTTCCTAAATACAGTCCGCATACTATCATCCCTTGAATTTATCAAGAGAACGCTATCTCGATTAGTATGGGTTAATCCTTGCTGGCATTGGCTTTACTGACCTCGGTGACTTTTTTGATACTCTTTGCGCTGATACCCTTCTCGCCAGCTTCTTTAGCAGAGATGTTCGCCTCTTTTATAAGACTAGTCATGTTTGGTCAGTTTTGTTGAACCAAGAGCATTGATCAAAACGCATTTCGGGCTTACGTCTGAAGAAAAAGTGTGTAGTCGAGGAAAATCTAATAAGAGGGGTTAGTCAACAATGAAACGCGTCAACTCAGGGTCTACGAACCATAACATCAACATTCTTGCTTAAATTCTTTTTCGAATGTGCTTTCACAATCTTCTTGATTGTGGCGCGAGGGTAGAGTTTCTGTTCGGGTGCCATGACTTCTGCTCAGCAAAGTATGACTGTAAATACGGGGTGGTTGATATTGATGTTGGTGTTGATGTTGTTACAGTAAGGCACCTTACCTGTAGCCATGAACGCACACGCGGCTGAGACGTCAGCCTCGCCGCGCTAAGTTGGGAGCTTTGACATGAAAGTGTGCAAGGCCACCAATGAAACGCCGTTACGACGAGGTAAGGTGCTACCACAGTGTGCAGGTGTTCAGGTAGCTGAAGGGCACGAATCAGAATGGTAAGGTAATATAAGGCAACAAATTACGGGAGTAAACGCCCATTCATTATTCCTCTTACGTTATTTATTCAGTACAGATACGAACTCGCTGAAAGGGCCTCTTCAAGCTCAAACCCATCGGTTTATGACTTTCAGGTGATGAGCCTTAATTTTACTTTCCGTTCTCGTCTTTTGCCAACTCATTTTGTCCATTCGACTCGGGCAACTAGGCAGCAGTCGTATTCTGTTGTTTCTACAGCTTCAAAACACCTTCGTACCCTCTCTTCACGTCCCTCAACAAGGAGAAGTCTCCTGCCAGCTCAAAGCCTTGCAATACCTACAATAAATCACTATCAGAAGAGATACTGCTCAGTAGGATTCGATATGGCATCTTCACAAATCCTTGATCGGGATATCCTTCCTGATAATGTGAAGCCTGTCAACTATGACATTTCTATTTACGACATTGAGCTTGGTGGTGCTTATAGCTATCAAGGATCTGTTGAAATTTCACTCAGAATCCTCAAGCCCATCAAGGAGATCGTTTTGAACTCCCATCAGCTCAAGATTCACTCTGCCCAAGTTTCTGTCGAATCTACTAAGACTCAATCCTCTCACAAGTCTTCCAGTATTTCGTATGATGCACCAAAACAGCGTGTTACCATCTCATTCCCAGATGAGCTCCCAACATCCGAGAAAGCTTCACTTGCGATCAAATTTGAAGGTACAATCAATCATGACATGGCTGGCTTCTATCGTTCACAGTACAAGCCTACTGTTACCCCAGCAGCTTCTGTTCCCAAGGACGATGAGTATCACTACATGTTCAGTACCCAGTTTGAATCATCAGATGCTCGCAGAGCCTTCCCATGTTTTGATGAGCCAAACCTCAAAGCTACCTTTGAATTCGCTATTGAGCTTCCAGAAGACCAGGTTGCTCTCAGCAACATGCCGGAGAAGAGTATCAAGAAAGCTAGTAAGCCTGGTCTGCAAGTTGTCTCATTTGAGCGTACTCCAATCATGAGCACTTATCTACTGGCTTGGGCTGTTGGCGATTTTGAATATGTTGAGGCCTTCACCAAACGTCAATACGGAGGAAAGCATCTGCCAGTCCGCGTCTATACTACCAAGGGTCTCAAGTCTCAAGCAAACTTTGCTCTTGAGCATGCTCACCAAATTGTCGATTACTTCTCTGATATCTTTGGCATTGATTACCCATTACCAAAGGCTGATCTTCTTGCTGTCCATGAATTTGTGAGTATTTGCTTTTGTTATTTTCATGCAAATTTACGTTACACTTCTAAGTATCAATATTGTGGACCTGCCCAAGCTAATGAGTCAGTCCGCAATATGTTCACCTCCCCCCTATTTCAAAGTTGATAAGCTGACCTTAGTTTCCTAGTCTCACGGTGCTATGGAGAAGTATGTTTAATCTACCTCACCAAACTTTAACTATGACGATTCCCAATCAATTCTCTCCCCTTGATGATCTACATGACTAATTCTTCTATAGCTGGGGACTTGTGACATACAGAACTACGGCTGTCCTATATGATGAGCAGAATTCTGATGCAACGTACAGAAACCGTGTTGCATATGTTGTCGCCCACGAACTTGCCCACCAATGGTTTGGTAACCTTGTTACTATGGACTGGTGGAGTGAGCTCTGGCTCAACGAAGGCTTTGCAACGTGGGTTGGATGGCTCGCCACCGACCATCTGCACCCTGACTGGAATGTCTGGCCTCAGTTTGTTACTGAGGGTATGCAGGGAGCTTTTGCTCTTGATGCACTTCGCAGCTCTCATCCTATTGAAGTTCCTGTCAAAGATGCCTTGGATGTCGACCAAATTTTCGATGCTATCAGCTATTTGAAGGGTAGTTCTGTCATCCGCATGCTTGCTGCTCATTTGGGCGTCGAAGTTTTCCTCAAAGGCGTTTCAAACTATCTCAAGACTCACTCATATGGCAACGCCACAACTGATGATCTTTGGTCTGCGTTGAGTGAGGCCTCTGGACAAGACGTGAATGCTCTCATGGAGCCATGGTAAGAATCTTCTGGCTTTATTTTTCAAGCATTGTAGAACATGATATTAATGAGTTTCAGGATTCGAAAGATTGGTTTCCCAGTCCTCACTGTTGCCGAAGAGCCAGGCCAAATTGGTATTCAACAATCTCGTTACCTTACAACAGGAGATCTCAAACCTGAGGAGGATGAGACTACCTGGTGGGTTCCTTTGGGCTTGAAGGGCAAAGGTGGAAAGAAGGAGGCAACTTCAATCGCTCTCACGGCAAGAAATGACACAATACGCGATGTAGATGATGAATTCTACAAGATTAATGCCGACAACAACGGCTTCTACCGCACAAACTACCCACCTGCTAGACTTGCCAAGCTGGGTACTCAGATCGAGCATTTAAGCATTGAGGACAAGATTGGACTCATTGGTGATGCAGGAGCTTTGGCAGTATCTGGGGAGTCCAAGACCCCTGGACTTCTAGGATTTGTGGAAAAGTTGGGCGGTGAGACTAACTATTTGGTCTGGCAACAGATTCTAAGCTCTTTAGCCACCGTCAAATCCGTCTTCGCTGAGGACGAGGCAATCTCTAATGGCTTGAAAGCCTTCACACTTAAGTTGATCAGCCCAGCTGTTCAGAAGATTGGTTGGGAATTTGCGACAGGAGAAGATCACCTTACTGGCCAGCTCCGTGCCCTTCTCATTAGTAGTGCTGGCGCCAATGGTCATGAAGCGTAGGCATCATCCTAAATTCAGCCGAGGGGCAACACTAACGAAAACAGTGTTATTTCAGAAGCTAAGAAACGCTTTGCAACATTCACCAAAGGTGATACCGGCGCCATTCACCCGAATCTGCGCAGCGCAATCTTCCAGATCGCGATCCGCGAAGGGGGCAGTGCTGAGTACGAAGTCGTCAAGAAGGACTGGACAACTACAACGTCGGTTGATGGCAAGGAGATCTCTCTACGTGCCATGGGTCGCGTCCAGACTCCAGAGCTCATCTCCGCCTTCATCGAATTTCTTTTCCGTGACGTCTCCACGCAAGACACTCATACTGGTGCGGTAGCTCTCGCAGCTAATCACAAGGCTCGTGGTACGCTTTGGACTTATATCAAGGATAACTTCGAGTTCCTGAGAAAATTGCTCGGTGGTAATATGGTCGTCCTTGATCGTTTCCTGAGAGTCAGCTTGAATAAGTTCGCCGACTTTGAGACAGAGAAGGATATTGAGAAGTTCTTTGATGGCAAGGATAACCGCGGTTATGATCGTACCCTCGGTATTGTCAGTGACAGTATCAAGGGCCGTGCTGCCTACCGCGAGAGGGATGCGGCTGTTATCTTGGAGTGGTTGAGTGTTAACGGCTATGCTAAAGCTTAAGCCTATCTTATGCTGATTATGTGTTTACTTATACTCTTCCAGAATTGTTAAGATAAGAAACGAAATATATCACATGATTGGTATTATCATGTATTTGCTGGTTCTCTTGCTGTCATGCTTCTACGATCTGACAGGCTCAAATCCCAAACTACTGCACGAGAATAGAATGTCTTAAATTGGATGCAGTCTGGAGGTCAGAAAATCCATTATCATGTGGAAATATGCTCAAAAAGAGGGTTATCTGTGTACAGACCACAAGACATTATTGCCATTATTCACACTTCATATCTTTGGAATTGGATCTCATAACTACCCTATTTATCTGCCAATCTAACTAACATGGTGATGAAGTACGTTCTGCAGCCATTTATAGCCTCAGTCAAATGAGATGCCTTCGGATTAATTAGTCTTGCAGTGTCTACCAAGAGCTTCTGAGCCGTCGGAGGAAAGCACTGATCAGTCTTGCAGAAGGGGTAGGAGCTGGGAATGTACTCCCAAGCAGCTCACAATATTTCAGAAAGATGGATCCGATAAGAATGTGTCCGAAGAGATGCAATCTACGGTGCTGCCTTGAAGTCTAGTGTGTTCATCAAACTTTGACCTTTCAATAGTATAAGGAGGTTAGATAAACCTTCTCGATAACCCGTGCGTTATTTTCGTTGTTACGAATGGTTCGTTTTTCCTCATCCTCGAATACCTTCCAACGCTTCATTTCCGGGAAGACTGCTATAACCGTGCACAACCAAGACGATATTTCGTCTCTTGTCAAGAGCTCGCTGGATTGTCGACCGAATCGCTAGAACATCCAGCGTGAAATCCTCTGACGGCGGATTCGCTCTAACGCTTAGAAGTGCTACGTATCGGACATATAACCAATCATGAGACGATAGCACAGCTGCGATAGAGTCGTAATATGCAGGCATGTGCTGTGCACTCGGAATCAAGAAAACATAGGCTTTTCCATATTGATTGGACTTGTAGATAAATGACGCAGGACTGGCAGTTGGAGCTCGATTTTTTCTTGAGTTACTTCTTTCGCATCGCAGGAACTCTAGAGATTCAGTATAGGAGTATGGGATAACCCAGTCGACTCTTAGCAACTGCTCCACTTGAAATCCTGAATGCTGAATTAAACTGGTTCCCACAGCTCCCTACTTAAACGACTCGTAGGTTCTATATTTTTCTGCGTAGATCACATAATAATTCGAGATACTTAGAGTGATATGGATTTGACTGAAAATCATACCAACCAGACTGATCAGCATACTTCTTATATTGCGTCACTGAATGCGTTGTCTAATGAGCTTTCTAGGTCTTTGGACTTTTCAGTCCCTTCCATACATTTAAATTTGCCAAACCTCTTTCAATCAGCTCGAATAGCTAATCCCACAACAAAGAATCCCATGTTTGTTCGTTTGTTCCATCGTGCATTACCAAGTCCGGGATCTGATCCATCTGCTCAAGCCAGAAACTTGTGTCAAAGCTAATGTCGTTGGGATGGTCAAAAAATGCTACAGAATATGTGTCTGTCGAACGTGAGCAGTCTAATATTAGATCAATCATCGACTGATCCGAACCATGACCAGGTGCTTGCAAGAGTGCAGAATCCTCCTGCAAAGCCAAGCCCTCCAATGCCCTGAGAGAAGTCCTGTTTGCATCTTGAATCTTCTCACAGCATTTCCGCACAACCTGAAACCCGGACTTTGCTGTTGGATTGCTAGTCTCCATCTGTTTGAGACGCACGAGAGCTGTCTGCAAAGCATCTTCGATTCTCCTCTCAACTTTGGGCGCCCTCGGTGGGTACATGACTACTACAGCAGATAGCATAATTGCAGCATCTATGGTGAAGAAAGTGAGATAAAACATCTTGTAAAGGTGCTTGGAAGTCTTTTCAAACAAGCGCTGATAGGAATCTAGAACAATAAGAGCTGACTCTACTACCACTTGTCGACTCTCGAAGTGTTTGGCCATATGTGGACGATGAAGCATCATCAGTACTGCGTTGACTGAGCCCCACAGCTGATTTCGCTGCTTTGGTAGACGAGGTATCCGCTCATCCCAGGATGTGTCGGGTTCGTCAGGTCTAAGAGCGTCTGGAAGCTGCTTGACATTTGACAGAATTTGTTCGTGAAACATCCAGACGACATTGTAGTCCGCCAAAGAAGGGTTATCTGCCCCCATGCTTCGCATTCTGTGAATAATCTGCGCTATTGCATACTGGAAAAGATTACTAGAAAACGAAAAGGGTTCACTGCTGTCTCCTAAAGTCTGTGGCACAATCGTAACATTCGAAGACATTAATGGTGTACACCCAAGTGGAATCTCAGCATCACAATCTTCCGCATTGATTCTTCGTGGACGACCAAGAAGCCACCCCATAGTGCTAACACAATAAGCTCGGTATCGCTGTTAACGGATATTGCACTTACCTATCCCAAGCGAAAAGGACGATCCATAGTCGGTTTTTATATTCTAGGTGCCGGTTTGGATCGGGCCTATACTCTCTCATTTCCCGATAAAATTCCTGGGTTCGATGTAGGCCCAGCTCTTGTGCTTGCCTGGGAAACCAAATTTTTAGTGAAATACCATCTCTTTGAGCGTGAATACCGACCTAATAGCATCACCTAAGCTATGCCATGACTCTACCCCTCGCGAGCAATTCTTAAGCCAAAAAGCACGGAGAAAGTCCGCTTGCACTCCTTCAATAGTCGGATTGTGTCGACCTTGTAGGAACATGACTTCCATGCCTATATCGCTGTACTGCCGAGATAACCTGTCACATGTGGTTTCGTTCTTAAGTCCGAGTTGAATGAAGATTTCTGCATCCGGTCGAACAAACTGGAGTCCGAGTGCGATTATCTGGAATAAAAGTGCAGGAAAGAAGTGGAGAGTTATTGTGTTATGACTAGGACTGGAAAACAGGGTTTCATTTTGATGACTAGTAAACCATTGTACCAGAAGCTTGTCGAGGGAAAGGGGATCGAGTACAGGATAAAACCAGTTGACTTCTATGAAATATACATTGATGAGCTCTCGAATGATCGTTTCTGACGGTAGATGCTGGACAAGGGCTAAATATTTGGTTTTTGATACATCCGAAAGATGTGAATGCTTTTGATTAGAAGTTGCAACATGGAAGAAATTGTCTTTATATAATAGCTGAACATGTTATTAGGGACCATAAGAGAATAGCTAGATATATATATATCTGGCCGTTAGAGACATACATCTTTCAGATCCCCAAAGATATCTTTATGTGCCAGAGGGGATGTTACTTCCGCATTATCGCTTGAGTCCTGGGAAGGTGTCTCTTGTAGAGGCTTGTCAGGGGGCGATATTGAGGCGCGGTGTGTAGAGCTGATTGAGCGTGAGCCTTGTAGAGATTTGAGAACCTGATCGGTAGTATAGGACTTACGCCGTGGAGCAGTCGTATATGCAGCTCTCCGGAATGTCTCTTGCTAAACATACGTTGCATGGCTTCTTACGATCACACTACATAAAAATCAGCTTGCCGGAAGACGAGACCGCCTGCTGTAAGATAAGTCGATCGACTAACCTTCTGCTTTCTTCGGTAGCATTCAGAACAAGATGTCACAATTCGCCCTTTCTTTCTCCTCTTTTCGATATCCATAGTATCGTCTATTGGGGACTACGGGCCGCGGAAAACTTATCGGATCGCAAAATGGATGTTCTCAAAGTTGTACACGTGACATGTAATTCAACGTAGCATTGACATTCGAATATTCAATACAGTTACTACGTAAACTGTAAGTGAGTAAGGTAGTGTCTGTAATATTGTGTACCAGAGTTTGACCAGCACCACAGCACTGATCCTCGGTCGTCTTATCGGCAAAATTATTAGTGCACAATCGCTTCTGTCACCGTGTGTTCGCGATCCAATCAAGAACGAACTCTAGTTGGCCTAGTATTCCCTTATTATATAATTCGATCCGCCGAACTTCAACTCCATAAATGTCTTCATATATTGATGTATATTAGCTCTTATGACTTCTCTATCGAAACAAAATATGCGGCATTAATCGACATCTGAACAATAAGCTCTGCAAAATTTATCGGCCACAGCTTTTGCAATGTCATTGCTCGCTTTTGGCGGGTGGCGACACAGGACCGTCCTATGTTGAGCTAAAAGACGGTAAGGGAAGAACGGAGACATATATATAACCTGAAAAGTACTAAGAATGAGAGCCATAGAGACAGATACACAGAGATATGGATATCATTAATGTGAATATTAATTGTAGCTACTACACTGCTGCCTGCTGCTTCTGCCACAGGCGACCGCCAAACATTTATCAAGTCTCAGTTTTGATAGAATACCGACAGTTCCTTTACGACAAAAGAAATATACCTTGAAGCAAACCTTTTGGAAAACGATAGTCTCAGCATGAACGAAGCGCTTTGCTTTATTCTTTCCGGGGAGGAGGATTGGTGCTATGAACGTGGAGGCAAGTCGATAAAATTCAATGAGGACGGTACTGGAGAGGTGCGTAAGTTTCTTACCATGTCTCATGAGATGACTGCTGATGACCTGAAAGCTATGGTGCCGTTGCAATTTTAATTATTGGATCACTGCAGAGCTTGAGTGGAAGGTCATCGAATCACTTGACCACATTGAACCACATGGCCAAATCGTCGATATTGCGAGTGCCACCCAGAACAGAAGTCCTTAGGTTCTTGGGCAACTCAGCCTCGAAATGACTCTCTTCAAAAGGCTGCCACAGCGGTTCCAAACCTCGGTTTTGTCAACAAGCACTGTTGTTAACGAGGGTTGTCTCACAGAGGATGCATTTCGACCTAAGTCGTATACTGTTAGAATCGAGAAAGGCAACTTCATAGAACCTTCTTGTATCGGATATTCAAGCTCGGATGAGCAGAGGTTTTCACTTCGTCTCTTATTTGATAAATCGCCATATCCTCCACGATCTGAGTGGAAGAGGCCAGAGGCGGGTCCAGATGACGGCCCATTTTGGGATCATAAAGAGTTCGTCAGTCGAAGTCCCCCGGGGTTGGAAAAGCACAGAAGAGCCATGAACGACGTTCCTCCAACAGGCTGGAACACCTGCGCAGTCTCATAGTTTTCTTGTTCTATGTGGCTACGGGAGATATACTGGTCCTCGGTTGACTATAAGTAACCAGTAGTAATCTTACCGCAGTAGAATATTTGAAGTGGAAGTAGAAGTGGGAGTGAAGTTGAGATGAGTGAGAGCAATATGAGAGGTAGATCTGGGGAAGCCATATAACTTCAACTTCGTAAGTCGTCTCACCAAGTCTATGATTCGGCAACACTCTTACGACGTTGTGGTTTAGTTGGCACATACTCACAACAGAGAAGAAATCTTCGCACAGAATCTCAACCTCACTTCACACTTGTACCAGTTCATCAAACATTATTCCGTTAAAAAAAATCGCCTATAATCACTTTTCACCCAAGGGTTCAGTAGTAATGCTGAGGAATAATGTTGATTCCAACTGAGCCTCAAAGGTTGGGATGGAGGATAATTGTTCGTATGGTATCGAGGATTTCTTTACGTGTTGATCTGTATTAGGGATGGTCCCAAGACAAAGCTTCTGAACTTTACCTTTCGAAATGTACCCGGGAACAACACCTGGTCTGATTTTGATCTTGCCAATTGCAATCGACCTTTCTTCAGAAACTAAACGTTCAAGTCCGCCTCGTAATGATCATTTCGAGCTTCCGTAGTGGATCCACAAACCTTTAGGTTTCGTCAAGGATCCTTCTTATCCATCGCATTTATGAACATTGCCGGCCCATTCGAAGACAGACAATCGCTAATGCACAAGATCCTGACCTTCCGGACATAAATACCGCCAGTGATGAGATTCCGCCAAACAGCGTGCCGTTGTTGACAATATCATGTGTGCCTTTCCACAAGAAATCCTTGTCTCGTACATTTGCATTGCATGTTCGTGCGAATTTCTGGACATGATAAGAGCCACGACAATAAATAGTCGCGGCCTCTGTTTTCTTGTCACAACTTGCTTTTCCACAAGTGCTGTCATATACTTTTCGTTGCCATGTCCAAAGTCACGACCGCAGAGCCAGACGATAGACTGGAGTATCCTAACAATTTAGGGAATGCTCATCCCCAGTACAGATTTGTAGGATAATTTCCTGGAGTCGAATAGCTGATCAATAGTTATTCTCGTAGCAATTGAGTTATCTAATAGATATCCGTTAATTCTCGTAGCGACCACATGAACCAAGTTTTGACCTTGCGGGACTTGCCTCATTCTTTACGATTACGGTCTTAGAAAAAGGCTGTTCTGGTCCTCTAAATCAACCATGTCTGTTCCGTTTACGATAACACTAAACACGTGATAAACAATCCTTGAGACTTCCTATTGGCAATAAGATAGCTCTTTGTTTCATATTCTCTATCAATACCTTGTAATTCTATCTTATTATGTTTTGTTTGTGAAGTTTCGTCTGATGCGGTTCTCAGTGTTATTGTCACCAGTATTCTTCCTACAAATACCTTGGGTCTTTCATCTACTAGCCCAGACTCAACCTGTAAGTTACTATTCCGAATTCGAATGAATTATAGCATTATCTAGTATTAGGAGACCATATCGAATTTTCAATGTGGACAATAATTGAATCGAATATAGGTATTATCTGCACTTATCTTTCAGTAATTTGTAAACCACTTCCAAGATTTCTACCAAACGTGGGGACGGACACAGACAACCTTGCCAGTAGTAATGCTACGAGTGGTTAGGTGAAGGCGCGGACTGACAATATAACACAGATTGGGGGAGACTGTGGCAGCGAGGAATCAATTTCGAATCACAAAGGAGGTATAGAGCTGACGATACAATATGGTATTTCATTTACTGATACTGGTTCTGAGTCTCATAGAAATAGTGAAAAATATTACGGAACGCGACAGAATCCATCGATCATAGAGTGAGTAAGAGGCAGATACGCTCCGGTTCGGAGGATTTGACACAAGTCGAACGGCTCCATATCGGCTACATAGTAGAGAACAAAAACCTGTATATTCAATATCATCACAATTGTTTCAAACTCCTATTATGAGTCAAAACTAAGATTAGTTTGATGTGATTCCGTCGACATACTAATAGCTTCATAAAAATTAAGCCTCAGTCTTATCTAACTTTAAATGGGCCAAAGCTTAACAATCAGTACAAGACATACGTCAATAAACCTATTATGAATGGATTTAAGTCACAGTAGTCGGTGAAGGCGATTCACTGATAAGATAACTACTGCAGCGGATATCAGTGCGTTTAATACTTTTACAACCTTATGTCTTCGCATAACTTAACAAATTGTAGGGCCCCTTTCAGCCGTGTTTCATTCCATAGGGCAGTACCATTCACTGCTGGACCTGTTGGACTGCAGGCGGTGCAGCATGAGACATAGTTTTAACGAAGAATTTCTTTGCCTCTAATTCAAGCAGAAGATATGATACATCGGCATTTTCCATATGGTAAACAAGCCACTGTCTCCTACTCCTCTGTACCATCATAGGACTTCAACAGCCCTAACCCCAAAGTAGCATGCAATACAGACCATTGCCGTTCGCACAATATGAAGGCCCTCAAGATTTTGAAGTCTTGTTTGGTAGTAAGTAAAACCTCCTCAATACTGGGATAAGCTCTCGGCTTGCCGAGAGCATTTGAGGACGGAAGTCTAGAAACAGGCGAATTTTCTGTTCGGGATATTAACTAGTACGACGGAGTGAGAAATCACTCTGGGGTCGTCAATCTCAGCAAGAGGCAATCGCAATACAACAAGTAAATCAAAGAAAAAGATAGGACAGCTGAAAGCAGAATCATAATGCATATAACTCTTTCACAAGATGATTCTGATATGCTGTTCTAAAAGAGTTTGGTATTCGTGCAAGTTATTTTTACCATTGATAGATGTGGAATTATCTACGAATGTGACATCGGCGAGACTAATCGATATCATCCGTCATAGAACCGTTGATCCATGGGTACTGTAAAGCGTCTCGAGCCGTTGGCCTCTTTGTATGGTCCGAAACCAAGAGACTCTCGATAAAATCCAGGCAGCCCCCATCAGTCATTCCTGGAATTTTCTCCAGCTCCTGTCGTATTGTTCCGACTTTTATGAACTTTCAGTTATACCAGTTTCCGGATGCACGAACGTCTCCTTTTCTAGATAGTCTGCCATAGCCAACTATTCCATGTACTCTGCTCTTACTGGCGGATCTAGGTGACCACCAGTCTTATGATTTTCGCTCGACACCACTCATTCGTATTTCCTTCCACAATCTTATCTCTTGGGCCAAAGATAGTTTTTGATGCTAACCAGTGTGCAAGCTAAGAACATTAGCTGTTACTCCATAGTGATATATGAATTCTTTCGTCCTACCGTCACTCCAAGTCCCCAGATGTTGCTGCTCGGAAAAACACCTAAGCCTCTCCAAACCTCTGGAGCTCGAAGGTGTACTCCCTGTGTTATAAAGCAGTAAGTTAAGACCTCGACAGAAATTATGTTAATAAAATTCCTAGATCACCTCATGCACCTGGTACCAATCTTTCATTTTGCCCTCCGCCTTTGATCACTACGTCAAGTGTTAACAACACCGCTGATTTCAAAGCTATAGGTAGTTGGAGACATACAATTCCCAAGGTCCCCAAGCTTGACAACAGAGTGTAAGTATCCACTCCTGAGACGAATACATTGTTGGGATTCACGTCTGTATGGACTCCGTCCAGTTCTTGGAAAACAGCCAAAGCTTGGAGTACTGGTCTTGCCACAAGTCGTGGAAGCTGAAAGCCTGAACGATATTTCTCAGATTACCATTGTCAAAGATCAGTATCCATCCACTCAAAGACCATACATCGCAGTTGGAAATTATCGTTGGTCTCTACATCGTGGCCTATCGAGTCTATCTGAGCTCGAATATATGGTGATTGAGCAATAGCCTCAACTTCGTAGCATGCGTATTCACGTGTGTATGTGATATCTCTTGGTCCATCGGGTCGACACTTACTCACGCTCCTAATTTAAAGTCAGTGAAGGAGAAGCAATCCCTCCACGAGAAGAGCCAAGCACGGATGTACATCAAGGATAAGGCTGGTACTTGATTAGCAGATTTGACTTGTGTCTGGAATAGCATGCCATCTTGCTTAAGTAATATTGGTGATAACATAAAACGCTTTACGGCCTTTCAGCGTCTGACCAACACTTAAGAATCTCATGGCTGCGATTTTTACCGTTATTTTTAAGGCGGGATGCGTTGTTGTAATTAATGGGAGGGGATGTCATTTCTAGCCTCAGGCATACATCACGTGATCGGAGCTTACAGCTACGAACGGACTTGAGTAGTTGGCCCATAGTAGAATATCAAGCCGTTTTACACCTGAAAATCACAGGGAACTGTACATCATATCACGTGGCAGTTCACAGGACTCAGAGCTGCACGGACGAAAGTAGCCACCACAATAGATCCGAAAGCAGTTCTCTTCTTACTGGACACCTTGAAGCCTCGACTCAGAGCTTTAGTACCCAGTCAACATATTTCGTACAGACTCCGCATAGCCCGTCCCAATATGGTAAATTCATTTGAATACAAGAAGCTTACAGAACTACCATCACATTATCAACAGTCATAGATCACTACATGTAGTCCAACTGGTTCATTTAAAAATGATATATTCCTCTTACTCGCCATTATTTCTCATCAAGATACATGAACCTCCATATGAGATTAGGTATTTATTACCAAAGATCATACCCCAGTTCCCCCATTTTCCCTATTTCCCTTATCTTTCCCTACATAAACTCTTCTTCACCAATTAATAAAGCGCGCTACGCTTAGTAGTAGTGTTGGCAGCAACTGCGGCATAGTAATCGACGAGGATGTCAGCAGAGAGCTTCTCGGCCATACCATAGAACACAGTCATGACATGAGAAGAGAGCTGGGTTGGAGGGGCTGAACCATCGATGACACGAAGTCCATCTACACCATAGACACGGGCCGATGGGTCAAGAACACCACCGAGCTCCTTAGCCATCATAGAGCATGACGAGACACCATGGTAGTTTGCGCGGAAGTTCTCCTTCACATACTCGGTCCACTCATTAAGAGTAGCATTGTACTGGAGATCATCACCAGGAATGGTTTCCTGGCTGAAATACTGAGCCAACTCTCCCTCATTAGACAGCTCACGTGCAAGCTTGGAGGCAGCGGCTTGACCGAGAATATCGAGCTCGTTCATGAAGTAACCTGGGTCGTTGGATACTTCATGGAGATAGGAGTCGTTGCTGAGGATGTGGATTGAACCGCGAGTAAATGGGATCAAGGTCCAGAGATCAAAGCTAAGAACACCAGAGGTATCCATGAAAAGCTCTGCATAAGCAACCTCATCCTCAACAAGCCACTTGCGGTAGTTCTCGTACTGAATTTCAAGTGCAGTGGCATTTGTGTGAGCTCCACGGGCAACAGTTGCAGCAGCCCACTCGCTAATTTTGGATGAAAGAAGTTCATTGGCTTCCTCAGCATACGAGCCGAAAGTCTCGTTGAAAGTTGCGAAATAAGCGGCTTGACCCTGACCTTCGGCGGCAGTCGTAACGTTCGAGCGAACAGTCGTAGTGGTCTGGTCTTGCAGGTTCATGCCAACAGGAAGATCAACAATTTGTGTCACGCCAGCAGCGTCGAGCACAGACTTGAGGCCAATACCAGATTGTTCAAGAATAAGAGGAGATGCCGAGGAACCAGCTGCGACGAGAACCTCATGATTTGCGTAGACCTCGAAGTTGTAGTCCTGGCTAGTACCAAATTGAACACCAGTGGCCTTGGGCGTAGCTGCTGTCTCGTCGATGAGAACCTTGCCAACACGCTGGCCTACAAGGACATGAAGGTTGGAGCGCTTGTAGTTGGGCAAAAGCCATTCACGAGCAGCATCAGAACGGATTTGGTCCTCGTTGACCAAGTTAGGGAACATGGAAACACCGTGAGGGTCGCCGCAGCTGAAGTCCTTCTGGGTTGGAACTCCGCGATCCGAGACAGTGCTCATGAGTGCCTTCATCAATGGTGAATAAGTCTCTTGGGTATTACGTGGGCCAACATTGACGGATCCATTTGTTCCGTGACAGCTGCTGTTGAAATAGTGACCGGCGTCAATCTCAAGTTGGTTTGGTTCGCGAACGTTCTCGGCAAGCTTCATGTAGGAGGTGAGGTTGTCCCAGTTCCAACCTTCGTTTCCAAAGACTGTCTCCCAAGAATCGATTTGTGCTTTGTGAGGACGGGTCCAGGTACCACCGTTAATAAGTGTAGATCCACCAAGACCGTGGCCAGAGCGGACGATCTGAGAACGACCGTTGATGGCTAGTTCAACGGTCTCGTAAGCCCAGTCAACTGCGCTGCCAAAGATCTCCCCATAGTCGTTGAGATTGGTGATTATTGGTCCGCGATCAGACTCGAAGAAACCGCTTTCAATAACCAAAACTGAGATGTCGGAAACCTCTGTTAGACGTGCGGCAGCAGTAAGACCAGTTAGACCACCACCGGCAATGATGTAGTCATAGCTCTTGCCCGCTACGGAAGAAGGATCTTTGATGAGGCTGCTATGAATGTCGAGAGACTGATAAGGAAGAGCCACAGCACTGCCGAAGAAGATGCTGGCACCCACGAGGAGGAGTTTACCGTCCATTGTTGATGGAGTATGAAGAAGATGCTTGGGAAGGAGCTGAAGAAGGATGGTGATTGAAATTGGAGCTGCGAAGAACTCATGCTTTATATCTTGGCTTCTTGATGTCTTGATTCCCGACGTTGAGTCTATTCCCAGTATCCTCTCGGGATGTAAGGGTCATCCAGAACTGTATCCAGCCAAACGTCGAGATGCTATTTTTCCAACCCTTCGTGTTCTTGTGAAAAGTTTTGTCGGCATAACCAAAACAGGTAATCGAGCTGAATATCCCCTAGAATATCTCCAATCTATCGTTCTATGTCTTGGATTGAGCCGTCTAACACTATCCAGAGGATCCTCGCCGGCTCATTTGTCGGTGTATCTCCTAATATTTCAAGGATATTATCATATTGATCAAGTCAATGAATCCACTTTGATCTGACATCGGTGACATGAAGAATGAAAGATCTACTATATTGCATTTAAGCAGTTAGACTTTGAAGCGATGGTCTGCCTTAACATGATCATTTTAGTTGAGTACTTTTTGACTTGCCACCAAGCCTCTCGATGCAGTAGAGACAGGCCAAGAAGGATGTTTTAAAGTGCTAGTTTGGAAAGCTATTGATTATTTGCATATTGTTGCATAATTGTGGATCGTTCGAGCTGCGCAGCCTCACAGCCAAGGCCAAGGTATCACCTACCAAGGACCGCATCTTCACTTTATCTTGGCGCATATTTAATGGAGTCTTGGAAAGATACGAAGGGGAGATAACTGGAATTAACTGCACAAAATGATATGTCTAAGGTTAGATGCATCTGCTCGTTGATGCATTTCTTTCTCCTAAGGTGTTTGTCTTGTAGTTGATGCACGAGTACCGGCCATGCAGTTACCACTTGACTGATCTGACTCAACCAGGGGCCATTGAGACGAGGTACCAGTTCACCAAAGTTCCAGAATCATATAAAGTTCAGAACTGATTTGCTTATGTGTTCCACCTGCACTTTGATTATTGATATTCCATTCAGCGTCCATGTAGACAACGAGAAGGTCCGAAATCTATCCACGTTCTTCCGTGGAACCCGAATTTTATAAGCAAACTGAACTCAGCATTGTACTACGTAGATCTTTCTTGTTGTATGTTCCAGAAGAGGAATTGACTTTTGTACAGTGATGTTCGTTAGGTCCCGTTGAACGTCGGTTTATTGCGCAACTTACGTGTTCTTCAGAGGTTCTCTACACAATCTGGGCCCCGCAAACTTGAGATGAACACAAATCAAATTCATCCATGCTCCGCGTGGTCTAGATTCTACCTGCTTAAAAATGTAGCTTGATTATGCCTCACAGGGATACACATGCAGACCGGAGACACCAGCATCAAATGGACTAAGGTTATGTAAATTTTAGGCACAGACCCAGTATTAGAAGCGGCTCAGGACTGACTTTTGCATACAGTAGCTACTTTTTGCCAGTTCGGCGCGATCCCCTAGTCTGTGTATAGATAAGAGCCTCCGACCGAGACGACATCATACCAACGTCAACCTTATTTCAACGCCAAGCCCATGATTATCCCGTCAATATGGTCAGGGAAATCCTATAAGCGAGAGGGCTCCTATTATCCCTTTGATTGTGGGTTAAGCCTCGACTATCAAGTCATGAAACAATGAGGCTAATACCAGATAGCCTCAGGAGTACGTAGCCAAATATGCACCCGCTCAGGATCACAACGGATATAGAGTGATTTGGGAGTGATTCTCGGGTACAATATGGAGCAAACCTTGATATATATATCCGACAGATTCTGCTCACACACGCCTCTATGCTTTCTTGACGCCTACGTATAGAGATTCATAATATATCGTGGAGCATCGAACAAGACTCCGATGCAATCATCAGAACTATGACCCAGACAAGGCAGACAGTCTTCGGGTTCAATCAATTCCCCCACGTGCGGCTCTGGTCTATCGGACTTCACCAGCATATAGGTCCGCTAAAGGACCACACAAGGACCACACAAGGACCGAAACGCACCCGTTCTCGGGCCCTTGGCGGTCAGATTATCCGTGGTGGTGATCCATGTCATTGTCATGGCAGTGACATGGGAGGAACGTGCAGACCCTCTCTCAGCATACCAGGCACTCACGACTATCATCCATGAGAGGCACGGCACATCTGCCGTAAGTCTCGTCCCTTTTTTTTACATTTTTTTTACATAAGGTACTAGACTACGTACATACTTGTACATTTTCTCAGGCACCAAAGGTTTCCCGCAAACTGACTCAAAGCAGCGGCGCGCAAAAGCCAAGGGTCTTCGAGTAACCAATCCACTTATGTCATTCACACCTGAATCCGTCCTTCAGCTAGCTCCGCATGCCTACTGCTTACTGTGTACATCCAGGCCGCACCGGCCGAAGTTGAGATGAACTGGTCTATGCATTGCGTAGTATAATGATAGCCAGAGTTTTATCTGATAAATCTAGGGGGGAAATTCGATTATACTACCTATCGCGTTAAAATGATCGTCGAAACTTCTGGATTCTCGAAGATTGTGGTTGTATGGGAAATAAAACACAAATTATAAAAATTCGTCAAATATAGATTGGTGAAGCCTCATTTCGCCAACGACGACCACCTACAAGTAACTACAAGTCAGTGTTGACCTGAGTGCGGCTCTGTTGCGGCTGTTTCTGAGAAAAAAAATGGGGCGAAGCTACGGTGGGTTCGCCATGCGATCTTCACCTATCGCCAATTTCCTTGGCCAAGGCTGGCTCTTATGAATATCTGCTTGGCTGTCTTGTGCTGCGCACGCAAGTCAACCGTTATCATCAATAATAAAATCAAGGGGATGTAGGGAGATCCAAGGGGATCGTCAAAGAAAAAAATCAACTAGGCTCATCACTATGTAGGAGTAGCGACAAGTACCAATCGACGAAGAAAGGGCCGTTCATCGGCCTGCAAGATTTGTCTTTCCTTACATGATAGAGATCCAGTCCAGAGTCTTACTCAATCAACCATAGCATCTTGTTCGATGGGTATCAGCTACATATTCATTCAGATGCAGTGACATCTCACCGCTCAGACATTTATGAGGCGAATTCGTTATGTGGGCTTGACCACTTAGTCTTTTGAGACTTCGCAGAAGACATTCTCAACAAACGTGCTCAGGAAGCCTGGATAGCCAAGTCTTGGCTACCCACGAGTTTTGGTGATGAAATCAATGAGTGACAAAGTCTGGGTGAGCAGCAGGTGCCATCCACTTTTATTATCAAGAATAGATGGCAGTACGATTCTAGAACTATATTTATCCAAATAAGAAACCACACAGCCGCAGCGACATATTTTTTTCCCATCCCCTATTCATTCATTTATTATCTATATCCCCTTTTCCTCGTATTCGCTCCAAATAATCCTCACTATGCGAAGCTCACTGTTGATGTTCGCAGGCGCGAGCATAGCTTTGGCCACAAACCTCTATGTATCCTCGTATAGCGGAACAATTACGAGTCTGAGATTGACACAATCAAGCAACGGGTCGTATGCTCTCGAAAAGACTTCTGAAAACAATGGATCTGCCCCTTCTCCCTCATGGCTCACTCTTGATGAAGACGCAAACGTTGTCTACTGCTTGGATGAGAATTTGAGTGGAGGAAATGGATCTATCGCATCATACAAAACTTCGCCGTCAGGTCTCCTGACTCAAATCGACCGCCACACAACAATTACAGGTCCCGTGAGCTCTATTATCTACAACGGTGGAAAAGCACAAGCAGCCGCCCATTAGTATGTTTCCGTGCTCCTTGACAAGAATATAAGCTTATATGCCGTCAGCTCCGGTTCTAGCGTCACCTCATGGAGGATTCTTGATGATGGCGGTCTTGAGCAACTGCAATCATTCACTTTCAACTTGACACATCCAGGTACTAACCCTGATCGTCAAGATGCATCTCACCCACACGAGGCACTCGTAGACCCAACCGATTCTTTCATTGTTGTCCCAGATCTCGGTGCAGATTTGGTACGGATCTTCTGTATCAATGCCAGCACCAGTGAGCTGACTCCTATTGCACCCCTTGCTGTACCTGCGGGCTCTGGGCCCCGTCATGGCGCGTTCCTTGTCCAGGATGATCAGACCTATTTCTTCCTTATCAGCGAGCTTGCAAACACCGTTGTCAGCTACAAGGTCACTTACGGGTCTGAATCCCTCAGCTTCGACAAGATCTTTAGTAGTGGAACTTTCGGAAATGTGACAGTGCCCAAGAGAGTCACAAGTGCTGAGGCTATCATCTCCGTAAGTTCAATATTTCACAAGTCTTTACAGGATTTTCCTTTTTTTTTCGAGAATACCATACCATGCCATACCATGAATAGAGTTTACTTACTAATATCGTCCAGCCCGACCAGAAGTTCCTCCTCACATCCAGCCGCAACGATTCCTCCTTCATCGTTCCTAATTTCGATCCTTCCAACTCAACCGACATAATTTCTGATTCCCTACAGACATGGGCTATCAATGCCAACGGAACTTTGAGTTTCAAACAGATGGTCGCAGCAGGAGGGTTCTTCCCAAGACAATTCTCGGTTAACAAGGAGGGTACATTGGCTGCTGTTGGCATGCAATATGCTGCTAGTGTAGTAATTGTCCAGCGTCAGCCAGATGGATTATATGGCGATTTTGTTGCTCAGATCGAAGTTGATGGAGAGATTACTAGTGTGATTTGGGACGAGTCTGAGTATGAGTGCTAATTGGACCTCGTCAGTTATCACAAAAGTCGCAGAAGGACTGTCGACTTATTGGAAAAGTGTTAAGTTTTGGGATTCAATTCCATACAACACAATGTATAGTTTCATGCTTAGAACATTTACTTCTAATTTAATGTAGAACGACCATTGGTCGTCCTGCAAAGCCTATATCTGAAGCATAACGATGTGCATATCCTGAAATTTCATATTGTTAGTGAGGTTTTTATTAAGGATAAGATTCTTCTCGGCAATAGAATGACTAACACGCACTCTTTTTTTGTGTTCTGGGTATTATTTAATCAGCTCAAATCTAAAAGTTTAAATATTACATAGAGGTATAAGCATTGAGCGCTAATTGACCTCCCAAGTGAGCATATAGGACGTTGCTTCCAGCAGCAATCTCCTCCTTCTTGACCATATCCATCATTCCTGCCAAACTCTTTCCCTCATAGACCGGGTCAGTGATAAATCCTTCCGTAGCAGCACCAAACTTGATCGCATCAATGGTAGTTGCATCTGGAATTCCATAACAGCCAGCATGGTACCTGCCATCCAAAATGATATCCTCCTCAGTAATATCCTCCTCCTTCAGACCAATCTTGACACCAGTAGCCTTTGCAATTCTCAAAAGTTGATCGAATGTCTGCTGGACTTTTGCCGAAGCATCGATACCGACAACCTTTCTCTTGCGAGAGCCGTTCTTCTCTGCAAGCTTGAAGCCGGCAACCATACCAGCCATAGTAGAGCCGGTGACGGCACACACAATGATAGTGTCGAAGAAGATACCCATCTCCTTCTCCTGCGCCTCGACCTCATAAGCCCATCTAGCAAATCCTAAACCACCGAGAGGATGATCTGACGCGCCAGCTGGAATATAATATGGCTTACCGCCCTTGTCGATGATTTCTTGCGTGAGGTTTTTCAGCGTATCCTTGTGCTCGATGCCAAAAGTAGAGGGGTCCAGACGTGAGTCGGCTCCCATGAGACGAGATAATTGGATATTGCCGGCCTTTGTGTACACTGGGTCTTCCCATTCCACCCACTTCTCTTGGATCAGACCGCATTTGAGTTGTAGCTTAGCGGAGATGGCTGCAACGGCACGTGTGTGGTTTGACTGAACGCCGCCAATGCTAACTAAGGTGTCGCAACCTTGGGCGAGAGCTTCGGACGCGAGATATCTGAAGATCGTGGTTAATGAGGAGTATTGGACTCATTGACTGATTTGCACTTACTCTAGTTTTCTGACCTTGTTACCACCAAATGCCAAGCCAGAGTTACAATCCTCGCGCTTGGCATAAATGTTGACCTTGCCACCTAATGCGGCTGTGATATTTGGTAGATGTTGGATTGGCGAGGGACCAAAGAGGAACGATTCTCTGGGAATGCTAGCAAAGGGCTCCGGGAGTACAACGGAGGCCATTTTGAGAACTTTGGTTCAATTGAGAGTATAAGAAAGACAATATGGTATAATTGATGAGAATAACATTCTCGAGGTCCAAGGGACTCTTCTTTCTTTTATTGTCGACATGTTTCCCGACGGTTTTCCGCTCAGAGAGTATCCCTAACGTAATTTAATTGATGAAGACAAATATTTTGCGCCGAACAGAGTCATTATGCGGCTGCTTAATTCCATATGTACCAGCAATGGGGGAATATGGGACGTCGGAAAACTGTTTACTATCGCTATCGTCGGATAACCAAGATCTCCGTCGGGAAACCTTCGGCGCAAACTAGTGATGAATGGTAAGATACAAAGTACATACAATATTACACAAAGCATCCGACGATATATAGCAAAATGAAACCTCGAGCGCTCGATATACAGAAAAAATTAACGGTGGCCAGTCAAAAGGGTGCGTTTTGTGTTTAGAAATGGTTATAATCATCTATGTAGGGCATGTTCCAAAGGTCGGGAAACATTGAACTCCATGGAATATTTGTCTGCACATTTTGAGAGTGTAGAGAATCAATTCCGTGTGTGTCTTCTTCTCCATTCATGTATATCTCAGGGATATTTGAAAGCTGCGTATCATTGTGTTCGAATGCATTCTGATTCATCGAAATGGTGAACGGCGCCTGAGGTACATGGGCTGAGGAAGCAGTACTTTTTGATTCTTGCAACGACAACCCAGTATTTCTATGCAGTGGGATATCAATTCGAGTAGTGTTCTTACCCTGCGTTGAACGAATGTTCTTTCTCCTTGAGGCCAGAGCAGACTCATTGCTCATGGTCTTTACTACTGCTTCACATTGCGAAAGACAGATATCTGCGAGATCCCAGTTCAGCTCTTCTTTCGCATGGCGAAGACAATCAATCAGAGATTTGGCACTTAAAACACAGTCCCGCGCTGTTGCATCATCTTCTGCTTCCAACGCACAACGTAGAATCAAGGTTGCGGCTGAGGTGAAGTGATAAGCACTATCTATTTCAGAATGTCAGTGCCTTGGTGGAGGTGGAAAGAAAACTGATAGCCTATAGGCTTAAACAGAGGGTTGGTGTTGCAATTCGAAATAATTCTTGAGTAAGGATGAACAAGCAAAACAATAACTCACAAGGCAGCCAGAATGCATCCATGTCAACAGGACGTAGCGAAACAACAAAGTCTATGACGGCCTGCGAGGCCTTTCGACACTTGGCTTGATAAAACTCTCGGGAATCCACTTCGTTTGAGTCGTCGGATCGGGAGTTTTCCTGTATATAATATCAGGATTCGTAACGGATCGGATTTCACAAAATTCTCATACCTGCAGGGAAACTCTACTTATGCACATTTTCAGAGCTAGAAAAGATATATGTAGGCTCAGGGCTCCAGGAGCCTTACGACGGAAGTCAGTACTTTTGTAGTTCAGCCATGAGGGCAACGTCTCTTCCCAAGTATTCATAGTCACTTCGATTTCTCGAATAAACTTCAAGCGGGAGTCGATATTTGTGACTTTCAAGTCGTACACGAGAGGTAGTGTATCCCCGAGGATCTCGGTCAAACGACAAAGGGCCATAAATGACTGTGAGCCCTCAAGTTGTGTATGATATCGAGAAGTATGAGTCGCACACCCATTGAGTAGAGTGTCTAACTCGGGCAGCTCGACATCTTGCTGGGTCCGGTTAATGTGCGGTGGAGTCCCATGTGCAAGGCTTGCCCTATGAAGAGTCAAAATCATGATTCCAAAGTAGTTCTACAACTTACCACCAATCGTGAATCAAAAGTCCCCACCAAGTGCGTATTCGCAGGCCTTTCTGTCGCTGGTCAATATTCCAAGAAGCTGGATTGCGGTTGAGACCAAGGCTCTGGGCAAGTGCAACAGTACGACCAAGATTCACCGCATTGTAGGTTATAGAAGTAATGGGGCGTCCGATGAGATCGAGTATGGAAGCAAGTACAGTGGAAAAGCTCGGAGTTTGGAAATCCTCATTGAGAGCTTTTACAGCAAGATTCCAGATATATCGGACATCAGGTCGACATCGGTGTGCAAATCGTGTTGATGTATTCCAGTTAATCAATGAAACAGCATATATTTCGCAGACTAAAGTATGTGGTAGGCCATCATTACGATATGCTTCTAGCACCGCTTTCTCGTCTAGAATAGGGAATGGGGGATGAAAGGATTCAAAATAGCTAGGATTGAGAACATTTAGCTTTATGACAACTGGTTATGGCTTTGAAATAAGACGTACAGCTCGAAAAGATCGTGACCTTTGGGCTCAATGATTTTCTCGATTGTCTCAAATTGCTTGAAGCCTGAAAATCCGTTCCTTAAGGATGGGATGCCTCGTTGACGAGGTACGTTCATATAAACAATTGGATTCCTGGGATCATCCGAATAAACACAATAAGGATTAGGTCGTACATGAGAAACAGCGAAATCTTCTTTCGGGGATATATATTGCTCGAGAACTTGGAAATCACGTGCAATCGTTGGACCAACGATATGCCTGGATTGATTCATTTGATTCTGAGATGTGGGTATAGCAATCGAATGATCATTTTCTGTATTTGCGTCTGTGGTTGGCTGGAAAGGTGACCGACTACTGGCTTTGTGAAATTCCACGTCCGACGCTGGAGGCTGAGAATTCAATGCTGATTGTCGCCGTCTGGCGCTCTTAGCAGTTTGCCGCCTCGATCCATCTTGACCTTTTGACGCCGTTTGACTTTGAGAACACTCGATTTTATGTTCTTTGCAAAGTACACATGGGCTATCCGTCTTTTGTCGAATGCAACGACTTTTTCGCCGTCGGCAGAAATCACATGCTGGGACTTTGTGGGATCTATAGGGACGAGCAGTGCTTTCGATTTGGGGGCTCGAATCTGCGGTGCCACCCTCTGACATGATATAAGTTATCAGGAGCGGATTGGAGTGTAATAAATCTGTTGAAGTAGATGATATGAAAAAAAAAAGTGAATTCAATTCAGGAGTATCAGTTCAAATAGAGCTTCTGATGTTATTTACTATCATAACGGTCCGGCACAACTATTATCCACCTTAGCCTGCTGGCGGACTTCGGGACAAATGGATTTAGCACATCACATCGACAACTTCTGATACTAGTATGTTTTCCTTGGAGATAATTTTGGTATATAAAGAGGTAGCAAGTACATTCGACAAGTCAACCTCGTCTGCACGATATTGTTCCAGTAAGTGAAGCAGGACATATCCTTGGTATGCGTAATTCGCAGAATCAGGTAGCTTTACAGCTGCATGCGTTCGTCTTGCAGGAAGTCTTAAAAGACCAATACATACCTATATCACCTATTACACCATTTCTAGCATGATCAACGATTTTCAACGTGTAGCAAACTCCTGATCCTGTTACAGTAAACGACAGCTCGGCTTATCGACTTCGCAGAAAACAGCAGCGACTTAGCAATCATTGCTCCGATCCGCGAGCGCGGGACTATGAAAAGGGTGGTACCATCATCATAAGTATGAAAACACAACAATACACCAGCAAGATTTCCATAATTATTCTCCGACCTTTAATTCCCGTCAGGTTGAGCAGCTCCTCTAAGTGGCTATTCTACACAAACTACATGCATGCATGAATTTAACATACATATATATCCACTTCCCCGCTACCGAAGAACTCTAGCTCCTGCGGGGCCCCAGACTCCCCCGCATCGTATGCCGGCGGAGTTCCTCTTTAGGTTACTTTTGCCCTAACAGCAAGCCATCCATCATATAAATTCCCGTAACTGTATTTTTAGGAAAGGCGCATCGCTTTACCAGAAATGGATTGCCGCCCTGTTTTCTTACTCTCAAGATTCATATAAATCTCGTTTTCATTCCTATGTATCACCACTTATCTCTCAAGAACTTTATACTAAATCTCTCATACTCGCATATCTATTTCTCTTGAGAGCCATCAAGAAGTTACTTGAAGTTGGTTGCTAGCAATCATGAAGGGTTGGTTTGGTAGAGGTCGGTCAATGCAAGTTGCAATAACTTGCGCTTGCTTGATGGCATTCATTCTCTTCGGTTACGATCAAGGAGTCTTTGGAGGAATTTTACAAAATGAGAACTGGCTAGATCAGTTCGGCCACCCAAGCGATACCAAGACTGGAATAATTGTCAGTTCATACAATCTTGGGTGTCTTGCTGGGTGTATTGGTAAGTATTTCAAGGACACAATGCATCACTTTCCCTAAAAACCAAGCTTAGGGAAGCAATTCTAATCTGATGATCTTGTAGTAAACTTTTTCATTGGTCATCGCCTTGGGCGACTAAAGGTCATGGGGCTTGCAGCGACTATCATCATCATTGGCGCGACTTTACAATGTTCAGCATTTAGTATTCCTCATTTAGTGATTGGCAGGATTATCACTGGTATTGGAAGTGGCCTGGAGACATCGACAGTGCCCATGTACCAGTCCGAACTATGTGAAGCATACAAACGAGGGCAACTAGTCTCTGCAGAAGTCTTGTTTGTAGGCGTTGGTATTTCTCTAGCCTAGTATGTATCTTCTCGTCTGATATCTTCTTGAATCACGACAAGATACTATGCTGACCTTCATCGCTATAGTTGGTTTGACTTTGGGATGTCTTTCGTACCAGGATCAATTGCTTGGCGTCTTCCAATTGCATTCCAGATGATCTTCGCCTTCTTTGTTATAATTCTACTCCCGGGTCTACCAGAATCCCCACGATGGCTATACTCCAAAGACAGAGGAGAAGAAGCCGTAAAAGTTCTATGTATAGTTTACGACAAGCAAGAGTCAGACGAGATTATTGTGTATCAGAAACGACAGATCTGTGATGCAATCTTATTGGAAGAGAAAAACGGTGGTTTTAAATGGCGACATGTGTTGCGAAGAGATGAAGTACAGACAGGAAAGCGTGTCCTGCTGGCTTGGGGCATGCAAGTAAGTATACAGACCATGGCTCCATCAGAATAAAATCTCATAATATAATTAACTTCAATGAAGTTTATGAACCAAATGGGTGGCATCAACCTCGTTGTCTACTATATTCCATGTAAGAACACCTCCCTCACATTCAAATTTCCTCTGGCTAAATCCTACAGCTGTTCTTGTCCAGAACGTTGGCATGTCTGCGCGACTTGCGCAAATACTTGGTGGCTGGTATTTCCTCTTTCAGCCTTTCTCCAAATTCGAATTCCAAACTAACTCCTAATCCTTCTAGCATAAACATGATGTTCATGTTTGGTTCCATAGTTCCCACTCTTTTCCTAGACCGCATGGGCCGACGCCCAACTATGCTGTGGGGATGCGCTGGCCTCGGCCTCTCAATGATGCTGATCTCGATCTTGCTCAGCGTCGGTCACTCCGCCACATCATCTGGTGCAGTCGCTTTTTTCTTCACATATATGCTGATTTTTGGCGGCTCGGTGAACTGCGTGCCATGGGTTTATGTTCCCGAGATTCTGCCGCTTGAAGCAAGAGGAAGAGGAACCTCATTGGGTACCTCAAGTAATTGGCTCTGGGTAGGTTGTCATGATATCTAAAAGAAAGAAGGCTTATATGCTATGACTAGAACTTTTTCATCGTGATGATTACGCCAAGTGAGTACTTGTGCTACTGGTAGGAAACCTGGGCTGACCGATTTAGCTCTTATCAATCGTTTGCAGTGGAAAGCATATTTGATCTTCATGATTACTAATGTAGGATTTCTGCTTTGTCTGTTTATATTGTCCTCGACTGACTTCTACCTATAGTTTGCATTTATACCGCTCGTCTACTTCTGTTACCCAGAAACGAGCAACAAGAGGTGCGTTTCTTTCTTTATTCATCCTGGAGTAACTTACAGTGACTAAATGTTTATTCTAGTTTGGAAGACATAGATTATCTATTCGTCAATGGAGGGATCAAGCCCTGGAGGAGCACGCGTGGGGAAGTTGGAATGCAGCCACCAACTACGGTGGATAGTGACACAAATGATACAGAGAAAGAGATTGGGACTGCTGACTATAGCGATGTTAAGGAAGAGACTCACTGATTGTAGGTGGTTTGCTTGTTTATGACAGGGTTCTTGATATAACCCTAGCCATAGATTTGTTCCTATAGCTCTACATCTTCAAGAATTAACAGGATATTGTAAGATATCGAATTTTAGCGTCTCTACTAATTCTATGTTGTCTGCCAATTTTCTTTCAATTTTATAACTTTAGGATTTCACAAATTAGGAGCCATTTTTTATTTCTTAAATACATATCCGTCTATAATATTGGATTTGAAATGATCTGTCATGGAGAATCCGGGCAAGTAAGTAAAGTGATATAAACTTATTACTTCAACCACTCTCCTTCTCAAATGGGCATTTGTAGTCAATTCCTCAGCTACTCGGCCCCCGCGATTGTTTTCGGTTCGGAGACATTTAAACATCATGTTCCGCCACTGCGGCTCAGGATCAACCAATCATTTGCCGCACGTACCTGGTCGGAGATCGGACATGAGGGAATGCTGATGAATCAACAATAAGCTACGTCAAAGGTACATACATATATGTACGTCTCAGTCACGACAATACGCTTCTTCTGGAACCATCATCGTTTATTCACCTACGTTATGGCATCGTTCTGTATCATTATGAATTGAATATTGCATAGACATCCTCTTCTTCTATCTTGTCTAGTCAGATCTTGTACATATACTTACTTATTTATCTCCTATCTTGCCACTAACGAATAATGACAATGTCAATTCACGGAAATGACCCTGATGAAGAATCTCCTCTTCTTCAGCAACAAGAGGCCTCGCCAGTGAGAGATCCAAATGCTTCAAATCAAGCTGTTACGGCTCTTCGTGGCACTTTCATCACTATCTCTCTCGGATTGTTGATCTTCGTTCAAGGTCAGTACACTCATCGTTGATGATAAGTAACTCACGATTTTCAGCATGTAACATTTCCCTCCTTACAACAACTCAATCGACAGTTGCGGTTGAGCTTGATGCTTTCGCAGAAGTCAGCTGGTTTAATTCCGCTTATCTCGTGAGGTTCCCAGATCACCCCCACTTATCATCAACTAACGGTGTAGATTGCGATGTCAAGTTGTACTCCCCTGGTTGGTCGATTGAGCCAGATATTCTCACCAAGAAACGCCATATTCGTCTCAACCATCGTTCTTGGAATTGGAGCCTTGATCACGTCACAGGCAAAAACCCTCTCTGTATTTTTGACCGGTAGAGCTGTAGCCGGCGTTGGTGCTGCAGGAGTGCTATCCATTTCTATCATTCTTGTAATTGAATTGACCTCGAAAAAAAGACGAGGTCTTTTCATTGGACTTGTGAACACAGGATTCACATCAGGTGTCGCCCTGGGTGCCGTCATTGCAGGTGCCCTGCTTCCGGTTACAGGATGGGTTCGTTGTCTCGAACATTCATATCAACACACGCTAACTTTTATACAGAGATTCCTCTTTTGGGTTCAAGCACCAGTAATACTTGTTTCTGGGCTCGGCGTTTTCTTCAGTATACCGAAGAGCTTCAGTACAGGCCCAAATGGTAACCCAAAGCAAAGTGTTCGACAAAAACTCGCAAGAATTGATTATATTGGGGCAATTAGTCTTGTAAGTATGAGGCCTTTAATAAGTTCGTAACTAACAGAATAGACTGGGGCAATTGTTCTGGTGCTCCTTTCGCTCTCTTCCCCAAACATCACGATTGTTCCGATCATCTTGTCCTTGATTCTACTTACTCTCTTTATTCTCAACGAGATCTATCTTGCTGGTGAACCCATCATTCCAATCACTGTTCTCAAATCCCGTGGCGCCCTGCTTTCATGCTTTGGACAAGTTGGCATCATGATGGCACGCTGGACAGTCCTCTTCTATACACCTGTCTATGCAATTGCTGTTCGTGGTTGGAATCCAGCATCAGCTGGTGGTATGCTCGTCCCTACGAATGCTGGTTTCGCAGTTGGAGGTCTGTTAGCTGGCCTGCTTCATATTCGTCGAACTGGAAGCTTCTATGTGTAAGTCATCTGTCTTCATATGAGAACCAACTGACAAATTAGTGCTTGCGTTGTCACATTTGCTACCTTCCCTATCTCCCTCCTCATTTTAGGACATCTTTCAGTGCCCGAATCATCCCCTGTCACCTACATGATAGCCACATTTATCAATGGTCTCTGTACTGGAGCAGCACTGAACTATACTCTTGCACATATCCTACATCTTACTCTTCCAAGCACACACTTCATCGCAACCTCTCTTCTTGCAACGTTCCGTGGGTTTGCCGGTTCTTTTGGTAGCGCTGCCGGTGGTGGTATTTTTCTCCGCCATCTCCGTGGTGCTCTCGAGAAAGGGTTTGCTGAGCAAGGATTGGTAGGTAAAGAAGAATTGACCAGAAGATTACTTGGTAGTCCAGCCTTGGTTGCCACTTTGACAGGGGCAGAGAAGGAGGTTGCTTTACAGAGTTATGTGTCTGCTATCCAGGGCCTGTTTATGGCAGCGGCAGGTTTGGCAGTTGCTTGTATGTTTCTCCAGGCCGGCACTGGTTGGAAAGCTCCTGTTGAGGAGACAGAGGAAATTGAAGATACACAGGGAATCGCGTAGGCCATAGTCCGGTGGTACACACGTTAAGTGTGAGGTATTCGTATAGGCGTGGTACTGTAACGTTGTAGAAGTCAAGGATATTCGTACCTAACAGCACACTTTTTTGGGGGGGGGGATTCTATGACTTTTTCTGTGCATTGCATTGTACCTCTGCAGAATCGATATTGTCAAGCATCCGCTGCGTCTTCAATGAGTCCCTATTGTTACCTTACTTTGACCTCTTTCTGGAGTAATATATGATTGATTCTCAGCCAATCCTTCGCCTCATCCCATCAACCATTGTAGTGTGACCTGCACAAGATATGCACGAGGTCGGGCTATGCATCTGCACATGTATGTTGCAGTATTTTCGTCTGCACGCAGATGGCATTTCCTCGGTGAGAAGATATTATGGGAGACACTCGTATCCATGCTGCACATCATCGCTTGAGGATACTTTAGGAAGAAAAATGCAGATTTGTTTCGAGTCGAGTACTCAAGAGACAATTCAGATTGTGATAGACATCAGGGTCATCTCTCATCGCAAGCGAGAATTAGAATTGGTCTCTTAGAATAGAACACCAGCCGAATGGTGTCCCTCGCGTCGCCTGTCGTTTCGTTGTGGCTGGAATGTGGGGTCAAAGTTGGAGTTATGCATGGGTTTCTACTTGATTTGTACCTGATTCGTACCTGATTCGCGCCGATTTGTACAGATGGTGAAGGTTTTATGCTTTTCTATGTTCTTATATGCTTACAATGAATTTGGGGACGCCTCTGCCGCCTTGATGCCCCTATGACGATGCAAAGCACACGCCAGCACTACTAACTCTTCCCTATTCATCCTAGATTAGATACTCTAGAACAGAATAGCATCAAGCATTCCTTTCTTTGGGGCGGTGGGGTATGCTCTCTTCATTACTCTACCCTTCCTTGGTTTCATCTTCGTTGTCTTTTCGCGCATCGTCTTCTTGGCAACGCACTGCATGGGCAGTGATAGACGAAAGTATTCGTGGTGATGATGTGGTCCAAGATTGAGACCAATGAGGGGCAATCACTGGCCACCTACATCCTACTGGACGTGCCATTGCCAGTGCCAGCTACGCCAGGTTCCGATCGTCACAATATCTGTGGAGCACTGTAGTAGGTACCATGATGCCTGCATCAGAAATCCTACGGACCATGCTTGCAGGACGCAATGAGTGAGTGCATTAAGATGTTCCAATATACGCAAGGTAATAATCTAAAACTTACTGATCTTCCTCTCCATCCTATACATCTTCACCTTGTCTCTCGTTCAACTTTCTTCATTTTCTCATTCTCAAATCTCAAACCAAAAGCAACTTACACCAACTACTACGACCATACGTCCCTTTTCGCCGAACATCCTTCCCCAAATACCATCCAGCTATTTGATCTCTGCTAACATGAGATCTTCCCTCCTACCCCTCACCTTCGCGCTGGGTACTTCTGCTCTTGCAGTTCGTCGCAATGTGTGCTCCTTCGACCTTCTCGCTCGCGGAGGCGAGATTGGCGACCTCGGCGAAGCAGTCAACGGCAACATAACCCTTGGTGGCGCCAACCCAGAAACATCCTTTTACATCTCTACTGGCTTTCTTACCGATACCAAAAACGGGGGATGTGACGTTTCCGGGTCATCTCAACTTCAATGCAAAGGTGTCGACGCTGGAGGAGAATGGACCGTTAGCGCAAACGAGACCTTACTTTACAATGGAGCCTCGAGGTTCTATGCCTGCGACGACGACGAGAGTGGAGGCTTAAACGTTTACACGTGGGAAAGACAAGATACAAGTGCTTGCTATGCCATCACATTGGAGACTGTTGGATACAATTGCACGGCTCTCGGCCGTTCGACCACCAGCCAACTACCAACATCAACGGCTGCTCCAACAACTCTTTCAAGCGTTACTGGAAACGGTGTAACCGTGACTCCATTCACTACCGCTGCTGCCACCACTACTACCGTCGGAACCGTCGAGAGAAGTGCTGCCGCATCCTGTCCATCCGATATCTCAGGTGGTACATTCACCTCGCCAAACCTCCTTGTTCCTGTCTCTTTGGAAGATACTACGGTAGCTTTCGGACCTTCAGCCAACGTTACCATCATGCCTAGTAACAACACCCTTTTTAACTTTGATATTCCATACAACGGAACCTGCGCTCTGCTCTTCCTCTTCCCATTCTCCTCCTCCCTTGCCGATGGTCATCCAGCATACCTTTTCTCCGGCATTGAGGAGGAAGAAGGAGAGGACGGTGGCCTGAACTTCACCACCCTCGCAACTACCTTCGATAGCAATGTCACCTACGACACAAGACCATCCGAGGTCAGCACCTTCGGAAAGACCGAAATCTTGCCAGGTGGCGCCTACACCATTGGCACTTTCGATTGTAAGGTTGGAGATGTTGCTTTTGAGGGTAGCTCGGATGGGAACGTGGACTTGATCTATAGCCAGAGCTCAGACCCTGCTGCCTTGGGACTCTACGTCGTTCCTTGCCAGTAAACGGTTCCTTCTACTGAGGTTTTGATTTCATTTGTCTGATGTTTGGGTTGGGATTGGTGCATATATCTCGTTTGCATGAGCATTATTCGGAGTTGAGAGCCCGAGAGCTTGATATCTCCTTAGTGCAGGCATTAGCTTTGCAGGGTTAGCAGGCTACTTAATGATAATATCTGCATTTGTTCTTTTATTACATGCATTAACAGGCAGCAGTGGGTGAGCGACCACTCAGTAATGTAGCAAAGTTGAAGATCATAAACATCATAGCGTGAAATATAGAAGTCATTTAACTACATATACAATTCTTAACACTTATATCTAAGTTACAGCTTCATTCCTAAGGCTTTATGCACCCTCAAACTCTGTCTGATGCTCAGGTCCAACATGATCTCCTCACTACCACCTGGAATGGCGTAGGCCCTAACATCTCGGTACAATCTCTCAATCTTTCCGCCTTGGCCACCTCTCGAATAACTCAATCCACCGAAAATTTGACTGGCCTCTCGAGCGCAGAACTCAAATGTGACAGTAGATTGAGCTTTGAGTCCAGCAATCGCTCCACCAAGCTTCAGCATAGCCTCGGTCTCATTCATCTTCTGGCATTGGTAGATGATGTTCTCTAACCAGTTATAGGAAGCTTCGATCTGACGAGCCATATGTGCCAGCTTCAAACGAATAACAGGATGGTTAATCAATTTCTGGCCGAAAGTGCGACGCTTGTGAGCATATTTTATGGACTCTTCGTAGCAAACGCGAGAAAAGCGGATGCACTGGATGATGATACCGATACGCTCATGGTTGAAATTGCTCATGACGACGCGGAAACCTTGATTCTCTTTGCCGATGAGGTTTTCGACTGGGACTTTGACATCCTCGAAGGTGATATAGGTTGTTCCACTGCTCCAGACACCCTGACAATCCATCTTGCGAGTCGAAACTCCGCCGAAGGATCTCTCAATGAGGAGAACGGACACGCCATTCATACCCTCACCTCCTGTTCGTACAGCAGTGGTAAAGTAATCGGACCAGATTCCGTTGGTAATCCATTTCTTCTCACCATTGACGATATAGTGCTTTCCATCTGGAGTTAGCTTAGCCTCGCAGGTAAGGTTCGCTACATCACTCCCAGCATCTGGTTCAGTAATGGCAAGACAGATACGCTTGTCGCCGTTCAAGATGCCAGGCAATACCCGGTCCACGACGGACTTCTTGCCGAATTTCACGAGTGGTGGACATCCGATTCCGAACCCACCGATAACGTTCCATACGAAGCCTCCACTACCAGCACGGGAGAGCTCATCGGTGACAATCATTTCGTGGAAAAGATCCCAATTCTCCGGAGCGACGGCCTTGACCCTGTTGTCGGTCCAGGCAGTGGGGAATTTGTGCATGCCCATCAGTCCAGCAAGATATCCGCGAGCGCCCATTTGCTTGTAAATCTCTTCGGGTACCCGTCGGGCTTCGTCCCATTCAGAAACGTTTGGCTCGATTTCATTGGAAACCCATTCGCGAACTTCCTCGCGAAGGGCAGCGTGAGATTCGTTGAAGTATGGGGAGTGGTACTAAGATTGTCAGCTGGAGTTTATGGCCAAGTGATACCCAAGACTTACACTTTGGTACCATGAAGGGTCTGCATATGGAACTTGATCCCCATATGGGTCAAGAGCCTCCGCTTCCTCTTCCTGCTGCTTTGCTGCTGGCCCTGGCATTGGTGCTACATTCCCACTCTCGGCTGACGGAACTACAGCGTCCTTCTTCTGCTCTTTCTTAGGAGCCTCCGGCGGTGGAGCAGTCTTCTTCTTAGTGTCAAGAGATCCAACTTGGAGCTTCGACTTGTATTTCTTGAGAATACCCTCGTTGTGGTATTTCCAGAACTGTTTCGATGCATCCTTGCCAGCAACCCGTGTGAGGATCTTCTTTCCACCTATATCATCATATGTCAGATAAGCACAATAGAATGCAGAACCACATACCTGGATGCTCCTCTTGAAAAGTGGTCAGATCATACACATCCTCGTCAACAATGATGTACAGATCATCTGGTTTACTGTGTGCAGCAACATCACCCTGGGTGAATGTCTTCGACATGATGAAGGCTTGTCTATGTTCTATGCAAAACTGGGTGGAAACGGAAGAAAAAAAGGTGGATGGGAATGAGAGGATGAGAAAAGAACAAGATGAAAGCGGACGAGTAGATGTAGTGCTTATGTTAGGTCAGGTCGTTTGGGTTTATCAGGACGTCCTTTCACATGCCACGCCTTCGCCGGGTAGGAGTGAGGCTAAATCCACACACGATTCCCCGGATTACTCTACGGAGAGTCAAGGGCAATAATCAATAATAAGTCAGGCGCCAAAAATGTTCGGGGGAGTGAGATGGAGATTATATCATGAGACTCTACGAAGCATCAATACTCGACCAATTACGGACATGGGAAGTCAGGAAGAAGAGACACAAGTTCGGAAATGCATGTGAAATTGCTGCTCTTTGACTCGTCCTGATCAGCCCAGCCTAGCCGAAGTATCACGCAAAAGGTTTAGAGTGAATAAGGGATGCCGAGGTTCTTTCTATGTCCTCGTGCCTGATGTACGAGGTAAACAAGGTATTGACGTCAGATGATAATCCACGTGATGAGATTCGATGCATCTGTACCTAGGTACCTAGGAATCCTTAGCCCTCACATGACAAGGAAAGGACAGATACCAAGAGAGGTAGTAGGTAGGTATCTAGGTAAGGCAGGCAATTATTCCATTTCATTTCTCGTTCGCACAAATCAAAGGTTTTGGTGTTGACGGTCAAATCCATCGTTCTTGGTCAACTCTCACTCTACCTAATCTCTCCCAAACCGAGCGACAAGCATGGTCATCCTTCGAGACTTGACTCCTCCGTTTACTTGCTAAGTTTCAAGGCGTTCTGGACTATTCACCAGGCAATCCACGCAGATATCTCCCCTCACAGGAGTCCCCAGTAGCAAATTCTCACCGGTAAACATCGTTATTTGCTGTATCTTACAGGCATCAACACACCAAAACACACTCTGCACGGTCCTAATTTCGCAGATCCAAGGTTTGTTCAGTTAACGCTCCGTACTCCCGTACTTCGTACTTTCTCTATTCTACCCAGCCTCTTCCTCAAGTCAAGCCCTTCCACCGCTCAAGCACTTGAGCTACTCCAGAATTGTCTTCAGCAATCTTGTAGGTCCACCCTGACTCGGCTTTTCCTATTATTTGTCCTGGGGTTAACAGCCAACCATCTTGCTGAGCTGGCAAATGGTTGGCACCGCGACGTCTCTTTCCTCCCCTTAATTGGCTATGTAAGCGATGTTTACATTATTTCCTATTTCGATATCCTTCCCCACCTATCACGAGCCTCTCCGATGATGCTGGCCTCAAACTTGGCCTTGGCTGTCTGATTTTGTTGCATCTTCGCGTCTTGCTGTTCTTCGTGTTTATGGTTGTCCTGTTCTTTCCACGTCGCTGCCAACTGATGTTTGGATATCGACAACACACCGACTTTTCCATTAGTTCCGAGAGCTGGACAAAATGGCTGAGGTACAACAAAATGACGACCTTCCCATCGCTGTACGAAGAAAAAGACGAAGCTCGCTCGGACCAGTTCTTGCCAAAGAATCTCAGAATGTAAAAGCACGCGGTCGTGGTATAGATACCCCGCCCTCAACCCCACGACAGGCAAAGAAGAGAGTACGCTTCTCGGACCCGGGTCCAGCAGTCACAGAAGATTTCTCTACTGGCTTAACACCATCCCTTAGAAGGGCTTCAATAAACGCGTTGCCACCCGCCTCAACCACCCCACGTCGAAGACAACCTACGCCTGCTAGTCGCCGAAGCAGATTCGAAAATGACATCCCACTTAGTGGCACAGTACAATTTGCCCCTCTCCGCCAAGTCCTTGAGGGTAGAGTTAAGAGGAGGTTACAAAGAAACAGGTTGAGCGAAGAAGTCAACCGAATAGACTATAATAAGAGAAGCAAATCAAAGGCTCGTCGAGCAGAACTCGAACGACTTCGAAATGCGCTCGCAGAGAAGGATCGAGAAATGGAAGAGCTTCGGGATGCTATGGATGTAGCCAGTCAAATAGGGGATGAACAAGTTTTACGGGCACGAATGGAAGCACACGATGACAGAGTACGGGATCTCGAGTCCGAAATTGATCGTCTCAAGGACGAGTTACATACACACGAGGGTCAGTCGAACATGCATGACTGGACCATCAATGACCCATTTGATGACGACAATGATTTTGGTGCTCATAATTATGACGATTTCGATGATGGGAGTGTTTTGCACGGAACTCCAGAGCCACTCATCCTCTCACCCCCAGAGTCTGCACCAGATACACCTACCAGATCGTATATGCAAGAAGGAACCCAAGCCGCATTTGATGATCTGGAGAAGACAGGACTGTATTCTCAACTGTCATCTTTACAACGGGAAGTGGAGGCACTGTCCTCGAAACTCGAGGCAAAGAAATCATATCAGGAGACTCTTTCTGCAAAGCTTTCTCCTCTTGTTCCCACCGAAAACCTTGACATGGCTCTTGATTCTGTCCTCGAAAAATTGGCGTCATCACAAGCATCAGCGAAGCATGCAGCTGAACGTTTTGACGCTCTCAAGACTGAAATTGGAAATCTGGGCTTCTCAAACGACACGGAGACAACTATCGGACAAATTGCAAGTCAATTCCGACAGGCTAGGATTGAGCTAGAGCACCTGACGCCCGGTGAGAATACTGAAGGCTTTGAGAACGACAAAGTCTTGTCAATGCTCATTGGCAGAGTGCGCAGTCTACTCGATCAAGTTAAATCCCGTGATGCCGATATCGACCAATATCACGAGCAAGAGACACTACTTCGACAACAGCTTGGTGCAAACGCCAATGCATTGACAACTTTGCAAGACGAGCTAGTTGTCTCAAAGATGCAAACTGCAAAACTCGAAGAGGAGCTCAAGTTTTCAGTTGAAAGTAATGAAAAACTTAAAACCGCTTTGGAGGGCTACCGTATCGAAGTAGCTGGCCTCGAGAAGTTGATTGAGGCCATGGATGCCTCAAACAATGAATCAGAAGCACAACTACGTCGCGAGATGGCTCAGGCTATTGGTTGTCTGGAGAGTGATCTAGAAGACGAGAAGATGCGTCATGAAACCACGAAGGCAGAAGCAGAAACAAGCAAAATCCTTCTTGCTGAGTTCCAGGCTCGTCTTGCTGCAGCTCTCGAAGCTGCTGAGACCATGAAGTTGGAGATGGAAATGACTGTATCAGAATTACGCTCATCTGCCCTCGAGAAAGAACAGCAATATGATGATGGTTTGGCATCTCAAAGAGATGAATTCCGCAAGGAGTTTGATCGCGTAAACGGATCCTTTCTTACTGCCCAACAAGCCATTCACAAATTGCAGGAGGAGAACAAGGACTTGTCTGCACAAGCAAACAGTGAGCGGATGAGAGCACGAGCAGTAGTACAAACAATGAGGGACCAACTCATGGGAGCTATGGATATCAGCGTGGGTTTTCTCGGTGAAAGACTAGCAAACACAGAACCAGAGGTCGCGAATGCTTTAAGTGTCATCCCCAGTACACCATCAAATGCACCTATGAGATTCTTGGATAGCGGTCGAGCACGGAAATCTGGGAGCAAGAAACGCAGATATGATAGTGGATTGGGAATGCTAGAAGAAGAAGATGACGACGGGACCAGAGAGCAGTGCGAGCTGACTGTTTAGTGTACGCTCCTTCGTTGTTTCCTAGATAATGATATTTATGAATGTATGTGTCTGCCTATGTATCTACCCTCCGAATATGCCATGCCTTGTCAAATGGTCCACTCTCATTCACCGCATATGCATTGACACCGAACACTATTCCTGGCCTTGCTAAGTTCACCGACCGGAGTTGTGTTACCCACACTTCGCAAAACCAGACTTTACAAGAGCAACATGTGTAATACTCTGAGGAGAATGCAAAGTTGTTATACGACGTAAGATTTCTAAGTGAAATAGTGTTCAGGTGCAACCTTCAGCTGGCAGCCTTGCTCGTAAAATAACACTACGCGCAGAACTCTAGTTGGTCGCATGCTGAGGTCATTTCAGCCCCACCGGATAGCTCTTAGACCGCTGAAGCAGGAACATCGTTTGCGTATCTTGGCTTCCACAAAGTCCTGTTTTTCAGCCTTGTCTCCAGGTTGCTGTGCACGTGGAAACAATGTGTCCAGAATTTGTGAAATACAGAGAACGTTCCCTACGACAGTACCTCCCGTCATTTTGTATATAGATGCCTTTTCTTCCCGTTGGCGCCTTCTTTGTTTTCCACTATCTGCATTTGAAATACAGACTTTTGATATCCCTCAAATGCCAATTATTTTGATTAGTCCAACATGGCAGTAGCATCATCAGTAACTTCTACACCGTCTCCGGATAGTGGCCCTAAGCGGAACTTCTATGCCTCTCAGATCGGTGGCCAAAAGGTAGAGCCGCTCACCTACACTGGATCACCACTCCAACTTTTACGTGCAGATATTCAAACTGGATTTAAATACCTCTGGTTCCTTCCCTACATCGTTATTCCCTTCACTCCGTGGCCTTCTGGGGCTCTGGATGAGTTATGCTGGAAGTCGTATAAGAACGTATGGGCCATGACCCTTCATGTCATCTTGTTCTTCGCACAGCTGGGTTTCATTGTGTGGTTGGCTCTTGGTCTTGTTTTTTGGTTCCCGGTTTGGGGTTATGTCGCTGGCATAATCGGCTTCTCGGTTTTCAACGAGGCATTTTGTGTTCTGATCAACGGCTGGAAACGGGATTTTGTCAGTAAAGTATACATCAGTCCTGAGGATCAAGAGAAGTATAAAGACGAGAAATGGGTATTTATGAATGGTGTTGCAGTAGGGTAGGTTTCCTTTCATTTTCATTGTGGAAAGATTACTGATGAAGTTAGCCATCATTGGATGCAGAGCAATCTTGATCGCATGGCAATGACATTTCGAAGACCAGTACAAGGTGTCCACAACAAAACGTATGTTTTGCATAACCTCTATCCGGCTTCGTGCTGATTTTTCAGGTCTGGGATCATATTCGACTGTCTTGAGTGCCTCATCCAACGCAACTTCGGATTCGCTGGTAATGATATACGATCTGGATATAAGATTATCAAGAACACTCTTTATGACCCACAGTACAAGAAAGTCATATTTATCCTGCATTCTCAAGGTGGCATAGAAGGCGGTATGATCATCGACTGGCTTCTTCAAGAGGTTCCCCAAGACCTCATGTCCAAGCTTGAAGTCTATACGTTTGGTTGCGCAGCGAATCACTTCAACAATCCTCACGCCAGGCAGGAGACACAGGACAATGCGGTTCGAGGAAAGAAAGAGGGTTCCCGGCTGAAAGAGAACGGAAAGGCGATTCGGTACATTGAACACTACGCTAACAGCGAAGATTTTGTCTCGAGATGGGGAGTCCTCAATTATGTGTGTGATGTTCCCAAATATGTAACGGCGCCACGGTACATGGGACGAGTCTTTGAACGCAGTGGGCCGGGACATCAACTAAATCAGCATTACCTCGACAATATGTTCCCTTATGACTTTAAGGCTAATAGGGCAGCTGATCACTGCGAGTTCATGGATTCGAAGCTTGATTTGGGTGGAGATCATGATTTGAAGAATGACATTCGTGAAGGAATTACACAAAGTCTTGAGGGAACCGAGGACAGGAGGGAAGCTATCTTAAGGGAAAGTGATGAGGAGGGTAAGAAGGAAGCTGAGAAGACAGGAAGTCGAAGGAACAGTCGAGGAAAGACTGTAAGAGTGAAAGACTTGAGTAGGTTATGGCTGTACAGAAATGGAGAGAGTCCACCACCGGATAAAAAGGACAGTGGACGATTCGATGTGAATAAGAAGAAGATCAACGGAACTACATAGCTACAGTTATGCTCTTCAATGCGAAATGTATATTGGCAATCACTGGCACTCAGACCTAACGACGTTTCAGTCGTTGATGGTCTTCTGGAGTTTACCCGCCCCTATTTTCCACGTGATACTACTTAGATATGTGTGATTCAATCATGTATCTGTTTATATAGTTCTCACTGAATCTACATCTTATAGCTGGAAAACCTTTGTACATTCGTTTTTATTGTACAAAGACCATGGCCATAGGAGAAGCATACAAAACCTATACCCTCTACATCTCCTACACTTTCACTATTGGTCTTTTTTTTCTTCAAACTCTTATGCTTCTATAAAGAGTGTTGCCCAACAAGCGATTTGAAAAAACATCAGTAGAACAAAGGATATTGATCCGCCTTCTTCATAAGTCTTCTCGTGAAATCCAGAAATGTGTATACAACGTTGCTTGGGGAAGGAAACACCTACATTTGGTGTCTTTTGTGATAAATATCTCAGATGATCGAGCTTCAACTAGAATTCATCCCGAAGATGCAAAGAGGACAGGTGAAATAATGACATTTGGTCTTTTTGTAGTCTACCAACAACCCTCCTCGGGACTTGAATCTCATCATACATCACAAGTCATTCAAACCCATCCCTGCTCCCATTCCCATGCAAAGTAATAACCATCGCAATCATAAATTCTCAAAAACTAAGAGGTATCATAAACTTTAAACCAACACAACGAAATGAAAAGTAACCCCGCTTCGCAAACCCAACTTATTTATCTCCTATAATCCGGTTTCTTGTTCATGTCAACCACAGGTGGTGGTCCATCATCGATCGGGTATGGCAAAGGAGCCCTCTTGCCTCCATTCACATGATCTTCGGGCAATGGTGTCTTAGGGGGGAGAGGCGGCGGGCTAACTCTTTGGTGCTGAATGCGGAGTGGTTCTGGGGGGCGAGGATATTCATCCAGGCTCATTATGGCGATCTTATCTGTACCGGCAGCGTTGTGATATTGTGAAGGTGTGGGATTATTGACAACAAAAGAGTCGGAATTACGCTTGATGTTTGGATTCTGGGAACCTGAGGAGGAGGGAGGTCCGACGGAGGAGACAGCATGGGAGCCATTAGAAGATGGTGGTGCATGAGATCCAACCGATGATCCTGTGTGTGGTCTCTGGTCGCTGATGCGGTCATTCGAAGAGCGTGGTGATACCTGCGTTGGTACGGCGAGGGTGTCATTCGCTCCAGAATCGTAGCTCTGACGATTTGACCTAGGACTTTGTGGTACACGTATCATAACTTCCGGGACTTCAGCGGGTAGTTCGACTGCTAGTGGATGTGCCTCTGGAACATCCGGCAGATCTTTTTGTGCTGCTGGGGAGACGTCACGGCCTTCTAGGCGGGCACGTGCCTTGTAGATTTTGGCCATTTTCGCAGCTGCATCTACATTCATTCTTTGCACTTCGGCCTTGCCAAGATAACGACGGGTGCCAGTACTGATATCAGCGAGTCTGTTCCATTCGTTCATGCCGAATTCTCCAACACCAATTTCAACATTGAGACGGTAGTAGTTCTCCGTGTTAACGCCACGTCTGCCCAGATGGTCTCTGAGCATATGTTGATGTGTATCCTCGCATCCTTCGATCTTATTGATGAGTCGTTTCCGAGCCTCAGCAAATTCTCCCATGAATCCCTCGTACCAGAGATGACTTTGTTGGTCGCTGCCGTGGGGTCGCTTTCCCGTTCCGATACTGACGAACACTCCAACATCACGTCCAGGCCATTCGTTAATGGTAGCTTCATCCAGGACTGTAGGAGAAGGATTATATTGTCCGGCACCCTCGTCGATGAACACAGATTGACCAACTTGAATCGGCTTGAATGCTAGGCCTGTTGCTGAAGTGGCGCGACCGGCTTGCCATATTGTACAATTAAATTCTGGGGCAGGCTCCTTCCGAGAATCGTAGGATCGAAGGAGTGCAGGTTGGCTCCCCTTCGGAGTCCCTTTATATATGGCGGTAACAGCCCTGTAAACAATTAGTCAGGTGTCGCACATGGGTTTATTTGTACGTACGTCTTCGTTCTATATTCCCGTCCATCATATAAATATGCATTTGGGTTTCCCCACCGTCCATACACCTGTCTCTGTTGATAACTAGTAGGACTTCTGTTGCTGAAACTTGCCACACTTGCAGTGCTGGCATGCCTATGCACACCGGAAGAGTGTGGAGGGCTCATTGGGCTCGCGTCCTCCGCATCATTTCCCTCATTTGCAAATATAGTATGCTCCCTCACACACTCTCTGATAGCTTCTTCCAGCTTACTCGCCTTGAATAACGTCGATCTATATGGGATTCCCGCAATTGTTTTATCCGTTTCGAATACTTTTCTTGTCATCCGCACGTAGACTTCCTTGCAAGTCTCGAGGTCCAGTCGCAAGCGACCAAGCATGATCGCGATCAATCCACCAGTACCAGTGCCGCAAATGAGGTCGAAATGATCCGCTGGTTTGGGGATTTGATCACGGCGAGGTGCGGAACCGTGGATTTCGACATATGTTCGATGCATCAGTTCTTGGATGATGATGAGCATGGAATACCCTCTCACTCCTCCGCCATCTGTGTACCACTGTCAGTGCTTTTTTGTCTTTCGCGATTGAGGGGTTGCGGGGTATTTACCCAACGATAATATTCGAAGAGGAGGACCCTTTGTGGTGTCCTTCCTTCGCAATCCGTTACTCTCCATCTCGTCGCTTTCCAAAAAGATAGGTAGCCGCGCGCGGCGTGTTCGTGTTGTTTTGAATGATCAAGGAGCTGAGCGCGATGAAGGCAACCGTTAATCGCGCAAGAAAGTGGGAGATGACTGTGTCGCTCAGGATAGAAGGCTGTAATATATGTAAGCCCCAGAGATATCCGTAGTCGGATTATCTATGTGAATATTCACAGAGTCGTGGAAAGTCGTTAAAATCAAGACCGTAGCTGAAGTATGAAGATTTAAGGGTTGTAAGGTCGAAAAGTACTATCTCGTACTTCGCGCTGATGACTTATGTTTGTCCGGTGTGACCGAGTCTCACGAGGCTGTGCGTGGTGGAAATGCTGGGGAGCTTTTGTCAATGACTACGATTTGCGACAGGGCTACCTTGGTACGTACCTGTGCGCACTGAACTCCAGTGAAAGAGCGCGCGCCTCAAACTTAACCGTGTAGATGGAACTCTATTGTTGAAGCTGAAGTTGAAGCACTGGCCGCGCGAGGTCCACTCTCAGGTCGAACGTATGGACTTCACAACCCCTTCTGTTCTTTGGATGGATTTTAAGTTGAATTGCAGAAGATATGAGATAGATGTCTTGAATACCCGACCGATACTCCAAGAAAATAGGCGCTGTTAGCTATGTTTACTACAGTACCTGGTCAGTTGAAGTCAAAGTCAAAAGCATTCCAAAGGGAGACAAGGATCTACTCGAATCTCTCTCACTCACTCTCGCTCTATTGTAATCATACAGTAAGTCGCCAGTGAAAGTAAGTCAGTAATACCACCTCAACTGTTCCTCCTGGTGTACTGACGTACTTTTCTCTCTAATCCCCCTCCACATCAGACTTCACCATCAACTTCTGCGCCCATCTTTCTCCTTTCATTCTGTTGTTGTTTGCCGATTGCCAAGTACACCACTACCAAAAGCCGACAAAGTGTCGATAATCATCTCACTCTCATCCTTTGATTGGACCCATCGTGTTTTTTGAAGGCTCCTGAATGACGTTCCGAACAGGGATGTCAAAGATGCCAGGATGCCTAGTTTTTGGGCCTCTCGGACACTGTCTCTCATTCTTTCTCTCACTCTCACTCGATGCGGTTCACTAGGTTACCTATCATTTGTCCTAGTGACCCAACTTCAACGGTGGCTGTGCGGATTCAAGCTACTCTTCGCAGTATCTGTGCACCTATTGAAGCCCAAGATACTGAATTAGTACTTGCGTTCCCTTGTACTACAACATCACAGCAACTGCGCGGGATCTTGGGCTTTCCGCATCAGCAAGTCAATGCGATGTTAAGTAAGCATCGAGGCCACGCACAAAATCGGGATCTGTACGGACCGAGCGGCAGATCTTCAGGCACGGACAGGATTCATCGTGGAAAAGTTGACTTCAGTTGCATTCTTAAACTGAATACCGAGAAGAGGGTCAGGGAGTGCTGGTCATGAATCTCTCTCATTCTCCCATTGATTCCTGATTGCCACGTGATCGGATGTCTTTCCATGCCATTCGACTCAGACTCGAGTACGCTGATGCGCCACTCTATTTATGCAATTTTCACACGCACACTGACCAGATTGTGATCTTCTCATCGCCATCGAATTTGTTGAGTCGCCAGGGAATGATGGACTCCAAGCCACACCTCCTAGGTCGGTAGATCTTCATCCGAACATACGATCTTCATCATGAATGACATCGCCGCAGCGAAGCAGTGATGTTGAACGATTGAGATGTTGCGACTGAGACTGAGTTTCCTGATGCATGACGCCCCCACAACTTGATCAGTTGTTAGTCGTTATCATATACCAGTATATGAAGATGTATAGTCTCTTGTATGCAATAAGTACTTGGATATCTCCGGGAGGTACATCTTGAATCTTGATAGAGATAAATCGAAATGATTGCTTTCTCGACATTCAGAGGTATCAACTTCAGCTTCAAACGCCGTGAACACGCTTTTGTCTACTGACACCTTATGAATAATACTTTTGTTCAAACTGAATTTCTACTACACAATACATGCTTTCTCTTCAGCTGACATCCTTATGGGTCAGTAATACTTGTAACATCACAACTTAACCATATTTATGATACATGGTGTGCATTTTCACATAGTACTAAAGCATCACAAACTCTTCTTATCTAAAATGCCGGAAAGAAACAGTAACTATTTACGTTTTGATGGCGCAAGTATAAAAGCTACTTGGTTATTGAATATTACTTAGATTGAAATCTAGTAAACTCAATTTGCATCTGGATTATCAACAGAAATGGGCTCAAGGGCATGACTGAGGCTTGGTCACCCGCCGTCGTGCCTTCCCGCAATTATACCATATGAGGTTAAAACTGAACGGATAGTAGAATAGAGACTGCCTCCTCATCAGCAACACCACTACACATAACATAATCAAAGCTAGCAATATCAAGTGCATACTTGAATTATTCATTACTCATTATAAAGACAGCCGTTAGCAATTAACGGCGCAAACTTTCTTTTTCTTTTTCCTTTACTTTCAAACCGCAACCCAGCTGCGATCTTGCTCTCTAGTATGCCAATCCCCCACGTCGGTCCTGATCTCTACGTCTGTCGTCTTCATAATGCCCATTCCTGCACTACCACTATGTATATCATCAACCGGATTGGTACTAGCTTTGACAATGCTTTTCGCACTGCCGGCATCGCCATCATATTCAAAGCTGCTATCATCTTCCATCATTGCGCCTCGCTTGTTCATCCTAGCCAGTGGTACAGACTTCGTTTGCGACTTGTATACATCCTGTGAAGCAGAGGCACCCGTGCCCTTGTGGTATTTCGAGAGCCCATTCGAGCTGGAGTTGAGTTTCGAACGCAAGCCGAGTTTGAAGGAGATACTTCGAAGGAGCGGTTGCAGAGTTGGCCAACAGGCTACCCAAAAACCCACTTGGCCCTCAAGATCAGTCCAAATGGAGGCGAAAATGATACGGTATGTTCTGAGTACGTTAGTACAAATTCTGCGTGGTGCTTTAGGCATGCACATACGTGTTTTGACTCATGTCGATATGAACGATGGCTAAGAATGTCAGCGAAATGGAGAAAATGAGCACATGGTATTGTTTACTAGCAAGACGTATTATTCCGGTGACAATCACAAATAAGGCTACGGAGAAGACTCCGATAACTTTGAGCATATTGGTAGAGAATATCATCTTTTTGGATATTACCCAGATAGGGAGAGCTACCAGACAGATATCGAAGACTATGCCGAAACTAACTTGTTATCAGCTGCATCCCTATCCTTGTGCATGCTACTCACCTGGCATTCGTGTACATCAGGATAGCCTCATGTTCAGGTGAGAGGCATTGTCGATTTGGTTTTACTTTGTTCCATAGGTCCCTATTGTATGTCAGAATTTGCTCAATCCGAAGGTTTATATTACTTACGGAATGTGTTTACATTCGAATAATAATATGCAGAACGATACAATTGTTGTAATTGCAATTGCTGCAGCGAGAGTATACACCGCTCTCAAGAAGTTCTCTGTATATTATTAGACCCATGATGTTCGTCACTTGAGGAGATAATGATCTTACTTGCACGGTCAAGCCGTGGTAGGAAGAATACCACAGCCAGACGAACGAGTCCATTGCCAGAAAAGTAAAGGAGTTGCATTGTGGGTAATACCTGCATTTTGTTAACGCAGCATCTTCTTAATTGGCTGTTATGTTATATACTTTGAAAAACTTGTCCAAATTTTCGGGTTTAACTGTCGACTCGTCACGGCCAGCTCCCAATGAAACCTCTGAAGTTGTTGTCAATATTGAACACACTTCCAATTGAATTGCCAGTGCTCGCCTCTAATTTCAAGACTTGATAGTGTCGTAAGAATGGCCTTCGAAGTCAGTACATGAACCGTTAGGCATACTCTGTTAACTTACATATGCAGCCAAGGCGAAGCCGTCATCGACACCCAGCGTCTTGGTCATGATACCGCGAACATATAACCTCAAAGAAACGAACAGTGTTGAGAATGCAATCAGACATATATTGAGATCACGCGCCATATTGCCGCGAGGATTGCTGGATGCCATCGTGGCTAATTAACAAGCTAAGCCCAGGTCAAGATGATGGTAGGTGCCTCGCTTTCCTATAACGCTGTAATCGGTGATCGGTGAAGAATGTAAGTGAAGTTCAGGCGCTTTGATATCCTCGGGAGATGTAGTTAGTTCGAGAGAGACGGAGATGAAAGTGTATTCGAGAGTTCACGGGCAGTAGTTCTAGCATTTAACCTCATCCGCCGCGTAGACCCCGAAGCTAAGCTGTCTAGGGAAATTTCAAGAGTTGGTGTCTTCATGGCATTACCTGAAGACTCGATAGACGTTCGAGGCAGTCGCATCACATCCTGGGGTCACCGGGACAGGCTTTGCCGCGAAGGGTGCACCAGATCTCGAGACTTCAAGGGGCGTTGGAGGCTGCGTGCGGCATTGATGATGCACGAATGGAGAGTATAAGCGACATATAGATTCGATGACTGACAACCTTCCTCGCTTCTACGGGCAATCCATGAGTATTTCGACCGTAAATGAATTCAGTTACCCTAGTATGTTATGTATGTGCGTATGTACATGTAACAGGCAGAATATGAGAGGTCAGCATTATTGTCCAATGATTGATTGCGCAGGCGAAATACTTTGGACATATCTCATACATTTAGCTTAATACCGTCCATTTATGCTTCCCAAGTCACAATAAGGCTCTGTAAAAGTCCTGGATGTTTATCGTCGCTATGTAAGTGGCGATATAAATCCATACAAAGTAAAAGAAATAGAGAATGCATTGGGTGGTCCATCACACGGCTCCGCGGCACCCAGCGTCGTAATGCAGTCTGCAACGTGAAAATATATTGCCGCAAAAAACATTGCAAGCAGTGAAGTTTCCTGCATATTTCCGACTCAGACATTCATCATTCTTCTCTTTGGCAGCTTCAGCCGCCGCTAGAGCTGCGAAGTTGGAACGACTCGCTATTATTTACTGTAAATATTACGTACATTGCGCTCGAATGTCAACTTGAAGATATGCTCTTGCAGTAACAGATCAACTTATCTCAAGAGTCTGGAACACACATGTCAGCATCGGACCATCGTTTTCGGGGAAGGGACCTGGAGTTGGCGGAAGGGTATAGATTGAAATTCCACGAGAGTGCGAGAAAATTGATGTACTGAGTAGAGAGATTTTTGATGGACTCTGCGTCGAGACGACATAAAATTTCTGGCATGAGATAGAGCAGTGAGCAACATGATTCGTAAGATCCAAGCCACTTCACTCGATGCATGAGTAGTGGAGTCTAAATTTCCGTGAGGTTGATGTACCATTTTCCCCGGACGGTTCTTGTCGCCAAACCCTGTCTACAATATTATTTCCCATGTCAATATGTACTCGTACTGTCAACTCTTGCTGATGGAAGTAGTTGACGCTGCGAGCACGGTACCATAAGCCTTGTTAGGGGATAATACACAGTAGCTTCGACCCACTAACTCCACACCTTCTAACGCACGGCTTCACACCGATCTCCACCGCGCCCACTTAAGATTAAGCATAAACATAGTCTGTTTGGCTGCAATATCATTCGAGAGATTCTACAAACTTTCACTAACTGTCTGGTATTCTGATATGTATGTATATGTGTCTCACTTGATGATTGAGACGGTACCTTCATAGGCGACCGGAGTGAATTGGGCTGCTTATACGAGTTGAGAATTTGACAAGGTAGAGTTTCATCTGCATTCCTTGCTAGAACCAACGCCGACATGTATTTTGACATTTTTCATCACTGTGCTTCTCATCTTCTAATTCCCCGGATCTTTCCAGAAAACAGAATAACCCTGTCCAAGGTAGTCCTGCATTAAGTTTTGTGGAAACTGCAAAATCTTCCTTGTGTCCAATATCTGTTGGTTTTACCGGCCTACCATATAGTTATCCATGTGCATACATGCATACTTACTAGGCTTTGAAGATTTCGGAGACGCCTTCCATTTTCAAATTTCGCCGAATTCCTCTGCCTTCCCAGTCACATCTTAGGAACCTGAGGTAATTGATATTTCTTCAAGTGTCTTGATTCTCCTAAAATGCGTATTATCTAAGCCCCCGCTCGCCTCACGGCTGAAGTCAACCACATGTTGGAATCGCCAAGGACCATTAACTAGGTATATTGCATTTACATCCTACTAGTAAGGTTGTTGTCATTATTCCAAGATTAATCTCACCTGTTATATCGCGGAATAATTCAGAGCCAAGCAAAGCCCCATTGTTGTTGCAGAGGTAAAGAATTCGTCAGACGGTTCTTAGACACTTTTAATCTGGAGAGGTCGTGTATCTGAACATTGTTGAGGTAGCTTTCTCTCGGATATTGATACAAAACCATACAAAACCGTACAGCTGATCCAAGTCTGCGCTTCTTTCTACTTACACTATGATGAATCATTCTCAGAGAGGCAATGGTCTCCAAAAAGCCTGACGTGATACTGCTCTTCAAGCAACAGTTTATACATTCAAGTAATTTTTTCATGAACTTGATGAGGCACAATACTCTCACAATTTGTATTGTCCGAGTTACTCCCGCAGCTACAAAGATATCGGACCAACATATGTAGATACTTGAGCCATCATGACCCTGACACCAACATTCGGGCCCATATGCCCGGAACCAACATATTACCCCTAAGCATCTTTGAATATGTGCATATCAATAGATCCCGTGAATCGCATAACGTCTCTATTGAAGAATTCGGCTCGAACACTAGTACTCCTATGTTTATGTTCACCAAAATTATACATGAGCAGGGTATCTTAGAATTTTATGTCAAACAGAGACTGCACATGTAAGAACCTAAATTGGCACGGGAAGCACTCATCATACAGGATCAATGGATCCCCGATGCAATTTCCTATGATCTCTTTGCTCATTCCTTTGGTCTCCAGTTATAAACAATATCATGCACAAGGTTTTACTCTGATTCTAAACACTTAAGAAGCGAGCTTCTTTTCTAACTTGAGTGTCACAAACTTTTAGACATTACTGTCACAATGAAGTTTACAGAACTTACTGTGCTGGGTTCGCTCGCAACTCTTGCCCTATCTTTTCCACATCTATCTGGAACCTGCTCGAATCCTGCAGTGCGCCAGGAATGGTAAAACTCAACCGTAACTTGACATGGCTTGTCCACATCTTCTAACAACTAGCGCAGGAGGAGTCTTAGCAAAGCAGATCAGCTTTCATACATTGAAGCTGTCAAGTGCCTCCAATCCTTGCCGGGAGAGACACAGAATCTGTTCTCGGGAGTAAGGAATCGGTTTGATGACTTCCAAGGCCTGCATATTAACTTGACTGATACAATTCACTTCGTTGTAAGTCTTATGGCCCCGAATGAGTGAGTGTGGTTCTACATACTAATGATGGCAGGGACTCTTTCAACCGTGTGTATACCGTACCATATATTATCTCATGACTCTGACAGTTACAGATGGCATCGACTATTCACGGCAACGTATGAATATAACCTCCAAACCAAGTGTGGATGGACAAAGGGACAGCCATATTGGGACTGGAGCCTAGACGCTGTGTCTGAGGAAGCTTTTCTCAAATCCCCTGTCTTCGATGCTACGTATGGCTTTGGAGGTAATGGCCCTTACATTAACAGTACCAACGACACTTCTGTTCGTCTCCATATTCCAGGAAAGACAGGTGGTGGTAAGTCGAGGATGTCTACTCAAATTTGTGATTCACTAATATAAATTAGGCTGCGTCGAAGATGGACCTTTTGTCGATATGTCTGTCAACATGGGGCCAGGCCTCAACACCTCCTATAATCCGCGTTGCTTAACACGCGATTTCAGTCCTTGGTTCGCTACTCAGAAGCTCAATGCCTCTCTCGTTGATTGGACGCTTCGCGGGAGTAATTTCTCAGAGTTCGACATTCGTGTTCAAGGCGCCATTGATGTTGATGGCACGACCTACCATGGAGGTGGGCATCTATCGGTTGGGGGAGATCTAGGCGTTGTAAGCTTTTCTTGTACACAATATCACGCACTTATGCTGATCAATCAGGTCGGTGATGTTTATGCCAGTCCGGCAGATCCTCTGTTCTTCCTTCATCATGCTAACATGGATCGCCTCTGGAACCAATGGCAGCGATATGGTGAGTATAGCTCTGTTGTATCAAGTAAAGGAACTGACATTTCGTTTAGATTTCCCAGTAAGAAGCAAAGATATTGCGGGCCCAATTACTCAATTTGGGTACCCGTTTGACTTCTTTGGCTATATTCCAACTGCCAACGTCACTCTCGATACGCCGCTAAAGTTTGAAGAGCTGATTCCCGGTACACCAACCGTCAATATCTCAGAAGTTATGGATATTCGTGGTGGGAGGCTTTGTTATTTGTATGTTTGAACTGTTATAGTGGTAGCAATCAGACGTTGATGTATTTCTAAACTCTGCACTGTTTACGATACTGTCCCTAAATCGCAGCATAGTAGCGAGGATAGCCTTTAATTTATATTCAACTTGCATAAACTTTTTGGCATATTTCAGTCGAGGTTGGTTAGAATGATCTCTTTGTCGACTTTGAGACTGGTTGGAGACCACATCGGACATCTATGGCCAAGTACTATAGAGAAGATCTGCCTGCATACAAGAAGCAGATATGACAGTGACTGAAAGTAGGGGAAAATGATGATAAGTGAAATAGCCAGTATTCATGACATTCTTACACTTTATATGTTCTTTTCCAACAATGGGGGTTGCCCATCTATGATGATAGTTGAGGTTAAGCAGGCATTCGAGGCACAGACCACAATGCTTCTTCAACCTCGTCTTATCGCAATCCCACTATCGAATCACTTCAATCAACCTCATCTTCAAAAATTCCGTTCAACTACTTTCAGAAGATCTTGTATAAACTAAAGGCGCTCTTTCAGAATGACTGTCCTCAAGGAAAGCGGGAAGGCCGGGTTGCCCACACCTAACTCCACAGCTTCATTCTGGCACAGTCAACCCTCCAAACGTCTTACTGGCCATCGAACGACCGCCCATGTCCCACCTAAAGCAGACGTCGTGATCATCGGAAGTGGAATCTCCGGAGCTTTTGCAGCGCATTGGCTTAAGCAAAGTGCTCCCGAAACCAATGTAGTGATGCTCGAGGCCCGAGAGGCGTGCTGGGGAGCTACCGGACGTGTAAGCAAACCTGGTACTCATATCATCGAGCAGTTCTAACGACACGTAGAATGGTGGCCACTGTCAGCCAAATGTTTACTTGAACACCCCAGAGATTGGATCATTTGAATTACGCAATCTGGAGACCGTGAAGAAGTTCATTGAAGACAATGATATTCAATGTGATTGGAGATCATTACCTGGAGTCCATGGCTACCTCTCAAAAACAATGTTCAATTTTGCAGTCGAAGCCCTTGAGACCTTGAAGAAACTCGATGCAAATTTGGCCGACCAAGTTAGCGTAATCACATCTTCATCGACAAATCCATCTCTCGCAGATTTACGAGTCTCAAATGCAGTAGGCGCAATAAGGCAAAAGAATGCCGCTTCATTGTGGCCATACAAGCTTGTCGCCTGGATCCTTGAGTCTCTTCTGGATACCAAAGGCTTCAACTTGCAAACCAACACACCGGTCACCCACCTACAGTCTCACTCATCTTCATGGATTATTCACACATCTCGAGGCCAGATCACAGCTCCGAGAGTCCTCCTATGCACAAATGCATACACTTCGCACCTCCTGCCCAAACTCAGTGAAATCATTGTTCCAGTCCGCGGCGAAATGTCCTCTCTTATCCCACCTCCGGGAGCCATTTCATCGCCCCTTCAAACCTCCTTTGGCTTTTTGGGCCATCTTCATCAAAACCTCGATCAAGATGACTACCTCGTTCAGCGGCCCATCCAAGATGGCGGTGAATTAATGTTTGGTGGTGCAAGATCTTATGCAAAGGGAGCTGGAGTGGGTGTTAGTGATGATTCAAGCATCGATGAGCCAGCAGCAGCGTACCTGCGCCGAGAAATCCTTAATATGCTAGATATCACGTCTGAAAGCGAAGGAGTCAAGGAATTAAAGGCAAGTTACCAGTGGAGTGGCATCATGGGTTATAGTCGCGACGGGCATCCATGGGTTGGACCTGTGCCAGAAGCTGTTGCTGGCGGTCAAGGACTTTACGTTTGTGCAGGATTCACAGGGCATGGGATGCCAAATACTTCTCTTTGTGCCAAAGCTGCCGTTGATTCGATGTTAGGGCAGAAGGCAGACTTACCAGGCGCATTCTGGATCTCAGAGCAGAGATTGGAAAGCGCAGGAGCCTTGATGACAGTCAAGGAAGCTGATGAAGCTCAGATGAAGTCTGAGTTGTTGAATCAGACCTCTGTAAACGAGGGCTACGTGCAACAGTGAATACAATGTTTCATCCCTCATTCAACAAATTGCATAAAACTGTAAACAGTTAACTATATATATATAAACGAATAGCAATGGAGATTTCGTCTTCTGTTGAGTTGCATGTCATGTACAGCGTATATGCTCGCTTCAATCCCACCAACCTGAACGCCAAAATCGCAAAATCGCACCAGAACTACCAGAAGCCCCCTGTTTGTAGCGCTTTGTTGAAGTTGTATGCGTGATTTGCAGTAGTACCACACGCACTCTCATTGCGTCTCTCAAAAGCCTTCGGTAACCATCCCTGAATCCTTTCAATGCGGTTTGCGTTCGAAGGATGAGTGCTGATCCACTCAGGAACTTCATTAGTATCTGCTTGCTGCATTCTTTGCCAGAGGCCTACAGCAGCCTCTGGATTGTAACAAGCTTGCGCCATCATCAGCAATCCCATATAGTCGGCTTCACTCTCTTGCTTTCTGCTTGCTGGCCTTGTAATCCCAAAATCTAGTGCCATCCTTCCAAGTACGTTGGCTGAGAATCCCCCATCAAAATATGCCGAGATAGCATACATGCTCCACAGTATTGGCGTAATCATAATAGCGGATGACATACGCTCGGCACTGTGCTTTGCTACAGTGTGGGCGATTTCATGTCCGAGAACGGCTGCGAGACCATCGTCGCTGCCACAAATTGGGAGTATGCCTGCGTATACGAAAACCTTCCCACCTGGAATGACAAATGCGTTCTTTTCTGAGGGACATCAGAATTGCGATAATCGAATTATGGGCACCAGAGACTTACCGGGTGAGTTAATCACATTTACTTCCCAATTTACATGCTCCAATCCACATGCAGGTATCAATCTGTTCATCACTCGCTGAACCTGTAGAACTCTTCTATCCCACTCTGGTAATATTGCTCGTCCGCTTTCTTGCATGATTTGCTGGTACATCATTTGTCCTTCCTGTTCCACCCTCTCCTCGGAGAAGCAGTTGAATCTTCTCCGTCCGGTCTGTGGGACTTCTTCGAGATTGCTGACATAGAATATCGTCCCGGCTCCAACAGCCACCACCACAATGATCTTCGTATTATGCGATCGAGCCACTGAGCCTATAGTTCTGTGAGGAACGAGTGGACGGGCATTCTGTAAACGATAGATATGCCATTCTTCGGGTGTCATTCCGGAGCCTCGTGGTGGACGAGGAAGGTGAGATGCATTGCGGAAGGTTTGTTGTGGTAGCCTGCATTGAAGTTGATGGATCGATGGTCTGAGTAGTGGTTTTGGTAGTGTGGGTTTGATGCTTCGAGGAGCTATTGATCGGAAAGCCCGAGGAAACATCTGGTATACGCAGCCAGAGGCTATGATTTCTTGTTTCGCAGGGATGAGGGTGTATCGCAGAATCACTTATCATTTGTTTCTTTGCTGATGACGATGCTGCAAATAAGGCTGACGAGGCTGGCTATTACGTCGGTAGAGACGAAAAATAAGGCAAAATAAGGTACCGACCGTACTTTACCTTACCTTACCTTAGTGTTTACCTTACCTACCTTACCTCACCCAAGGTATCTTAAGGTTTGGCTGGTACTACTTGGGTCTTCAGGTGGCTAAGCTTACTCACAAGCCTCCGTGGAGTGGGGTTGGTGGCTAAACGGAGCGGAGCGGAGCGGAGCGGAGCGGGTTATGCGGGCGGGAACAGATGAGAGGAGATATGTACATGATGTGGGTGGTGAGCAGTAAGTTCAACCCTCCAACTTTACGACATTACTCTTGTGTGTCAGTGTGACTTTGTGCTCCGTCAGATGTACCAAAAATGACAGGCTCATAGCAAAGGAACAACACCAAGATCACGATGTTGATTACCATTCCCAGCTCAATCCAACTGACGAGACTACAACTATCATTCCATCACGTGAATGCGAACCATTACGTGTTTCCTTTCCTTGCAAATACATACAATACTATGCAAGGCAAGGCGTCTAAAACATTTCTCATCGCCCAGGCAACTTTGCAGCTCTTCCCACCACCTATAATTGGATCTTAACCGCCATCCTTCGAAAAGTATGGTTATGAGGAGTCATTTATCTCCTACATGCACGCTTCTGTCTGCCCTGCCGTGATTTCTTCCCTTGACTGTTCCTCGTTTCTTCATCTGAGACTCAACCATCCATCTCGTCTCCTTTCCTTCCCGTCTCCACATTTTCCCTTTCTCCACGCGAGCTTTCTCTTCTGTCTGTGCCTAGGCGTTGTACACTGTTATCCAAGTTATCTGTGCTTGCGCGTTTCTCAGCCGGCTTGGTATAGAGCAGTTGTTTTCAACCTTCTTTCCTATAGCCTCAAAAATAATTCTGCATTTTCACGTCCGTGATTCTTTTGCTCTACACTCACAGCCTCTTACTGACAACCGCGCGAAAGCATTTCATTGCATCGAGATTGACCTTATAGCTCCACTTCTATCTTCGCATCTCTTATCTACGTCGCAAGACGACATCGCGACACGAACTCTCCACGTCGAATCCCGATCATAGCTTCACTCTTAGCGAGAGAGTGTGCTCGAATACCCATAGAATCTCCCTTCCGGTGCGCAAATTCGAGTTTCCTACACTCAATGCAATCAGAAGTCTCGAGTCCAGCTCTTGCCCATGGCTGCCCCGAATCATGCCTCTTCACCGCGCAGCACTCCACTACTTCATAGATCCATCACAGATGGCTCACTCTCGGCGGAAAGCGCCGTAAGATTACCCAATGGCCCATGCAACTTCGGAGGCACTGCTACTCGGTGCGGTTGTCAAAGATTTTGGAGCGAGCAGATAGACACATCCAGTGGCAGGAAATCGTGGTGCATGTGTGAACACCATGCGTGTTACCATGATCCGGGGACTGTTAATCTGTCTTCGGAATCCATACAAGTATATCAGGCTACACAAACACCGGTGCTGAAGATCGAGCCTATGACGCAGAAAGGTCTCACTGAGGCTACAGCTCATAGTCGTGGCTCAAGTGAAGCCTCGAGTGCCATTCGTGGAACAAGTCATGATGGCTCATACTGTCGAGACCGTCAATCAAGCGACAATCGCATGTACTTCTCTCATCTGGGGCAAACGCCTGTACAAATACCAGATTCATATTCATGGCCACAATCATCTCACTCTGGAAATGGTAGCCTACCTCCAATTCCAGTCCAGTGTCACCTCCCAGGACTGAGTCCAAGCCATGGTTCTCAACCTGCTCCTAAGACTGCCACTCCGCAGAATCCTTTTTTGAAGGCTGCCTCTACCAATGGATGTAGAACATCCAAGCTGCAGACGGCACCTCCTAATACTGCCCAGTCAGAGGAATATATCGAAAGCGCCACGGAACCTGCCACCCCAACACCACGCCCTTCGCCAGATCTAGGTCTCTATGTCACACAGTTTGATAACCTTTTGACTCAGGTTGAGGCAAGATTTGCACAGCAACCATCTCAAGAGCCAGGGAGTGTTCCTCGTCTTGAATCTCAATCATCGCTTGTAACACGAAATATTGCGTTACAGGAAAGAACTGAAGAGCATTCTTTGCCCACATTCCGAGTCCTTTTGGAGCCTTTACGTGCAATAGCCGGGTATCTTCGCGCATACTCTGATCTCAAACACATTGTAGAGGGACACGGGGAGCGTCTTGAAGGGCTTGAAATGCCTTCCTTCTCAGAACCAGATATGAGTCATGTGAATAACCAACTCGAGGATCTAGATTCTCGAGTTTCAGATATTGATAGTAGAATATCGGAGCTTGAAAGGAGTCATGATGCCCAGCAGAACGCTAGTGTCAACGAGTCTTTCTGTTCCACAACCTCATCTGCTATGATTGCCGCTGCAATCGACAGAGTTGATACAGCGGCTGCTACTGGTCTTCAGGAACTCAAAGCAGGTCTTGAGGCTATGGAAGAGCAAGTCAAGGAACTGCGAGCTGCTACTCTGCCAACACGAAGCCAACCCTGGGAGATAGAGGTGATTTTTTTGCCGTTTGGTGCAAAACTCAAGGGTATCTGGTCCACGCTGGAGAATTTCCCACCAAGTCAGAGATCAAGAAATAACAGCATGGCAAGCGATGATGCAAGCCAAGCAACAGTGGTGTGCAAAGCTCAAGCAGAAATCGACCGTCACCAAGAAAGATGGGAGGACGTTGTGAATTCGGAAATTCAGGGAGAGGAAGATAACTGGCTGGTTCCCAAGGCCTGCGGCGTTGGTAGCCGTGTTTATGAGCGCTTGCGAAGTCGAGGAATGGTCCGCACTGTTGAGGTCATCTCTTCGGACGCCAGAGATCTCCAGACAGCTATCTACTCGGCTTTTGGAGAGCTTTCGGGATTCATTTCCACGCCAATGACCAGTCATGAGGCCAGTCCCCAGTTCATGGGATTACAAGCCATGTTTATACCGCTTCGAAAAATTCACAAAGATTCCCGCTTAAGGTTCTTGCAACCTGAGGAAATGGTCACTCCTACTCTGTGGACCCCAACTTTCATTCACGCAAGCGTCGCTATGCGAGCTGCTGGCATGAGGCGGCTTTTCGTCACAAATCGTGATAGCTATTTACAGAGTGATGGTGGTCATCAACACTACTGGACATGGCAGAATATTAGAGAGTTAGATCGAGTACATCCAGAGTCGGGAAAAGAAATCGGTGAAGCGGACGCACTTGAAGCTTGTTGGGAATATGACGATAGGCTTGACGAGCTCCCAGAACCGCCAAGTGTCCATACATCATTTTCGTCTCAGCATTCTTCTCTGAGCATTCGACCAGCTGGATATACTGGGTTTGAAAGAATAGTTGTTCCCTCGTCACCATCCGATCACTTTTCTTCACAAGGTGTATCCCCCGTGGTATCTGAGCCGCCTGAAAATCCTCGAAGAACGAAATCTCCGACTCTCATTCGATCAAAACTACAGCGCAATGTCTCCATGCCACAACTAGTTCCTCTCAAAAACTCCCCTACACTCTCCAAACGACGAATCCCATCTCCCGAAGATGCTACAGAAGTCTCATCATCACGGCCATTGTCTCTTGGGAACTTGAAACGACGCAGGGTCTCAAAGTCTCCAAGCCGACCAAGAGATACCCCACGCCGGAGCACTGATCCTCCAAGTCCCTTTGTCAATGATCAAACAGCTCAACGTAAACGCTCAACAACACCATTCGGCTTTGTCACCGGCTACGCTACACCTCACAGTGGAACGCATTACGCTGATATCCATTTATCTGAGCCGGTTGGTGTGGAGTACTCAGATAGCGATGGAAGTACAACTGATGATGCGGAAGCCGAACTCGCCTCTGATGATGATGCCATGACTGATCATCTCGATCAAGGCCACCAACCCGAAGATGTATGGGAAGGTATGGAAGAGGAGCTAGCGAGTTCAGACGACGATGACGAAGGTGTGCTAGAAGGCGTCGAAGAAAAATATCTTCAGAAAGACTTTGAGCAGAGAGACTTTGATGAACGCAGTGACTCCGCACCTAGTGAGTACCCTATTGGTGTTACTCTCCCTGAGTCACAAGAGCCACAAGATGAACAAGAAGTTGGGGTCGGCTTTGCTGCCGATGGAAGTAGCTTCTATGTACACCTTGATGAGGACGCACGACAATAGATATTTCACCATGAGTATGGATGATTAGGGAGTCTGAATTTTTGGGACAATTCAAACTGGAATTTACTCTGTTGAACTCTACTCTATTATATTGCTCTATATATATTTCAGTCCCTGTTCTGGTTTTGGGCGGTAGCGCGGAGTTCTGGCTTGCGTTTGGGTCTGGCTTAGGGATTGGATACACAGACTAGGCATTGAGGTCTCAATTATTTTTTCATCTTTCTCCTTTTGAACACCAAATAGCTCTTTTTATCGATATTTCTACTCCTGACAGATATTTGTATCATAGATAGCCAATCTCCATGATTCTACTCTGTATTGTCGCAACTTCTTGCTGGGAATATGGTGAAATTTCATGCACACATCTCACCTATACTGAGAGCTCCGTGAAATATAAAGTCTCCACTCTTCACTGGCAGACATTGTCTCATATTGACTCCCCTAAACCATGGCAAACTTTCTGAAGGCTGAATTCTGCAAATATAGAACTGCTATCATACAAAGTCCACAACAAGTTATCAGACCAGACAGAACTGTTCCTGAAGACAATACACTTAGTGTCTCTCTCGTCATTCGCACTAGTAATCATCCGGACCCTGTATGACTGTCAAGCCCCTATCTGCGCTGATGGAATCGCACACTACTAGGCTTCTCACGACAATGCCAATTGTTTCCATGTTCGGTTTCCAAGGCAAGACCTGCCGCAATCATTAGTGCATGTTCTCACACCCTTCTTGATTCACACGGATCTCTATATCAACTAGATCGGATATCTAACCATTGCCCGTGTCTGAAAACTGCGGTAGCATTCATAAGATATTCCGAGAAACATTTCGAATCAGAGATAAAGCTAGGAAGCCATAGTTGATAGGAGATACATTATGGATATGATATTTTAAGGGTGGGAGGTATCACCATGGTTTACTTTTTCTGTCACAGGTCGTGAGGCTAATATTGTGACCGGCAGAGCCAAGTGAGCACTGAAGGCAAGTAGTGATATTGTTATGGAGGGAAGCTCATGTGTAGAGGTTGTGTGCAACATATTTGGTAGAAAAATGTTCATGAGAGATCTTCCATATGTGGTTTCAAAATACAATGATGTGACATAAGTACGAAATATGGTTGTCAGAGTCCACGAGAATATAGAATTGAAATTAAATTAAAATGAGGCACTTACCATTCAGCCAGTTCGAATTCCTCTCAAAAAACACACTTAAAATACTTTGGGCTCATAGACACTGCCAAGATATAAATTAGGGTTCTAACAAAAACAAGCATACCAAGCCGGGAGTATCAAAACCAAAGAGCGAAGCCCGTTCCATAACATCCCACATCATAACCAGCGAAAGGCCAAAAGCACGTCACAAAACCTTTCCATTACCACGTTCATCATTTGTACATCTGCCAAGAAACCATAACCTCCCATTTTCATCCGTGGATATGTTGGGTTGGTATCAACGGCTTTAAACATTCGATGTCTTTCTGGCGGCGATTTCCTTCCTCTCTTTGCGACGGGTGAGGGCTCGGGAGATGGCGAGGGAGATGAGGCCTACTGCGACGATGAAGACGATGCAGAAGACGAGGATCACGCCGGCTTCGTGGGAGGCCCAGTTGCTTCGCTTTGCTAGCATGTGCATTTCACTGCGGAGTTGGAGGGTGGAGAGGGCGGCCATCTTGGACTGGTTGAAAGTAAGTCGTGGGTACTCAGTAAGAGACTGATTGTCAAGACGGGAATTCTCTTTGAAAAGTGGACTGTACCTTCGTGGTGAAAATTGAGATCGCGTTGTAAGGTCTGGTAGATGACTTGTGATAGTCTGGTGTCCTTGTTAGATAATGTAGACTGGTACTGTATAAATAAGGCAGTATAACGAATTGATCAAGCTAACTAGTATACATCTTTCAGCGCTTCGTACTCATTGTATCGATGTGTAGCTAGCTGATCTCTTCACAAGGATCCAAATCGGTCCACCAGTAAACAATGCGACAACGACATTATCAATCGCGTGTTTTATGCCTCAATGGTTCATTCAGCAAGAAAGAGAAGACTTACAGTATAGTTTTAGGGATGAATTGTCGGCCTTTCACGATAAGCAGCTGAGAGCTTGATGAGATGAGGTGAGGTTGAAGATGTGCCGTCACGAGTGGAAAGAAGCCGGAGTCCCATAAGGCGAGTGAGTAGTACCCAAGCAAGTTACCTCCCCCAGATCAAGACCAGCAAGACCACCAATCAGTCGATCAACGGACACGAGCTCGGGCCACAATCGAGCGAAGCAAGAAGCTGTACTTGAACAGATCACAACACCTTCAATTTGCATTGGGTATACTATAAATTATTCAAGAAGAATCATCGAGTATCTGTCCAGTTACAGGCAGTTTTTTTATGATTGTTCTGATTACATTTGCGCGTTTTCATATCAACATTGCACGACTGAAGCTGCTCATACGATCATGTTCAAGCTTTAAGCATGGGCCGCCATCTGCTCCGACAGTCAAACAAACCGTTTCCTCGTAGCGCTTTTCTCCGCGTTTCCACTCAACACATTTCACCGTCTCCTTCATCAACAAGCCAACGGCAGATTCAACTCAATCCCATCCATTTACCGGTTCTCAAAATGCAGTTGCCCGGTATAAGTTGGGCCTCAATGTGAATGCTTTGTCTGAATCATGGTCTTGATTCGAGCTCTTACGCTCAACGGAAAGATCTCGGCATCGTACTGACAGACGCTCATTTGGGGCTGTTATTAAGCTTTTTGCGGACTTGGCGGTTCGCCTCGGTATCTGGAGTGCTGAAGTGATGAGGTGATGGGGTAAAGTATTTGGTTGTCACGTGAAAATATGATTGACATAAATGTCGAGTCCTTTCTGATGAATAAAGAGTGATATCAGCGATACGAACTGTTTTTATGCCGTTCACCTTTGAGGCTATTTCCATGAAATGCGCTTGGCAGTCATTGCGTAATGTAGTTTCTTTAAATCATGATATGGCTGGCACTCATGATTCTATTGAGAGGTCAACTTTACAAGCACAAAGCGTATATGAATCAATCTGCTCGGGGTAGAAGTTGCTGGAAGAGACAGAGAAATCAATATGTTTCGAGTATCTCTTGTGGTTTACGACGTTAAGTTCTGATAATTTTATTAAGTCTCTGGAAGTGATCCATATGCTTATATGAATCCTTATTTTCTTTTCGACAATTACTATCAATCCAAAGCTGAGCAAGTGAGTGAGAAGAGAAGTAAGATACTCAAGAAGCATACTCAGCACAGTTTCCGTAAGTTGATTTTATATCAGACATCCCGTTCAGATCTTTGCCGTTAATATTCAGAATATTCTCTCTATGGTATAATCAAGTTGTTTAGCAACCTGCAAGTGTTATATGCTACCTACTCCTAAGTACCTTATGATGATACGATGGTTGTACTTAAGGCTGCCGATTTTCAAATGAACATATACACTGAACATATACACTGAACGTCTTGTGTTTTGATTTCAAATTCAAACATGAGGTACTAGCTTCACCACAATTAACGGAACATTACACCATGATATCTCCCATAGGTAATTCGTCGTACGAGTGGATATAACACAATACAACACCATATATCCACGATGCCCATCAAGAAAAGGTAGATAGGCGCGTCTCACATTTTCCTACATCTCACCTCATCTTACAAATCGCGGCAATACAACATAGCATCATCCTAGTCGTTCTAAATCCACAACTGTAACCATACTCCGGACTATCCACGCCAGGTGATTCGCAGTCTATATACACACTACACAAAATAAACAATCACAAGCCACCAATGAAGGAATAGTGACTCATAAATCGTCAACCACACAGCCCGATCTACATGCAAAGTCGTTGCTGTAAAGAGAAGGCGCTTTTTCAGAGGACTGGCCGCTGTGCGGACTCTGCTCGGCGCTAATGGCATCCGAGTAAGCCATGGATATTGAATTGTATCGTATCGAGCGAAGGTCGAGCTTTCATGATGGGTCGATCTCAATGAAGGGGAATAGTCATACGTAGAGAAATAAGACTTAGGGAAATGAGGGAGAAAGAGAAGTAGGTTGAACAGCAGCGGTAGTGCTTGGAGAAGAAGTATTTCGAGAATTAGAGATGGAGTCAGTGGATATCGACTCGGGAAGAATAGTAATATCACGTGACGCCGATTTGATCGGTAAAAGTAGCAGGCATGACACAGACGCTCTATATATCGCATCGGCCAAACCATCAAACATGTTACACAGATAACAACACCGTGGGAAGCCGCGTGTCCTCCCGGCTCCCATGAACTTGGCGATGTTTCGGGCTCAACATTGGTAAAGAGGACGCACAGGCGCCGCGACAAGACGGACGGGCTTACGGTCAATTCCATCCATTTGATTTCAGAGATGAGATGAGTCGAGATGGTAGGGCATCACGGTGACAGATAGGCAGTTCCCGTTTTGGTGGAATGGAGTGCACACGTAGCTAGATCTCAAGGGGCTCCAGGGGTTGAGGAGGAGGAGGAGTTTGGGGACTCGATTGTGGACATCAAAACGGGGGATACTGGAAATAGATTGTTTGGGAGTTTGAGGAGGGAGATGATGCTGGTGCTTAACTGCAAGGCGGTATCGTCTACGCCGCCGCGCAGGTTTCGAACAGCTTGATGCCGTGGTTATCATTTTGATACTTCTGGGATGGCCGAGAGAAGAGGCATATCGAGGCGAATATGGGCTTGATGCCGTGGGTGAGTGTGAGGGCAAAACGTATCGTTGGCCTATTATGTACGACATCTTGCACCCTGCAGAGTTCATTGTGCTTCGTGAGGCGCTGTTAGAGAGCTTATGGATATGTCAACTTGTCAGATCTGCTGGATGGATGGTGTAGGCTGGGACTGCCCTTGGGAAGTTTGCCGATGTTTTGATGTGATGCGATGCGATGTGGTGCCATGTAGGGAATCTGCACTTCAAACACGCAGGCTAGGCGGAGATCGATTCGACACTCGAGACGTTGGTGGTGCAAACAGCCTCATGATGAAGAGGGACTCTGTTGTGATACCCGACGTGGATGCTGTTGAGACTTCGCATACAGAGATGAAGATGGAGTCGAAGTCTGTTTGATGAAAGATATGAGGTGTCAGACGAACGATTCTAGCCGTCTTTTTATGCTTTGTGATGCATTGAGCTTTCTGGACAGCATAGCAGGTGGGATGGAGATCGGCAGTGATCGGGTGATGGGGGGTTTTGTGCAAAGAGGCTGTTGTACATTCGTGTATCGCGAGTGTAGAGTACATTTCAGGTTGTACGCAGATTATGCTCGACAGGAGACTTTTCCGAGAATCTTGTACACGTTGAAGCATTGTGGGGATTATATTCTGATATTTAACTTGTGCGATTTCGCCCAACAATTGACTGCAGCCAGCCGTGTTTGCTTATTACTGTATACGTAGTACATCAACCTCCTCTTTGTGCGCCTCTATGATGAAGTATGGACTGACTTGCAACAAAGACCTTGTTTTAAACCCTTACACAGAGGGGATGGTTGACAAGAAAGGCCAAAGGGAAATCAAGGATAACGGATGTAGATGTTGAAGTATTTTGTGGTAATCTTAAATTAAATTTTGATGTTGTTAATGATGCTAACGTTATCATTATTATTGTTGTTGTTGTTATTATTGACTTTGAGTGATTGACATGTACCTGAGTCAAGTGTCTTCGTACTGCCTATAGGAGAGTCAAGGGACAAAATCAACGTAGGCGGCGGCTGTCTGTGGCTTTGTGGTACTGTAACACACCGAACCCAGGAATGATGATGCTTTGACTTCACCAAAACATGCTAGCTTATCAAGCCGGCTGAGCCTCCATTTTCGGAATGCCCATCTTTGACGAATAAGCACAGAAATTGGAGTCTTAAGGATCCATAAATCATCTTAAAGGGAAAAAAGCTAAAGGAAGAAAAAGAAAAGAGGTGAGGTATCCATAGTCATGATACCCAAGCACGAAATTCATTCCCTGAAGCACCACAGCTTCTTCCAATCCGAATTTGTATCTAATCCCATCGCATCCAACGTCTAGTCCCGCGCGATATCCACCACGCCTAAACAATGGATATAGTACATATGTATATAGTCTACTTACCTGGCTACATAAAAAATACGAAAAAAGGCTGTAACCCATACTCCAATATTTCGTAATCATACACACAAAGTATATGTGATCAGATTTCCAAAGTACATCCAGTACTGTTACAAATACTGAAGCCATCAATGTCGACATCCGCGGAGTGTCGACTATCAAACGCCTAAAATCCTTGAAGGAGAATAAGGTAAGACGAAAAATGAAGCTCCAATATTAATCAGCCCGCACAAAACGCTATCTCTTGAACGGAGCCGGGAGGGTGATTCTATGAAGGGATCTCTCGATGCACACCGTCAAAACCAATCACCCAAGCCTTATGCAGCACATGCGATCGGAAAGACGACAAAACGATCTTCATCTTCGCAGTTGGGGGTGTTGTTGTTGTTGTTCCAATAATGCCTGCCCGAACCTTCTTGCAAGCAATCCTTGTTCTAGATCCACTCGCACAAAACGCTTTTGCCTGTGAGGCCCAGACTGGCGACCAATCCATGCTTCAACCAGTCGAAGGAGAAAGACACGCTGCACCGAGTAGGAAAGGTGAGTGTAGAGGCACGAAAAGGGACCGCTATGTAGTCCTGCGTATTCCTGCAAAACCCTGATTGCGTGCTCGAGTGCTACAGCAAATAGCTTCAGCCAACATCGAAGAGGTGAGAGATGGATAGATGATAGGTGGTGATCGGAGTACCAGTCATATACATCAATTGTGATGTTTTACACTTTATTACGGTAATGTATGCTGAGAGGAGTAGCCTCTAGAGATGAAGAGTGAAGACATGCGCTTGCTCTTGCTCTTGCTCTTGGTCTTGTCCATCTTCCGCTTCCGCTTCCACTCGTTGTTCTCCCGTTCTCCTCGTCTCCCCGCCTGCTCGGTGTCAAATCTGTCACTACCGTCCTCACATCTTCGTTCCAGGGCAAGGGAAGGTGCGTAGAAACGGTTACAAACAAGGTTCGTTGAGTAATATATCTTAAGTAATCTATCTAATGTAATGTAATCTTCACGAGTATCGACATGGGGTTGTATGACGAGAATGACGGATGGAGTAAAATCCCATGTCGATTACCTCCGTATTCTGGATTGACTGTGCTTTGTATTCATAACACAGCAGAATTCAAAGGGCCAAGATCAGAGTGAGCGTCGAGGGCATGCGGGGTGGGGGGGGGGGGGCTTAGGTAGATTGAGATGTGATGCTGGCAATAGTAAGGTACCCTGAGATAAGCACATATAGGGTATTGAAAGGGTCAATCATTCATTTGTCTATTTGCTCAATGCTACATACTGCATGCATATAGAGTAGATGTGACAGATGTGATAGATGAGATATCTGCGGAAGAACGAAGAACGAAGAATGAGGGGATGCATGGAGTAGATTTGCCTGGAGGTAAGCTTCTACGAAATAGCTGCGTAGGATGTATCGTACATTACTTTCATTCACGATATGTAGGAGTGTGTACTTGTCATGGAAATATTTTATAAATTTTGGAGACCTTATATATATGGCATGGACGGACTTCATTTTGGCCGAGCACCACGCCCACCAGCAAGGGAAGCACCACATGTCATGCACGCCAACTCTCTGAAAATGCACCAAAGCACAACATCCCACCATCGTGCACACTTTATTACCACCTCCGCGGATTGCTAGAGTCTAGGAAGAAGAACCAACCACCAGAATATTCCTCGTACCTGAAATTCCAAATAAAAATAAAGTAAATATAAATATAAATATAAATATAAAGATAAAAATAAAAATAAAAATGAATACCACGAAAGTAACAAATAGCAGAGATGACTGACACACAAACACTCACCTCTTTCTCCTATAAGAACAATATAATATTCACTCACCATTCTACAGTCCGTATCACACTTCACTGCAAAACTCATCGTATGCATTTCATACAGATCATAAAACAATCAAAGAAATTTCAGTAAAAGGAACATAAAAGGACAATCAAGATCTGGATTTACATTAACCCCCATCATCACCTATAACCACACCCCCCTTAACTCCATCTACGTACATACTTCCACAACTCACCAAAAATCCTCGCAAAACATTCTCACAATCTCGCCGACCGCATAGGCCGCACTGCCCTCTTCTTCCAAACTGATACCCCCCCTCCCCAGCATGTCCGACTCTCCGGAAAGACCCTGGTGTCCGGCTCCGTCTCGATCGTCCAGTCTCTGACATATGGAATTGCACCTCGAAGGGCGTTTGGAGGGTGCGTATGTAGTACAGACAGAAAAAGTGCCTCTCGGTATCTGTCACGCCTGTTTTTAGCCTCACCACACCAAGATTGTCTAGCATCAACTACGACTACTCTTGAGACTTGGTCAAGCAACGCAACCTGGAGAAACCAATTGTACGATAATACCAAACCATACCATACCTTACCATACCTTACCTTACCTTACCTTACCTGACATGCCCTTCCAACTAGTTATCCATACCCTACCATCTCACTACTCACTACACCAGCTACTCTCGATACCTTACTCACTCTCTCACATTCCTTGAACCACCTCTCTTACCTCCTCTTACTTCCTAACTCCTCCTCCTCCTCCTCCTCCTCCACCAATACTTACTTATCATGGCTGCCTCCAACAATTTATTTAAGATGATCCGCAAACGTCGATTCACCTTCCGCTCCATTTGAACTCACAAAGACATTCTGGAAATCTCAATAGCACAATCCAATTCATCAGCACGCGAAGGATAAACACTACACTTCACACACATCTAGACTCGTCATCAAGTTTACTCCTTCGACCAACGACATTATATCACCGCATCATAGAAGTAATTAGTACTCATAGTCCATAGGTGAGATGATTTCAAAAGTATATGAGAGTACAATTGCTTACACATCACCACAGATCCTCATAGATAGAAACATCGCGTCGATCACATCGTCGTCAGCCTCAACCCTAACTCCCATATCACTTGTGGGTACACATCAATTTTGGGCACGACAACTTAAGTGTCTACGACTTCCATTATCTCAACCGTATCTATCCATCTACACATCAACCATAATCCAAAGTCATCATGGCCGGTCTCCATGGTCCAGTACAGAACAGCGAGGTATATGTCCTCAATACCAAGAGCGCAGTATCACGACCACCTACACCAAGTTCACCTCCCTGTCCACCACGCTCCATGTCCCCGGTCTCGGATGTTGATGACGATGTTATGCCCATAACACCCCCATCTATCCGCGATGAAAATCCCAAGACCGACGAATGTCTCTCAACAGCCGTGCACGTCCTTCAAACCGAGGCCACAGCCTTATCATGTCTATCACGACTTTACGAAACCGACCCTGTTGCCAGAGGGGGATTTAGCCAGGCAGCACAATCCATCACCAATTCGATCCTCAGTAAGGGTAAGCTGGTCATCTGTGGTGTGGGAAAGAGCGGCAAGATTGGCGAAAAGCTCGTCGCGACCATGAACAGCTTGGGCGTTCTTACCTCCTACCTACACCCCAACGAGGCCCTTCATGGCGACCTCGGTCTTGTTCGCCCAGAGGACACCATTCTCCTCATAACCTTTAGCGGGAAGACCCCCGAGCTTCTCCAACTGATCCCCCACTTCGACCAATCCATTCCCCTCATCTGCCTCACAGCGCATACTCACCCCTCCACTTGCGCCATCTCTACCATGCGCACCGACACCATCCTCCTCCCTGCACCAATCCATGAATCCGAAGTCCTCTCCTTCGGCGTTTCCGCCCCGACAACCTCAACAACCATCGCTATTGCATTGGGCGACGCCCTCGCCGTTGCTGTCTCCCGTCAAATTCACTCTTCACCCAAGGAAGTCTTCCTCAAGAACCACCCTGGTGGCGCCATTGGTGCAGCAGCCAAACCCTCTAAGATTTCCGACATTGTCACCTCCATTTCCGCCATGCCCTCCGTCTCGGAATCCTCCCTCGGCATGGCTCCCAACGGCGTACACGTCATGATGGCTGCCGTGCAATCCTCCCTTGGCTGGGTTCGTCACGATGCTGATGGAGTTGCTCCTCCCCGTCGTATCCGCCGCATGCAGGCCCAGGATATGGACTACGTGGCCATGCACATCAAAGGCCTCATCGTCGATCGCAAGGATTGGGTCGTCCTCCCTGCTAATATGGATGTCGAGCAGGCTGCGAGCTGGGTCCATGAGATGCGACGGTCTGTTCCCGAGGGGGAGCGGATCTATGGTGACGATGCCGTGCTGGCTGCCTCGGTTGACGGCGAAGTCATCGGCGTAGTAGAGATCGCTGTCCTTTTGGAGTAAATCTCCGTGCTTTTATTTGCGTGCTTAAAAGCGATGCTAGTTATTTTTGTTTGGGCGGTGGAGTTCGAGTCTTGGTTCTCATGGTCATGGTATGATGCGGTGCGAATTGTACTGGCGTTTGACAGAAAGGTTGGGATATGGCTATGGCTAGCTATGTTAGAAGGTGGTGGGTCGCACGTCAACTTACCTTGGAGGAAAATCCATTCATGAATCTCTTTTTCTGTTGTTTTTCTTTTGGATCGAATCTCAATACTTTTTCTTTGTACGATAATTTGGACTCATCTGCTGTCGTTTTCTATCTCTCCTTGGATTGAGATCTGGGATGTTGATTTAGTCTACACGGCATGCTTAGGTTAGAGGCAGAGCTTTTAGACGGCCAGGATCTGAGTGGCATGTTTGTGTCTGATTGTGGGTTGCCTGGGCTGGTCTCTTGCGCTTCTTTCCGACCACATTCACTCTTTTCACGCTGTCTATTTGGGTTGCTTTCTACGAACTTGCTTGGGAATATTATTCAGGTTTTGTCTCCTGCTTTGTGTATTGCACGTGATTGTGAGGTTGAATGATTCTCTTATCTTGTGCCCATTCAACGGGACCCTTCTTCGGATTAACACCCACTGAAGCGATTCAGCAAACGCACTCTTGCAAGCTCAAACAAAGTCCTCTTCGGCACCAAATTGTTAGCCCTTAACACACTGCGAGCCTCATCTTCACATGGCTCCTCCGCCCAAGGTAAACATTGCGCTCATGTCGAGCACCCTTCACATGTCATGGCATTTTCCGGGCAATTTGCCGCTCTCAGGGTTATCAGTGTGTGAGGAAGTCTTCAGAGATGTGTGGAGATCAAACGCAGGGAGTCCGAGAGTAGGGGCTCTTCGGCTCTACTTGTGCTGTACCTGGGGAAGAGAGTCCCTTGCGGACGGATACATGGATGTCTAATCGGACCGTGTCTGCTTTGAGTGGAGGCTGCTTTTTGCAGTGCTGGGTGGTGAGGCGAAGTTGGAAGTTGGAAGTTGGAAGTTGGGAGTTGGGAGTTGGGGTATGGAACACATGGTGAATGGGAATGGATTGGATGGATGCAGGTCGATCGAACATCTAATCTAATCGCTGATGTATGGGTGCCGTGTGAGGGCTTGCTGGGTGTTGTTTCGATGGGGTTGGGGTTGGTGTTATGGTGGTTTATTTACATACCTACATATAACAGTTTCGAGACTGTGATTCGTTCAAGAGTTGATTGATATTGCAAGCCTTTGTACTCCATACTTGATCGGCTAAGTCTTTCCATATAATCCTGTCGCTGTACCTCGGTATCGGCAGCTTCGATGAGTCCTCGCATTGGAATGGTTCGCGCTGGCATGAATGGATGTTCCTGGTTGTTTGAGAGGATCAGTGGCCGGGTGTAGATACATGCAATCCTTCAGCGTCTACCTCTTGCATTGATGCTGCCGCCGCAAAGGTAGCATCTTACGCAGTACATAACCCAGCTTGCCATGCCTTATCTTATCTTTGTTCATGGTAGCCAATGCAACTGTATTATTGCGGCTGTATTTACACCAAGTTATGTACACAGGAATGGGGCTCCTTGCATCACGTCGGACGCGCATGGGAATAGGGGTCTTGTTCAAGGGGAGGTCGTGACTTTGTTTCGCATCTCAAGTCAGTGATCGAAGCAGGAATGCCGAAAAATGAATGCCTGAGAATATAATTGACACCTGAGGCAAAGTGACACCCTCGCTTGGCTTAAATTGCCCTGCGCCTTACCTAGAGCCATCTCTGCTAGAGAATCAAGCTTATTCAAGAATGTCCTTAATACCTCCTGTTCGTATCTTGAGGCAGATTATCTCACAGCACAAGCAGATATGAATTATCGCGTACAAATGATAAGGAAAGTCCCTTTTCTCTCCATTCACGTTGCTGCATTGAACACGATTGAGAAGCATTGGAGCAAGAGCTGCCATCGTCCCAGCGGCTTGACATAGTGGTCTTGGCGCGTAGGAATGTGGTATGATGAGTGGTTGACCGAGGGTTTGCCGTGCACATATGTCAAGAATGTCACTGACGCTCTTTTGGTGGTAAAAAAACAGTTATCATTCATGCCACAGTGACAGACCACAACGTCGCAATCTCAGATGTAGGTTTACAATCCAATTCCTCCTTGATGATCTTCTTCGATAGACCTCATTCACATCATCGTCTTTTCTTTTCCTTGATTATTTTTTTTTCGCTCGTTGAAAATTGCTGTTTTCTTGTTCAGCTGTGATCTACTGCAGTGTGGAGATTACTCTGATCTAGTAGGCGGCGAGACGGGTCGAGAACGGTGTCGTTGAGAAGAGCTGAGAATAGACTCAAAGCGATACGAGAGAGGAAGGGCCACTGGATTCAGATATATTTTGTCACGATCCTGCTTCTCTAATCCATTTATCGCTATTCAACTTCTCTAAGATCTCATCATACACGCAGAACTACTGCGGTTGCGACTTCACAAATCACCGCCACCATCTCGCAATCAACAGACACAAATACAGCAGACATGCAATTCTCAACTACCGCCTTCGTCCTCTTCATTCTCGCAGCCACTGCTATTCCAACCTCAAACCCTAAACACGTACATGAGCGCACCATTACACAGACTGAAAATCTAAATCCCCAACAAGAGTTGGACGAGGCGAATCGCGAGCAAAGGCCTATCCATACTACAGTACTCATGGCATTATCAAAACCAACCCCAGCATATGAGGTTCAAGACCTCTGATGAAGCGGGATGTGACATGGCAGAGCCATGGGGGTATAGGGAGATGGATTCATTAGTCGGCGTTTGGACTGGGAACAGGATGAGAATGGGAATACCTCTAGGCGCATGGGCATTTGGGCATGATCAGCATAGGAAAGCTGCTCTATTAATACATCATGAACATAATCATCATCATCTTCTTCTCATTGCACGTAAACTCATCTATATTCCACCCTCTAGCGCTTTCCTCTTGTGTCAACACTCATCTATTCATCACAGCGCTACTTCTCACAACTTCGCCTTATCCCCAACGGCTCCGATCTTCAGCTTTGGCGAATATTTCTTAAGAACGCCCTCATTGTGGTACTTCCAGAACTGCTTGCTAGCATCCTTGCCCGCCACGCGCTTGAGGATCTTCGAACCACCGGGATGTTCGTCTATGAAGTCTGATCGTCGGGTTAGTATGGGTGAAATACATGCCGGGTGGAGAAGTTGCTGCCAATGAGAGCGAGATTGCAGAACAGAGATAGACATACTGCTGACGTCGTACACGTTCTCATCAATGATAATGTATAGCCCATTCTCGGCATCCTTATGCGCCGCTACCTCGGCCGCTGTGAATGTTTTGGACATGATGCTATCGTCTATGGTTTGCGAAGAGTGGTGTGATGCCGTACAAGCACTTTGGTTTGTGATAAAGAAGAGAGGTGTAGATATTAGAATGGAAACTGTCGCAGATGAGTTGTGAGTAGAGGAAAGATGTCTAACGAGTATGAATGTATGTTACTGGATCGAGGAGTCTTCGCTATGTTTACCCCGGATTACTTGACTTATCGAGGACCTCGGCTGTAGCATCAGCGAGAAAAGCGACGCCGTTATTGGTTGTTTGCCCACCGGGGGCTTAACTCCGCTCGAGGGCAGAAGTAATGAATGACATGATTCATCCCCCCAACGCCCTTTTTTTTTGTTTTCCTAAAAGTATCAGTCGTGCATCGTTTATATGCAGCCGCATCTCTTTATCACCTTCACGCATCATATCGACTTCATTGATCAGGTGTCTTCGAGCAATTCGGATCTGGCATATATATAAGCATGTTATAGACATAAATGCGCTTTCGGCATTCCTGCCGTCCATCCTGGAATGCGCATATCATTGACCCTATGGAACCTAGAAGAAGGTAAGGTAGTAAGATAACATCTCGTTCCTTTTCCGCACTCCCGAATTCATCCTTCATAAATCCTTCAGTCTTTCTATTATCAGCAACATCTAAGTATCCTTTCTTTTTCATCTCGCTGGCTTCAATCCTTCCAGAAGCAACCCTGCTTCATCGCTCTTTCATACCGTACGGTACACTCTCGCGCGCGAAGTGTATCTGAGGCCTCAAGGCCACCAGCCCATCCTTCCGCTTGTTTTTTTTTCGCGACTTCTGGACGTTGTCCTCAGAGCTTGGACCGGAATATCCGACTCCTTCTCCTTCAAACGCTCAACATATATTGTGTATATTCATCCCCAGAGCCTGTTCTTAATTCTCATCATCATTGAATGCCGATTGTTGTTGAAGTCTTTGCGTTTTCTGCTGTGACGGCTGTGGTTTATCTATTGCCTAAAATGTCTCTCTTCTATCCTTATCGAGATGAAGCTCATGAGGGTTATTGGGGGCCCATCACGAGTCAGATAGAGTGAGTCTCCTATCCTGCACGCTCTGGGGTAACTGCTAACCTTTCTCTAGTTTCTGTGAGGAGGTATGCATTTCATATTCCTGTTGAGTATCTCGTTGCTAATCGTGTAGAATTATATGGTCTCTCCATATTTCGCAGAATTGATAAATACTATCACTAACTTGATCTATGGTATGGCATGGGATCCAGTAGATCAAAAATTCAACCATACTGACGTGGTGATAGTTGCGTATGCAGTAAAAGGAATCAGGAAAAACAGTGGCAAGCCAGATGCTTTCTCTCGCAATTTGCCATATCTCGGTATTGCAAGTGTAGGAATTGGTAGTGCCATATTTCATACCACCATGAAGAACTACACACAGTGGTGTAAGTCCTCCCCACCCAATTCAGGGGCAAATTTTTCAAGCTGCTAGTCAGAGGTTGAAGACCACATGTTCTTCACGTGACAATTGTCTTTGTTATGAGCCGCAATAGATGACTAGCTAACACTTCCAGGTGACGATCTCTCCATGCTTCTTGCCACGTCCACCGTTGTTCACCAAGTCTTCAGCGTAGGCAAGACGCCTCGTCAAAGCCTTCAACTGGGTGTACTCATCGCAGTATCCCTAACAGCATTCACGCTGTACCACTGCATAACCGACGAACTCATTATGCACCAAGTGATCTTCGGTATTTCCTCTCTCCTCCCCTTTTGAGCACTTCCTAACCGCTGTAGGTGTAATGATCCTTACCGTCGCTGTTCGCACCCGAACCCTCATACGCACGCGTCTCCCGGAATCAGCAACACACATCAGATCGCAGGTCTCAGCACTCGCTATTTTCGGCTTCTTCAGCTTCGTCCTTGGCTTTGCACTCTGGAATGTTGATATGCACGTTTGTGGACCCCTGACTGCTGTAAAGCGAAGTATCGGGCTGCCATTTAGCTTCTTACTTGAGCTGCACGGTTGGTGGCACATTTTCACTGGTATTGGTGCGTATGTGTTCATTGCGCTCGTGGAATATCTCACACATGAAGAGTGTGGAGAGGATCTGGCAGGAAGATTCGGCTGGGCTGGATGGTTTTTGGGAGAGGATGAGAAGAAGGAGAAGAAGGTTGAATAGAGGGAAGGGGCTGATAGACTGTCTATGGTTATGAGATATATTTGGTATCTGCTTTATACTGCGTTTTGGGAAATATCTACGTACTGTCTTATGCTTTTGTTACGACAACGTGTTATCGCGGGTGTGCATTTGAGAAGATCATGGATTTAGGTTTAGATTCCAACTAAAAACTTCTCAACAATGTGATATTGATCGTTAATATAGTCGATAGCAACAGTACTTTGGCAACCAGGTATTTTGGTTGTACATGGTACAATTTTGAAGCTGGTATGACCGATATCACCTCTCCTATGTACTCATATCCTCGCGTGTACTTGCAATTTGTCGATGCAAAATATCTAGTGGCGAATAGTTCTACGTTGGCCTCTGATATCACTCATCAGCCCTTAAGGTCTTGGTCTCCTTAACCAGTTCGCCCTCTAATTTTACCACTCGACTGCTACCGAAGTGGTCAAATTTCGTTTGCCTCGAGCTGGAACTGTAGATCCGTCGCTTGATAGGTATGACTCCGGCGCAGCATCTTCTCTGGATTTGCCTTGTCAGTTCTGTGATGTAGCTTATTCCTAAATTCTTTGCTCTCTCTCGTTCTCTCGGTGTTGTGTAGAGCTCTCGAACGACTGCACTCCATCCTGAGGTGGTCTGATCAGTACATCCTCTGTTTTGGAAAAGGCTACAGCCTCCCTAGACTTCCATCAAGATATGGCGTGAGGTCATGATTCTTATACAGACACCACCTTCCCCAAGCGTTCTATGTCTTATTTGTTAGCTGCTGTGTCATTTGGACACTGATGGAGATTTTCAGAATTTGAGGGATCTTGACCGGGGACCGGGACTCTTGCAGTGAGATGACTCCTTTCCTAGGAGCCTTGAGTGCGTGTAGTTTCCTCATTTGCTGTGACAGCCTCGCTTCATTTCTTGTTGGCCCATTTTCCTGTAATGTTGCCCTCTGCCGGAAACTTGCTGTAATCCAACTCCAGTCGTCGCAATACTTTTATCTTCATCTTTTCTTACATATCCACAGCCTTGGTTGAGTGGACTGAAGCAGCTTTCGATGTCTTGCCAACCCAGCGTCTGTTCTGGCAATCGCTGCATTGAGATTGTTCTCACGAACTTTGAACTTCGACAGAAGGACGATACTGCGCATTAAGGGAGATACACGTTTACTGTAAGGTCCCGTGCTTATTATCTTATAATGAATTGGTAGGGGTTTTCGTTCTGAGAATCATCAAAACGTTGACTACCATGAATCAAGATGTATATGGTATTGTTGAAGGTGCATTTAATGATGGCGTCGATGATAGCATGCTTTTCGTGATCTTCTCAGCAAGGCTGACTTGGCAGGCACCACCATTCTTTCGCATTCTCCTGTCAGAGCTCAGTATTCTCATCCAAAAAAAAAAATAGTTGTTTTCCTGTCACCATAGTTTCAATATTTATCAATTTCTGACGATTTGCGAATATGCCCGATGATCACAACATCACTGTTTATGCAAGTTAGTCCTGATTCCTTAGTAAACCATATTGTTGTTGATGTCTTCATCACCATCTGTTGTTTGATCGATTCTGATAGGAATGAAGAAGTTGGTTTGGAGTCTCAAAACCCCTATTCTCTTCTTCAGAATTGCTATCATCATGCCTTGAGGTTGCTTCACGGATGAGACACCTATTCTTGCAACTTTACTCGCCATCATATTGAATCTCAACTCCATCATTCTGGCGCACTGAATCTGACATTGTGGAGGTACAGTTCTGAAACCGCATATTACTGTTACTGGACAAATGTATCTTCTACGGTATGCCATCATCGCGTGGATTGCGTTGATTGCAAAGTAATCACGAATTTGCCGCAATTATGACGGAGAGGAAGCTCGCACTCCTTCCATACCCCTTCGAATATCTAGTCCTATCGCATTTTTTTCAATCTCATTAAGCTACTTGCCAGCCAAGACAATTTGCACGTACACACAACAACACGTCCGCACAATTCTTGTTTATCTGAATCTTACCTTCGTCATTGCAACTTAATGCTTGACTTACGGATGGTAACACGAAGTACCACTTCGTACATGACCAATGCGGGGGCGGCGGGGCAAGATCAAACTTCTCCACACAACACGGTGCCTTATGTGACGTCGATTCCGATCTGAAGTGGAGTGAGAGGCCAGATTTCATTCAATACATTCCATTATGCGGTCATCGAGGAGTTCGCATTTGCCCCTGGTCCTTGTTGTAGATCAATGCCTGGAAATCTGATATTCCTCCTCCAATCCGCCGCACAGAGCGGTCTAAGCACAGTGAACCCTACCGAAACTGCCTCTCAACCAGAGAGACATCGTGTTTGGTATGCTTATTTGGAGGCGTCGGCAGGTTGAAGGAATTGTGCGATCGTAAACAGACCCCAGCACCGCCGCAGCTCGGATTGAATGCGAAGCCAAAGGATTGGTGGGGAGCTGATTGGGCTCAAAGGCGTCAAGGGAAGGCGGGAGAGCAGGAAAATCAGGGACGCAAAGATGTAAATTTATGTAAAGAAAATGCACATATGACGGGCTATAGCAGGAAAGGAACAAGCGATCGTTAACGTATGGGACACATCACTACGATTGACTCGAGCTGAGGCCAAGATGTGGTTGTGGCAAGTTTTGAGTTGGAACGCCACAGTTGATCGTTGTGATTGATCGTTGTTGATCAACAAGATTATTGCGCTGCGCCATTGAATTGGTCGGCCTTACAGCCACATCATACCCCACTATGACGCTCCAGCCACAATTATGACGGACTGGAAGGGAAGGTCAGGAAAGGAAGGCCCTTTCCAACCTTTTTACGTTGAGAGGCTCGAAATAGATTGGCGTACCAGAAAGCCTGGAGATGAGGGCGGACGAGAAAGAAAGTTGGCAGAGGTCACGGGTAGGGACAGATGAATCGCTTATTCGCTTGACGGAGCACCTGGCGAAGTGGGTCACTATGACGCTGGCTGTGGCTGAAGCTCCCGCGATTGGTTAGAGCTTGGAGCTGCTACAGCTTTGACAAGACGCTTGACGCAAGCTTGTCCTTTCTGCATCTCACTTGACATCAAACCTGCTCGTGAGGCAAGAAGATTCGATATGGCGAAATCTCAGACTCCGAATGCATAGGTAGGTAGGACGGGAGCAGAGTTTGAGAGGAGTTGGAATGCAAGAGGTAAGTACCACGCTCACTTTCAAAAGGCATATATACCAGCCTCTCTCCCGTCGAAATACCTTCTTCTCCATCAAACAACCAACACAAACATCTTCCTCAAAGAACAACCAAACAAGCAACCTACTTCACCTTTCCAATACCCACACCACAAACAATCCACCCCATACAAACAATCAATCATGTCTTCCATCATCAACAAGGTCAAGGACGCTCTCCACTCCGACAAGCACGAGACCTCAACCACCTCAACTCACCCAACTGGTACTACCACCCACACCACCACCACTCATCCAACCCACAACACTACCTCCACCCACCCAACCTCAACCACACACAGCAACAACAACGTTCCTGAGGGAGCCGCTGGACCACATTCCAACCGACTCGCAAACGCGGCAGACCCAACGGTTGATTCCGACTTGGACAGAAACCATGCTGCCCGCAACCACCCAACTGGCACTGGCACTGGTGTAACCGGTACTACTCACGGTACTACGCACAACACTACCGGAAGTGGTCTCACTGGTACTCACGGTACTCACGGTACTCACAACACTACTACCGGCACCGGCTACGATGGTACTCACGGCACCCACAATACTACCGGAGGCTTGACTGGTAGCCACGGTACTCATGGAACCACCACTGGTGCTCCAGAGGGAACCTACGGAAAGCACAACTCTGCTACTGCGAACAGACTTGACCCAACTGTCGATTCTGATTTGGACCGTACTAAGGGTGTCAATCCTACCCACAACACAACCCACAACACCACCGGAAGTGGTCTTACCGGTACTCATGGTACTACTCACAACACCACCGGAGGGGGCCTCACTGGTACTCACGGTACTCACAACACAACCGGCACTGGTTACGATACTACTCACGGCACTCACGGCACCCACAACACCACTGGAAGTGGATTGACCGGTACCCATGGTACTACCGGAAACACTGCATCTGGCTACGGCACAGAGCACAACGTTGCCAGCAATGTTGGCAACCCAAAGTCCACCAACGCAGGACCTCACGGCAGTAACGTAGCCAATGTCATTGACCCACGTGTCGACAGCGACCTCAACGGTTCCAAGACCATTGGTGGAAACAAGACCTTCACTGGAGGAAACAATGGTGTTGATACCCGTGATGCTGCTCAGGTCCCACCATCAGTCCTGGCTGCTAACCATGGTCAACCAATCGTTGCGCATGACCATGCTGGTGCCAACCACGCTGGTCGTCATGGTTCTGTCTCTCACCAGGAGGCTCACTCTGGTATCTAAGTTACCTCTTGACTGCTGGACTCGTACCATACCCGAAGATTTGATTATCTTCACTTGTCCTAGCTGTTCATTGGGCCTTTCTTTTTGATGAAGCGAAACGAATGGAATGGGTATCAGGCTGGAATCAAAAAACAAAGCTGTACTATTAATAAAATTATGAGCGATGGTTTACGGAAAATAGCTTAAGTTTGCGACTAAATGCAAGACTTTTTCACACATTATATTTGACTGAAGATGAAAGTGACTTATAATCGTAACCCCAAGATCTGTGACCATTGTTTCTTTGCTCTTATTAATTGTTTTGAGGCACTTCATCTTTGGCGAAACAATCAAGTAGTTCGCACACTAATATGTCCTTTCGTAGCATTGTTTATGTTGCAATAATGCAGATATTATACAATTCTTTTGTGCTATAAATTATGCTCAAATAATGCCAATATCTTGATTACTGTTTGGCTTCGGAACCAAGGTAACATGTGGAATTTCTTTTACTATATGCTACGGAGAATTAGCTCGTAACAAAATCTCTAAAATGCTCGGCACTAATGTTTCATATCTGATGTTTTCATGTGGGGTGTTATGGAGCTTTGGGGATACATGCCACTATCATAGCCACCGTCTCAGCCTCAGCTTTTACCCCACATCTCAGATCATACGTCATCTAGGAGCTCAAATCCAACTCAAATAGAATAATATCAGCTCACAACAATTCACACCACAAATACCCAGAACACCACGATAAATATCTGACGGCTCCATAAACTCACATCACATAAAAATCAAATTCCAGTCAACAGGAATTCTACCGTTCGTCCCCAAATACTATACACAACAACCTACGAAACAAACCCCTACATAAATCGTCAAGATGATGGAAGTAGCAGCAACAGCTACCACAATCGGCCACGGTCTCGTACAAAAGACCATGCCTCTCAAAGCAAAATGGCATCGAATTCCCGGTATTTCCGTTCCACGATCTTCACACACCCTCTCCATGGTCTCCGGCCGAGCCTATATCTTCGGCGGCGAAATCGAACCACACCAACCCGTTGACAATGCCATGCACATTGTCATCCTACCCTCATCGACCGCCTCTTCCGACTACCGCGAAATACCTGCACGAGCAGAGATTACGGGTGGTGAGGTTCCACAAGCAAGAATTGGACATACGGCAGCGGTCATTGGCGAGAGAATATTTATCTTTGGAGGAAACGGAGCGGACAAGCAGCCATTGGAAGAAAATGGAAGAGTTTGGGTCTATGATACACGTACCGACGCCTGGAGTTTCCTGGATCCCGTAACGGATCCTAGTCCGACACCAAGGAGTTATCATGCCTCCTTAGCTATCGATAAACCTGTCCCAAAGGCACGCAAGCCAGTTGATGCGAACCCAGGTACTGAGGAACCAAAGATCGGATCAATCGCTGAGGGTGCGAGAGAAGATGGAGATGAGGGTATGGGCTATGGTACGCTCTTCGTTCATGCTGGCAACACGAATTCCGGACGAGTCAATGATTTCTGGGCATTTGATATCGCCAGTCGCACATGGAAGGAGCTGCCTGAAGCCCCTGGCAAGCCAAGAAGCGGAGCCAGTCTGGCAATCAGTAAAAATCGTATCTACAGATTTGGCGGCTTTAATGGTGAGAGTGAGGAGGGCGGCCAAATCGACTACCTGCAGCTTGGTCTCGACGTGTTCAACGACAAGGGAGGAGCCAATGATGAAGTCGGCGTGGCAGCCAAGGGAAGCTGGGAGAGCCTGGTATTCACAGAAGAAGATATGAAACGACCTGGCCACCGCTCGGTAGCGGGTATGCAGACCATCACGTCTGGTATGGGACGTCAATACCTGCTTGTATTTATGGGTGAGCGGGACCCATCATCGGAGGGTCACGAAGGCACAGGCCAATTCTGGAGCGACGTTTGGACCTTCCAGCTTCCTCCACAGGGAATGACAGCCGCCAGCTTCAAGGACGCAACGTGGCAGGCTCTCGGGAGGGAGACAGGTGAGGCAAAATGGGAAGAAGTTCTCGTTGAGGATGCGGAGGGTGAGGAGGGCGAGGACGTCCATGCTCTCGTACCTGGTGCGCGTGGTTTCCTTTCCAGTGCTATGATGGGTGATTTGGATGCTAGTGGAGTGGTTTTGTGGGGTGGACTGAATAGCAAGAACGAGCGATTAGGTGATGGCTGGATCCTAAGGATTCATTGAGGTTGATGAAAACAAATGACTTGATGGAGTTATGAGATATCCTAGATGAATGAGATGTAATTCAAACCTTTTGTATGAGGTAGCTTGTTTGATGAACAGATACATATGTGGATAAGTGATTACTCTGGACAAGTTCCTGCCAGATGTTATTGCAAAGACCTTTATATCATTCGATTTACCTTCATCGCAATTTCATTGCGTTGATCTGAATAATTCATGCTCTCAAAATTGGTTGATGGAATAGAGTGATCGGATGTTGGATGAAGGAAGTTCCTTGCATAGATATGAGAGCAATACCCGGATACTCATCCAGGTTTTCGTGACAACTCAATAAGTTTTGAAAGCAGACGAAGAACTATACAGCCATGAAGATCCTCGGCTGCCTTTCATACATTTATCAAAAGCTGTAACTGACAAGCGTACAATTATCAGAATCATCCGGTTATTGAAGTTGCATGAGCAGCTCGGGTAGTTAGCTTTTGAATATATGCGCACATACTTCAGACACTTCTCAGGTATCAGGAGATGTAGAAACTCTCTTAAGAGACCGGAATTTCCTTCGAGAGTCAAGCATGAGGCTGATTGTTAAGTACGCAATAAGATGGAGACCATAAGTCAGCACTGACAGCCAATGCTTATACTTAGTACCTAGCATTTACTTCACATACTCCATACTCTTTTCGTCACAAACTTTATGTGATTTCACGGCCCTTCCCTGACCTTTTCATCGAGAATAAAGAGACACTATATGCATGTATCGACCAATCAAAATATTTGGTTTCATTGCACCAAGGACTCGATTTCCTATCTTATCAATGATGCCCCGCTGCAGGAAAGAATTCCCCAATGTGGTTGGACTAGTTGCGGGCCGTCGATCAGCTTGGGTAATGCAGCACGCGACTGCCACGATTTAAGAGTGCCATAACATACATCTACGGCACGATGAGGCTAGCAGACGAGGCATTCTTCATTTCGTGTTTCTGTACGCTTTCTTTACTTTTTGGGGCTTGCTTCAGGCCTGATGTCTGCTACTTGCAACTTGTCAGAAATATTTATTCCTCTTGGATACACTTAAGTCCCTGATGCTACATTCTTTGGTTTGCATCGTTAGTGGCCACAGCGGCGGTCATGGCTTTTCGTTCCTGGAAGCTTGCAGATGCCGGGGTCTCGTCGCAGGTTGCGAGGTCACCTCTCTTCACCAGTGTAGGATGTGAACGTCAAATATATGTTGCATTTGGTATATAAAGAGAGGTAACTGCATCTCTTTGGTCTCCCACCTCATCCTAATTTAAGCTTGCTCTGTACTGGAAACCATTTTATCTCCATATCCATATTAGGTTCCTCAATATGACTACTTCATTCTCCTCTCTCCCATTGGTATCCCTCTCTGCCCTCTCAGAGCCAAATCCTACCCCAGACGCTATCATCTCTCTCTCCAAACAGCTAGATGATGTCTTCTCAACCACGGGCTTCGCATATCTGACCGATCTACCTCTAACTTATACCCATGACGATGTCTTTTCCCTATGCGACAACCTCTTCGGTCCCTCTGGCCTCTCTGACCTGGATAAGCAAGAGACAGCCAAGAGGACATTTGTCAAGGCGAATAAGAACACTTACCGTGGCTATTTTCCACCACAAGCCGGCTCTGATAACCTGAAGGAAGGCTGGGAGCTTGGAACTCCATCGACACACAACTCGCCGACGCTAGGCAAATTTAACCTTACAGAGACCAATGTCTGGCCCTCATCAGAAGGCAGTGAAGTTTTACGCACAAAATGCGAGGCCCTGCACACAGAGCTTCAAGCACTCTCTGCCAAACTCCTGAAGCTGCTCGCTATTGCCCTTGGAAAATCGAGTTCGTTCTTTGACAACTACCTTGTAGACAGTCTATCGACGTTGCGACTGTTGCACTACCCGCCACCTCCTGTGACGCGCAACGGCGAGTTCGAGGCTATTCAAGAGCTCATTTGCACGCCACACACCGACTCTGGTATCCTCACGCTCCTACACCAGGACCAGACGGGCGGGCTGGAAGTGCGCAATAGCGACGGGTCATGGATACCCGCGCCCTATGTGCCTGGAAGCATGGTGGTCAACATTGGAGATTTGATGTCCCATGTGTCGAACGGGCGCTGGGTGGCTACGTTCCATAGAGTAAGATCGACCCCGCCCACCCCTGGTGGCAGGAATGGAATGCAGGGTATTGGAAGATATTCGGTACCATTTTTCTTCGAGCCGGGGCGCGATTGCGTGGTTAAGAGCGTGGTGGAGGGAGATGATGATGAGGGTGTGTTGTATGGAAAGCATGTGCTGGAGAAAATGAGTGGTTGGGTTGAATTTCAGGATGTGGAGGAGAGCATGGATGCTGCTGTGGTACCGGCTATGATTGAGGCTTATTAGCCTGTTTCTGTTCTTGTATATATGGTCTCTATAGGAGTTCTGGACATATTGCTGCACGTAGATTATTAGCAAGCGATTTGCTCAAATATATGTTAAGCTGGCGTGGTCATCGTTACTCAATACAGTGGAAATCATCACTACTGCTAAGTTTAGTCGAAGACAGAAATCAGGATTTGTGTTGCAAACTACCTAAAAGTATTAGAATGGCACAATAGACAAAATCGGTAGAAAAAGTCAGGAACCTGACAATTACAACAAGAATCATCTGATGAGAGTTGAGATTTTGTTTTTATATTAGCTCCTCAACCTTTACTTAATCTTCTAAGGGCATCTTCGCTATTGATGACACCCTCTTCGAAACCCACTGCCTTAGCCAGGCTCTTCGCCTCTTCATATTTATTCCTCGCCTCCTCTACCTTTCCCAACATCTCCGCAAATTCTCCCAGGTTGTGTGTGGCTACCGCACATCCCACATCACACTCTTCGTCCCTTTCCGGTGGCTGAATCTTTGCCGCCACAGCTAAGGACTTCTGTGCCCACATTTGTGCATTCTGTATCAAGGCCTCACGGGTAGGTCTTTTCTGGCCTGGGACTGTTGGTGGGTTTTGTTGAGCCACGGAGATAGAAAGGTTGTTCACTAGGTTGTTTGTTAGTTCAAGTTATACAAAAGTGATCATAAACTTACTGAGTATTGTTGTGTGGCAGCTGTTTGGTGGTGATAGATTGACAGCTTGAAGAAACAGTGGCGCGGCAAGGTAATGTTGATCCTTCTCCTCATAAAGATGGCCCAAAGCTTCCATAGACCCTCCAATCTCCTCCGGCGAAAGCCACTGTCCCTCGTCAGGCTTCACCCCTTCGATCTCTCTCCTCCTCTGCTCTTTCAACAATGTCTCTACAGCCCAAACCAGACTTTCTTCCGCCAATCCTTTCTCTTTCACATACTCGTTAGAGTAGAGCTCTCCCAATTTGACACTGATGGCAACTGTCTTCCCCAGTATTCTCGTTCTGTCCTGTGCATTGCCTTCTTTTCCTCCCATAACTTCGATCCATTTCAGATTGTCTGCCTTCACAATCTCTAAAACCGAAATGGCTTTCGGGTATTGCTGAATCTTCTCCAAGAAAGCAGCCAGTTGAATCTTTACACCAATGATTTCGTCGCTGAAGGGATCCATGCCAACCTCATCCGCAACTCTCAAAGCCGCCTTGTAGAATTTCAATGCATTCTTTGGCTCCAGAGAGATATTGGTGAAATAAAGTGCTTTCCGAAGCTGCTTAGCAACTGGCTCTGGAAATTTATGAAAAGCGCCAATGAAGTAGCTCTGATAGAGATAATTCACATACACCAGAGCACCTGCTCCAAAGATGATAGACGCAAAGGCCGCAGTCACTGAGTAAGGATATTTCCTCCATAACATTTTCGTCGCCTGGATTGTTGATGCTTGTCGTGCTTGACCAATTGAATTCGATTTCAAGGGGGTTCGTAGAGATCGTCGCATACAGTTCGAAGTGAACGCTGGCGAGGGACGCAGCGATCGCGCTGCTCGTGATGCAAACATTGTCGCAATGGTGTATTGTGATTGTGGTTTCGGTTGGAGCTGTTATGAATGATGAAGCTCCCGATGATCTCACAAAGCTTTTGATGCCTTGGAAATATGGCTGCCAACAGCTCTTATCGATTTCAATGAATTACCCCACAATCCGCCCGTGTCGACCTTTAACACTTCCATATTTAATAACACTTGCGCAGGATGTCTACTACTCAGTCAAAGGGCAGATTTGAGCCCAAGGAACCGGTAACCCTCAATCCACCAAAGTCCGACCCAATCACTGTCGATTATCTTTCCAAGTGCAATGGTGAGCCTTCATGATTGTTTTCGACAGCCGAGGTCTAACAATCATAGGAACGAATGGATATCCATGCTACGTAGCTATCAAGGTAGGTCTCTCAACACCCTCAAAATCCAGGGACTAAAGGATCCTAGGGCCAAGTCTTCGACGTTTCCGAAAAAGACGCCTACAAGCCTGGCGGCTCCTATGCCGGTAGGTTTCCTGCTTCCTCCGACAGCCAATGGTGCTCTAACACACATAGTTTTCGCCGGGCATGACGCCTCCAAAGCGCTCGGGAAGACATCTACGAAGGCGGAAGACGTTTCTCCAGACTGGTCAGAGCTCAGCGATAAGGAGAAGGGAGTTTTGAATGATTGGTACACCTTCTTTTCCAAGAGATACAACATTGTCGGTGTGGTGCAGGGGGCATCGAACCTCTAGTTGCTGCGGACTTCGGAAGGAAAGGCGCAGAACATTGCTTTGAAGGTCAGGGTTTTCGGCGTGGAAGCCTGCATGGCCGGTGCGACTGGGCATTGAGAATTCTCTGCCTTCATGTAGACTTTGGTTTCAAGGTAATTTTAGGTAAAAAGACAGGTAGCTTGGACTGGTTGCATAATAGCATGTTACGCAACCTTACACCATACTTGGCTGCAGTGTTGCCAGATGAGCAAGACTGGTGTCCAGGCAAGCTCTTCCTACATCCGCGCATCTACTCTAGAGTGCGTTCCTTCATGAGCCGCAGGTTTCCAAAAGTTATGGTTTTAAAATTCTAGTATTGCTGATACATAAGGAAGTTCAAAGGAGAGGTTTTGTACGCATTGGTACCTTCATCCAAATGGAGGGATACACGATCAACCCCATATAAATAAGTGCCATCTCATCCAGCATAAGCCTACAACTGACACAGCCGTAAAGTGCAATTGTTGAAGACTGCCCAAAAGTCTCAGAACTCCGAATTCCCAATTCCGTCAGCAGTAAAAATTAGTGTCGTGCAGGCGCGGCATATGTATATTCTTGAGCATATAGGACCTTCTTATTCTGACAATTATCGCAAAGCCCTTCCTGTGGCCAGGCTGTCCTTGTAACCTGGACACCAAAGCATTGGTGCTGAGGGTCTGTACGTGCAAAGTGGCAGCGGGATGAGAGACGCCGGGAGGTATGACCACACTCATATATGAAAGTGTTCCAGTCACACATTTTCTAGCAAGTCAGCGTTGGGTAGAATGAGGGACCCTGAGGTTGTAGAACTCACGTATGTTGTGCAGGTGTGTTGTGATACTGTGGTGCTGTGTGATACGAAGTACGGTTACGTAGTACTGTGGGGAAGAGATGGCTCTTGTTCCTGCGGTAGTGGCTGCAAGTGTCAGCCGCTTTCAATCCACTTCTCTTGCGATATTGATAGCCAAACTCACTAGGAAACGAAATTGTCTCAGTGAACAGACCAACTGCGGATAGGTTAGTATTGGAAGTCTCAATGACCAAAAATGCTTGTGTTGGTGATAAAGTAAAGTTGAAGTCAAGAGGCTTGAGGCTGGAATCCGACGGAGAGAAGGAGGGAGGATATGTACTCAACAGCCTCTTTATACTTCATACACAACCACTTCAGTCAAATGCAGAACTTGTGGAAGGTATCATAATGCAAGTCGGTCCACAACGTGTCCTACTTCATCTCGAATTCTAATTATTATAGTCTACATTACTGATGATAGAAGAGAGGCATAGCGCCGGGGAACTCAAATCTTCCCCAAACGAATTAGTGTGGCATAGAAGCGCTGTTACCAGCAGTCGTCCGATATTGCTATTCAACTTGATCGATTGGACTGATGTAGACGTGGGGAAAGACTTTTTGCAGAGGCGGCGGGTTGGGCCGACATGCATCTGATAAGCAAGCTACATTCAGTCGTTTGACGATACTGATGATATGGGGAAATCGGATGATGAAGTCCGTACCAGCAAAAGTTCAAGTAAAGAGAAAACAAGATGGACAAGTGAAATTGAAGACTGGGAAGCCAATATTGGAATCTCGTCTCCAGACTTTGGATCAACCAAGATCAACCAACGGACAATTGACTCTGAGAAAATGTTGTGGGGGTTAGAAAATATGATATCTGATATAAATGTTGCATAGAGCTGCTATCCACGCTTATATGCACGTTCTTCCAGGTCGAGAGATTTTAGCTTTCTAGATAGATAGAAAGGCGACGAACCCGATAGCCGGGAGATTTGAGAGTTTTCAAGATGCGCGGCGGTTATATGCATATGCAGATGTTACCAGTAGTCTGAACACTTAAGCGCTGCTGCGCAGTGCAGACAGACCACAAGGTAAAGAAAATATGGAGCTCTCATTACAAGATGATGAGTGGCCAGCTACAGAAGAAGCTCTAGTTCAGGGTTCTTGATTTCTTCGTTCGATCGAATGTTCGGAGTGACTAGGAAATGCATCGTTTGGTGAAAGCTACGCATTCGAGCTCATGTATCGTCCAGGATTACATGTGCGGGAGTGCGTGCGATGGTACCACAAACTGTAGACGGCTCATCTTGGTTACAGTGGGACAAACAACGTCCCACCAAATTCGCTCCTCTGTTGAGAATAAACTGCATGAGTAAAGGCTACACGGCAGGTCTTCTATTGTGGTAGAAGTTTTGTTAGACGTCATCCCGTTGGTATGACATTGTACTATTGTACAATAATAATGCGTATGTACTAAGATCAGTGATTTGGCCGCTGATCCTGGTAGGAAGGTGGAGAACTTCTCTTCCTGTTTACGGAGACACAGGTTATGCTGCATCAATATGGGGAAATGATCTTTTTTAATTTAATGAAGCCCCTTCTTAGCTTGAGAAATAGTAAATGACAGCACCTTTCCTTTTATTATATTGCCTTATCGGCCTGTGTTTATGCACAGGGATCATTCGCTCTTGACAGCTCAGATCTTGGTATAACACCCTCAGCTCGATATCTTCCGATCTCTAATTTCCAATCCAGCCTCCCAGATAACTGGATATGTCCTTTTACTTACAATTAGTCCTGCAACACAGAAGGAGGCCCATGGGTGTAGCTCTTTGTTGTCATTATTTTTTTTCGTTCATATTTTCCAGGTATTTGATAGATTTTAACGTTAAGACTTTCATACCTCCTGCATAAGTTCTCTTGACTTTCCCACAGTGTGTTTCTGTGCCCAGTCTCCCAAGAGTTCAAAGCAGTACGCACACCATTGCCATCAACGCATCATCACATCATCACTTTTCATCATCCATCGATCAGACACACTAAGTTCACCATTCTCTTTATTGATCTATATAGCAAAAGTATTAAGGAGAACAAATCACTATGATGCGTACTCTACGGTTGTGTATTATAGCTGATATGTTATTGGAGCTGGCCAACTAAACAACTAGTATACCACATCTTCTGGGTATGAATCAACAGTTACATGGTGCTAAGTCCAATTATGCCCAGATTCTGTGACATTCTTACCTCGGACTTTGTCTTGCAACATATGAAGGTACTCAATTGCAAAGTACATGGAAGAATTTTCGTAAGAAATAATGAGTTCTATTTAAACGCCAGCCGAGTCAAAACAATAACTTATGTAAGTTTCCCTATTCCAGCCTCCCAATCAGACCTTTTCAAAAACCATTTTACGGCATCGATGCCGTTCTCATCAACATTCAGAACTTCCTCCAACTTGAAATTCCTCATCAAGCCCCTGAATGGCATGTTCTCCCTCATGGTCTCAACTGTGATGACATCCAGCTTTAAGACCTCAAAAGCAAGTTCGATAGTCATCCTGATAGCCTCCCTACCGAAACCCCTCCTTCTTGCTTCCGGATTCAACATGATCCCAATATCTCCACATCTCCAGCCCTTCGGATCTGCGCTTGATTAGCTCCAAAACTCGTATACTGCTCCGCAAAGCCGCCATTGACGTACAATGTGGCTCCTCATCCTTATCATCACCAATCCATCCCATGCCACCCATTCCCACGAACTTTTCCTGCTCAACACCCTCCTCATCCTTCACCAGCTCAACGGCGATCAAACTCACTCTATCCGGTGGATCGGTAATTGTCTGCCATCGCTTCATCATGCCACGTAACTTATCAACTTTCCAGTCGATACCCCTTAGTGACTGGTCATATTCGGAGTTGGCAGGATTGGAGAAGAGGTTGAGGACTTCTTCGGCATCGCTTTCAAGGGGTGTGCGAAGGCGGAAAGGTAGGGTTGGGGATGTTATAACTAGAGGACTTGGGAGAGACAAGTTGTATGAAATTTCACCCATTATGAGTAGGGGTAAGATTGAACGTGTGATCGTTGTGAACTGGGATGCTTGCAAGGATGGAGACGTGAACTGCTGGTAACTCTAATATACTTGAGGACTTGAGGAATTGAGATGTACTTATGCTTGAGGCCTCATCGTTCGTTGCATTTGTGAGTCAGTTTTGATATGCAATGTTAAATTGCGATGAGGCTGTTGATATTCCATGGGGGCCAAAATGAGTTTGATGACTCACAGATAAGACCATTAGCTGGCTGAGATTCAATTTCTAAGATAGACACGTCTGAGAGTATTAAGAACTGTCCGCATTATCTTACCTTCATGATTTTTGCCTTGGTTTCAAATTTTGAATACGGACTTAGTGCTACATATCGACTGCAATTAACGTTTCATATTTGGCTGATGTTCGTGATCACAAATCGTGACTCTCGGGAGCAACGGTCGACCGAGGCTGCCGAATACGACAACCGGAGCGGACAAATGTCCGAGATGATTGATTAGATCAAGGTCATTGTTTATCATTTTAGATCCAGGTTCTTAAATAGTCTAATATGCTTCATTGCCAAATATCATGTCTTCGTGTTCTTTCAATTCTGAGATTGAATATCAGTGCCAATTCACTAGTCCAAAAAGCCGGTCATGAAGAGTACAATTGACGTTGAATGAGCAAGATGGGTCCGAGAGAATCTCTAAGTGATGCTTTCAAACACTTCTATAACTATCGACTATACTTTTCTCATATATATTATTTACAATGATCAAACCAATAGTTCAAAAAACAACGCAAGCAAAATTAAAGCATCCGGATATTCCATTGCCGTGCCTTGTCGCTACTAAGTTCGTCTTAGTTCTTAGTTCTTAAAGTAAAAGCCTATTACGTGAGATAGATGAGCCGCCACAACGCCCAAAGGAAGATTCCAAATCTTACTGACGTCTAAGCCAATAATTCTACCAGTGACTAATCTGGAAGCGGGATTGAATTTTGACGACCAACGACTCCACAGTCTTTCATAGCGGGGATGCATCCATCCATGTACCAGTGGTCATGTCCCGTCTGCTTGGACCATTCCTTTGACTCGTAGCGTTTTCGGAAAAGAACAACTTCGTTCCGTCAATCCGTAGCATATTGTTCATTCTAGGTCACTAAATCTATAGAAGCTTACTTTCAGTAACCAGGGTATCAAATAGAAGTTCATTCATTGGATGTGAATTTATCGGCGTTGTCGGAAAAGTGAAGTGAAGTGAGGAGGCGATGTCATCCAGGTGATTTGAGATCGATGTGCATCAGAGAATTCCAATTCTCCATATATCCAGATGAATAAACTCACACAATAGCGAGTGGCGATGGGTTGGTAAGATGGTGTCTATGTAATCAGCCTGCTGCGCAGGTTGCGTATGTAAACAAAGTAGTTAAGTACGTGGGCTGTCAAGTTCTTATACTTCCACGCCTCGTTCTTCTCAACTCTCTCTATAGATTTCGCACCCAAAACAAACAGCTTTGCTGTATTTTGCTACGTACTCTTCGCAATTTTCAATCATCCAAACAAACTGGTTGCTTTTATCTTCGCCAAGTTCATTAGGATGTTGAAACTTAAGCTTCTCGTTGCTGCAGGCTTCTTGGCTGTCACCCACGCCAAGATCTGCACCAACTTCACCATTCCAGTCAACATCACAACTCGTGCCGGCGTCTTTGGCAATGTACCAGATCCTGTCGATGGAGTCGCGGTCACTGGTTTTGCGCAGAACTTCACAGTCCAGGGCAATAACTATACTGATATTGCTCTCACTGGCTATGCTACCATTGCTGGTGTATACAACATTTCAGCAAAGTATTGTCGTCCAAACAATGCTTCCACGGGAGGAAATGGCACCAGCAATGGAACCACTGTTCAATTCTTGACTCATGGAATTGGTTTCGACAAGACGTAAGTTTTCCTCGTGACGCATCAAGTGACACGACACTTGATATGCAGAACATATTCTAACTGGAGCAGCTACTGGGATCTCTCATACAACAACTTTAATTACTCGTACATCAATGTCGCAGTCGATGATTATGGATACAGTACCCTCTCTATTGATCGTCTCGGCATTGGTAATTCTTCTCACCCTGACCCGCTGAACGTCGTCCAAGCCACTACTGAAGTCGCCACCATCGCCGAGATCACGCGTCAGCTCCGCGCTGGCACCATCTCTGCCCTCAATGGTACTCGTGCCTCCAAGGTTATCCACGTTGGTCATTCCTTTGGCAGCATTCTGTCTTATGAGTTAGCCGCCAAGTATCCAACCTTGTCCGACGGCCTGATCCTGACCGGTTTCTCTGGGAACGCTAGCTTCCTCAGCACGACAATTGCCTCATGGAACCTTGAAAGTGCCAACCAGAATCAGCCTGTGCGCTTTGGATCAGTCAATATCACCACGCTTCTTCCCTTCCTCGATGCCTACGGTCTCGCCGACATCGTCTCTGGAGTTTCTATCCCCACTGGCGAAAGCCTGGCCAACGGCTACCTTACCTGGGCTAGCCTGAGCTCTAACCAGTTTGCTTTCCTTGCTCCTCCTTACTATGATCCAGCCATCGGTCCCCTCACTGAATCCACGAAGTATCCCGTCACCTATGGCGAAATCCTCACCATTGGATCGCAACCTAGGGCCGCTGTAGGATTCACAGGCCCGGTACAAGTTGTCACTGGTAATGAGGACGCTATCTTCTGTGGTGGAAATTGCACCAATACTGGTGGTGTAGGTGCTAGTATTCCTGCTGCTGCCAGTGCTGCTTTCCCCAATGCGACTGTTTTTGAGGCCTATATTCAGCCAAGAGCTGGACACGCGATCAACGTTCATTATAACTCCACCGGTGCTTATAATGTTATCCAGAACTTCTTGGGAAGTAACGGTCTCGGCGCTTAGAAGATGTTTGAATCTTGTTCGGATCAAACTAGTAATTCGGGAACTGGCGTTGTTTCTTCAACAGCTCTGTTGATAATCTGAGGAGGTATTCCTCGTCATTTATGGGCTTCAGAATGACATATTGTGGTACATCCTGAAGCTGATCAAAACTTACCTGATGCTTCTCTTTTGAATGTGATAATCTATTTATTATTTCTCTGTTATTTTCCACATCTTGACATTGTAATCCAGCACAACAGCCAACGAATCCACAAGATTTATCAAACGTACTGGTGCTGCTTACTCCTGCGAGCTGATAAACCCATTCCACCATATTCTGAAAAAGTTACGCTTTATGAAAAGGATGTATAGACTTTACATTGATCTTCACTCTCTTCAGCGTCCTCCTGTATGACGCTCATTTCACAGACTATAACTCTCATCCACACCATGTTCCCACCAATTCTTCAAAATATGGAATGTTAGGTTGGCAGAGCCATAGCTACATACCTAATGATATTTTCCATTGTCGTTAAGATCGTTATAGCTTCTCTTGTTATTTGTAAAGTACCGTCATCTTTGATGTACAGGAGAGAACGTTGTGTTCTTATATGTCTGATGCCAGCCAATTACTCATTCCTCTGATTCGACCATAAACATGCTGATCACTGTTTGTCAATACCCATAAGATGCATTGCAGCCAATTAAGATGAACTAATGAACAATCAATTGAAATTTATACAACTCATAATCTACAGATCCTTTCTGAACACCTCAGTTGACCATGGTTCGCTGGTCAAACTTGTAAGTCCCGCGCTATTCTCACAATCCTTCCTTCCGCTCGTTGGTCCGGGAGGTGGAATTCCCTCACCCAGAACCCTGCTGTTACCCCCGGTAATGTGTTCCACGTTCGCCTCGCCAGCATTCGCAGCATTTGTCTTCAATGCCTTGAGAAGGGTAACGACGGACTCAGGTGTCAAGTCCTCGTAGAAGTCGTCGTTAATCTGGATCATTGGAGCGTTCACGCAAGCTCCGAGACACTCAACTTCGACAAATGTAAAGAGTCCATCCTTGGTCGTCTCTCCGGCATGGATACCGAGGTTTTCCTGAATGGCCTTAACGATAACATCGCTTCCGCAGCCTCCGAGTTGGCATGGTGTCTTTTCTCGTCAGCTCCAAATCATATGAATGTGGAGGAATGTACATACGGTAGTGCAAGCCTGAACGTGGAATTTGCCAACAGGAGTACGGTTGTACATAGTATAGAAAGTGGCGACTTCGTAAACACGCATTGGTGGCATCTCGAGTATTCTAGCAACCTCATTCATGACGCTCAATGAGGTGAATCCATGCTGGCGTTGTCCAAGGTCGAGGATTGGCATGACAGCCGCCTTCTTGTATTGTGGGGGGTATCTCTTCAAGATCTCCTCAATGATCTTGTTGTTTTGCTCGCTGAACTTGAAAGGAATTGATGCATTGTTTTCGGGGGTATCGCGATGCTGTCGTAATCAGAATTGTCCTACAATTAGCCTCCCCGAGGAATTCGGGGAGCTGGTGCGTACTTACGACTTGTAGAGCATCACTGGCAGCACGACTGCTGACGACGAAAGAGCGAATCTGTTGACGTGGAGCCGTTTGGATGGAGCGACGAGCTGCTCGGAAAATGAAAGGAGTCATCTTGGATGCCATTGTCGCGTTGTGTGGGCGCAATGGCGAGTCGTGCTGGGTGGTATCGTATATCCTTCTTTGGTGTATTTCAATGGCGATGCAGTCATTGGCTGATCAGCCACAAGCGATCACGTGAGTTTGGTCAGCGAGATCTTCAAAATCCGATATGTATTTCCGGGGCGAAGGACGATCTTAGGTCACCAACAACAACAAAACACAAATATATCTTTACTAAGCAAATTAGTTCGTACTATAACTACAGCGAAAGATTTCTGAGAACAGCCTTCAGACTCCGAGATTTTTTGATTTAATGTACTTCACGGGAATAATAGTACTACTGCTTCTCCTCAGGTACAAGAATCGATCTCCTTATGGTGCTTTTATCATGAGCTTGTACCCAGATATTTTATATTGTAAGTTTTGTTCATTTCCAACATGTCCTTGGTCTCGTCTTTGTTTCTAGTTTTGTTTTGAACATCATTTCTACATCATAATATTGAAACTGTTCACCATTACCCCAATTCTACATATCCTTCTTAGTGTTGAGGTATCGCAGAAGACAGAAATGAGTACTCGTTGCTCTTTTACAGACAATGTCTGATTTAGATTCGCAATTAAGACTCTGGATCAACCTCAAGGCTGTCAATGATGCTTCCGAGGATAATTATTCAGCATACGTTCACTTTGGATAGTATTTGGTTAGTCCAAGTGCATTTCTTACATTGCTTAAGAGATGAACGGTATTCCTCTCTTTGACCCATTCGAGACATTTTCCAGATTATATCGCACTGTCAGAACCTATCAGCAAATCAACATTCCAAATTCGGATCTGATTTCAAAGATCAAATAGTTATTTCGATCCTCGACACCCAGTCGTCCCGTTATTCCCTCTCAGCAAGACAGCACTTCCAATCTAGTCTTCAAGACCTGGTTCCTTCACAGAAAGCAGCCAGGTGGTGCAATGTCCAAGATTCTTATACGCGTGAATTTCAGGGAAAAAACCGAGAATCGTGGCCCTCCAGGTGGGCTATCGTATGCCTTTCTCTTCCTTTGTGAATAAATCTAATGAGATCAGACACTATGGAAATGAAAAACTCACAATCGAGAATGAAGAATCTCATTTCTCAAAAATTACCCTCGGTCTTGAGGAGAGCAGAGTATCACCGGGCTACGCAAACGATATTGTGCCTCTCACAGTCGAGCCTGATAAGATTCAACTCTATAATACAGGCGCCATTGAATCTCATGTTGATATTCTCCATATGGTCACTCATTCCAGTGGGAACGGGAAGAGGAAGAAGGGGCATGTTAATGGAGGCATTATCGAAGAAAGCAACTTCAAATCTGATTTGGGAAAAGATAACTTTCGATTCCTGTAGGGTCCACTGGCTATTATTTAAACGGCGGCGCTGTCTGCCTTGAAAGACTGAGGATATGCCGAGAAGAGAAGATATTGCAGTCAATTGAGTATGATGAGTGAAGTGACAACACAGGGGAAAGACATCCTGAACACCGATCCAGATATATATTTTCATGACAAAGCTGATTTATTGTTGACATTCAACCATCAGCCGCGGCTTGTTCACAATGCCTTCGTCCACCAAACTCACCCATTAATATTATCGTACGTAGCTGTCCAATTTTAATCTCGTTTCCCCCTCAGCACACACTCTTGATCCGGAGTAAATATTCCCCAATCGCTGTTGCTTTTACTTCCGACGTCATAAACGCTCTCATTTAACAATCCCTTCTACTACATAAAAAGACCAAGATCAAGATATCCAAGGTTCTACATCGCTGTCTGCTCGCTACCCAGCCAATCACTTCTATCCCCCTCCATGGAACACCCAATAGTCTAATCCCTTTCTTCAACAGCAGCATGCATGCCTTGGCACTCCCCCATGACACCCGAAAATGCGACTGAGACACGCACTACCCCACAACCCTCTCGCCCACAAAGCCTGTTTTCCTGGATGGACATGCATTTCATGTCGGCACTCCATCATTTCCCAAGGTACCATACCTTACTGCTATGTGTGTTTGAGATCGTGATTGATGGCGCCACGACGGATAGCTGAGCCACCGCTAATGATCGACTGATGATTGATTGGTGATGGCTGATGGATTCGTGACTGCAACTCACCACATCACTTCACCTCTGCCTTTCTTCGCCTTACCTTTCACCTTGCTTGGTTGATCGTGCACGTTGTGCTGGCAGGTGATGAGATTCTTTGGACAACATGCAATCATGGATGTTGATGTGGCTGATTGGGTTAGAGATATAGTGCTGTCAGTGTGAAAGGAGAGGCCTGACGTACTGCAATGAGAATCGTAAATGCATGTAAGCTAACTTGACTTTTCCTTCTTTCTGCTCTTAGAGTCCGTCAGCTGGGTACTGGACCATCTCTCGGTCCTGGGATATGATTTGATCTGAGTGTCAAGCATTGAAGCATGGCCACATCAATCAAGATGGGTGATATCCTCCTCTATACCTCATGTACCTCGCTCTGCACAGAGATGCAGATGATGCAGTTCTCCCCATTGGGGATTTGCCGCCCTGTCTCGAACCATCGGTGCATCGTATGTTACTTCCCCTTCCCCTTCCCTTTCCCCTTCCCCCTTCCCCCTTCCCCGCAAAACAGATTCCGACCTGCTCGTCTCCTCATCCATCGGACTCGTTGCACTGGGCGAGCAGTACCCTAGCAAACCCTACGTCAATATATTCGTTTCAAGATCTCCTTCCTCAGCGTTGAAAATGAGCCACACCCTCCTCTACCCTCGTACCTCGTAGCCACAGAACAGGGAACGGAGAAGCACACTCCTTCATTGATAGCTACCATGATCTCATTTATATCCCTGGAATCGACAAATTCCCTCGTAATCTGCGTGCGAATCAAGCGGCTGTTCAAACGAGGAATTACGTCTGATGTTTGTGTTTGCTGTCTGACCTTGAATTCGTGAGTTGGTAGGTAAGGTAAGTGAGTAAGTAGCAAGTGGGTGAGTGAGTGTATGCAGTGACGGCAGGTTGCATATTGTCCGTCACCACCGGTATCAATTCCCTCTCCTGCCTTGTCTGCCTGTCCGGTCTTGGGCAACAACAACTCACTTTCACTCGTCGTACTAGTAAGTTTTCACATCTACATAAACCCCTTCATACATCCACTTCCTTCCCTCAACATCAACAATTCCATCAACAACGTCAAACATCCATCTAAATAGAAAAGAGACCGCCAAAATGGAACGCATCCTCTCCATGGCCCTTCGCATTGGCGAGGTAAGTTGCAATTTTCTATAATTATGTATCACTGACTGACCCACCCAGCTCGCCTTCGCAGCTACAGTCGCCGGCCTCACTGGCGCCTACCTCCATGCTGTTCGCCATGCCTCGGCCTGGACCCACAAGCGATTCATTTACACTGAAGTTGTCGCCGGTCTCTCCATACTCCTTTCACTCCTCTGGCTTCTACCATTCGCGGGCGGTTTCATTCACTGGCCCGTCGACCTAGCTCTGTTCGTGATGTGGATTGTTGCTTTTGGATTACTGGTTAATGTAAGTGTATTCTGATACGATAGGGAAGATGAAAGAAGCTAATGTGCGGGTATAGTTTATTGGTCCTCTCCATTGCGGCTCAGTCTTTGCCTGGGGCGACATCACGAATAAGGGAACTTGCCAGCGCTGGAAAGCAGATGTGGCATTCACCTTTCTCTCTGCTATCTTCTGGCTCGTCAGTGCTTTGCTCGTGAGTATCTCTTCTTCAAATCAGTGCTCGTGCTCTTGCTAAGTATTACAGGGCATCTACTTTGTCCACAAACACCGCCGTACTACTGTCACAGATGGTACGACTGCCACTTCCCGTCGTGGAAAGTGGTACCGTAGAAGTCGCGTCTAGATCTGCTGAGTTTGCGAGGTCCTCTGCCCTAGCTTGAACATCGGCATCTGATGCCTTGATTGTGGATTCGTCTCGGTCATACTCAAGTTCACTCCACACCTATGTGATAATTGTTTTTCATTACCTCGAGGTTGAGCCTAACGCGCTATAATTATTTTTCCTTTGTACTTTGGCAGTTGTTGCAGCGGGCGTTTTTTGAGTTTGAGTGATACCATTGATTGTCAAATGGGTCAAGGGGGCATAGTGAATGCATTAATTGTTACTTTGATACTGCGAGCTTTAAAGTGAATTGCAGTGGATGTGAGGTTCAAAATCGCAAGCTCGTTTTGCTGCCATGAATATTTATACTCAATTGTTTAGTCTCACAAGCTATCCAAAATTCCTCTGTATCTCAACTTCAAAGACATAGCAATTCATTGGCAAAATCAGGATCGAACAAGGAGTATTTCACCGTATATCTATAAGCCTCTAAACAAAAACCCCACATCGAACATCATCAAATACTTGGCACCACCGAGGATGAAATTTGACGGATGATACTATTGGCTTTAGTAGAATTGTGAGCATGAGTACTCTTTATTCTTAGAGCTAAGGTAATATTGCGTGTAGCAAATCGGTATTTAGTCATTGATAACAGTAACCAAGTGTTAGACTTGTTTAGCTATATTGCTCTTCCCATACTGCACAGCCAATGACAGGACCACAACACTCTTCTTTAAAACTTAGTCCTTCTATGCTTGCTGAAGGAGAGTACATGTATGCACGAAGTCTATGACAACTATCGTCAATATCAACCTCGACCTGGCAAGGGCCAATCGTGATTAAAGATGCGCTTAGTAACATAGTCAGAGATATCTTTGTTCTTCTTTGTTTTCTCTGCATTTATTGCTCATGCTGGACCTCTGTGGCGTATGTTAGTAATGTCACACGATGGGAACCATGGGTGAAGTACTAGGCAAATTCCAGCACGCTTGAAGATTAGATAGAGCAGTCTTTACGGTCATAACCTACTCACCCGGGACAGCATCTGGCACAGCACATGTGTAAAACTCATTTCATTATGCAAGTTGTCTCATGACAAGGGTCAACAAGCTTTCTTCATTGTTCAAGCACTTATCCGGGGTATCTACCAGCAATTCAAACGCCGTAACCAGCTCTACTTACTCCTCTTCGGCGTCGTCTTCCACCATGGAAGAGTCAACGCTCTCACCAATGCTCCCCGCCTGATCAGTCCAGCTCGATGGTGTAGGGGTGCTTAGCCCACCATCCGCCCTCTCCCTTGCAGTCTCAATAAACCTCCTGATCGCAGGATTGCTAACAGGACCCCTAGGTCTCCCACGACTCCTCGACGCCCCAATATCCTCTACAAGCCTTCCGGTACCCTTCCTCTTCCGTCCCGGCTTCCTCTTCCCATTCAGATCATAAGTCGGCATCTCGCCCCTCTCCTCAGCATCCAGAATGTCCAACCTTCTCCTCGCCTCATCCGCACCAACACCTCTCTCCACCGCCGCAAGCAACTGCGACCTCTCCTCATCCCTCGCTAACTTCCTTGCCGCCCTCCATCCCGCCCCTGTCAATCTCTTCTGCGCAATGACAGTCACTCCATCATTCTCCCCCTTCGCACGCTTCAAGCGCATGAATTTCTCGATAAAATTGCTCTGACTACTCCGACCCTCACTGCCCTCCGTAGACTCCTGGACCTCGAATCCCATCACTCGCGTCTTCTTTGTCGGGCTGTATTCCACCCGCTCGCTACTGAATTTCGGGACCAAATCGCTCAATGAGCCGACCAGACGCGCTGACGACGCAGCGAGCAGATCGACATTGTCTGGAAGCCGGCGTACTGATGGGAGCGGATCTTCGCTGTCGTGATCGACTAGTAGGAGCTCCGTGCCGAGGTTCTCGCTCCATTCGCAGGAGAAGATGTGGTCGTTGTAGGCAATTATGGGGTTGTCGCTGTGCAGGTCTAGAATCTGAACGTTTTGCCCCGACTTCTCCGCCGCCTTCTTTGGCACTGAGTCTTCTACCACATCATCGCCATCCTCTACTTCGTCTACCTCGCGATCTTCTGCCTCATTGTCGTCATCGACTGGGTCTTCAGTAGCCGTAGCTTTTCGCTTCTTAGACTTCGAGTTGGTTCGTGTCTTAGGCTCGTGTTCGATATCTTCGTCGTCCTGACCGCGCGCTTGTGAGACATTGAGCTCTTCTGTATCTTCGGCGTGCGGTGCGCTCAGTTTGTGAGGCATATGAAGAGAATAGTTCCTTGTACGGCCCAATGATGGGTTCACCCAGCTGGTCACTTTTCCTCCACGGTTGGGCTTAGGTTGTGAACGGCGAGTTTGGAGGGACGGCGCGGAGAGATCGAGGGTCAAATAGTATGTCTTTGAAGGAGTCAGTCATCATACTATTTTGGGTAATGCATAAGCAGCTGCATGTGTACCTCTGTCTCTGTTGCTGAGTACTCGTACTCCCATTCGTCGGAATCGGAGTCAATTGTCATTGTTGGTGGAGGTTGTGCATTTAGAACTGAATACGCGCTAGATGGGGCGACTCCAGATCTCTGCATAGTAAAACTTGAGTCTTCCATTTTTCCATCAAGTCGTGATGCTATAGATTTATCATCTTGTTTTTTCTGAAGGTCGCTGCGTGAATATTGACCGAGGCTACCTGACCTACGAGCCCAATTTTGACAGCCTTGCACTAGTGGTCTGTGGGGTACGTACGTACGTACGGCAGGTACCCACCCACCTGCGTTGTGTGTCTACCTCACCTTATTCTGCAGTGTAAAGGTACCTGGTAGGTAGGTAAAGTGGTGGATCGATTGTAAGAATGATCAGAGCTACAAAGTCAAAGGCGTAAATATATAAATTAACCTATTACTCATAATGTAATTAATAGTTCACTGACACTAAAAAACTAAATCACAATAATTATAATAATTATAATAATTAGGGTTATACTTGACGCTTTGAGTAAAAGTTGATGAAATATTGTTGACTCACTTAGAACTGAGATAGTTCCTCAGGCAATGTTGACTACTAATTGTCGAAGAGTCAAAGACAAAATAGTAATTTCATTATAGAAATCTGTAAAAATTCGGGATTCTATGCTACTGACCTACTTGGCACCAATATAGATACTTTGTACATAGGTAGGTAGGTACGTATACTTGAATGCTATATACCAGTTGTGATTACAGCAAGCCGCAAGTGTCTTGACTTTCTCGTCATGCTTTTCGTCACAGAGGTACTGAGTATCTACTTCCAGACGATAGTGTGTACCACAATTATGCCGTGCAAATCTACTCGAGAGTATATTAACACATGATATCTGCACATACCTTTCACATATACATAGCCTAGTATCCAACTCGTCCAATTTCCACGTTATCATATCGAGAGGAGTGCAAAGTTAATGACTGCGCTATCGGACCACTCTGTGCCTCGGTACAGGAGGAGAGATGGTATGGTGGATCTGTATTTCTGCTGTCGAGATTAGCGTCTCTCACTCCCCCAGTACTACCAAGTATCACAAGAAGTCCAGAGCCAAATCGACAAAGGACTGAAAAGGATGGGCTTAGTCTAGCGATGCTCTCAAGGGCTGAGGCCAAACTACTAGGTATGGAAGATAGCGAATATTCTATTTGGAGCTGTACCACAGAGTAGTTGAGTCTCGTTGACTTGATGTTCTGAGTAGTGATCGCAGAGACATTCATATACAGAAAACGTCTCATTAAGCCAACCACCCTTTGCACAGTTCCGGTCTGCGGGCGGCGCCGAGTCTACCTAAGATCAGGTACCTTTGCCCATGGGGTAATGTATACGACGCCAAGTGCGAAACCTTGATAACCAAAAAGAACAAGGCTTCTTCAAAGTTGATTATCAAGTATCGCCACGAGGTCAATGATTGATTCGTTCGAAGAGACGCCGAGGAGAGACATTCTATCAAGGGCTCCGAAGCAGCTCCGCTCTTGTCATCTCCGGATCCGACTCCTATAGTCTATATGGATAAGAGAATGGGATCACGAAACCATGTTCTTCCGTTTCTTTGACCTCGTATTTTCCGAACACTATGTACTTACCATATCTGAAGCCTACCACCCTTGTTTTTTGGTGGTTCCTCTTACCACGTGCGCATGATTAGTGAGATTATGTAAGTGATTTGTACACAAAAGCAACGCAGTAGTAGAAAGCAATGCCATGTAGGTGATTGTGGGGTTGAGCAGTTAGCCAGACATGGGGTTTCGCGGGGTAGTGGGGAACACACTCAGCGCCGGGATGCAACTCTAGTTTTACTTTATTCGACAACTACTACGTACTCAGTCATGATGTGAACAAGCTACTGGCTCTGATTTCTTTATACAGCTTCGTGCGTTGTATATCATCTGTCACTTACATAACTAGTCCTTATAAGTGTTGGCGGTGGCGCTACTAGCAGATTTTATCAGCACAAAGCTAGACAATCATTCAGGGAGGAAAACAAGATAGACGAGCATTTGTGTATACAAAGTCTTCCTCCAGTTCCTTTAGGGTTTGCCGAGCAAGATGCCGAGCGTTGGGCGCGGATAAAAGGCCGTTGCTGTGGAGCCAAAAACAACATGATGACGATGATTGTCTTCGAAACTACTGCGTACGCTGGAGATAATCGGGTTAGGAATGTGTGTTGAGGAGACCCTGCTCCTTAGACCTTCCGGACATTTAGGAAGTGATATGCCGAAGAGACCCAAGCAGGAAAGCAAAAGGTAAAAGATATATGAGACGGAAGTAGGTACCTCTTCGTTCCTTTTTTCTCTTCTAAAAGTTGTTCGACCATTCTTGGATACCATGAGGACTAATACGCAACTCCTGTATACGGCTGCTGGAGCATTGCTAGGCGCTCAAAGTTGTCTCGCGCAGTGTCAAGGTCCAGTGATCAATACTCTGAACGGTTCCATTGAAGGTCTATACAGTCCGAGTTATCACCAAGACTTCTTCTTGGGAGTTCCATACGCTCAGCCGCCGACTGGTGACCTCCGCTTCCGAGTCCCTGTTTCCCTCAACTCAAGCTGGTCAGGTGCCAGGAATGCAACAGCCTACTATCCCCACTGCGTAGGATATGGCTCTGATGATACTGGCTATGAAGTCAGCGAAGACTGTTTGGCATTGAATGTCATCCGTCCAGCTGGCATGATAGATGACAATCTTCCTGTAGCGGTTTGGATTCATGGGGGTGGATATACCGAGGGTGGAAGGTAAGTTGAGAATTTTAAAGAGACCAAGATGCCACAACTGATGATTCTTCAGTGCAGACAAAAGATATAATTTGAGTTTCATTGTCTCTAACTCTGTTACTCTTGGAAAGCCGATGATTGGAGTTTCTATCAACTACCGTCTGTCCGCCTTCGGATTCCTCGCAAGTGACGAGATTACTGCTGCCAACGCTACCAACATCGGAATTCGTGACCAGCACCTTGCTCTTCGCTGGGTTCAAGAGAACATTGCTGCCTTCGGCGGTGACCCTGGAAGAGTGACTATCTGGGGAGAATCAGCTGGTGCTGGTTCAGTAGGAATACATCTTACGGCATATGGTGGACGCGACGACGGGTTATTCTCGAGTGCAATCGGGGAAAGTGGATCCCCTATTCTCTTGGGATCACAGAATTTCGGATCATTTCAAGAGATTTACAACAATATCACAAGAGATTCGGGCTGTTCCAATGTGACAGATACTCTCCAGTGTCTACGAGAAGCACCTTTTGAGACCCTGAACGCGGCCGTCAACCAGACCACCGCGTATAGCCTCATGCCCAAGCCAGATGGTGATATCATTCAAGGCTCAACATATGAGCAACTCCTCAGTGGAAACTTCATCAAAGTACCTTATTTGCTTGGAACGAACGCGGATGAAGGATCGGGCTTCGCACCGCAAGGCATCAACAGTGACGCTGACATTTCTGCAATGATATCTGCCTATGGGGCAGACAATGCAACTACTGCAACGATCGCGGCTTTATACCCAAATATTGACTCCCTTTGTGTTCTGGAAAGTATTACCGATCCGACAAACAGCACGATAGGCAAGCAACTTAAGCGTGCTGCCACCATTGCAGGAGATTACAATTTCATCGCTGGTCGTCGCCTCACCACTACGCAATGGGCCACATACAATACCACAGCCTACGCCTACCGCTTTAACAACGTAGTAAACGGTCACACGTCAGACTACTATGGTTCGGGCCACTTCCTCGAGGTTGCCTTCGTCTTCAATAACGTTCTGGGCGTCGGCTTCGTAACCAATGAATTCGAGAACATGCCAGTTTCATACCAGCGCCTTAGCAAGCTCATGAGCAACATGTGGATTTCCTTCGTCAATGACCACAATCCAAATAACCATGGCTTCGTCGGTGTCCCGGAATGGCCTGTCTATGATCCTGGCTACGCCGTCGGTGGAACTGGTCAGGATATGGTCTTCGAGGCTAATTCTACTACCCTTGCGTACCCTGAGCCGGACAATTTCAGAGGCGCTGCGATTGCTTATATGAACACGCTTTGGACTCAATTTGGCTCGTAAGGTATGTATATTGTATGGAAGAGATGCGATGGCTGTTTTTTCATTAGAAAAGAAAAACAAAATAAATAAAAAACATCCAGATGTATCACTTGGGCTCAAACATTAATGTATTCAATCACTCATACCGTTCCCCAAATTTCGGTCTCTGTGGGAATGTGGAAAGCGTACCGAGGAATGTGATCGGTAGCAACTAGATTCGGCTTTTCGTCCCCATAATTTCGACTAAGCGCCACATGACTACTCGCGGATGACAATTCATCTTCTCTCCTATCTCTCTTCATAAATTCATGCACTCCGCCCATCAATCCTTTGCTGTAGGCTCTCCAATTTCTCCTTCATTTTTTTTGTCTTCTCTTTCCTCGATGGGGTCAACCCTTGTACCAGGCGTTCGTTTACCGATCCTTGGTCGTACAAGTAGCTGTTCAGCTGATAAGAGCTCGCTGCGTCTTTCTCAAAGTATCTATGGCTGGCTTGTAAGTACTGTTGTATGTACATGTGTGATCGCAGCCTGCCAGGAAAGGATCTCATACTCTCTTTGAGTGCTTGAGCCCTCTATGTGTCGGTCAGAGTCCCCCATCGTGCCTTGCAGTCGTTAGTATATTCTCAGATACAGGTTCAAGTAATCAATCACCTTATGTCTCCAAAGATTTATCTTGGTTTCTTCTCGTTTTTTATGTCTGACTTTTTATCTCTTCGTTCTTTGCTTCTCTATCTTCTGAATTATTACGACCTTAGCATTCTTAAACTCTATTCGAATTGCCATTTTCTATCTATGAGCTTCTGCTCAAGATCATCCTCTTGCAAAATGCCTATTCTGCGAGTTGGAAGTTCTGTAAACTTATGCGCAGGAATTCTTTATCCACCATCGCTACGTGGTATGGAATCTTGAGATCTAGAAGACTGTGCGCAGCTGCGAGAAATCATCTTCACCCCTGTCAGATGATAGGCCACTGGCACACCAGAATCCCTCACCTGATACTCAAACCAACGACGGAAATCAACACCCCATATTCAATCCAAGACTCCTCTATGTTCTCGTGTATTCCCTTCTTTTTTCTTCATCATTGTCAAAGACTCTCACCCGATGATATACCTTTCACGAAGCCTAACGATTGCCGTCAAACATCGATCAACAGCACGAAGACATATCAGGCTGCAACATGGAACACTCTGACTTGAGAAACCGGTATTACCCTCATACCACAGATGGGGTCAAGTCAACCTCAAGAACGAAATTATTCGATCGAAAGAGCCCTTCGCAAGTCTCTTCTGACAAGCTTGATTACGATAAACAGACTGAGCAAAAGCTTCCGAAAGCAACTGTATCTCAGGTATACAACCTATCCCAACCAGCGCCGAAATACAACGACTATATGACAACACCCATTTTTCCAGACACTAAGCCTCCCCGGATTAGGCCCATTGATCCAGATTTGCGTGGTGTACTCAGCGCAAACAAGCCTGTCAATGCCAGCAACGAACGAAAATTTGAGGCCAAAGGCACTGCTTTCTCTGATATCAAACGTCCACAGAAATCCAGAAGAGATTGCCGGTCGGAGAAAAGCATACGAATCTGTTTCTCGAGTGAGGACGGAATGATTATGCGTGACCATGAACTGGATCCACTTAGTCCAGAGGGAGATGAATATGTGCCTCTAGAACGTGATGAGGCTGGAGAGAAGAAGGTCACACCAATGGGACATCTCAACGGAGGACGAGAATATATATGTCGGACATTCTCTCTGGTTAATCGAGGCAAAAAACTATTCGTACTCGCCAGCGAATGTGCGAAAGTACTTGGCTATAGTGATTCATACGCGCTCTTCAATGAAAACAGGTCACTATTCAAAATTATCACCAGTCAACCTGAAAAGGAGGATTTGATGCACCAAAAAATTCTACCATTCTCCCATCGATCTCACCAAATTGCCATTGTTACAGCAAGATCGATCTTTCGGCAATTTGGCAGTCGAATTATTGTTGATGGACAGAGCATACGAGATGACTATTGGGAGAACGGGGCTCGAAAAGAACAATTGCCAGAGGCCAGAGATTCTGCACCAGCAGGATCCTGTGCAGGTACTTCAGTATTGTCCAATCAAAACGGGAATGATGTATTTAGCACACCATCAGCCGGTGACCGTACCTACGATTTGAGTGGTGGTGCATCTCACTTTCAAAAGCTAAGTGCGGATTCTAAGCCCTCTTATCTGGGTTTAAGTATGGTTTCTGTAGACACCTTGTCTACACCAAACAAAATGCTCGATGCGAACCCGCAGCAATTTCCGCACGTCACGCATAATCGGGTTTCAAGCAGTGCGCGAAGAGATACGACACCAGGCGAGAAACCAAAGTCTCAAGTGGGAAGTAGAAGAATACAGACATCCGATCGAGTGAGTGACTCACTCAGGTAGGTTGAAACTGTCCACAGATCAGAGCGTTTCTGCTGACAATATACAAGCAAGACGGAGGATAAATATTCTATTCGAGTTCGCCAGCAACCATTAGCAGCACGTGCTTGTGGATGGAATGAGGAAGATCGCAAAGTCATTGATCCACCGCCGATAGTACAGCTCACTCTAACGAACTCAACTTTGACCCAAGAATGGTTCACTGCTAGCCCACTCTACTACCGTATTACTTGCAAGCTATGGAATGCCGACACAAATGAGGAGAAGACGACTATACCAGGCGTAACGGACTGGCGAATGCAAAAGAGACTTTTTGGAAGAGCTGTCGCATTCCCATTTTTTGGTCAAGACGAGAAGGACGAGGAAGGATGTTTCTTTTGTTTTCCAAGCCTTTCATGCCAGACATGTGGCTCTTACCGGCTTAAATTCGAATTGACTATTCTCGATATGACGAAGCCTTTGCTTGAAGCAGAACGTCCAATAGCATCTACTGCTATGAGCGAGCCTTTTCGAGTCTTTAATGCTCAGGAATTTCCAGGAATGAGACCCAGCACCAATTTAACAAGAAAGCTGAAGGAGCAAGGTTGCCCAATTTCTATAAAAGGCAATAATAATCATCACAATGTCCAGAAGGAATTGTATCTAGAGGATGAGAATAAGAATAAAGATGCCGAGAAGGGAGGTGAATTTCTTGAGCATCATCGAAGAAGGGAGTATGAGAGAGATGAAAAATGCAGGCTTGAACAAAAAGGTGATGAGAAGTGGAAACACCGGGCGCTCGAATATCGCAATCATTGCTATCAGGTTGCGCCAAGTGCCAAAAAGCTATCTGATAAACATCGAAGAGACGAGCGTGAAACAATTGACAATAGTCACAGACCGATTGTCCACGAACACAAGGACCAGTCCAACTCGTCCGCCTATATAATGCCACAAGACTCCGCCACGAAGTTCTCAAACCAAGGCGAAAAGGCGAAGATTGCTTCTAAACAATATGCCACTCCACAAACTAAACCAGCAGTCGCTGCAGATATCTCACTATCTCCAGGACTCCCTAGAGAACAAGGTTCAAGGCGATTTATAAGACCGAGAAGAAAATCAGTAGCTTTGCCGCCTCCTAGTGGTGACACGCCTCAAATGGACAGAGTTGAAAACACGAATGATCTTTTCTCACGAGTTTCTAATCGGAGTGTGTCATCTGGTTCTATGCCTTTTCAAGCGCACAATCTCGTTCCACCCTCAATCTCTTCTGTGAAGCATACCTCTGATTCATCGATACAAGGGCAGCAACTATGCAGGTATGGAGATCGTCATAGGCTGTAAAGGTTTGGCGAAATGACTAACTTCTGACAGTAATTGTGGGAAAACAGCATTCGTATGGAGAGTGATGCCGGACGGAGCTGTCGCGCATGTATTTGCGTGCAACACTTGCGTCATTTTGTTCAACTCACATACTTCTCAGCTGTCGAAAAGTCTAAGCTCACCTTCTATTCAAGTCAGTCGTGCGCTCTTGCCTGCGACTATGCCGCCAGAGATCCAGCTTACCCAGAACACTTTTCAGAAGAAGCAGACGATGATGCGACCTGCGACTAATAGCCCAACCGACTTTTCTGTTATAGATGATAAGCTTCATGCGCGAGCTGAGCTGCGATCATATATTGGGCTAAAAGACCAATCTCAGACATACCTAGAGACAGATTCCGACTCTAGGACGGAGACTGAGTCGGATTCGGAAGAAGACTTGGATCTGGACTCAACTTCAGATGTGGAGAGTTTCAAGTACACCAGCTTCACATATCTACGGGATCTCTTACAAGATGAGTTTCACCACTTTCTGGAAGCAAAGGACGACCAAAATAGACACAATTTTGCTGCAATCAACGACAATCTCATGAGTTATATCTTGGAGTTATTGTGGTCTTTGCTTGGTTCTAGCTATACGTTTGGCATAAAATGCTGTGCTGGTACCTCTTCTGCATCTCCGGACGGTTCTTCTGGCCATCAATCCTCACAGACGCCCTCAGAAAGCAGTGATCGAAAAGGCAAAAGAAAACGTGACGGCGATGTGGAGGACCGAGACAATAGGCCAAAGAAGTGTGCTGCTAAAGGAACTGGGAAGGGTAGGACTGGAAAAGATCAGAATCCACTGCTTGCCTGTCCATTCCGGAAACACAACACCGCTAAATATAACATCATGGAGTGGTCCTCTTGCTCTAAAACAGCATATCCAAGCATTTCTCGTCTCAAAGAACACTTGATTAGAGGGCAGCATCGTGTTTGGGAATGTGATAGATGCAGAAGTGGCTTTCCCACAGAGCAGGCCAAGATCGACCATAACCGTGAGGAGATCCCCTGTCTTCTTGTGACTGGAGAATATGTTGAGAAAGAGGGCATACACCCTCGTCATGTAGAGTGGCTCAGGGCGAAAGGAAAGTGTTACGCAGAAGCGGTTGGCAAAGCTTACTCCCAACAGACAGAGGAGGAGCGATGGATTGCAATCTACAGGAGATTATTTTCTTGTGACGATGATGCGCTCCCAACCCCTTATTACGAAGAGCCTATTGAATTGGCAATGCGATCTTCCATTTCAGAGACTTTCGAGGAGTTCCAGCAGTTTTTCGATGAAGATGTCCTACGGGAGTTTCGGCAAGTTGCAGCTTCCTCGTTCAGTGAGGAACAGGTGGACCAATCCTGTGCATTGATTCGACAATGTGTCCCAAGACTTTGGACAACACGTAACCAGAGAATGGTGTCCCGTGATTCTTTCTCCCAAACGCTTGATACTGGTTCCCAAAATAGGCCTATGACAGGTACCCTAAGTACAAATCGCGTTTCCAGTATAGCGGTTCCCATGCACGATGCCCACATTCCCAAAGCATATCCAAGCAATGGCAGTCCATCTCAATACTCCGCTCCGCAAACCCAGGATATGAGGCAGCGCAAGGATGCCAAGATGCGAGATTACCCTACAACTTCTGAGCATCCTAACATCCCTGCAGCTCAAGACATTTTGTATAACGATCTAGATATAGGCTTTAATGACAATGTGGGTGGTGCCGTTTTTCAAGAGAATCGAAACCTAGTGTTTGGGGGTGGTTTAGATCCCAGCGATGTTTTGGATGCCGGATGGGAACAAGTTATGGAATCAGATTGGAATGTGGGTACAAACATCAATGATTTCTAGGTGCGACAAGATTCTACTTATATGTAAGGTTGTAATCTCTGGACGATGATTTTGTTAATGTTATATTCCTGTCTGTGAATATAGGAGTTCGTCTAGAATTGTTGTCCTATTAACCGTATTTTAATTCTTCAAGAATGGCGATAGCTATTTGCGTTGAGCTGGCAGCGTGGGTGAGTTCAAGTAAGATCGTATAGATTGGCGTGAATTCCCAGACAGCAAGAACCACTCATTCAGATGCGCTCTTGAAATTTACTTGAATGGAGAGAAATCCCATTGTTATCACTAAATAAGTCTCCGAAACCGTAGTCCTGCCCCAATTTGAGCATGACATAACGACAGCCTCACCGCTGCTGACATTTTGATAGTAGGTGAGTGCTTGAATCACATGTGCGGATGCATTCTCCTGACCATTTTACGACTTGAGAGCTTGAGGACAGGCATTGGAAAGCGCAGGACCTCCGCAGGTGCCATTCGAGGAATTTACCAAATTCAAGTGTTGATCAGCTAATCAGTACATCAACAACCTCACCCGTGGCTGCGCCTACCAATGTAGGTGGTATCAGCCTTAGATATACTACAGCTGCAGGATACTGGTGTGATGTAAATCCATGAACTTTCTAATATATTTAAAGTATTTGCTGACGCCAGTGTCGAATGATATTGGGGGCTTTGTGCAGGGCATGTCATTTGTGGCAACATTTTAACCGAGGAAGAATAGACAAGGGATGCGTGTGCAGGGTTCGAGTTGAGAAAACAGCGGGTCGGAAATTGAAGGATTTGAGAAAGTGTGATAGTGCACACACCGAATTCCGAACTGGGCTGAGATTTCTCCGGTGGATGATTCGATACGATAAAATTTGATATCGAATTACTTGGAAAGTAAGAGTTGTACTGGCCATAAATGAGATTTGGGAATTACTTATTTGATCTTTAATAGTCAAAGACTTCTTGGAAGTATATTGGTACATATTTAAAACTAGATATTACAATGCTGCGTATATACCTACTGACGCATTGTCCCTTCTGATTTTGCCTGGCTCCATGCTAACACTGTTCATATGCTATGCCAACCTCTTGAAGTATTTTATATAAAGTCAATCCAAGTATCCAAGACCAGTCTTGAGAACCAGCTCATGCTTGACATCTGGGAATCTCGACTCGACCATCACGGGGTTCGTCATACTCTCCAATCCTATCTCTTTCCTCAACTGTCATCAATGTCTTCCTCCAGATATATACTTTCCTATTCAAGAACCATGCAATCCTTCATGACAGCCTTTGTATCTGGTCACAAGTCCAGTGCTATCAGGATCTGGCCCTTTTGTATTCGGAAGCTTAGCTTCTTCAATATAACCAAGATCGTAAGCATCATCAAAAGGCACTTCAGTCTCCCACCTGTACCGCCTTAACCACATATGGTCCCTTCCATTCCCTATCATAAACTGAGGAACTCTCCCTGCTCACCTCCTCCACAGAACTCTCACTCGCCGGCATCCCCTCATGACCAGTTCTCTCATCCCTCCTATACTCCTTCGGGACCTGACTCTGTCTCGGCGTAAACATCTGCACACGCTCAACCAACTCAATCTCCCTTCTCTCCCCCTCTGGTCTCATTCCCGGACTTGCCAATGGCGTCGCCAACCTCTCAAACCCACCCTCCTCGCTACCAAGCACGAGTTTCTTCTTCCTTCTCTGGAACAGCTTCCCATACTGTCTCGCTGATTTCGTCGTGCCAAATACCAAGAATGTTACCAGGCTCGCCGTTACGCCGGGTATGAAGAACAGTAAATCGCTCGTAGTTTGTTTGCTAGAGAAGTTGGGCGCTGTGGCTGTCTGCGTCTCCAATGCGGCTACCGATGAGCGCCATTGGAAGAAGATGGAGAAGGTGCTGAAGATAAACAGGATTATGAAGCCCATGGTGAAGCGCGTTATAAGCGCGCGGTCATACATAGATGACTTTTGCGCTCGGGCAGTCGATGGCGCCGATGGCGCCGATGTCGATTCGACCGTCGAGGCAACAGAAGCGTTGCCGCTGCCTGGCTGCCACCATGCTGAGCGCTTTGCGTGTCGGAATGTGAGACGGCGGGTGCGCATGTATTTCCACAGGACGAGAATGAGGAGAACACTGCCTGTTGTGAGGCTTATGAGCACTGTTTTGGGTCAGCCTGAAGGACATCTGGTAAGCTGGAAAAGGGGGTCTTACTTATTGCGTTAGCGAAGATGAAGAATGCAACCATGTTTGATGATATGGATTTCGCATTTATCAATCCCAGAATTAGCACGGGAAATACTACCGCGAAGATCTTGCTCGCCGCGGATGCGGCGGTTGGATGGCCACGGATCAAGGCCATATTGACATCCCATGATGATCGAAAGAGCGCTGAGGCCCAGAAAGCAATAAGTAGAGATTCTACGTTATAGCTATAGTATTCTTGAGGGTAACTCGTTAGTCTTTTTGTATGGTGGTGAGTTTTCAATTTACGGAGTTCAATATTACTCGACGTTTGAACTTGAATCATGACTTGGGAAAGACTTACGGATCCAGAATAGACCCTTATCCAAAGGTTCAACAACTCCTCCCAGGACGAATGCATGCTTCCCATGGAGATCTTGCGACTGCTCAAACTCAAGTTGCTTGATTACTTTCCAGGCGACAGCATAGTGTATTTGCTGAATGATAGAGGCAAACGTGCTGATGGATACAAAGACGGAGAGGAGAGATACATCTGCCCATACGTTAGTTGATATTATATGGTTATAGTTGATATCACACGCCACTCGTGATTAATGAGAGAAGATTACATACAGCTTAAACGTTCCCCATATCTCCAGAGCATACAAACTAGAACGCTACTCAATAGTAGACAGATGATAGAGTAGGTCAGTATTCCGGCAAAGACACCGGCACTTTCAGTTGGAATCGCATTCGACATTGTTCTTTTTTGGCGCCAACTCGAAGTGATATTAATATTGCGCTGGATGAAAATATGACGATATAAGCATATTTCTACTCTTGCGTTAAATATCGCTTCTATCGTTTCCAAGGGTGTTGGGATTTTAAGCTTCGAATTTAATGGTTCGATGATTGTAATGTTCGCGAATATCTGTATGAAACGAACGGTTTCTATGAATCAGTTTAGATGAACGACGGCGAGATCTTAGGTTAAAGATGGCATGGAAGTTTAGTGGAGACTCAAGAAGTGGAGATACAAGAGGCATTATGGACAAAATGCAAGTTCGGAGTGGCTAACAATGGCTTCAGCCTTCAATACCTCTACTTCCACATACATGCATCACGTCCGTTGAACAGGTTTGACATATGCATGCATAATTGTTGAAGAGGGTGGATGAATGGCACATACGGTCAGTTCGAACTGATGAAGCCACGAGGGTAGGGATGTTCAAGTCATGGTAACTAGGGGGTTCCTAGAGTAAATCATTCACAACCAGTTTCGACATTCCTTCTGGACCGGAATATGCTATCGGAGATCGGGTTAGTATTTTAAACACGGTTATCAATACGAAGTACCTACGTAGATACACGTTATGATTATACGTGGAATCTCAGTCTTGCTTTTATTCTCTCGTACTCTCTTCAGTTTCGTTTATTAGCTTGTCTATATGATCACTTCTTTGAGATCTGACGGGACAGTTCTGATTGAGATATACACAAAAGAGACATGCTTTGATTGATGCATTTGAATCTCTTGTTCCGTAACTAGCGGTCTGCAGTTTTGCACAATGCTCTATTCAGTAACTTCAATGCGTATAACGCATGAGTGGCACACTGCATTTGGCAAAAACATGGTTAAAGTCCGAGTCCTTCGCCACCGTTGATGATTATTCGTCAGAAAGTGTGGCCGTTGTATCAGAATGGACCATACTCCGTCCTTACTGTGATGTGCATGTCTCGGTCCGAGGAATGTCAAATGGCATATTTGATATTGGTCGCATTGAGTCCAGATGGGCCGGGGTGCGGGAATGTCGTCTTCATCCATGCACGATGTCCGAGGCCCGTGGGATGATCGATTCATGTGGAGATGGGAGGAGCCAGAGCCAGAGCCAGAGCCAGAGCCAGGAGCCAGGTGTCATCGATTGATCTTGTCTGTGCTCGTTGTACTAGAAAGCCATAAAGAACTCTTCCTGAAAATTACACAGTGATTCGCAACATGGATTGGGTGGACTGAGCTTCGATGTGCTCGTTCTCAAGCACGCATCAAACGTTTATCTCAAACACCTATGAATACGAACTGCGGCACAAAATGTACAAAGTAAGAAGCATATTTCGAGTTGTGCGTTTTGGAGATGTATGGGAATGATTATTTGATACTGAAAAATACTCCGAGTCCATGTGGATATCTCGTAAAGATCTTTTGTGACAAAGTACCCCACGCACTCGTATGTTAAGGTGATGCTGCTGTATGGCTGGCAGGTGGGTAGCTGTGTGTCCGTGCCTGTGCCTGTGCCTGTGTCTGTGCCTGTGTCTGTGCCTATGCTTTGTCTGTCATTCTGCGCTCCGTGCGTGAGGTAAGGATTGTTCATCCAACCAGAGAGAAAAGCCGTCATTTACCATAGCACATGGAGGCGTGAAGGCGACAGAAACTATGTAGACTCGATCGGAAATACTTGATTGAACATTCAGACTGTGACGGATCCTTCAAGTGAGGGGGGTCGCATTTTACATACCTACTCCGGTATTCGAGCTCCACCTGCTCCGATCATTATGGAGATTCCACATCTCGATTGCCCGAAATGTATTGCGATGCAGTGTATACGGTGTATAATTTCTATCTTAGGTACTTATGGCCGTCGGTACTTCGATAAGGCACATGTCAAAAACGATTGCCGAGCATTGAAGCATTGGCTTGACCTTGATTGAAAACGCGTTCTGGTCTTCGAAAAGCCCATCCGTATACACGAGATTCGTGACGATGACGACGAGGTTATCATTGGTGCATTCTGACATTCACTCTAACTGACGCGTCGAATGGAATGTCTTTTGGTAGAGTGAGAGTCGGCAAGAATGTTAAGGCAAAGCGAAGGTATCATATATAAAGTAAGAGGTACGGTACCTACAACGTCGCCCGTGTAATCAATCACCTGGTGATGATATGTTGTAACTTATATAGGTAGGTAGGTAGGTAAGGTAGGTAGCACCAACTTATCTCGTACACCAACCATATTATTGCTATCCACAATCAGTCAGTAAGTATATAGTGGACATATGTTATACATAATATACATGACATCTATATGCATCTACCTTACGACTTGGCTCACCTCGTGTTGACATCGAGGTTGCCATGTTGAAGGGTACGCAAGGTAACCAACCAACCAACCTACTGTACCTGCAACACTCGTCCTTTGTCAGTAGTTGCTCCTGTTCATTTCTACTGAAAGTGAATGCAATATCACTTACTACAACTTGCTAAGCTGTTAATCTACAGAGTCATGATAGGTCCCATAAAATCTTGATGACCGCATAGTGGCCGTATACACCAAAGGAATGGTGTTGATTGAGCTGAGTTCGCTGGAATTTGAGGCTCAGTGAGGTGATGTTGTACACAGTACGTAACCTACCTTAGTTAAGAGGTTATAGTGCCCGCCTTATCGCCAGTCCGTCTGCCTTATCGGCATTGGAATGCGACCCAAGGTGGTGAGGCAACACGAAATTCGTATCTAAGGTAAACAAAACCAATACTTAAAACATGGTCTGTCGAGTATGCCTTCTTTCTTCCAGTGACAAGCTTCAATGGCGATGACTCCCTCTTTAAGAACCTGCTCATAGATCTCCTATCACGTTTTACCACCTCAAACTACTACGCCGACTCGTTTCAGGCGATAGGATTCTCTATTGCATCTTTGACACTCTATTGTACAGCGTCAAAGAGACTTACAATCTATCAATACAAGCATAGGAATAGATTCGCTAGTGGGGTATTGATGGCCTGACTTTGTGCGGAAATATCTCTGCGAGAGGGATAATTTCTATGTCAAAAGAGAAGTCGACACAATTGCGGAAGGTAATGCAAGATAGCTTGTTGAGCCGAAGCACATCTTCCGAGGAACAAGGCTGACAGCTTCAAAAAGACATCACAATAGACCGCAGACCTCTCAACCCACCATCTCCTATCCATAATATCTCTTTACGACTCTGATCTGCCCGCAGTGTGTTGCTTCTTAGCCCGTTTTCGAGCCGAAGAGATCTTCTTATACGCAAAGCTATTCTCCATAGGGCACCGCTACTGTTCATCTTACCTTTAAGAGGATATCATATGTGAAGCCACATATGTGAATGCCTGGACTCATTGACTGTCGCGAAGCTCAGTTAAGTTTCTTTCAATATGGGGACAGCTTTTGGACAATTATGGCGTCAGCTGTATCAGAACGAAATATATCGAGAAAACCGCTCGTTTTAACATCTATCTGAGGCTCTTCGCGATACGGATGCTTCAAAATCTCAGAATCTACGTTGCTACACCTTCCAGGCACAGCCATGGATATGAACCTTGGTAAGTTAAGCATCAATCTATTTACAGAAACCGAAACACATCCCTCTACTACATTTGGAGCTCTGCTGGATCATCATGGTGTTTCTCTGGTATGAAGACAATGCCTCATGGTTTGTATTGTCTTTATTGCGCAATGGTGGTTTCGTCACCACATGCGCACATCGTGACTTGGTGGAGTTTTACAAGAGGGTCGTCAGGATGGATAGTCATGAGTTGGGAGTCGATCACTTTCGATGATCACTCGCATTAGCAAAGTTGATTCATCACTGCGGCATTTACACTCGGATGGCGATGGTCATTTATGGCTCTTTCCGGTCAATTCAATCAATAATATCGACAAAAGTTCTACATTCAAGAATCAAGGCTAACATCAAAACATCTCACCAGAAGCACATGTTCGGAAACAACGGATCACTGATGTCTGTTACAAAATGCGTTGTACATAGATCATCAGTGCCGATCTGATCGGCAACTTTTCCGCATGCACTCAAATACAAAGTAGGTAAACAACATGCGTAACAATGTTTACACTGGTAGCTGTTTTCTTATCAAAGTTATGTTGTGATGGGCATATTTCCCATCCAAGCACTCCTTTCTTACTTGGTTCTGGAATGTAGGTAACGGGATTCCCTCCGCTACATTATGGGAGGAGCCTAGTTCTCCTCCGATAGGTGAATTTATCACGTCGGAATGCCTCTATAGAAAACATTAATCCAGTCTGGTTTCAAGATTGGCATATTGCATCATTCATGATGAACGTTCATGATACTTTGCGTGTTGTTTCTCTGTCTTGATGTGAGACACATTTCAGAGTGAGAAGATATGCAGGCAAAGAATCAAATCCCCAGTTTTCGGGGAGATATGTTGTTCTAGATGGTCAGATGGGGCCCTACTTAGCTCTGAGATCAGGCTTGCGGAGACGGACCAATGAAGGGGCATATGGATGGGGGCGACAACTACGCACCGTTCCGTTGTAGCCTCAGATCAAAGCTTAATCTTCTTATGACGAACCACCAGAACCACCAACAACAGCACGATGCATGAAGAACTTTTTCAAGTACTTTATCCACAATTTATGGCACGAGGTTTTGATTATTATCATATCAAATAGGCACGAGACGTGCTCGGATAGAGGATCTTGGAATGATAGCGCAGAGTATGTCACCAATCATGGTGCAGGGGTCTCTCGACATACAGATCCTTAGACCCCAACAGCACTCGCCCCTCTTCTATTGCCCAGGAGGCCCAGCCTTCTTGTTCCTTTAACCAATCCTCTCAATATGATCATACTAACTATGGCATTTTTACATCCTGCAAGAGGCCATACAGAACACCCTCTTCTCATCTACTCCTAACTAAACTAGATTCGCTCCTCAGGTTATAAACATGATGGAGTAACGGTCTCTACGTGCCCCCTTTACTTTCAGTTTGTTTATATGATGCTCCGCATGTCCTCTTCCATGTAGGTCATATATTCACATTCCTTCATTATGTCTGACACTGTATCTTCACCCTCTTTTACCAAACTCGATCTCCTTGAACAAGTCCGTCATCACGGCCTTGAATACGACGAAGATGGCTTCCTTCGTTGGCCGTATGGGGATGTCGGACATCCTCGTAACTGGTCCATGCGTCGTAAAGTCTGTGATTCCTTCATAATAATGTTCCTGGATTTTCTCACTACTGCTATCAGTACCTCGGGTTCCACTGCTGTTGCTCAGGCAAGGCAAGATTGGCACACCGGCAATACGTTTACTATCTTTTGCTTCACCAGCATGTAAGAATCCCATACGCTTCCACATACATGAGTATACTGATGGTATAGATACCTTTATGGCCAAGCTCTTGGTGGCATATTTTTTCCGCCTTACTCAGAGACATTCGGTAGGAAATCACTCTATGTAGGGAGCATGTTCCTCTATGCTGCCTTTACACTTCTTGTCGGCCTTGTCCCCCATATATCAGGAGTCTTGGTAGGTAGAGCACTCTCTGGGTTCTTGTCTGCTATACCCAGTGTTATAGTAGCTGGTTCAGTGGAAGATATGTTCGATGCTTCGCAACGAGTATGGATGATTTTCGCCTGGGGATGTAGTGCAAACCTTGGGCTAGCCTTTGGACCCATCATGGGCACATATATTGTGCAGAATGAAGCTTTAGGATGGTATTTATTCTCATCTTACTATCATACATTTAGCTCATGTTTATAGGCGTTGGCTATTCTATATTTCATCTATAGCCTCATTTTTCATAGCTCTGACCACACTTTTCTTAAAAGAGTCTCGACCATCTCTCATTCTCTCCAGACGCCTCGCAACTCTCCAAGCCTCCTCGCCAGATCCCTCCCTCTTCGCTATTCGCCAAACAGACACCCTGCCCACATTCCGTACCTTTGTGCAAACTGCTCTCGCCCGCCCTATCAAGCTCTATTTTACTGAGCCTATCATCACGCTCGTCTCCTCCATGACTGCCATAGTCTTCGGTCTCATCTACCTACTCACTGATGCCCTCGAGATTATCTACCCGATGTTTGGCTTTAATGTGCGACAATCGTCGCTTACCTTCCTTCCAATAGCAGTCGGTTTCCTCCTCGGCATCTTCACGCGTCTCTACGACCACAAGCATCTAGCGCGCCTCATCCGACGGGGAAAGGCCCTCACGCCCGAAGATAAGATTCATGGCTTCTATATCGGGGCCCCTTGTCTTGCCACCGGTCTCTGGGTCTTTGCATTCACTATTCCACCCATCTTCACGCAGTCTTTACCACCAACTTACCTTACAGCAATCCCATCCCTCGTCTCCCTCGTTCTTGTTGGCTTCGCTATTAACGAGTTCGACTGTACGCTTGCAGGCTACCTGACGGACTCCTACACCTCCTATTCAGCCTCGGCCTTTGCTTCTCTTGCGTTCCTCCGTGCCGCTGTCTCCGGCTCTCTCCCCCTATTTACAAATCAAATGTACAACGGCCTCGGGCCAAATTATGCGACCGCCATCCTAGCAGGCCTCGCAACGGCTTTCTGCGCTGTTGCCGTTCTATTCTGGAAGTGTGGCCGTCGTCTACGTATGGCATCTGCATTTGCACAGGAGAGCTTGCGGTTGGAGCAGCGTACCCTACATGAGCAAAACACTTCCCTCACCACCCTTTCTACCAATAATGCCATAGAGAAAATCGTCGGTACGGGTGGACTCGGTTTCGTACCGAGAAGGGACTTCTCCAGTGCCAGTATTGATTCTCATACGTCTGAACAGACGCTCTTTGGCCCGGATGGCAAATACATGGCTATGACGACGCCTGCGATGGGATCTGAAATTACTCTGCCGAGAAGGAATGCGTCACTTAGGGCTACGCAGAGCTATGTTACGCTGGGTGGGGAGACTTGTGTGCCCGCCGTTCCTCGCGATTTGTTCTAGGTCGAGAACTTGCCGTAGAACGACAATAATTGGTTTCTGAGATTTGATGTTCGATGACGTTATTGCATTTCTTGTCTAATTTGCGGTATAATCTGCAGATAAAAGTTTAGTGCTTTCGGTTAGAACTAGATTTGCAAATCTGGGGTTGGGATGATGCGATGTGGGCGATGAGCTGGGCTGACTTGACTTTGAGGTGGAGCTTTAGATTTCCCATCAGGTCATATTTAATTTATTATGCATGAGATCATTTGCGCCCATGTCTTCTGTGGATGGTAAAAGTGTTTGAAACTTATCATGCTGTCAGTGATGGAAGGTTCAAGAGAAGATCACGGCCTACCCGTGAAGACTCATAAGCCTCAAGTGATCAATAAGCAGTACGGTTGTACCTTTCAGGACCAGTCTGCATGGCTAACTTTTTCTCAACAAACGTTCTCTCCTGTGCGTTAAACAGCCCTGATATGCCGGACAAAGTTTGTTGGCGCCCTACGGTGCCCGTGCAGCTCCACTAATCCTGCCAGATCAAGTACAAAGGCTATCACAAAAGACAGGAATGTAAATCCAAGCCAGATTCTTGCATACAAATCACCCGACGTCTTCTGCCCGACGAGAAACTTCCCCGCACAAAGTATGCGGGTTAGTTTTGAGAAGTCCCCGGGAGGGGCGATCTCGGAATATTGCTGTGAGGCGTGATCGGTTGGAATGCGCTATCCTGCGGATATAAGGGTAAAGAACCTTGTGCGTCCTCTGGACAGGAGCGAGTCATTCGGAACAGCGATGGTAACATACTATACAGAGTAACGTAACTTTGTAAATCATTTCTGTCATAAACAAGAGTTGTGGCCAAGGGCTTGACTCGAGTAGCTACCAATAAACAAATCACGGATGAATTGTAAATATGTAAACGAGCATGCAGGCATAACAAATTCATATTTTCAAGAAAGGAGCGTCCGTACCATACCATTCCCGATCAAACACACATATCAGAAGATGGCTTGGGCATTCGCATGACTAGCAACGCCTCCACGACAGTTTGCAGGAGCGCTAGTCAAGAAGAACGTCCACCTCCCTTTTTCACGACAGATCTTAGCCAACTTTTCCAGATCCCACATCTCACCCAACGGCATACCCCATAGAGACAAGATGTGCTCATGCAAATAATAGTCTGCGGTTAATTTAAATCAGCTTGAAATCCACACGACCAGAGGTCAATCTCGGTATCAAGATCAGAATGGTTCATCATACCTTCATGACTCGGCCACGCCTCGAAAGCCGGCGCATCGCCCGCTACACCCGCAAAGTAGCTGTCATGCAACCAGTCGATGACTTTTTGTTCCTGGCTGACACCTGCCCAGCGCTGCCCATCATCCGGCCCAAAGACATGCGTCCTCGTTGCGAGTGCCGCGCGTTCATCATCCGGCTTGCTATGATATGCCTCGATGAAGCCCGACCTGATGAGCAAGATGTCGCCGATGTGGATATCACCCCCTTCAGCCGCAGGCCTGATATCAATGCCCTGGTCCTTACCGCACTGGTACAGCTCCTCCCACGAGATCGGATAGTAATCGTACGGATCATACGCGATGCCACGCTTCGCGGCGTACCCTCTGTAGTCGAGCAACACGCCTACCTAACTCAGCAAAGGTCTCCCATATCCTCGCGCTCCATCACCTGCTTCACGAAAAGAAATCCAACTCACCTCGGCCTGCAATCCCATGATCCGCCCAGTGGTGGATACTGCACTTATGATTACCATTCTCACCTATGATATCCGTGCCGCGAGTGTCGTTGTAGAATTGTCCCGTACTTGTGTATGAGAAATGCCTGAATCCATCCCATTGAGTGCCGGACTGTGTATTCAACGTGTATTTATCATCATAAGCTATGTTCTCCGCCAATGTTACAATCGTGTGCTCGAAGGGTGGACGCCCGAAGGCAGGCGTCTTAGGAACGTCCAGAGGAAGGTTAAGGCTGATGATCTCCCCGCTCTTGATTTCTTTACCGGCTGCTGCCACCCGAGTCGGAGTGAGGAGGTTGATACGCCCGAGCTGCTGGTGTTAGTTATAGTTTACTGTGAAAGGGAATTGCAGTACGTTGTCATCTTTTCCCCATACCCAAGCAGCTCCCGGTGGAGCACCCGGAATATGTGGCAATTCCTTACGTGTAGGGAAGATGGTGGAGTTTGGATCGAAGGGAATAGTAGTAGCTGTCTTATTGAAAGTCAGGAAGTCTTTGACTTGAGTAAGGCGGTTGTGTACGTTGGTGCTTTTGCCATCTGCCATATTGGATTATTGTCAATTGTTTTTTTGGTTAATTGTAGTCAGAAACCTCATAGCAAGCAATCGTCCATTTAATAGTGGTGAGGGGATATGACGTTCGGTTATCATTCAGATGAGGGGAACTTGGCGGTCGGTGATTACGTCGTTAACTTCACGAAAAGAGAGCTTCAACGAAAAGACAACGATATAATGCATGTCGTGAAAGTATTTATGAACCCACTTCCACATCAACCTCGCCGATGCCTCACTGCTCCTCCAATGGGCCTTATCTTCCGTGAGTATCCAAGTGCTAGCCAATTATCAATATCAAAAATGAGATGTTTTGGTGATAAAACAGAAAGAGTTCAGGGTACTCGGTATTTCTTTATCATTAGGTTCGATGAGCAAGGGTAGCCGAGTTTCGAATGTGGTACTGCACCACTGCGTTCACACCCCTGAATATGAGATTCTACCAGTCGTTAATTGCCGGATTCCTGGAGTCATAGAGTATGAGTTTGAATGTCCAGATTCTCTCAATTGTGTCTATCAATTGGCGTCGAAACAAGAGTGACCAACATGACCGATCCACCACGGCACGAATGCGGGGATATGGGCCCGGCTTTTCCGCAAGCTCTTCCGCGAGGGAAGAAAACGTGATCTGCAACACCAGGACGCGTCTAGATCACAGGATCAACAATCTCAATAATGGCCATCTCAACCCTCGTCGACCAGGCTTATGCCTATTCTGAAAAGTATATGAGTCAATATGATGGCTCTCACGATTTCCAGCACGTTCTTCGAGTCCTCGGTCTCGCTCAACGTATCGCGAAGGCCTCAAATGTTGACTACGAGATCGTGACTCTAGCCGCGCTGCTGCATGATGTCGGCGACAAGAAGTACGTGTTGCCAGGTCAAGACGCAACGAGAATTGTTCAGGATGTCCTTGTTGGGTTCGGTGCCGATGAGGAGCTTGCGAAGAAGGTCCAGACTATTGTTACAAACGTCTCTTACTCGTCCGAAATCAAGAATCCCGAGAAAGTCCTGAGTATTATCGAGGAGTACCCGGAGTTGGCTTGCGTTCAGGATGCGGATAGGTTGGATGCCATTGGCGCTGTTGGTATTGGGAGGACATTCACTTTCGGTGGCGCGAAAAGAGTTGAGGGTGGAATGGGGAGCACAATAGAGCACTTTACAGATAAGTTGGAGAGGTTGCAGGGAATGATGAAGACGGATATGGGCAGGAAAATGGCCAAAGAGAGAACTGAAAGGTTACGGGTATTCAGAGGGTGGTGGGAGGAGGAACTGGAAGAAGCGAAAAGATGAATTGGCATGAGCTTGGTTCATTCAACATGAGAATCCTTAACATGTTAAATGGGATGTTGTTGTCGCCAGAGAATCGAAGTCAGTAGCTTCATGGATTCATAATCAGGGAACATATATTCCCTTGAGTTATACTCGGATTCTTCGGGTTCCAGTCAGGCTCGAAAACTCCATGTACAATGTACGAACGTCAGGATACCTACCATGAGACGGAAACTCCCGCCAAGCAATCTCCATCATCGAGATTCTGAGGAAGTTCTGAAGGCCGTTCTAATGGTGATGAATACTTTGAAGAATCACAGTGACTAGGATTCGAGCATGTCCCCATTTAGTGATCAGCATAATTCTATTTCCAACAGCAGATAATTCCGGTTCGCAAGACCGAATACTATTCAAACACGTCATCTTTACTTTGCCTTCCAATGAATGACGCGCGACTGATGTGCTACAAATATCCACCTACCGACATCCTCAACCTGCAGGTGCTCACTTGGAGAGTGGTACAGCAGACAGAAGGACTCTCGGCTGGATGCATATGGCACAACCGGAGTACAAGATGCCGCACTGCTTATACATGCTACCTATATACCCAATAGAACATTATACAGGATAAGAACTTGTTCTCGTAGGTTGTCGTTCTGTTCTCGGTCACAAAAGGTTTTAGAATTCCTCGTTACTTTGTTTTTTCGAGCTACGAGCATCTATCCATAACAATGCACATTCCCCCTCAAGCTTGTTCCAATGTTAGCGAATCATCTCATTCCAAAAAGCCTTGATATTCTCAATTTGTTCCTGCTCTCTCAGCCAAGACCACAAGCTTCGGCATACTACTACGCAGTGGGAAACCTACCTAGCTTTGACTCCCGTCAGCGTCGGCGGTATGTCTTTTCTTGACTTGGTCGTACAGGGATTCCCCAGGATTTTAATAGCATGATCAGCTTTCCCCGCATACTCATTTCTCTAGCATCATACCATTCGTCCAAGTCTATCTGTTCAGTAGTGGCCTATTGGATGCTTGGATGACAGTATCGTCCTGATCTGTAGTACGGGCAACGATGTATTATCTGATCGTCGGGATTGAGAATGTATCCGGCCATTCTCCATTCACTCTACCGTACAGTATGGTAGCTGCTTTCGATGCCGATCACCTCGGCAACTTCTCCATTCCAGCCAGGCACGCCAGGTCAGATGTTCAGGCAGCTTAAATGTCGCGGTATAGTGGTAAGTATAAGTCTGTCAGACCAACACCACAATAATATGCTTATTTACAATCATTGGCCATCGAAGCCATCGTTCGCCATTATAGCCGTACTTAGTCAAGCTTATTTCGCTAGTGCCTATACCCCGTATTCTTAAAGTGGCTTAAAGTTTTTGGCTTGTGCAACGGGCCTCTACGGCGCACTAGGGTCTGAGTCCCATCTCCGCAATCCCCTCATGGATGTATGTGGTGGACGTGCATCTGGTCAATGCTGGTGCATGAAGATGGAACTGCCAATACTGTCCTGTCCCATGTTACGCCTTTCAAATCACCTCGCACCAATAATCAACACTGCTACCTTGGGAGTCCAATCGGTACGGCCGTCACTGCGCAAACATATTGCTACGCAGGTACTCTGCTTATACGAAGCATTTCTTATTTATCAATGATCGAACCACATCACAACCTCGCATCCAATCCATGTCGCTCTCAGCTCGGTCTCACATGATGATGAAGCTCAACCAATTTCCCGAATCTTTTCTTTCAGACAAACTTGCCAATGCGGTTCAAAATGAATCTGGGGAAGTTCTACTCGATCTCTCTGGGTAATCCACTGAAGAATACTGCAAGCAGCCCGTAGAAACCAGGCTTCGGGCTAATCCTTCCAGCCCTTCCCAAACCTTTATGACAAGCCTCCAGAATCCTCTACACCGTAGGTAGAAAGGCACAACAAAGACTTGCCGAGGCACTCCGACAGGTTCATCCCAGACCCAGACATGTCAAACGTTATGCCCCTGGGCGTATAAGAAGGCCATCTGCGTCCCCGCAATCCAGAGCAAAAGCTTCCACAAAGCTTCACCGTCCCCGCAAAAGAAAAATTCTCTTCACATTCATCAAGCACGTTAGACTCCCGCAAAAAGCAAGCTATCCGTAGTCCTCGAAGTCAATATGCAGTTCTCCTACACTACTCTTCTTGGCCTTGTGGCCATCGTCGTCGCCCAGACAATTGAATCCGAACAGGCTCAGCTACCTGCTTGCTCCCTTCCCTGCCTCCAGGATGCCATCAGCGCTGCTGGTTGTAGTACAACGGACTATACCTGTCAGTGTACTACCAAAATCAACGATATCACTGCCTCGGCGTCCCCTTGTGTTCTTAAAGCGTGTTCCGTCGGCGAAGCTACAAGTATGTTCCTCTCTCTTCATTCTAATTCCCTTGTGTGCATTCTCCGTTAAACATCACTAACATGCCTCAGCTGTTCAAGGCATAACCGCCGAGATTTGCAAGCTCGGCCTAGCACAGGCTTCCTCATCCGGTGGCTCATCCGCGACATCTGCTTCTTCCTCCGCTGAGTCAGCCTCTTCGTCCGTTAGCAGCGCTGTCTCCTCTAGCACTGCCGCTGCCACATCTAGTGCATCAAGTGTCAGCTCTGCAACATCTGCTGCTGCTAGCTCCGCGTCTTCGGCCGCCACTGCGACTGGATCGTCAGCTACTTCTAGTGGTGGAGCGGGCCAGCTCCAGGCTGGCTTCGGAGTCGTTGGTGCGGCTGTTCTTGCTGCAATGGCTTTGTAACGGACAGTGTAGGATGAGGTTGAGAGTGGAGGGTAGAGGAGCTCTTGGAAAGATGCGGAATGGGTAAATGGAGTGGTTCTTGTAACATTGTTAGAGTCTGTGATTGGTCATCTATTGCGTCTTCATGAGATTTGTGTTTGTATATCGACAACTATACAATAGGATTTATCTAGCTGTTATTCATATATCACCAGAAGGCAGAATACGCTCTTTTCTGCAATTGTGTTGAAGCTAAGTATTGATGACCACGTGGGAGGGTTGATGTTTAGCAGATTTAAAGAGAACTATGCAGTAAACAACAATGGCGTAGGTATGGAGGATTTCACCTACCTTAACCTTTACATCAGCCTTGCCATGGTAAATAGAAAAGACTTTGCACTGTTTTCATCAAACTCTATTTTACCACGTGTTTAATATGTAACCAACGTATCGACATTCGAATTTATCAGAAAGTAGGGTTAGGAGAGTGGAATGTTGATACTTTCGTTCACAAATACACCTCTCATTCCACAGTGAATCTTCATCCTCATCGCATTCTTACTACGAGATGAAAAGGCTGAGGAATGCGGGGCTCTTGATCACGACTTGGAGAAATGAAGACAGTGACGGCTCTTTTGTGGGGGTTCGGTACCAGCACCGGATGTTGCTTCGGATCGGGAATTGTCAAGTCGTACGCCGAACCATATTATTTACTGCGGACACAAGATTGAATTCACTAACATAATTCAACAACACCAGGGAATATATGGATTATGCATGGTCGCGAGGCTTTTGCGGCCAAGAAATCTTCACCGGAGTCTGACAGACATCGCAATCTCGTGATCTCCAAAGGTCCAATGCCCCTTCAAGCAATCAGCTTACACATCTCTGTCACTGTTCTGGCCTCTGATCTCTGATGAAACTCTCCCTTGCACATCATCCAAAAAGGCAGTCCGCACCTCAACCTGCCCAGGAGTTTCCACATCCAACCTTAGATCGTCCAACCCTTGGATGCAGCTCTGATAACCTTCCTCATCTTCATTGTATGGACATCATAACATACACATACAGACTAAGTACTCTTCTCCTATCAATCATGCTCTTCCATCACATCATCTTGATTTCTCCGTATGCTTTCTCGTTATCTCATCATGTCAATTTTCTTTTCTCAATTCCTGTGTTCTGGAAAAGTCGTTTTTTGGTCTTTGGAGGAATGCCAGTCTAAAGGGTTCGCACATTGCTTTGCCAGCTCAACATGATTCAACTCGAGTATTTCTTCGACTGGAACAAGACGAGTCTAAATGAAGAAGACACTCAGCTCATGACAACCGCACTTGATGATCTCGATTTTCAATCTGCACAACCCAAGGTCGAGAAGTCACTGCCAATTCCTCATAGTCCCAAGAAACCGGCAGAGATCAATGACGCAGTCTACGATCGCCTGCCGAACCATCGAAAACGGCACATCGTAGCTCTGCTATCCTTCTGCGCCTTCCTGGCACCCATTTCCTCCACGGCCGTCCTCTCGGCCGTGCCGGAAGTCGCAGAAGAGTTCGAGACTACCGGGGCCATCATAAACCTCAGCAATGCCTTCTACATGCTATTCATGGGCATTTCGCCCTGTTTCTGGGGCCCTCTGAGTCAAGTCTACGGGCGCCGATGGGTATATAGAGTTCTCACTGCATTGGAATCCAAACTAACGTCAGCAGATCTGCGTCACGACAGCCATACTCTTCTTCCTGTGCAGCATCGGCACGGCACTGGCGCCCACCCTTTCGGCATTCTTCGTATTCCGCATCCTCACAGCCTTCGAGGGCACATCATTCCTCATCGTTGGCTCGTCCTGCCTAGGCGACATCTACCGGCCGACAGAGCGAGCAACAGCCATGGGCTGGTTCCTCTCGGGCACATTGATCGGCCCCGCCTTCGGGCCCTTCCTCGGCGGCCTTATCGTAACATACCGCTCATGGCGCGTGATATTCTGGCTGCAGGCCGCGCTAGCAGGCAGCGCATCCGTCGGCGCATACCTGCTGCTGCCGGAAACGATCCACTACAAGAAGAGCGCCGAGCTAGCCGGGCTGCCGCTCGTGCGGAAGGCATGCGCGCTGGCGTCCATGATCAACCCGTGGCGCGTCCTCAAGCTCTACCGCTACCCCAACCTCATCGCCGTGGCCTTGGCCTCCAGCAGCCTCGTCTGGAACATGTACTCGCTGCTCACGCCCATCCGCTACGTGCTCAACCCACGCTTCGCACTGACGTCGCCCATCCAGTCCGGGCTGTTCTACCTGCCGCCGGGCTGCGGCTACGTGGTCGGCACGCTCTTCGGCGGGCGACACGCCGACCAGACGGTCAAGAAGTGGATGGGGATACGGGGCATGCGCATCGCCGAAGATCGCCTGCGCTCCTGTCTGCCGTTTCTGGCGCTCGGCATCCCGGCTTGCATGTTTGTGTACGGCTGGAGTATTGAGCTGGAGCTCGGCGGCGTGCCTCTGCCTGTGCTCATGATGTTCTTGCAGGGCATCTTCCAGTTCATGTGCTTTCCCAGTCTCAACACGTACTGTCTGGATGTCATGCAGTCTGCATCGGCAGAGGTCATAGCCGGCAACTTCGTGGTGCGGTACTTGTTTGCGGCGGTGGCGACGGCGACGGTGTTGCCTGCTGTGGATGGCATCGGCTTGGGTTGGTTCAGCACGGTTTCGTGCCTATTTCTGATGGGCAGCGGGGCGTGTCTTTGGGCTACGATTCGATGGGGCAATGGCTGGAGGGAGAGAATTGAGGCCGCGGGTGAGGGTGGGAAGGAGAGGAGTGGGAGGAATGGATATGTGGGCTTGCGGGATACAGAGAATGATGCCCATGGACCTGTTGAGCCCGATGCTATCTTCGACGAAAAAGTCTGATTGCACATTCATTATTTTGTTATCCATCTTGACTCTCAGTTATTGACCTCATCTAAAGAAGTCTTGAGCAGTAGCTAAAGTCATAAGTCATTATCATCACGCAACGCAATGCAATAAAGTCAAATCAAACGGCTCCAATCAAATCAGACAAAAGCAACAGGAAATTAAGTGTGCAGTAAAAACGCACAAGCTTCGCATTCATGATGGTATCTTCGCATGCATACATTAACAATCATAGATCGTGCAATCGGATCTCCTTCCTCATCCAAGACCAAGTCCACGAGGACAAACCCAAGTTGCCTTCGCAATAAACCAACACATAAAACGATACAACACACACACAATTAACCCAAATAGATAAAACAATATGCTCAAAACTCACTGCAACGCACTTTCTGTAGCCTCTTCACCGAAGAAGGCTGAACTAAGAGCACACGAACAGGCAAGACATCATAACAATGATGGCAAAAGTGATGACAGAAGAAATGGTATGTACTCCGTCGCTAGTAAATGCTAAACAATAACCCCACCCAGCCGAACCGCCGCCACCGTTGCCGCTCCAGTTTTTTTTAACTTCCCATACATAGCAACCGCGTATGTGTAGAAGTGGGGGGGGAGAATGTTTATTATAATAATAAACCTGGGGATAATTTATGCTGAATATGTACTTCCGATTATTTGTAGCTTTGTGTGAACAGATGGCAGATCATAGTTTGAGACAGAAGAGAGGGAAGTAGGAGGGAAGAGAATTTTGTTTTTAGTTTTCATTGTGGTGAGTCGTCATTAGGAGGTCGAGAGATATAGGTAAGGATCAAGTTCCAGGGCCAGAACCGTTGTGGGAGGAGAAGGAATTGTTCATCTCCATGGGAGTTGGTCCGCTTGGAATGAGATCGTTCCTACGGCCGACATGCGTTAGGATCTGAATGTCGGAAGCAAGCGCGGAGTGCGGTTGGGCGTTCATATTGAGGAAGTGGAGGGTCTTGCGATAGAGATACTGGAGCTTCTCTTTGGTAATCCACTTGGAGAGGACAGGATCCTTATACACAGCCGTGAGGACGAGGAGGTTACCCCATTGTCTAATAACAATGTGAGTAAAAAGTAGCCAGTAAGAGGAATGCACTGCCTGAGTAACTTACGCATGAGCTGTTCCAAAGACGTTCGTCACAATAAGACGACCATCGCCCAAGGCATGGAAAGCTTCCGTACTGTGGATAAGCGCCTCGATACCTTTGTGAGCCCATTGAAGCACGTCGGAGGATATGGGTTCGTTCATGTTTCGCTTGAGCGTTGCCAGTGGATGATCGCCAGGTAGGTCTGACGCTATCTCATTCTGTCGCATAGCCGACATGTTCTCCACAACGTTACCGTTAATGGCCCCTTGCTGTTTGCTCCAGTTTTCTTCCAATATGTCCATGATGAACGGGCGATACAACACAACCTGAGCACCAAAGAATTTGGCTCTTAAGCGAGCACCAAGAATATTGTCTGATGGAGGATCGTTGCTCTGGAATAGCAGCTCGGGTTGAGTACCTACTGCCTGGGTAAGTATTACGAGTTTCGATTCGACTTCGTCCATTGTCATGTACGACACTCGATCTCCCTTTCTCTCTTTGAACGGGTTTTCTGTATCTCATCAGCGGTTTGATACTTATGCTAGGCAATAACTATACATACTGCTCTCGAGACCTGGTCGGTAATAGCCATGGAGATTGTTGAGAAGCTTTCGCAAGTACAGCTGAGCCATATAACTATCACCAACAAGTTTCTCGATTTTGTCTTCCTCTATCGCAGTCATACAATTCGGATATGGGATCTTGTCCTCGTAGGCTAGGATTCCGGAATATGGAAGAGGTAATTCAGCCAAAATATCAGCCTCTAACTGTAGACACGTCCAAAAAGCGAAGACATATGGATTGTCCCTTGGCAGACAGCGTTCGTTATTCGCCGCATGTTTCGAAAGGCGCTCGGTTTTCCTAGTAGGATGTCAGCAACAACCACAGATTAGGTCCAGGGGCACTTACGGTCGAAGGATAACCTGCAGAGCCGAGCTGGCCTTGAATATATACGTATAACTCTCTAGAACACGTCCAAGCTGACCTAGATAAAGACCACATAACAGATTTGCATGCACATGCTGCAATGTGTAGGCACCCGCCTGGTTACCTAAAATATCTGACGCCGTAGCATAGTACGCCAAACCTGGGATCACATCCATGTTACGCATGTTAGAACTCGTTTTTCCCCGCGAACCATCATTTGACATCCGTCGAATCCCCGCAGGTGACCATGATGTTTCGTCACGTCCATGCATTGAGGAAGCAGAAGCAGGCGACCCAGAGAATGGTGATCGAGGAATGCCACTCCGTGGTGTTGACTGGACTCCCGGGTTGTCAAGATTGGGACGAATAACATCAGGGATCTTATCCTTGTGATCTGCTACTTTTCCAAGTGCCAAGATCAGGAAAAGCAGGGCGGTATTGATACTGCGTGGCGGATTGACATGCTCCGTGACTTCATCTTGGTAAGTGGTAGGATCTGGTGAATGAAGTCTCCTCTTTTGACCAGCAGACACGCCTCCATACATTGGGATATGCCCGCCGTGTGCGGGTTTTGGATTGTCCGTTGCTATGGATTTGTAAAATCTCTGTATCAGGCTTTCGAGTCGTGCAGGCGTAATGATAGGATGCATGATGTTGATGTTGTCCATGTAACTTTGCGAAAGCCGTTTCACCGTCGGAGGATCGATCTTATGATGCTTTCCATCCTCAGCAAGTCCCCCAGGACGATCATACCTGAGTTGATAGGCCACTGTCCCATCTGACGTAGGAGTGGAAAAATCGCCTATCCTGCCGTTGGCTCCATCAGATCGAGGTGATGAAGTCTCCGATTGATCATCATCGTTGATGAAGGTAGCCTTGTCACTATTGGGTAGCGGACGATATCCAGGGGAATAGTCGAGTCCTTCACCAGCCCCATGTGTCTTGATGATTCCTCGATCCCTCTCATTCCGCAACAGATAACGCTCCTTGTGTTTGTATTTGTTTACCACATCCTCAACCTCCTTCTTTATCGTCGGCCATGTAAGCAGGTTAGTTGCGTAAGTCGTGTGACTGATGTCAAACTGTGGCGTCTGCAACGGACCCGGATCTGCACCCTCTTCTTCATCACTTGGAGGTTGATCATCCGGAATTTCGGGAGGTTCGGGAATTCCTACAGGATCAATTGGTGGTGTTGAAGCGATCTTCTGCTCGTAAACCTCTGGGTCCATCTTCATGATATTCTGGATTTCAGGATTCTGACTGCTCATATGTTCCAGAACGCGTGCCATCCGTGCCTGATTACGGCGAATTTCCACATTTTCAGATAGGAGCTGGTTGTTTTGGGCAACAATCGCGGATAGCGTTTCCATCATTTCAGATTGAACTTTATCTTGCCTACGAGAATTAGTAAACCCTATACAAAGAAACGATATAAACTCACACTTTGGGCGCAGGAGGACGGAAAGTACAGTTGAAACCATTCTCTTGGCATCTTTGGCAAGGCTTCTGCTCGTCACATTTCCCTTTAGCTGTTCTACATTGGTCACATGCCTATCTTTGTGTTAGCTTCTATTGGTACCAAAGAGGGGGAGTTGGTACTTGAGACGCTCGTTGAGACTTTCTCGTCTTCATCTGTGACTCCATTGCATTATAAGATGGATGCTTCGCAGCGTATATCGGCTGCTGAAGTGGAGTCGACGCCGGAGGCCCGTAGGGTGGTGGTCCATCATATTGGACCGCTTGTGGCACTGGAGGTGCCTGGTTGAATGGAGGAGGGATTCGATATCCAGCAGTAGGGGTGTTTGAACCTGATGTCTGAACTGGATCGTAATTCATCATTTGTGGCCGCGGTAATCCATCATTATGACCCAGATGATGGGCATGCGCTGGATGATGTTCTGGCATATGGCCGTTCGAATGAGACCTATTTGGCGGTGGGTAATAGTCCTCCGCAGGATCCCTTTTCATATTAACCTCTCGGGTCGCCGTTTGTGGGCTGTATGAATGTGTTGTTGACTGTTGTCTATGAGGATCGGATATTGGATATGACGGGTACCCAACCTCCGGGCGTCTATCATCAAAATGATTAGGATGAGAAGGTCGAGACAACGGCCGTGGAGGAGCGAAATGAGCTAGATGGTCTGGAGGACCGCTTGGAGAAGCTGGAGGTGGACCATGAGTAGGCGTCAGTGTAGGTAAAGGAAGACTCCTACCCTGCCATTCCCCCCCCACTCGCTGCCGCTTCGGATCTGGAAATCCGTTTTCCATGGTAACAGAATAACACGGACTCAAGCAGGCCACGCAGCAGTGGCCATGGAAGGTGGTAGGCGATCGTTCTCTTTCTCGGCTTTGCACAGGCTTAAAGCTGATGCAGTGTTGCTGTGCTGTGCAAGAACATTTGTGCGGGGTGACTTTTGGTGGGATCAGTGGCAATGGCCACACGTTGGCTAAATCCAAGTGTGAAGTGGTTGTACAGATTGGGGGTACTGTCGTACTGTGCAACTATGCAGCCGTATGAGATGTTTGGGAGTAAGAGAGTGTCCTATTTGGAGCGCAATCAGCACAAGGTCACCGCCGATAACAGACCACAATCAGAGAAGCAAATAAACCAGAATTTCCAGTCAAATAGCTTTTGATAGATGGAGAACGGATTCCCTAGCTCCAAAGTCGTACCTCTAGAAAAACCTTGACGCAGAGTGCCGCACTTGGGCGATTTGGCAAGAGCTTATGCTATGCAATGAGATGCAGTGTCTCCACGAATGCGTGAACGACGTGCCAAATATGAAGTGGAATCGGCCTTGGAAATCTCTCAACAAGTAGGGCAAGAAGTGGATGGACTCGATGAGTTGGAATTCTCCGTAGGGTCTTAGTGATTGCTTCCGTTTTCCTTTCCTTTTTTTTCCCTTTTCCCTTGTCAAACTTCCCGTGCTCTATGTCGGTACAAACGCGTTTCGGCGCAAGGCTTAAGGTACTCTTGTGAGCGTGTGGTTACAACAAAGGTAGGCAGGCTGAGCGCATTACAATTTCCCTGCGTATTGAAGTTAAATCACCGACAAGTGTGCCTGCAGGTAAAGAAGAAAAATGTATGCACTCGGGTCCTCGTATGCCGGTAACCGTGAACTTAGACGGGCTGCGTGTTATAAAGATTGATATGCGTTGGTTGTAATGTTCGACAGCGAAAAGTGTTTGGATGGATTATTCTCAGCGCGGATCGTGTGAGGGCGTGTTCGAAGCAGGCTGGGATTGGCAATTCGAAGAATGCAATGTGGGATGGGTAGTACAGAATGCCGAAGTTTGATAGCCACAACCAATGAAGGTATTACTCCGTATGTCTTGCAGTGATTGCTTTCTCTGCTGGAAGGTTTGCTGTACTTTTTTGACTCCACTCACTGAGTCAATGACAAAGTCCAAGCTTGGAGATCACTGCTATGAGTGGCGCAATCTTGTGAGGTAGATTGAGAGGAATTGAAGGGTATGTAGGTAATGTAGGTAGGGGACTTGCTGTCAGTTGGCAGGACTAGCTAGCTGTATGCGGGCAGCAACAATAAAATAAAATATAAAATAAAGAGTAGAGGTGTATGTAAGGTTGAACTGGGGGTGGGAAGGATGAGACGGGGTACGGAGCAGATAGTTTGGTAAGTAAGTTTTTTTTTTTTTTTTTTTTTGGAGAACTCTGCTGTGAAATCTGGCTGGGCTGGGATTAGAAAAGTCACAGATATTGTGACGACGGCGACAAATTGTCACAGGCTCTTCGGAGTGGCGGCGTATGTTAGTGATAGTTGGAAATGTAGCAACAAGACAATGCCTTTTCTTTTTTATCGAATGAGGTAACCGAGTATGTAGTCCGTAAGTTTTGGGAGTGGTGTATATGCGTATGTAGGTAGGTAATGACGGGGGGTTGGTATGGTATAATTTGAGTGAGTTGAGTTGAGTTGAGTTGAGTTGAGTTCAGTTGAATTCGAGGCGAATGAACGATCGAGTAGATGAGCGAATGTTTTTTTTTTGGGTGGGTGTGTGAGTGTGTGCGTGTGCGTGTTGCGTGTGCGGTGTGTATGTATGGATGGATGATGGATGTGTGTGCTTGTTTATGTATACATATGTATATGTATATGTATATGTATATGTATATGTATGCGTTGTATTTGTTGTTGTAGTAAGTTGATGGAGTATGTATGTATGTAGTAGGTATGGATGGATGGATGGATGGATGGATGTGAAGGCCCACGCGAAAGAGTCGAGACGGCGACGCGGTGACGCGGTGACCGATGGTGGATGATCGGAATATACAGAGAAGCAGAAGATCAGAAGAAGCAGAAGAAGCAGAGAAACGGAAAAGCGAGAGGGAAAGAGTTGACAATCGGCGGCTGGTGTCGAAGGTTTATGGTGGAATTAGAGGTGGAGGTGGAGATGTAAGTGGAGGTGGAGTTGAGTGTGGTGGGCCAGAAAGCGGCGGTGGTGGTTTGTTGTGCTTGTGGTTGTGGTTGTGCTTGTTCGACCTCACTCACTCGCTCACTCATTCGACAATTACTTTGACGGAGATAGATACGGTCGCTAGCATAAGATGTGAGGATGTCTGGAGTCGCAGTCTCAATAGATTAGGACAAAAGAGGGTTGTTGATTGATTGTCTTGAATATCTTGTCTCTTTCTTTTTTGGTGGTTGTCGTTATTGTTGTCTGTACAAGTATACACATTGGATGTTATGTGTAATGAATGACTGAATGGGTGTATGTATGGTTTTGCGTGAGTATGTTTGTCTATCTATCTATCTTTCTTTCTTTCTTTCTTTCTTTCTTTCTTTCTTTCTTTCTTTCTTTCTTTCTTTCTTTCTTTCTTTCTTTCTTTCTTTCTTTCTTTCTTTCTTTCTTTCTTTCTTTCTTTCTTTCTTTCTTTCTTTCTTTCTTTCTTGCCTTCCTCTCGTGCGGCGCACACAATGTCGAAATGTTTGTGGGTTCGTGTCTCTCGAATCGAGAGAGGGGTCGTGTCGAAGTTCAAGGTTATGCGAAGATGCTGAAGGAAGAAGAAAAAAAGTAGATTGACGCAGATTGTTCGGTATACCGGGTTAAGAGAGCTCTCAGAGATTGGGTAATTGTTACGCGAAGGATTGAGTCGAGTAGATTATACGGTGTGTGGAGTACATACGCAGTACATACATATGATATGTACATATATAGATATATACATACATACACACAAACACATATTTATATATTTATATTTACATTTATATTTATATTTATATTTATATATATATGTTATTTATTCATACTTTGCATTAGATATCTAGGTACATAGAACACACATACATGAACAGACGTGCATAGCTATTAATATAAAGTAAGTGAATCCGAATAGTCTAATAATCAATTATACATACGCAGTATAGCTACATTAGACATGGACAATTAGAGTCCTCATATCACAGGAAGGCCAGCCATTATTCCAGCGTAATACGTACGATATCAACCAATCCTCGTATTTCTTCGTAGCCATTTCCCTTCATACGATTCTACAAAATCACCGACACCATATATCCCATATCGTATAGTGATGGTTCATAACTGAGAGAGAAAGATATGATATGAAGATCAACTACTCCGTAACATCACGTAATCTCGAAGATCACACAACCCTCCAATCCAGACATGACGAGGTATACAGAATCCAAGGAATAATATCCTCACGACATCACAAAGTAGGTCTCTCCTCTCCTCTTCTCTTCTCTTCTCTCGGTGCACGTACAATCAATACCATCATGTCAAACAGAGGTTGAGGCATGTAACCTCACTTCTCATCCAACTCCAAGGGATGACCCTCACTGTCTCTCATTCATTCCCATTCATTCCCATTCAGTCACTGTCCATCACTGTCCATCACGCTGATGATGCATGGGGGGGCGTATGATTCTACTCTCCTCATCACCGGTCGAGCTTCTCCCTCGTCAGCTCATCGGTCTGAACCAGGATCCGGGTTCATGTACCTTCAATAGAGTTCTGCATTGAAGCCCATGCAGTCGCCGTGCGTTGGTGCTGTGTATGTGTGTGTGTGAGAGAGAGAGAGAGAGAGAGAGTGTGTGTGTGAGTGTGGGTGGGTGGTGAGAATGGAAAGGCGGGCAGGAACGGGAGCACGAAATGCTGAACCAACAGTGCGGGAGAGGGTTTTGAAGAAGCTGAATTAATTACATGTCTAGTCTTGTAATGGAAGATCACTGGTTACATAGGGAGTTATGATTCTGTATAATACACATCTGTCTTAAACGTATTATTTGATATAGTTTTGGGTTAATTGGGGAAATAGGAATAAAGCCCTACTGTTAAAGTTATTATTTCTCCGTTGGGTGATATTTTCTATGGTACGGTGAAGGATAACCCGAAAGAAGAACATAGGGCGAGATGATTTCATACTCTTAAACACATTCCAGACCTCTCTCTGCTTCTCTCAAGTCCATCTATCATACACGACACGCTGTATCATGTAGCCCCAGTTCTAATGCTTCAGGTAGGGAAAAGTGCCGATATTGCAAAGTACATGTATGTAATGTATATACATATTCTTCCTAGGTATCTCAAGGACTGTACGATAAATAATACCCTGAGATACGATCTCAGTACATGCACAGTACGTACAGTATGTACAGCATATAGCCATCAGCGACCCCAGATACACACGCTGGCGACATGGCATACTAGAAGAAAAACCCCTGTATATACATGACTCTATGCAAACTATCATATAACGTCTGTGTTATTGCGTAAGCACTGGTCAGGTAAGTTTCATGCAGCAGAAGACCTGGTCATGATCTCAAGCATCACGAGAGAGCTTGATAGGGACTTTACCTTACCTCACTCACCTACCTTACCTTATTCTTCCATCCTTCAGCTTTTGCATGAGTCCAAGATCAGCAGGATAAGAGCCCACAAGGGACTCCGATCGAAGAGGAAAAGAAGATACATCAGACAAACTATCAAGATCCACCACACAAGATCCCTTTCTCTATCCCGACAAAAGCCAATGTCATCAAGTCGGAAAGGCCGTGAGGGAGAGCTCGGTGCGTAGTCGTCCGCAATCCGCAAATATCAAACGTGCTCCCCTTGACCCTAGCTGGGCCCAGTCGCGCAGATAGATGCTCACCACGAACCCCTACCCCAAGTCAAGCCACATTCACCCCAAGATCAACCAATGTCAGCCTCTATCAACCGCCCACCGCCCGCATCGAAAGCCCAGCTGCCAGCTGCCAGCCCATTCAAAAGCCGACGCACGCAAACAGACCCCTCCATCATCCTTCGTTCCCCTACCCTACCTACCTACCTACCTACCTACCTACCTACCTACCTACCTATCTACCTACCTTACCCGTCCATCTTAGGCCATCCTGCCTTGTCGTCGTCTTTCGTCGTCTTTCGTCGTCGCCGGACGAGAAAGTTTAAGTGACTGGCCCGCACCTCCCACCACACATCGGCAAAAAGGTACGAACTTTATGGGGAGGCTTTTCATGGGATAGGAAGATCTTGTGCTCTTCCTACCTACCTACCTGCCTGTCTGCCTTCACTTCCGTAAGCATCGCGCATGCTGAGATGGTGATATTGGGTGTCACGCCGCGCCTGATGATCTATCTATCCTGCTGTCCTGTGCCGTTGTTCTGCTGGCTGTGCCTGAGCCTGAATTTGAACCTGACCGAAGCCGACTGAAACTGAACCTAAACCTGATCCTGATCGTGATCCTGAACATGATCCTCCTGTGGCCGATTCGACTCTAGAAAATGGAAGCGGAGGGGAGTTCGTCGTTGAATCTGCTACAAATCTCCGAGTTGGTGCTCTACGAAATATAACGGTGTTTCTCTCCACTTTCGTAGCACAATTCAATGGTGTGATCGGCTTGCTATTTTCGAATGCCGCGGCCTCGAGGTCTGGGGGAGAGCCAGCCCTTGAACGATCAGGATATGCATAGTACATAGGTATGGGAAGGCATTCGGTAATTCATCAAGGCCAAGCTTAATATCGTGATATATACCGGAGGAAATAGTCATCTACGGACGGGACAGACTGGTTTAGGCATGCATTATATCTGAGCATATCTCTCATTCATTTGCTTCCCATGGAGTACTGCCATACTTGTAGCTATACAGAAGCGTACTCTGTATCCTGCATATTTCATACAACACATTATATAACACATTATAATTTCTCGGCACAAACTACTCGTTACGTATCCCTATTCAGAAGATACCTTTCCCACTTCTCACAACCCACTTCTGAAATGCCATCTGTATCGCATCCGCCTAAGCCCCATGGACGGACGAACGACAGTGGAGCGGGAAAGGCGGTCATTTACAGGGCCTGCTATCCTACCCTGCTGTACATATGGTGAATCATCCATAACCGTTGCCTGTGAGGCGGTAGTAGTGAGTGGTGATCATGTTGAAGTCAAGATGGTGGTGGTGTTGGTGATGGTGATAGTGATAGTGACTCCTTAGGCAGATGTGCAGAAGGCGGGAGATGTTCATCACAACCAGGGACATACATACGTATCTACTACATATCAAGATGGAAGTATCGTCATAGTCGTACCGCGAATCACAATCGACCATTTGACCGTTTCATTATTCCAAGGTCTGCTTCAGCTCTGTCTATCAGTACTGCGCACGCACAAAATACTACATGATAGACATGCTGAATGACTCGCATGCCCATGTACGGACGCAGCGCATTTCTGAAAATCGCAGCTATTGATCATGGTGCTTGAAGAGGTGTTGTAGTTTGCAGGGCTCACGGAAGCATTGTAGGGGGGGATGAGAATGCTACAAGGAATGAAATCTGCCACCATTATTCTATACTCCGCCTTCACTAGCTTTGCATGGCAGCCCAACATCGACGAAGTACTACCGGCACCAAGGTCATGGTACGTTTTTTGCACGACATTGTTACCGTAGGACAACAGTACCACCACCTCCTCCAGTCTCGTTCAATGGCTACCCAAAGATACAAGCTGAGTAAGTTCAGCAGCGACACCCCTCATGATCAATATGAGTTCATCAATCCCGAGAAGTCCGTGTTAGTCCTCACTCTGACTTTCCTCAGACGAGTGCCATCGGACGAATGATTCGACGTCCAAGTAGAAGGCTCGAATCTCGAATCTCGTACCTCGTAATTCGTATAACCATCCCAAATCAGAACCCCTCATCAAACTGCAAAGCCACCAGACCCAGACCCAGAAATAACAGCAATCCGAACCAGAAAAGAGAGGCGAAGAAATAGTGCCAATTCGAAGGGGGGGAGGAGAGAGAGAAAAAGGCGCCTCAAACTTTCGATAAGCGGTGCGAATGCCGACCTGGGAACTGGTTTCCACACCCTCTCTGGTCCCCTTGTGGCCACGCCTAATGGGCCATGGACATGCCGGGGTGCTGCTGTGCAACGAGGGCGGGCGCTCCTCGTCGAGTCCAACTTTCTTTGCTTTTCGCAGGGGCAGAGAGGATTGGTAGCGGCGGCGTATGACAGCGCCTAGGCTGCACGAATTTGTGAATGACAGATGGTTCGTGAACATCTTTAATGCGCCGGATCAGTCGGTTCCCATTGATGGCTGAGACGAGCCCCTGATTGACGGTATGATGTGCACATGTAGTATTGTAGATTGGGTGTGTAGCATAAACAATGATGTCGTTTTGGGGATGGATTAAATGAAGGTCGGCTTTAGTTTGTTATTGGGCTTGTGGAAATTACTCGGTATGAAGTCAAGTATGGATTGACTCAAGCGCCTTTCTTCGGATTGTGTATTATGTATGTACTCCATACACACTACTGTACACACCTCTCCTCTGTACTCCACGTCCCGTTCCTACTTTACGTCCGGTATCGACTCTTGACAATAATAGCACCCGTTAACCTGATTTCGAGTGGGAACGGTACACGGTACACTTTCGACCCGTACCGTTGTCAGTCTTGAAGTAGAATAGGTGATCATGGTAAATCAGCGCTGGTAACGAAGGCAAAACCGACTACCAGTCAGGTAAGTGGAAGAGACTGATTCGATGTGGTGCGTCACTACGGAGCATTCAAACGTCTCACTCGAAATAGGCGTGATAGGGTAAGATGCGCTGCGTATTTACGTACTGTACCTGAACTTTATTCTTTGCAATGGTTCACCATCGCCCGTCAGGAAAGGACCCTGAAGTTCAGTACATACATTACTTCAATCGCCTCAATCAGCACCGTGGCAGCATCGACATGGGCCTGGCGAAGTGTATCCATATTCCTCGGACTATGAAGTCCTAGACCAAGTAGTCTCTTCAGACTATCTTCACGGACACGATGAACGTAGCGAGATGCAAGAAGCAGCAAAGCAACTATACCAAAGCGTAACTTTACACCCTCAACAATAAATAAGCACATGCATACATATAATAAGGTACGTGGCATACATGGCATATGCCACCCACAGCAATCAAACACAAAAGGAAGCCTACAAGTATAATTCCCAGGTAATCGGCGTCGTTGGAGGCTATGAAATTCCGTACATGAATCTGCTGTCACTCTACCTTACCGATCAACTACACAGATCTCTGGGACACGCTTCAGATCACCATCTATCCTCCCTTGACCTCCTGTCTGTCCTTCCTCGCTGCAGTACCCCTCCAAAATGCCTCCTTCACTCGGGACTTCCGAGTCGGTACTCAGCCTCTAGCATTTTCTCAATCTCACTTCTCGACTCTCTTTCTCTTCTCTGCCCTCCGATCTACACGTCTGCCATGTGTCTTTTTCTGCCGGACACTCCAAGCAACCAAGTCCCGGTCAGAGCGAGTGGAGGGTAATCTCCGTGTGCTCGTCTACAGCCGTGAACCGTGCCACGCCACTTCAGCTACATGCTCATCTCGAGCTTACACTCCGATAAGTCAACGTATCCATAAGGTACGCAGAAAGCACATCTTCCTCTCAAACGAAGATAGTGGTAGTCGGCATGCACCGAGTATGCCCTGGTCCTTCTCCAACGCGCTTCTACATAAACGCAGTTTCTCCGAGGCCAAAATGAGCTCAGAGCCAGCGTAGGCCAAAGCAAGCCCAGCAAATGGGGCGTAAATGTTTCAGCAAGTCATCGTCTACGAAGTTTGAGTCGTTGACCGCCAGGTTTGCATGCTCATCGGCGTTTTGAGTTTGGCGTCAGCAGCGTGCAAAACTTGCAGACCTTTGGCCGAGGGCAAGTTCCATTCGGGTGGTGAGCGCGAAGGCCTCTGACAGCTTGAGCATAGATGATGAGCATTGCCTTTCAACGTTAGCCTCATGAACCCTGGAATAAATATGCCGCTATGGGTGTGGTTCTCGTAGAAGTCTGCTTGACCGCTGCGACGAGCTGCCGATCATGGCTTCCAAGGGGATTCGAGAAGACGTTGAAAAGTGGCTCCCGAGCTGCTTCACGCCAGTTATCTGAGGCCCAGTGTCGAGCATCTCCCAGGATTAGCCAAATGGACGTTTCGACTGTCGTGTCAATGACATGTCTGTCCACCAGCCTCAGTAATATCGCACCGACCGTATTTCTCTCGTCTCTTCACCTTCACTCCCTGCAAACATGCTGACACGCTCGGTTGTATCCGTCCGCTGCCACATATTCGCCGCGCGACTCGTTCTTCTGGCGTGTTTGGGCTACGCCTGTCATGCAGCTACGGCGATGAGATGCGCAGATGCGTGGATGCGCCATGGCAGATGGGTCCGGAGAAATCTCGTTCTAGGATAGTGAATGCCGTGACTTCTCCGCTTTACGAACCAAAGCGGTATTGTTTGGTCCCCTCGTAGTATCGTAGAGCTTGAGCTGTCGTATCTGCGAGCCCATGATGTTCCTTCGTGCTTACGAATGCGAATATACAGACGGAATACGTACATATGTGGTGAAGATTCGACGCAACGGATGGATGTTCTACGTAGACGCATATGTGGAGTACTGTACAGAGCACGAAATACAAAGTATATATGCAGTATCGTAAGGATTTTGTGTCTACCTATGATTGACATCTACAATGTTCGTGCGCAGTGCAAAGTACATACTACTCTCTGAATCTATCTTCCATACTACATGGTAGTATTGATAGTTTGACAGCTGGCATCGTCACGAGGATATCAATGGCATGCTTATGTTTTTCATATGGGTAGCTTAACTGACGTATCACACAGATACCAGTCTAGGATTGAGCCTAGATCTGATCGTCTTGACTTACATGGGGGAATAGAGCCTGTTCGTGGATTCTGCAGTAGTACTATATGCGAGTTGATGTTTCATTCTCTCGTGATATTTTATGCTGGCCCAATTACATTGGCTCCACGTCGCGAACATATCCTACGGCCCGATGAATGATACTAAAGATGACTTCGGCCTTGGGGCATGATGATGGACAAGATGAGGGATTTGGAGGATGGTGAATTGACAGTTACACGGTGTTATGGTGAGGAATGTAATCCATAGACAATGAGAAAAGAGAAATAAATGATTAAAAATGTTAATAGATTAGGAAAAATCTAATGAATATAATAATTGACTTTACCACCACACAACCAATTCTCGAAGTCACTGACAAATATTCGTTACAAAAACAACAATAAATAAACACCTCTAATGACATACAACAAATTCACATTTTGTAGAATTTACAATCCAAAACTGCCACCAAAATCACTATCAAGCATGTATATGATTCCTTAAGAAGCGGTACGACTTTGACCAGTTCCACATATCCGGTCATGTAAGGAACCTACTCACACGACATGAAGAGCTTGGAATTTCTTATTCCCACACAGCTGGCAGACCTCGTGATCCCGGCGCTGATTACAAGCCAAGTAGCTCATGTGCGAAGCTTACTCCGGCGAGGAGGCAAGGTACATATGAAGATGACATTTCTTAATATTGAGAAATGGCTGGTCAATACATTATCGAATTACAATCCCTTGCTTCTTCAGATTCTGAAGGATTTTGGTAAAGAAGAGCTGGAAGTTTGGGACAGGAGCCGTGTTCTTTCCACCAATGTGTCTCCAGGGAATTGGATCAGTCGTACAACGATAAGTCCTACTGATAATCGTCCGCAGGGCTGAAATCTACTTCGTGGACACCATGCTGCGATCGAGAAGCAAGATACTTCTCGGTACTCCTGATACGCCGTGAGCTATTCTATGTCAGTGTATTTTGTACAAAGACTTCACTCCACCCCTATCTAGTTGCATAATATCCGTACACACATCACATACATCGTAGCCGTGTAGGAATCCAAGAATTCGTCATTATATCAGCTATACACCGCTTCAGGCATTCCGCGAGCCAGTTCTCAGCCATACAGACGACCACCTCTTGCAGAAGATCCCATGCCCCCCCAAAGCATCCAACAACATCTCAGATCCATCAATCAGCGTGACAGGAAATGCACGATTTCAAGCACATGAATCGTTCGAGCTCTAGCAAACCGAGCGAGTGTGGATGTAAGCAGGATACATTGCCTTTCTTAGCCAGCGGCTCAAATCCAAGCTTGGTCAAGTCAAAGCACGTCGCACGTCAAACACCAAGCTACTCACACTCTAGAGTAGCAGATTTCCTTTCTGCACTTTTGTCGATTCGGACAGAGAGCGTGAGATCCGCACATCGCACCCTCTGCACGCGCAAGGAATTGACGATCTCTGCAGGCGTAGGAATATGACCTGTCATATCGAAGCGGTGGCCAAGCTACGGGTAGCTTTCAGATTAATTGTATTGTAGATAGTGGTTAATGGCTGACAAGGACCAACTCTTTACGAGTACAAGACTTCATACTCTGTATATACAGAATATGTGGCATTGTACGAAATATGTATGAACATACGGTATGTATGGAGTAGAAGTGGAATATATCGTCTTGAAGTGGCACTACTTTTCGCGTGACTAAAGCTACCTAGATGTTTATGAGTTTGCGTCGCATGTCGTTGAGTTTAAATTGATGATTGGCAGCCGGCAATGTCAATCAAAACAAACGTAACATGTCTTGGTCTTGAAGATAGACATGTAGATCTCGGGTTTCTTGCGCATTCAAGCTCTCTGAGGACGTGGAGACGAACGCGAATTCATTAGGGTCCTTGACTAAAGGCGGGAACGGAGGTCTCGCGTGGAAGGGAAAGGCGATCCCGCGAAGAAAGGCATCAATAGCATCTTGATGTTTACCATGTGGAAATCGTGGGCCGACTGAGGGACCATGCGAATTCCATACGGGGATGACACGATATCGCAAGATCTACCTGAATAGGCCATTGGGGCTCTGGAGTAGATTGAAATTTGTTCAGGTAAAAAATTTGTGAGTAATCATTTGTCAAGTGATATTGGCAGGGATCTGTTCCAAGTCCCCGTGGTAGTAGTATATAATCCCTCCATCCCCATAGCACAGACGCGCCAAACACAATCTGTCATATGTACATATAGTACTCCGTACAAGTACATATGACAGTACGTACGATATGCTCCGAACGTATGATTGTAGCGTTACGAAGCAAATCCGGCGCCCACATACGCCATGCCATGCAGCAGAACAGGAAGAGGTACTTCCAATCTATCTGATCGCATCCGATCTCGTCATATCAGTGATCTGTCAGAATTAAAGTGGGAGGAATTTATGTATGTTCTTGAATCCCCGAGAAAATAGTGCTGTAGCTGAAGCATGTTCCCGGAGCAACCCACCGATCCAGCAATCTTGAACCGGCTGGTTTTGTAGGGCATTGATAGCATCGATCTTCGGAGGGACCCGACATGGTGGCTTATGTAGAAGCCTGGTTTGATCCATCGAGAACCTCGGATTGTGGATAGAAGCGGCTTTCAATCTGGACTCAATGCAATATGGCTGGGGACGTCTTCAAAGCATGGTGCTAGCCTATCAACGTTCCGAACCCGATTGTAAGGAGACAGGTTTCATGAATCCTTCACTCCTGTCTTCTTCAGTCTCGTCTCCGTCTGATATCAATCTTTGGAACGTTCTTCTCCCTCCAGAAGTGCTAGGAAGCCGCTCTTCCCAACCGCGTTTTTGACACACTCTTCCATAAGTATTCCCACGGCAATCAAAGCCGTTCCATCCATACTTTTCCAATTGCCCTCTCCCCTCTTCCTAATACCATGGCAATCAGAAGTATAATAATCCGTCGCATAACTATGTATGGCCTTCAACAGGTCTGAATTGGGTAATGATCCCAGCTTCAGATCTTCATTTGCAAAGTAGAAATCCTTTTCCGCATATCGAACCGGAGCATTTTTCCGACGGAACAGCACTGCTTCGGGTGACAAGGCTTTTCTTGAAGAAGTAGCTGTATCTCGACTGTTTGGGACATAAGGGGTCTTGCGTATGAAACCAGATACGGAGATGCGACCTACGTTGTGATTCGCATCAGCTCTCAGATCAAATGTGATGAAATTTTGTGGAGTGTACCTGCGACTGCGTCGTAAACTGACACATATCTCCGTCGTGAAGTGTTTGGCTGCGAGATAGGTGACTGTTTCCTAGAATGAGATATTCCCCGAGATCGACTACTGTTGATGCGCTGTGGTTGTCCGTGATGCACTGGGATGGAAGGTGCCATGTTGATCTGATGGATTCAACTGTTGAGTATGTAGTCGCGGCGTGGTTGTGTTGTCAACGAATGAATATATTGAAAGCGCAAGGGAAGCTCTTCGAAAGTCCAAGCGGCGACTATTCGAAATTGGTGAACATGTTGTTGCTAAGATCTTTGAGTGTTGGCGGGGAGAACATTCATGGCAGAAGAAATCATGTGCGCTCGTACTTGCTTAAACAAAGTGTATGGCTTAAGGCGCAATAATTCCGCGCCAGTGACGTACCAGATATCCCACCACAGCGCAATGCTGACCCAAGGTGACTCCAGTCGCATTGCCAAAAACAAGCACAAGAACAACAGATAACTACAACAAGATAGATGCCGAAGGGAATCTGGATGCATGAATCAACAGTTATTTGATCGTGAGATCGGCTCTCTCGGCCCTCACGCTTTCCAGAGAATCCAGGCCTCTAAACTTGTCTATGCAACTCACTCTGCTCCGACTTTGCGATTCGATGGCGGGGAGGTTGAAATCGCCCGAGATGAGTCGACCTCAGAACGCTCAGGCATTTGGGCGCATCAGTCAGGCGTCAACGCCTTGGTCATAGATCGCTTTGATGGGAGATTGTAGGTTATTCAGTAGCTGGGTATAACCAAGGCTAATGGTATAAGCATGATATCCGGCGGGGCAGATTCCTCGATTAAGCTATGGGATCTCGAGCAGGGCTTTACTCTCAAGAACAAGACTCGGGTCTACAAACCAATTGGTGAAATTGCCAAGTAGGGACTTATCATGATCTCTTGTATCCGACTGACAATACCAGACAGGCAACGCATAAGTTCGGTATCACAAAACTGAGCTTCTATTCCTTTGATCATGAAGCATTTTTGTCCTCCTCGTATGACCATACTCTCAAAATATACGCTACTGAGACGCAAGCTCTTGCCTCTTCATTCAATCTAGATTCCGTAGTCTATTCCCATGACATGTCGACCATCGCACAACACCTTCTCGTCGCCTGCGCAACCCAACATCCCGCTGTCCGCCTTGTTGACCTTCGATCTGGCTCAAGTGCGCATTCCTTAGCAGGGCATCACGGTGCATTGTTATCTGTATCATGGAGTCCTACAAAAGAGCACATTCTGGCTAGTGGAGGCATCGATGGCACGGTACGTTTATGGGATATTCGAAAAGCCGCGGCGAACCTGGGGTCACTCGATATGGAGAACTCAACCGGCATTGTTGACCGGAGTAAGGATGGGAAGGCGCATTCGGGAGCTGTGAATGGGTTGACATGGTCAGATGATGGAGCGTATATAGTCTCCGCTGCACACGATCAACGCGTACGAGTCTGGAATGCTACGAATGGAGCCAATACACTTGCCAGCTTTGGGCCTACCTTGAAGAATTCCCAGCTCTCTACTTTATCTCTCCTTATCCCACCATCTGATATGACCCCACCTGCAAGACATGTTCTCTACTACCCTAATGATGCAGAAATACTGCAATTTGATATGCATGAAGGACGACTCTTGAAACGGCTCAAAGGGACTGGACCAGTGACTGCGGCAGTGCGATCTCGCACCGGAGAGAGGAATATTCGAAATAGGATTACGGCGTTGGCGTGGAGTACTGGTGACTGTGGAGTGTATTCGGCACATACAGATGGTCAGATCAGAGGCTGGCTACCAAAGACAAATGACGATGAGATTGGCGATGAGGAAGAGGCGGAGCGTGTGAGCGAGGATGCGGAAAACGGTGAGGCCATGATGAGAAAGAGGAAGGTTTTGGATGACATTTTCAAGGACTTGACAAAGTCGAAGATTACATTTACTTAGACATAACATACTCGCTGACCTCTGTTCTTCAGATTACTCGTCGAACCTGCACAGCACAGTGTTGATAATGACTGATGATTGTCTATGGTGTCTCAATGCATAAATGTGGTATCTTGGTAATGGTAGACAGTACACTGAATGAAGCTCTCAAACTAAACTCAAATTCTACTTCTGTCCTTCGGCATCTTCCTATCCTCAAGTGCCTCCAAATCTTTCTTCTTGTGAAAATGCGGTGCAGCTTCATGCAGCCACTCTGGCTTGATAGGCATACAACTACGCATGTACTCCTTCGTAGTCTGGACAAGCTCATAGTACAGCATCATCTTAATTGGCGGGTTGGCATCCATAAGCACAGAAGAAGGATGCACATACACTGTCGTATTGTTCTTAACCGTGCGATAACTATCGCCCCCACGCTGCAGCCTTGCAGCATTAGGAAAGAAGCCAGCGGTAATAGCCTTCTGTATGGGCACGAGGTCCGCAGCGCCAACTGTACTCAGTGTAACCTCCACGCGCTCGCACAGCTTAGCCAGCTGATCACGCACGTCACGTGCGCGTGTCAGACTGCGCTGTTGCAGGAAGTTCTCCTTAGCCCACACGTAGCTGAAATCACTATCAACCCATTGGTTCCAAATATTGAGTAGGGTAAGGTGATCTCCACCATCTTTGACAGTAAAGCGGGCACGTGCGCTATCAGCGTGGATTTTTTTGTCCTTGGGTCGGAAGAAAAGCGCCGAAGCCTCAGAAAGCATCGAGACAATGGAGAGTACCTCCTCAACGCAGCCCAACTTGTCGGCCGCTAGAATCGCCTTTGCGAGCATGGGGTCAGTCGGGAATTCAGCCATTTGTCGACCGAGCTTCGTGAGCTCGCCTTGGTGGTTGAGAGCTTGCAGGGCAAAGAGCTGGTTCAGGGCGCCGATGAGTGTTTCAGTCGGTGGTGGGTCCATGAATTCGAATTCTAGGAGGTCGTTGATGCCTAAAGACTTCAGAAGGAGCACAACGCTGTTGAGATTCGTACGCTGGATTTCCGGCGTTGTGTTTTCCTCCATCTCGTTGAAAAAAGCCCATTTCGTATACAGTCTGAAGCACTTTCCTGGTCCAACACGTCCGGCACGACCACTTCTCTGGTTAGCAGATGCGCGAGATGCCGGCACTGCCACCAGCTTGGACATGCCCGTAGTAGGGTTGTACACGTTCTCCTTTACGAAGCCTGGATCAATCACATAGACGATACCGTCAATGGTCAAACTCGTCTCTGCAATGTTTGTTGCAAGAACAACTTTCCTAGATCCTTCAGGTGTTGGCTCGAAGATCTTGCTCTGCAGTTCTGATGGCAAATTTGCATAAATGGGGCATATAACCAACTCAGGAACACGACTGCCCAGTTTTCGCGCAATTTCGGAAATGTTCTGTTCTGCGGCTTCAATCTCATCCTGGCCGGTCAGGAAGACCAGAATATCACCCTTTCCTTGAGTCGTGTGGATTTGGAAGACTGTTGTAATAGCTGCCGCGAGGTAGTTCGCTTCAGGTTGAGGAGTGTAATGAATGTCGACGGGATATCTGCGACCTGGAATATTGAAGATAGGAGCATCATCGAAATACTCGGCAAACTTCTGTGCATTCATTGTAGCCGAGGAGATCAAAAGCTTCATCTCAGGACGTTCTCTTGCGAGATCCTTGACCAGTGCCAGTAGAATATCGGTATGAACAGTACGTTCGTGAGCTTCATCAATCATGAGTGCAGAATAGCCTCCAAGATCAGGCTCGGTCATAAATTCTCGCAAGAGCATACCGTCTGTCATGTACTTCAGAATGGTTTTGTCGCTAGTAGAGTCTTCGAATCGAATGGAGTATCCAACTTCGTTACCCACCTTGACGCCCATCTCATCTGCCACACGAGCAGCAACACTCATCGCTGCTACACGGCGAGGTTGCGTACATCCAACTTTAAGGCCATCCTTTGTGTATCCAGCCTCGTGTAAATATTGAGGAAGCTGAGTAGTCTTTCCACTACCAGTCTCTCCAACGATAACCAAGACCTGGTATTCTGCAAGTGCTGCCAAGAATTGCTCACGATATTGGTAGATCGGCAAACTCTTCCTCGTCTCTTCCATTGAAAGGGCCTTCTTCTCCGCCGCCTTCAGCTGCTCGGCCATGAATCTCTCCTCTTGACTCATTCCTTTACCTTCATCGGGTAATTTGGAGTCCATAACCCATTTAATTCCTTGCGCTTCATCTAGCACATAATCGTATTCGCCAGTATCCACTCGTTCTGTACTCTTGATCTGCGACTTTGCCTTTTCTGTCTGTTCTCTCTCCCACTCATCATGCTCCGTAACATGTCTTTCGTTTCCATATTCATCCCGATCGACATATCTTTTATACATAGCCTCCTCCTTCCTCTTCCGATCGATCTTGCCCTTTTCCGTAATATAATCTTCTGGCATGGCATATCCATCAAGATGGTCATCAATTCGTAATCGTTCTTCCGCAATTCGTAAGACCTCTCTGTTCTTCGCAAACTCCGCCTTCTCTTTCTCAGACAAGCTCACGCCACTACGCAGTTCTTCCGTCTCTTCCATGACCTGCTTGCGCAACAGTGCCAAACGTTCAGCTTCACGCTTCTTGAGGTATTCCTGTCTCGATCTCTCACGAAGATCGGGCAAAGCAGCACTTCTTGCGGCTGCGTCATCACCCAAGGCCCTTCGTCTCGCCAGGTCTTTTCCATCTTTCGTCGACGATCGATCCTCCACAATCTTCTTCGTTTTGTCATCGTCTTTGGATCGTAATCTTTTCGCAAACGCCTCACGCTCCTCGATATCGCGCTTTCTCTCAAGCTCCTCTCTTGCTCCGTCCGACAGATCTGCTTCATTCACTTGTTCAGCTTCATGATCGGTCTTTATTCGTTTCGATGCCGATTCCTGAAATTCTGGCTCCTCTTCAGAAACATACTCCTCGTCGCCCCAACGGTCCTCAAAATCTGCGTCATCGGCAGCCCGCCGTCTGATAGCCTTCGATCTGTGCTCTGTTTCCCTCCGTGGTGATCGCTCGCGTTTGGGTGATCTATCTCTCTTCGGCGATCGTTCCCGACTTCTATCTCGATGCCTCTCACGTCGTTTGGAGCTGTCACCATGACGGCGCTTTTCCTTCTTCTTCTCGACTACTTTGGCTGGACCGAGATCATCGTCGTCCATCGCCACCAGGGCGTATCTCTTTCCACTCATGGTTGCAACTGTGACAATACTTCAAGGTGTTTTTAAAATCGCGCCTAGTAAGTCCCCCGATGTTGTTATTAAGTCTAGAGAAGGCGCCTGCTGTAGGTATAAGTATCGACGTATTTTTGCGATCGAGAGATATATGAAAAGTGAAAGCGTCGAGGTCTCAGAAGTGGAATTGTCGTCGCACAAGTGGTGTAGTTCCACAAAGTTTATGTTGCGCTGCAGACCGACCCCGGAAGATCATGTTTGCACTGTTTGCCTCGCCCTCAACTTCGCCGATACAGACACGCTGGTATCTTTACAGAAGCCTGGAAGGTAAGCAATCACTTCCTTTCCCATCGCACTCGTCGCCAATTGTCACTTCAATTTCTCTGTATTTCCCGCAATTGTTTCATGATATAGTTGCAACAGTAGGGAATTAGGATTTCACTATCCTCCCGCCGGCGCAAAGATGTGGCTGTTTCGTGCATTTTTGGCATTGTTGTTTATCATTCAGCTTGTCGCATGCGCAGAGGATTATTACAAGGTATGATAAATGTAGCTCTGACGCATTTGACGCCTTTTCTGATTAATCTACAGATTCTGGGTGTAGACAAGTCGGCTTCGGATAAGGACATTAAAAAACAATACCGAACACTATCCAAGAAATATCATCCAGATAAGAATCCGTAAGGACACCATGATACTCCAGACAACACTCATTAATTTTCCTCAGTGGCAACGATGAAGCCAAGCAAAAGTTCGTTGAAGTCGCAGAAGCATATGAAGCTCTTTCAGATGCGAACACTCGAAAGATCTATGATCAATATGGACATGAAGGCTTAAAGCAACAAGGACAGCGCGGCGGCCAAGGCCACGACCCGTTCGATCTATTCTCTCGATTCTTCGGCGGTGGCGGGCACTTCGGGCATCATCAAGGCGTTCGACGAGGACCAGACATGGATGTCCGAGTTCAGATTCCATTGCGGAGCTTCTACACTGGACAGACGACGGAATTCCAACTTGAGAAGCAAGCGATCTGTGAGGAATGCGAGGGTAGTGGCAGTGCGGATGGGAAGGTCGAGACATGCTCCAGCTGTAATGGACATGGTGTCAAGGTGCAAAAACATATGCTTGCGCCGGGTATTTTCCAGAACGTTCAGATGCAGTGCGACCAGTGTGGTGGCCAGGGAAAGACTATCAAGCATAAGTGCAAGGTTTGTGGAGGCCATAGGGTTGTCAAGAAGCTGTCGACTTTCACTTTGGATGTCCAAAGGGGTGTGCCGAAAGGCCACAGAATCAGCTATGAAAATGATGCTGAAGAGAGTCCCGATTGGGTTGCTGGAGACTTGCACGTCACTTTGGTCGAGAAGGCGCCTAACTTGGATGAAGATAATGAGTTGAAGGTTGATGGCACCTTTTTCAGGAGAAAGGATGAAAATCTCTACTGGACGGAGATGCTCTCGCTTCGAGAGGCATGGATGGGAGAATGGTCTAGAAATATCACGCATTTGGATGGACACGTAGTACAGTTATCTAGAAAACGTGGCGAGACTATTCAGCCCAAGCAGGTTGAGAGGGTTATTGGAGAAGGAATGCCGATCTGGCACGAGGATGGCGATAGCCCAGAACACGAGCATAAGTTTGGTGATTTGATCGTTACTTATGAGGTTGTATTGCCAGATCAGATGGAGAAGGGCATGGAGAAGGACTTCTGGGCCCTTTGGGAAAAGTGGAGGAAAAAGAATGGTGTTGATCTGCATCATGATAGTGGAAGACCTACACCTGTACCTAAGGACGAGCTCTGAAGATCAGATGGCAGTTAGAAATAGACTTGTACAACATATCAAAAAACGATGATTCAGCAACTCGTGTTTCATTGCCGTAGAACAGATGGGCTTCAAACGAGGAACTCATATCATTCCAGTCAAGAGCAAATAGCACTTCCAATATAGAAATGGAAGAAATAAAAATCAATACTACTTGCTAATCAAAGGAGAGCCTTCACAATACACCAGTCCATGTACACCAATGAAATCCCGTAATCCACCCGTATCCCACGCCAAACACCAAACCAAATACCTATGACAACGACGAAATCTCGCGGTCATCACGTGAACGTGATGTTCCAGACCATGCAGCGCAGTCGAGTTTCACTAATGAAATAAGAAAACAAAGAAATCATCCCCAGAGATCATCTGCTACTTCGCAACCTCAACTTCAGACTACTCCTTGAAGATCTAACGCTTCAACACAGCCTCATAAAATGTGATCAAAATTCCAATTCCACAACCCGTCAAAACACCATTTGGGCCACCGTAAATTGCGCTGTTGATCCTCGCTACATGCTCCAGATCGACCCAGCCGCCAAAGGTAGCGTCCTGCGCATACACAACGTACGTCAACAGCGCCTTAACGATGTTGAAGGTTAATGGATCAAATTTATACTCGAAGCGACTGGGCGACTTTCCAGTCCTTGGCTTGCTGGTCAAGTTGAAGAAGTAAGATGTAAGAAGCGGGACAAACAGGCTTGTTGTAGCCCAGAGCAATGCCGGGCCCCAAAAGCTGCTTGTGAGAAGGAGGAACAAATCCGGGATCTTGACATCGTAAGAATTGGTGTGCAAAAGACTAATGGCTGGGACCGTGAAAGCAAAGCGGTCGGAAAGGACCTCGCGGCGGAGACAGTAGGCCTCAAAAGTTATGATGAGAGCCTCCACAGACACGACAGAAGACAGAGTCTCGCGAGTATCCTGTGCGATCTCTAAGGCCCCCGACTCCTCGAACGATTGCGAGATTCGGCGGCGCACGACGGCTGTGCGGCGATCAATCGCATCCGCGACAACGCTTGGTGATGGAGGCAGAGGAACGCTGCTTGCGAAGGACAGGGTCGACGCGCGACCCGGAGTTCTTGCGATGGCATTTCTGGCGCGAGTGGAGATTCCTTCAGGTTCGGATTCATCGCTACAACTATTAGGAAATATCCCACGCTGATTAGAGGACAGACGCGTTATGACTTACGTGGTTGCGGTCAGAGCCTCGGAAGCATCTTCAACGACTTTGTTTACTCTCTTCTTCACAGACTTTACGCTGTTCTCTGCTACGCTTACTATGCTTGGTGCCTCTTTCTTCACTGGCGACGACTCCCCGCGTCGCTTGTAGAAGGGAGTCAGACGCGTGTCGCTGATGAATTTCGAAGAGTTGCTGCGCAAGTAATCATCGAGCGCGACTTCGAGCTCGGTTTTTTTAAGCCCATCATACCTGTTTTCCCCGAGGAATAATCAGCATTTAAATTCGCATAGAATTGATGAGGTTACATGGCGCGGAAATGGATGGGAAACCGACTCTTTGAAGCCAACTGAGTCGGCCAAATCCACCAATTCACTCTTCCTCTGCTTCTGTAACCAGCTCGAAGCACCCGACATGTCTGCGTAATTCCTAGTCGCGTGGATTGTGCGATCGTGATGATGGGTTACAAGTGGTAGCAAATGTAAGTTATGATGGCGGTGAAGCTGTTGATGTGAGAAGCTGAGGTCGGCTTTGGTGGGGAGAGCTTGAGCTTGGGCATGAGCATGATGCTTCCCGAAGCGGGTACTGCGCGTGCCGAAGTAAACAAGCCTCAGGTAAACAGAAGCCCACTAACGAATGGCTTTGGAGATTTTTCACATTTACCCACCTAGTACTGAAGATTTGGATGGTGGACCAATGACTGTTCAGGGTTTTGTTTACTTGTGGGCTTCTGTGATTTTCTTGCAAATTTTGTGTTGATACTATTTGTCTTACGATACGGTTGATCTGGATTTCAATCATGGAAAATTTGACCTGATTTTTCGCTTTGGGTTGGTTGTGTATCATGATTGTACTGATGGAGCAGATTATCCTTTCTTATGTACACCTAATCCCACGATAAACAAATATGTTTGAGTGAATCCATTATGAATTTGTTAGACATAATCATGGACCTAATGTTCTCATTGATATATCGGTCATTGCTGGCAACATGTTCACTAACATAGAAGTAAAAATTATACTTCGAGGCTCCCTGTTTGATCTGGACGACGAGAGATTATTGACAAGGAGCGATTCTACTGATTACACACTGTACACCTGCAAGAGACTGCCAGCCGATATACAATAGGTGTCGACCCGTAGAAGTGAGTGAATATAAGACTGATATTGATGGGTTTTCTCATCTGTGAGCTAGCTTTACAAAGACAGACAAATAAAAGGAAATGGTATTACCAAGTTTCATCTAGCAAATCTTTTGTACTCGTGCGTACTATGAGTACAAGAACATCAAATCTAAATATAACCCCAAATTCGATACTCAAACATTTCATGTTTGCCAACTCCTGTCCGGTCCCAAATACAACCAACTAGTTCCTATGCAAAACCCAAATATAAATGCGGTGTTCTCCTTGAAAAACACATCTACTCATACAATCCCAAAAATCGCTCTTCGCCCTTCTTTACCACCCTTACTGGAATATAACCTGTCTGCAGCTTCAGTGTAATGACCGACACAGCGCCTCTTATCTTTCTCCTGGCTTCGTTCATCGCCTTTCCGTAGATCTCTCTCTTCTCCTCTGCCGACATCTTTTCCACCTGCTCATCACTGGCCCACTGATCAACCGCCAACTCAACGGAATAGTTCTGGAATACCACAGCAAGAGCAGTCATGACTTCCACTTGCGCAAACCTCCTGCCAATACAACTTCTTGCCCCCTCTGAAAAGGGAATATAAGATCCCTTGGAAGGACGGAAAAGCTGCGCAGAAGTGTCGGGTCCTCTTGGTCCTCCTAAATTCGAATCATCTTCTTCAGAGCTATTCCCAGAATTGGTAGTACTCGTTGTATTTGAGCTCTTTTGATTAAGGAACCAGCGTTCTGGAACAAAGTCATCGAGATCGTCAAGAGCACCAGTGATCTTCGAAGGTCCTAAGGAAGGCCAGTACTTTGGATTGCGATGGGCTCCCACCACGTTGAGACTGATATAAGAGCCCTTAGGGATCGTGCACTTTTTGCCATCGATAATGAGGGTCTGATCAACATCGTTGGTACATCTCTTAGGAATATTAGTGACTGGTGGTATGAGTCGTAGCTCTTCATTCAAGACAGCTCCGAGTATACCGCCCATCACTGAGTTAATAGTTGCTTCATAATCCCATTTGTCAGGAGGCGTCGAACCAAATATGTTTTGTACTTCAGCCTGGACTTTCCGTTGACTGCCCGGAGCCATGGCCAGTTCCATAAGAGCAAAATGGACCGAGTTACCGGTGGTTTCGTGACCAGCGATGATGAAGACGAAAGCGTCACCAAAGATCTCTGCGTCAGATAGGATGTATTTCCCTGCTTCGCCTTTCTTGGTATCATTGGAGTCAATGAACGAATCTCCATAAGAGCTTCTCACCAGAGTACCCATCATATCCATGCCTTGATCCTTCTCTCCTTTTCGAGCTTCTATTACCTTTTGATTGAAGAGTTCCTTCATGTATATTCCCCATTCATGATGGGCTTCGTGTGCTTCTTTCGTTGCCTCCCAGGGAAGTCTCTCTGTTAAATGTCAGTTACCGATATGATAAACGATACTCGTCACTTACTCAGAATTGATTTGGGTACCAACAGCACCAGCATTAGCCTCTCAAGAAGGGTAGACAAAGCATCTGAGAAATTCATGGTGTGTCCGTTTCTTGGTGTAGGGCTACCAATGCCACAATCTGCAGAATCTGATTGTTTCTCACCTGGCCACAACAATCTCACTCCAAAGCCGACTTTACTGATAATATGCAAAGTCAATCGCATAGCATCAGTAGAGACTTCGTTCAACGTAAGGTTTCCATTTCCATCTGGCCCGGTCCACTTATTCAACATCTGTTTTGTCTGTTGAATTGTTTCCTCGAAAACCATAAAGTTATTTTTCTCGTTGAAACTAGGTGATATGACCTTTCGATGCGCTTTCCACACGTGCCCCTCAGTTGTAACCACATTCCTGCCGAATATATCCAATAGTTTGTAGTTCTGAAGTGGTTTTGGAAAATCGTCACGACGAGCGCATACTTGGGAGATAGCGTCAGGGGAAGCCATCCAGCAGTAAGTTCCGGTGGGAGATACGGTAAGGAATGTATCGCCGGCCTTCTTCAATGGTTCGTAGAGTAAGCTCCATGACCAGTCGGGCTGCACGAAGCTACGTCAATTAGCTATGATAATCAATGCACACGAAAGCACTTACTCAATCCAGCTTTCTGTCCATGTAGATGGGAGTTTTTGGAGAAGTGGTATCCACAGTTTGTGTGTTATTAACCACCATCTGTCATATACGTTCACAGCTGTAAATAATCAGCGTTGTCCATGTCAATAGTTCATCATACTAACGTGTGACAATATATGGTAAATTTGACGCTTTCGCAGCGGCGATATTCTTGCTGAGACCATTATATGTCGAATAAATCCAGTATATTGGCAAAGCCAACAGTACAAGTGCGATTATTGTTAGCATGATGCAATTGACTTCGAAATGCTATGGCTTCGAGGAAACGTTCAGGGAGTATGCCGACACGTTCTCCCATTTGTGATTATGAGGAAGCAACAATTGCTACAGTTGCACAAAACAGGAGTATTCCGATTCCTTGGTGAAAGGTAGATGAGAACTTACAGAACATCTGGAAATAAGATGCAGGTATATTAATGTATATTACTCCTTTAGCTTCAATCATGACGGCAGGCGTCTGATCCGAATTACACTGGATCGGACTCAAAGCTAATCCACCCTTTTCAGGATTCCCATTGGCAACATAACAGGCATTGTCTTCATTCTGCATCCAATTAAAAGCATAACAAAGTCAGGACTCTATGGGACTCCCTCTTCGTAGCCGTGCCCTGAAGATCTAACTCCAGGTGTATTGATTCTAGATTTCGGCTTGAGAGTCTTCCGTGTCTGGCGAGACGCCATAGCGAGATCAGCTAGCCAGTGCCGGAGACCAGCTTTGATGTTTTACCTTACCTTGAGCATTCGGTGCTCTGACACTCCACGACTGTACAACCGAGTGTCTCCACGTCTTCAGGACAACTCTTGCGTCGAGAGCATAGAGGTGCCGGAGAAGAGTGAAACTATTCGTTAGGAAACATCACCATTGCTGAACACTGTAAATAACCAGCCGAATGATCACGGTGATCTTCAAAATTCGAGGTCACAAGTCGTTTCTTTCACTCAGATGGGAATTTCCCAGTTGCTTGCTGTAAATCCAGTTGGTGAGGCTTACTGGAAGGATAGCCAATTTTGAATAATAATCCAAGATTCGCAGTTCTTATGTATGATGTATGTAGTAAAATAATCTAATACATACAACTTTAGGAATTATGGAATTCGGAGATGTCGCTCATATCACGTGAGACAGATGCGCTAAGGTTAACCGAGCGCACACAATCAATTTGGTCGAATTTCCTCATCAACCGGCCTCATCATCGACTCTAACGACAAACCCTCTTCACGACACATTCAATACCGTCAAGATGGTACGTACTGATGATTTCCAAACCTGCCGTTGCGATGGATTGGGAGCGCGCGAAGATCGACACGACCTGCGATAAAAAGAAAAACTGTGCGATGATTCTCGAATCGAAGTCGAATTTGATGTCCATACGAGCGAACATGGGCTATAACAATACCGAAGATACGACATGAACGATTGCATTTCGACTACAAAACTATGCGATTCACGGAGTTTGGCGTGGATGAATCCTCCATCGGCAGGGAAACAAATAATCTCGAACATCGAAGCTAACGAACGACTTTTTAACAGGTCAACGTCCCAAAGACCAGACGCACCTACTGCAAGGGTAAGGACTGCAGAAAGCACACCCAGCACAAGGTTACCCAGTACAAGGCCGGAAAGGTATGGATCAGGAATATCACCTCGAAAGAGTACAAAAGCTCATGTGTTTTAGGCTTCCCTTTTCGCTCAGGGAAAGCGTCGTTATGATCGCAAGCAGTCCGGTTATGGTGGTCAGACCAAGCCAGTTTTCCACAAGAAGGCTAAGACCACCAAGAAGGTTGTGTTGAGATTGGAGTGCACAGCTTGCAAGACCAAGGCACAGTTGGCATTGAAGAGATGCAAGCACTTCGAGTTGGGGTATGTTTTCTCGGTCTTTTTCAGCATCACAAATACTAACAATCATTTCTAGTGGTGACAAGAAGACCAAGGGTGCTGCTCTTGTGTTCTAGATGCAGAATATCTCTTCCTTTTTTCGAATCGGGGTTATGGTCGCATCCGGTGGATATTGCATGGTCACAATGAGTTACGATGTGGAGTCCTCTCACACTTGGAGCGTTGTACTCCTGCGGTTCGACCGTCGATGACTAGGTGAAACATAGCAAAGTTCGCTGAAACAAATCTTTGGGTCCAAATATGGTTTTGGTGAAATGTGAAGCTTCTTAGAATTGGATCCTCAAATACGACTACAGTTGAATATATCGACTTGGATGTGCCCTGCAGGATGTGAAGATGATATTGTCAAGATTCATGCATATATGGCTTCTTCCACTCAGGTACATCAAGTGCATGGTTTTGACTCTCAAGTTCCAGATGTTCGATTTTGGAATATAAAGTCTAAGTACAATTTCGCAGTCCTTCTCTAAAAACCCTCTCCCAGTACAATGGTATTGCCACCACCATACCATAAAGTACCCTCTCTATAATCAAGTCCTTTTTCTTGTCCCACAATCCACTCGCCACCTTCTTTAATCTTTCCGTCCTTTGGCCAATACTCGTTTTCCAACCAAGCATTCATCTCTTCTATGATATCAATCCATTCCTTCAACTTCCCCACATGATCGTCCTGTGTCAGGAACCTACCAACAGTGATATGGCTGCTAGGAACTACGTAGCGGGACTCAATCTCGACACCGGTCTCCTCACTCAGTGCATATAGATCTCTACGAAGATGATGATAGCTGAACGAATCCTCTGACGCATCACGGCCGTCTGGTAGAGCCTCCCCAGCAGCTGGCAGGAATGACAATGCAATGGCTGCTCCATCATACGAGATCATCGGCTTGATCAGTCGTGCTCGGTGCGTTGCCGTGTAATTTGCGATCTCGTGCATCCTGCTTGACATTTGCTGTACGATGGCGTGAACCTCCTCTGTCGTAATGGAGTGTGTTATTTCCAGTGCTGTGAGATGCAATCTTTCCTGGGGCATTATCCAAAGGTCTGGGTATATTAGCTGCCTGCATTGGTCTTGCTTGTAAAGGGCCCAATGATATCACGTACTGGGAGCAAAAGCTAACAGCTTCTCTTGGACGCTGGCTACCAGTGACTTGATGTGGATTGGCGGTCGCGCCCATAACACCAAGCAGTGTCGTGGATCTACGTATCCCGGCTGAATGTCAGGTTTCTCTAACTTCAACAGTACTTGATCGATGATCAGCCCTTCAAATTCTGGCGAGAGTAGCTTGGCTTTTTGCTGAGCGTTGCGAGTGGTGCGGTGCGTTGAGTAAAGGGCTTGGATTTTATGCTGCAGATGTCAGTGATACTCGTGTAGAATAAGATGGATCGAGAAGGATATTGCAATAAAAGTTGGCACTATCATATTGTAATGATTATTTTGTGATTTGAGAAGCGATATAGAAATGATAAGGACAGCTCATACCGGATCATTGTCACACGCATTGATTAGTGCATCATAAGAATTCGAATGTGTGCTTAAATCGACCCCCGAAAGATCTTCGAACTTGTTTCTCGCATCTGCAGATTCTGCGAGTGTTGGAGGCATTTTGACTTTGCTTGATAATGTTTGATGTCCAGAAAGTAAACCCAGGAGGCTCCCAAGCTTAGGCATATGTACCTCGAGTCATATGCAGGTTACCTGACCATACATGTGGCTTGGCTTTTACCGAATCTCAAAATAACTCATAACTCAACGCCACATATTGTAATTTAAGTTGAATTATATGATTAGAAACCATGGGTGACATATTAGAGATGGACATTTATTTTGATAGAATGTACAACAGAATCTTGATCATGAATGGACCGAGAATCAGCGATTGTTCATCAATGCGTACTCTAAATTGAGTTACAAATACAACTACACGAGTCGCCAATCTTCTATAGACCGCACGAATTCAGTCCCAATTCCCGGCATTATTCTGCTTGTATGTCTCGACAGAGCCAAATGTGAAAGCAGTTCGAGTATTTTCGTGACAGACCGTTAGCCAGGATATCTACTCCATACCTGAGTCTGAGAGGAAGATCGATTGTAAGTGTGAACCATGTCTCTTTCTGCCTGTACAGGATCATCCTCAGCGTACGGATGTTCTCTTCTGTATCATCACCCGACTTCTCATTCGTATTCTTCTCCCTCTTACAGCAATTTGATTTGATTACCTTCTTCAGCTTGAGTAATGTCTTCGTCTTCGGCAAGCGCATTAAGACTCTTGTCGCTGTCGAAGTCATCTGTCGAAGCACTTCATTGGTTGCGTTGGGTGGGTAAAATCTTCTCTAGGACTATTGCGATCTATGGCACTCCTCTTTCGACTCCAGTTCGGTTTTCTTCTAGAGCTATGTCCGACTTTTTATTGCTGTCGTTGATGATATATGAGGAGCTCTTGGGTTTTTATAGTGCGGGATAAGATTCTTCTTCGAGCTACAGTCCTTGAATCCCTAGAATAATTTTTGATCAAGCAAGTTACCTCGCGGTATTCAGTCCAAATATATTTGGATTGTACAGCAATTAGAGGATGCCCTGCTCACAAACAGCATTTATAATATAGATTACTTCAAATCTATCATTGACGTATATCGAATAGACTAGTAAATAATCAAATTGTATGATACATGCTGTGTTTTATTCCTCGAAATATTTGTATATCAGATGATATATATGTATTTGAATTAAATCAGAATCATGATTCGGACTATGGAAAAATATTTTATCGAAGAAAACTCCAATAAATTTAACAACTAAAAACTAGCACATATTTAACTTCTATTAACAATAAGACTCATTACTAATCGTTACATTATAACAGCTAGATTTATTGTAGTCTTTAGTTTTCATTCAAGTATTTGTTCTCGTCTATCAGATAGGACATTGAAACCTGAGGCCATAACATCTCGCCAGCACCCTTTCACCCCTCTTTCACCCCTCGCTTCGTCAAGAGACAAAAAATGAAACAGCTTCAATATCGTCAACACAAAACCACTTCTAATTCAGACAAAATAAAATCAAAAAATATACTCAGCAGGCTAAACTGAATGGTATTGAACCACACCCGATTTGAACGGATAACCTTCCGCTTTTCCAAAGCTGGAGGCGGACGCGCTGCCGTTGCGCCAGCAGTCCTTGTTGTTGAAGGGAGAGCGTTATTTTGTATTTTCATTGTCTGGATAATAGCCGAGATTGCTGTCAACAGTGCTTCGCTGAACATGTCGTCAAAACCAGTCTTGGTAATCTGGAGCTTTGCATAGATTGCTTGGAACTGTATGGGAATACTTGTTCGAGTCGGAATGATATGCGTGAAGCATGGTGAATTGGTCTCATGTAGCTGTGAAGTCTCTCAAGAGCTAAGGCATCTAATTGATGCCTGACGCTAATGACAGGATAAAAGATTAACCTCCCACCGACAGATGGTCACTGCAGACAGAACGCGTTAAACGCGATCAAGTCGCGACTTTGTGTAGAATCGCGTCTCCATGTAAATTGTGTGGAGAAAATGAAGCATTGTAGAGCCCCAGTACCATCCATTGCCAACACCTAGTGCAATTCCTTGTCAATCATATGTATACCAGCATGTATACCAGCATGTATACCGTCATGTTGATACGAGCTTGAATTTCTTTAAAAGTTTGGTATAGAGAGTTCTTTCCATTACTCCAATCGTGCTTGCTCAGGTTGCGTGTGATGTTCGAGGCTGACCATGATTAGGTTGCGTTTGGTTATTAAAACCATTCATTCCGACGCTCTTGAACCAAGTGAACCTCTGTGTTCTGAATTGTACTTGCCTTGAATCGAAATTTCTATCCTTCCAGCCCGGGTGACTGCAGATAGACATGGCACGAAAGCTTAAGTCTCGAGCGGCGACGGCGGCTGTCTTGTCCTCGGAGTCCTCTGAAGATGAAACTGTTATGACTCGAAAGGGGCAGGTGAAGAGAATACCAACGACAGGCCGGGCATCTCGAAGCCAGAGTAGAACCTCTGTCTACACAAGTGCACCCAGTGCGCCAAGGTCAAGGTCAAGGTCGGGTTCAAGCACTGTATCAGATCGCATGCCTTCACCGCAGGAATCTGTTAGTGATGGAGATGATGAAAAAGATATCTTATCACCAAGTAAATCCAAAACTTCAAAGAAGCGAAGCCATGTCAAATATGAATCCTCCGAGGATGAACTTGCTCTTGAGGATCCTAGATCAGCTATATGGAAAGGCAGGAAGGAATCGTTCGCGGTTGTGGTGCCTTCAAAGAAGAGATCTCAACAGGGCACGTTATCTCAAAATGCCAGAGCTGGACTGAAAGAATCTGCAAAGAAAGATAACCGGCCGATGAATAAGAATGCTGGTAGGTCTTTCTTTTCTTGTGTCGAACCGTTTCAATACCCGCACAAGTATCTCAAGTCGAGATATAGCGAAGTCAACCTACAGACACGAGAGACCACAGGGAGCGGAAGGGTCTATGATTCGACCTGCTTATTCAGCCTGTGCCTCTTGGACCGCAACTGCGTGTACGCTGTGCGCTAAGATTGATGTTGGCTTGAAAACGCTGCTCTTTCTTCCAACCCTGACGCGAATCGCACTACCCAACCTCACAATCACTATCCCTCATTTCTTCTCTTTGTTCGAAACCATCATACAATCATTCCTTCGAGTCTTCTTCGAGTAAGAGTCTCGAATATTTTCTTACAGTTTGACCGTACTTCTTCTCTTTTCGTTGACATTGCATTACCCCTTTCGGAGATTGACCATGTCAGGTACGACAACACGCATAGGTCCAAAACAGACATCAATTAGTTCCTTCTTCTCTACAAAGCCGAAGATGGAACCATCCACAGAGGAACAGAAGCCAGTTGATCGGACTATACTTCATCGTTCACGCAACGACATTGTTGATGACATCGATGGTTCTGAAGTGACTGATGGTGATACTTCAGTACCAGTTGCTACCAAAACAGCACCGGACTCACTGTTTAACGCTTCGGCTTCGACAAAATCTACACGCAAACTCACTAGAAAATCACGGCAATCTACGATGGTTGCAGAGGAGTCCACCGACCCGGCGGTGAGCTCCTCGGGATCCGAGTTTGTTGGTGACAGTAACACATTCGATGACGACGACCTCAATGACGATGCGGCTGACACTACCTCTCACGAAGATGAGGAACCCACTGCTGATGATGACAATGAGGATGACGCTCCAACTCAGAAGCGTTCTAAGCCATCAGCCAAGACTTCGAAGCGAGGGACAGGCAAAAAGACAGTGAAGCTCCTTGAATACACGGATAACTTCGCTTACAGAACGGGTCTTGACGAGTCTCTTCCTCCAATATCTGAAAACGCCGCCATATTTCACGATCAGGTAAAGATAGCCATGGACAAGTTCGATTTCAATGATGCGCTGGACCATTTGAAAGGCCGAAAGTTACGACTCGGTACAATGTGCTCTGGAACTGAAAGTCCAGTTCTTGCTCTACAGCAGTATTCTGAGGGTGAGTGCTAACACTTTTTTGATGTACCCTATTAACACCTACAGGTTTGAAGCAGCATTTCAACCAGACTCTTGATATCGATCATCTCTTCAGTGCGGAGATTGTTCCATTCAAGCAGGCCTATATCGAGAGAAATTTCAACCCTCCTGTAATCTTTAGAGACATCAAAGAGTTGCGATCAAAAGGTCAAGCCACAACAGCTTACGGTGCATCGGCTGAAATCCCTACCGATTTGGATCTTCTCGTAGCAGGATTTTCCTGTGTCGATTTCTCACGACTGAATGGTAACACCAAGCATCTGGAGGAAGGAGGCGAGTCAGGAGATACATTCTACTCGATCTTGGACTATTGTGAATTCGCAAGACCGAAAATTGTAATCCTTGAAAACGTTAATGGGGCTCCATGGGAACAGATAAAAAATTACTTCCCAACACTTGGCTATGCTGCAGAATGGGTGCGAGTAGACACGAAAAACTATTACATCCCTCACACGCGACAACGCGGCTATCTCATAGCTATCGATAGCCGAGCTTTCGAAGGAGCTGAGAAGGCCGTTGCAAAATGGAAGCAGATAGTGATTAAGATGAAGCGCCCGGCATCTTCAGGGGTTGAAGCATTCCTGCTTAAGTCAGATGACCCTCGACTCATCCGTGCAGGTGAAGACATGGCCAAGACTGGCGAGGAGGAAAAACGCCGCGCAGAAGTCGACTGGGCCGCTTGCAAAATTCGTCATGGTAACTACCGTGACGCACTTAAGCTTGGCGGGAAGCATCCATTGCTCAATTGGGAGAATGGTGGCTCTTGCACTCCACAAGATTACATGCACCAAAAATGGTTGAAGGGCCAGGTGGAGCGTGTTTGGGATTATCTTGAGATCGCCAACCTTCGAAATCTCAGCCGTGGCTTTGACCAGGCCTTCAAGAATCGTAATCTGGAGTGTTCACAGAATGTGGACAGAGTTACAGACGATATCGCAGCTGGTCTCACTGGTTGCATCACTCCAACAGGTAGTCCTTTCAGTACAATGAGAGGCGGCCCGATCAGTGGGTTGGAGGCTCTCGCTCTTCAGGGTCTTCCTATTGATAGATTGCAGCTCACAAGAGAAACTCAAGCCAAGCTTCAGGATTTGGCAGGAAATGCAATGTCAGCAACTGTAGTAGGAGCGACTATCCTTGCTGCCCTTTTGGTTGGATATCCGGCCCTTGAGCCAGGTGATGGAGACATTACGATGAATGAATCCTCGTCTATCGTGACCATGTCAGGCAATGAGAACCTTCGACCACACGTCCTCGATCCTGCCGGTTATGAGCCAACATCTGTCGAGTCAATTCTTGAGCGCGCTAGACTCAGCAGTAGAAAGTGTTACTGTGAGGGCCGTCTTCAGATCACCGAGTCTCCTTTGCAACAATGTAAGTTATGCAAGCACACCGTTTGCACTCGCTGCAATGCAGCCAACCAGCACGTTTATGAGCCTCTTCCAGTATCAGATCGCCTTCCACCAGTTGTTTTCGAGGAGGCTATCAAGATGGCTTTGCCAATGCGCATTCAGCTCAGTGGGATCAGCATCGAGGATATTGATTCTATGAAGTCCGAGTTTGATGTTGCGAATGGGGATTGGAAGTTTTTACGTGAGGCTATTAAGAAGGCATTGGTCTCAGAGTTGCGCTACTCATCTGCAGTCCGCTCTCAACAATGGACGGTTCATTTCGAATCAGACTTTGCAAGAATGGAGCTCGCAATCGAGTCGCACCGCATCGAATGGCGCCTCTTCAGCAAACCACCACCTGATGCTCCAGTCAACGCCTCAATTAGGAAGCTCCTGCGTCAGCCGTTGGCCCGTATGCGACCATCCGGATCCGATCTCATTGCTGGCACCTGGGACTTCTGTCTCCCCGTACGTCATACTATTGATGTTCTTGTTGAGGGTGTTAAGGGCTCTGAAGTTCCTTGTTTCGAGTCCAGGATGGGCCTCTCGAACTTTGCCGATAACGAAGTCTTTAGCCAGCTGATGGTATCTGTTGATGATAAAGATACCCATCTTCTCGACACAGATATCTCTGGCGTCTATAAACTTCGACAGAACTGTGGTACTGCTAGTGGCACACTTCATGTTCAAGAAAAGAGCAGGCGCAGTTCTACACCTCTCTTCTTGTTCCTTGATCCAGACTCTATCGGCCACCCAGATGATGATTGTTTCGTGTTCTCTTTTGACAAGCGTCGTCTTGAGTATGGCGAGTTCCGGTCTTCCATTGCTCATATCCAAAAGGAATGGCGACCATCCAGAGTTGCTGAGGTTGATGCGGAAGGAAATAAAAACAAGACGGTCCGAGGTCCACGTCAACATATTATCCAGGCAGACAAAGTTGGACCTGTGAAGGTCAAATGCATTGTCGATGGCACATGGATTGAAACGAAGGCGGCCCTCACGATTCCGGACCATGATGTTACAGGAGCATACAAGTACAATCCTTCTAGATCAATGAATGTCCAGAACTCTGCGTGCGACCTCACCACCATCATGCTAGCATGTCATGCAACTGCGAAGATGGCAAAAGATTCACCCTGGCGCGTACAAGACTGGATGGAGGTCAGCCCCGTGGATGAGCGAAAGTTTTTCACAGCGTTTGCCTGGCTTTCTGAGAGAGCACGTAAGCTTCCAGGATATGGAGAATGGCACGAAGTTGAAAAGTGTAACTCATTTCACTGTGCAACCTGCGCTCCAAAGGCTCCAGCTATCAAGTGGAAGTTGGCACCACCACCTGCAAACACTGCACAGACAGCCAAGGGCAAGGGTAAATCAAAGAAGAACGAGGCACAATTAGCGAACGAGGTCGTCAAGATGCTCCCATTTGAGGACGTCCAAGAAGCTGCGCCTTTCGAGCGTGCCATGAAGAATCGTCCATCGCCATTCGTAATTCAGTTCAAGGTTGATCAAAATGATCATATCGAACTGCGACTCGGTTTTAATCCCACGACATTGATGCATCGTGCCCTTGCCAAGTTGTCGGCCCTTGGTACTTCGTCGGAAACATCACTCTCCTGGCGCTTGGTCACTGACTATGCTCTGCCGGCCCGTCCAAATCTTCCACAGTTAACCCTTTTAAGTAATGAGGATGACGAAAAGGCTCCTCAGCCCCCGGGGTTCCGTGTAGGCATGAAGCTACGACCAGAGCAATCAAGATCTCTTCATTGGATGATCTCTCAGGAATCCGAGAAGTGTGCACCTTTTGTTGAGGAAGAAGTTGAAGAGGCTCTCATAGCGCAGATTGGATGGCGTGCTGAAGGAAAGGCCACAAAGACTGTTGTTGTGCGTGGTGGTGTCTTAGCTGACCAAGTCGGCTATGGGAAGACGATTACCACTCTCGCACTGATTGATTCCAAACGTGAGATGGATCTCAAGGAGTCGACAATGCCATTTACCGGGGCAATCCCCATCAAGGCCACCTTAATTCTTGTTCCCCCTCACCTGCCACAGCAGTGGGAAAGAGAGATCAATAAATTTTTAAAGACAGGCTACAAGGTCCTAATTATCAAGACAGCAATGGCAATGTCAAAGATGACGATCAAAGATTTTCAGAATGCAGATATTATCATAGCTTCCTGGAAACTACCAGATAGTCCGACATATCTGTCCAAGGTTGTGAGCTTCTCCGGGTTGCTCGATCCACCAGAAAAGAGTGGTGCCAGGGCCGAGGCAGTATGGTATGGACAGGCTCTCAAGAACATCGCCGAGCATACAGAGATGTTGAAGCAGGGTGCTTCAGGCCTGTTCGATTACATCGAGGAGAAGCGCGCTGCGAACGAGAAGGCCGCTCAAAACGTAGAGACCTTTGTTCCATCCAAGAGACTGCGTGGTCAACAGTATCAGGACATGAAGGCCAGGCTCGAGGCTGAAAAGAACACCCGCCATGTTGATCACAATGATGTTGCCGCTGGTGCTAAGAGATCCCGAGACGAGTCCAACACGGCTGCAAAAAAGCCGGCACAGAAGAGCGGTGTCGACTTCTTCAAGCTCAAGGCCATTTCGAAAGGATCGGACTGGTCGAAATTCACAAACCCTCTCCTAGAGATGTTCGTGTACAATCGACTGGTTGTCGATGAGTATACGTACGTGACCGGGAAGGAAGGCATGACCGTTCCTAACCTGAGATCCCGCTTCAGATGGATCTTGTCTGGCACACCACCTATGCAAGATTTTGCGGACGTCAAGTCAATCGCCAAATTCATGGGCGTAAACCTTGGAATTGATGATACGACCCCAGGTGTCATCTCCAAACATAACATCGCTGGCATTATTCGTGGTCAGACTGACAGTGAAGAGTTCCGATCTTTCAAGACACCGGCTTCACCTGCCTGGCATGAACATCGCCATCAACATGCACAAAATTTCCTGAACCGCTTTGTTCGACAAAACATTGCAAAGGTCGGGGATATTCCAAACACGGAGCATCTTCGCGCTATAACCCTTCCAGCTGCCGAGAGAGCGATATACTTAGAGCTACACCAGATTCTTGCCGCTACAGACTTCCGGATGACGAAGAGTAAGAAGACCGACGACAGTGATCGCGCACAGCGCATCGAAGAATTACTGGGAACGAGTGCCTCAGCCGATGAAGCCTTACTTAAGCGTGCTTCCTATTTCAAGATGGATGAACAACACGATGACATCGAGAACGCGCCTAAAGCATGCGATGTCATCGTTGATACGAGAACCCATCAATACAACGCTCTCAAATCCCATTTAAAGTCTCAGGTGAAGAAGGCTTGGTGGTTAAAGAAGAATTGCCTTGATGCAGACGAGCATTTTGCGAAGTGGGTAGAGGGCGTGAAGAACGGTGGTATCGGTGATCGTGATGCTACCAAAGAAATTGCCGACCTAGTCACAAAACTGGAGAGAGCCTACAACGACGAGGATTGGAAAATGTTTTATAGCGACCCCAAGAGTAAAGGCAAGGACGACGGAGAGCGAAGACGCAAAGACACCCGTCCTGACGGTCGTAATGCTGGAGGTTGTTTGAGGAGAGCAGCTCTCCGTAAATTGGCAACTGATCTCCGCAAGGACACAGCAGATCTTGTCACCCGCAAACGTGCTCTCCGCTTGTTCGAGCAGGTCAGAAAAGTTCAGCTTGCATACACTGATGTTCGCAGCGGCAAAGTCTCCGAGGACTGTATTTGTGTGAAGTGCAAATCTTCTTTCCCACCACAAGAAGTATCCGTTATGACGGCTTGCGGTCATCTTGTCTGCAATGCGTGTGTCACTGCTCGTAGACATAAAGATGAGTGTCTCGATAAGATGTGTGACGCAGTCAACAAACAATACCAAATCGTTCCGGCTCCTGAACTTGGCGAAGAAGACAAAGCCTCTGTGACTGGAATCCACTTTGGCCAGAAGCTGGAGGATCTCGTGGGACTGATCAAAGCCATTGATGACGACGATCAAATACTCTTGTTCGTTCAGTTTTCCGATCTGATGGACAAAGTTGTCGATGCCATGAGGGTCAAGAAGATTAGTCACCTCGCAATCACAAACAAGGCTACTGACGCATCCAATATTCTTTCGGCCTTCCAGGAGGAAACGGGCAAGAACAAAAAGAAAGTACTCATTTTGAACATTGGTGACGCATCCGCTGCTGGAAGGTATGTCACTCCCTCAATTTCTTGACAATACATCTACTGACGTGTTCTATAGTAACCTTACGAATGCAAACCACATCATTTTCTTGGGTCCATATCTCACGGACCTTCAGCAGACTTATGACAGTGCAATGACACAAGCTATGGGTCGGGCTCGTCGTTATGGTCAATTGAAGCACGTTCACGCCTATCATTTCGCTAGTCTGAAAACTATTGATGTCAACATTCTTGAAGATAGAACGGGCAAGACCATTGTCAAAGATGAAGATGTTGACATGGAAAGCAAGATGGCGAAGCCTTTCGAGGATTACAAGGAGTGTGGCTTTGAACTTTTGAAGCTTGGAGACGGTGGCGTTGAGGGAGACTGGCGTAGCAGCGGCACCAGCAAGGTCGTCTACGATGATGAGGAGGATTGATATATTTTGGAAGCATGCATGAATCATTTGTGAAGGCGTTTGAGCGTAATGAACCGGAAGCAGAGGTTGACGACTGATATACATGAGTGTAAGATTAGATTAAGCATAAGACCGATGAGCAAGAAATGAAATATTTATGATTGAGCCTCTCTATGAATACTTGTCTGTGATAAATTCTACTTCAAAATCAGACAGTTCCCGACAATTGGCTGCCCCTTCCCTCAAATGCTTCTCGCCATCTCGGTCTTTCTTTTCTCGATAATCCCTTCTTCTTCAACCTTCTTTTCCCAGAACGACATCATCGCCCGCGATCCCCGACTCCACTCCTCACGACGTCTCTTACACTCGACGCTTGTTCCCGGCTCCAGAATGACTTTCGCCGTCTCGCGCTTCTTGTCGTACGCAAACCGCTGCGCCTTACTATACACGCGCTCCCAACCCTCTTTGTCCTTCTGCAACGACTGTACGGCAGCATGTCCTGCCATCACCGCTGGGTAATGCGTGTCAATACTTTGGAGAGTGAGATAGATGCCAAGTGTGAAGGATGTGACTGCCGTGAGAGTGGTGGTTGTGAGAATGCTGATGAGAATTTTGGCGGAGACAGTGGAGAGGTGGTGTGCTATCGGGGCGAGGGGAAGAGGGAGAAGCAGGAGATAGAGGGGATGTGTGTGGAGGATGTACAGGTGAGTCGCGAGGCTACCAAGTGTTGTGGGCATTGGTTGAAGGGTCTCCATCACTTGGAGATGAGCTTCATACTTGGCGGTTGTCTCTTGGCGGCAGGTTGTAGTAAGGTTTGGGAACATGGCTTTACAATTCGTTGCGCAATGTAACTTTCCTGGTCTGAGTGATTGAGTTTGCCTGGTGATCGCTTCGTGAAAGACAGAAATTGATGATCGAGATTTGGTGGGATATTAGAAGTCGATGTTTGGCGTCAAGAGTTTCTCGTAAGAGAAGGCTATGCCGATAATTAATACGAGAAATTTTTACCATTTGCTGCTCATTAAAGTACCCTGATACTTATTCTTGAATGAGTAATAAGTGGATAGTGCTATTAATGAACATTAAGAGTTAGCTTTAAGGTATTGCTGACGTTCCAAGCAAGTCGTTATCTCGCTACCGAGTTCTCTTTCCTACTTTACACTCTACGTACCCTGACCTTCTAGATTCACAAAAGGACGCAAATTTTGGGTATCTACTACAGATCATAATACAAGAAGAAGAAGAAGAAGAAGAAGAAGAAGAGTGTTTGGTAGGACATAAGCTTCCTCACACAAGTAGGACTTATACCGACTGTATCGGGGATGTATCTGGATAAGAGTATTGACTGATTCACAAAAAGCACATACCTCCTAGATAAAACTCTACCATGAACCTTTCTGCCAGTCAAATGTGAAAAACTAGAGCTTGCAAATAGGCTCCTCATACCGCAGAAACATTGGTGGGTTCAACTGTCGGCAAGAGTACTAGATTGGCGTTACTCCAATCCTAGCATAAAATATATAGCCATCATATTCGTCATTAATACGAAGAAACCACATGGCTATTCAAATTTAGATACGCATTCGAAGCCCCACAACACTTTCACTTGCTCACACACAGCTGTCAATTCAGCACAAACAAGTGGTACATTAATTTATCTCCGCTAATCGATTATCAAGTTGGAATAAAAACAAAAGAAAGAATAAGGTATCATATCATCAGCCATCCACGAAACTTCTAATTCCCTACGTTGTACTTTTCTCATTTACAATCTCGGTAGTGCCCTCACCGCCAGACGAAGAGCCATTCCTCTCCTCTGCAATTTTGCGCTCAAGTGTAGCATCTAATTCAGGGTTCTGGTCGATGATATCGTCAATAGTACGGACTGGGCCGGTACTGGGAAGAATTAGTTCTACTGTCAAATAACAATTAGGGGCAGGACAGTCAACTCACAAGAAAGTCTTCCCACCAAATCCAGGAATAAAATAATAAACGACACAGAAAATAAGTACAAAGCCGAGCACGACGATGGCATAGTTCATCTCCATGGGCCCAGGGTTCTGGTAAGATGGGAAAAGGAGCAGGATGAAGATGAAAGTCATCCATGCGAGTGACCAATAACAGCAGATTGTCGAGCATAGATCACCCGTGTAAAACACACCCGGTGTGAAGTGTCCGAAGCAGATACGTGCAACGAGGGGCATACAGTAGGCGAAGTACAGTCCGATGATAGCAAGGTTGAAGATAGAGTTGATAGCGACAGTATTAACGAGCATAAGCAATCCCTCCGCAACGGTGACAGCACAACAGAAGCCCACCGCACGAATAGGTGCCGAATTGCTCGCAAGCTTGCGTAGATAGCCAGAACCTGGAAGACCGTGATCACGAGCGAATGCAAAAGTCTCGCGGGAGGCTGCTACCAACAGAATGGAACAGTTGCAGATGGAGGCGAACCACAGGAAGATGAGGTAGGCGACGGAGCCTTGTTTCCCAAAGGAGTTGAATGCGATTTGCGCCATTGGCTGGCCGAGAGACGAGGAGATGATACTGTCGATGTCGGTGCCCATTGTGAAAGCGATGGTGATGATTACTGCGAAACCGGTCACGGTTGCCGTAAGCAGCGAGGAAATCATAGCGAAGGGAACAGCTTTGGCTGCGTTGGAGGCTTCTTCGGCGATGGTCGCAGAAGATTCAAAGCCGGATACAACCCAGACTGGAGTCAGAAGGGACAGCATAAAAGCCCAACCGTTCGAGCTCCAGAAACCCGTGTTTTGAAAATCGCCGAAGACGAAGGAGGCGCTGTTCATGTTCTCCTTTGGCGTGGCAGCAGCCAATGCGATAATGGTGGAGAAGAGCATGGCGAACTGGACGAAGATGTAGAAGGCGTTGAGGTGGGAGAGCGTCTTGGAGGAGACGGAGGTCATTCCCATGACGAGCAAGGTCGTGGCGACGTACATGCCGAAGTTCTCATACTTGGTAGATATCCAAGTCTGGTCTGAGCCGATAGAGATGGCGCCTACGAGGATCAATGTCGCACCGTAGATGGTCGATGCGAAGATGGAGATGTAGCCTAGCACATTCATGTATCCAGCCAGCCAGCACATGAATGCTCTCTGCTTGGGTGGTGTTAAGCGTGCGACCCAGTAATACAAACCCCCCGACGTTGGCATGGACGATCCAAGCTCACCAAGGGAAATAGCTACGGGGATAAGCCTGAGACTATTAGAGATGTTATACAATTTTCTTTGTGGAGACTTACAATATACAACCCATCAGATATGACCAGACCATTCCCACGGCACCAGCGCTGCCCAGTGAGAACAACAGACTCTCTGCAATGGCACTTGCGATACCCATAGCCTACACACGTCAACAAAATCCTATTGAGATTCCAAACAAGAAATACTTACACCAAAACTTTGCCCGAAAACCGTGATGTACTTGAATTCACGCTTAAGCTCAGATCGATATCCCAAGCTGGCAAGTAGTTCATCGTCAGCATTGAAAGCGACACTTTGGCCCTCCTCAACACCCAATTGTTTCTTAACAACATCCGCCTTCTCATCCTTCGTCACGGGCAGCGACCCTCCATCACTATAGGCCTCTGGAGCCATAACGACTCTCTTTCAATGCAAAAAAGTGAAGATGTACGAAAATAGGAGCGCAAATTGCAAATTCGATGTTTGCTGATGCCGATGCTGATACCAATCGGGAGAGGCGCCTCTAGCTCTAGCCCCGGATTCTCTTATCGAAGGGGTCCGATTCGATGGTGGCAGTGCTCAGATTCTTGAAGATAGGAGATGTTCAATGATGCAGAATGGAGGGTTTTTCTTCAATGAATATGTTGATGATTGAAGGTCAATGGACAAGTCTAAAGATTCTATGCTTTCTCAACTCGATACATAGAGGACGGGGGACCCAGGTGGTATGTATGTAGATACATACCTAAATACATGCATCCTTCACAGTAGGGGCGTTGCGATAGAGTATCTTTCTAGTGCCAGGGAGCGAGAGTGTAGTAAAATGAATGACATTCGCATCGATGGACCCTTGCTTGTTACTGGTCACCAAAGCACATCGAATCCGCTCCCATCAATCTTTGTCTTCGAACACTCAAACTTTATTCGTCCTTATCCATTCTGATCATTACGGAGCACTCCTGAGGCCTTGGTATGGCTGGGGTGCTCACAAGGCTCTCTGGACAAGTGCTTGTGTATACTAACGTCACATTACAGCAAGTACATAGAGATAAGCGATAGCTGAGTGTGCAGACATGCCTGTTGATTCTGCATATGTCTCTGAAATTTTGCGAATCTTCCCTGTTGTCCTAAGCCCGTCTTGCTTGCCTGGTCCGTGGTGGCGGTAATCGATAGTGCTGGGGAGAGAGAAAGAGAGAGAGAAAGTCTGGATTTTGATGGATAACGCTTCAGCGAAAATGATTAGAGATTCTATTTGTTTTCCAGGGCATGAGATCCTACGATTGTGAGTAGAGAATCATTAGATGTTTGTATGTGCTCTTAATCGTACCTCGAGTTTTCTGTTTGCATACGTAGTATGTGTTTTAATGTGAATACGGGCGTGCTGTGGATTATCTTCATTGCTATCCGTTATGTCGTTCTCATCTGTCATGGAAATCTGCCCGTCGCGATTTGCGATAAGACAATATTTTCATCTCCTGAGTTACGAGGGAATAAGCCCGATTAAAGTCCTCGCTCTGATTCATTTCACATCTACTCATAATCGATGATAACAAAAAACAACAAATTCATTCGTCGCCAGATTCCTCTTGGTGATGACTTTCATGAAGTACAAATTGCATTTACATAACAAAGGGAAAAAAAGCCACCATGACCACATCCATTAATAAATGTCTGAATTGGTATTCGCAACAACCTCATCCGTAAAGTAGTGCCTCCACCATCGAGCTTGCGATAAAAGATAAGACTAGCAGTCCGGAGAGGAAAATAATACTCCAGAGTCACATCTCCAGTAGTACTCAGCCTATTATTTTACCTTGTGAATAAGCTCGAGTGACACTTACTAAAGAGATTTCTCACACAACAAATCTTTAACAGTGGTGAGGTCAAGGTAACTTGTGAGCTGAGAAGCCTGCCTATCAATTCACTAATCGACCGTCCGCTCTCCAGGATCGTTTATCAGTATCGTGTCGGAGCACCGAGAAACTTGTACGAAACGACGGTCTCCCATCAATACTCGTCCAGCCTACTCCCTCGAGCATGAACTGGAAGTCGGCCATAAGATCAGGCTTGACTCAAATTCAATAACAGTCGTCATTTGAGAGAGAGGTTGCTTATTTATCAAGGAATGGAAGTCTAGAGTAGTTATGGTGTTGAAATCTTTCAGAAAAGCCTGACAAAACACAATCGCTAAGATTCACTGCGAAGTGGAGATGAGTCTAGGCTCGGTCGGTAGAGATGGGTCTGGGGTGGAGGCGGATGTCGGGTCCGTGGTGCAGGTCCACTGGCAGGTCCACTTGCTTTCGCGGACAGGCCATCGGTTTACTGATGATAATTATGAGCACTGCCTTGAAAGTGAGTATTTATGCATATAGTTCGGGACGACTTAATGCGATGAATGAAGGGATGCCTTGAAACTAGGTGAGGTTGTGGTGAAGCTGTTATTGTGTAGGCATGGCGATGGTCATGAATTTATGGTTGAGCTTCTTGAATAGCGTAGTAGACAGAAGTTTCAGAGTTCGATGTAATGGGGAAGATGAAAAAAACAATAATGGATAAGGTAGCATATGAATAAAGACCCTTGATTGTCTTATATGTAGTTTATAACTATGATTTTATATACTGGACGTAGAATTTTGCCACATGGCAGCAATTCCGAAGCCATTAAAGGATTGTGGATCGTCCATCAGCATGAACTGATTCCAACATCTGTACAAGTATGAGCCGAGAACTTCCAAAGATGCTCGAAGTTGTTTTTTCGGCCAGCATCAACGAAGTAAAGATCTCCAATTCTGCCAATCGTCAGATGGATAGAGCAATAATACTCAAGATTGCTCCAACTTACTTCTAAACGCTTACGGATCCGAGTTCGCACTTCATGTCTTTAGTCATAGTCAATACAGCTAAGTCTTCCTTCTGTTGCTTCTCTTGTATAGTCTGGAACTATCAGCGAGGCAATACACATATGCGACTTAGAATTCGACTTCTCACAGCATCTCACAGCAAGAGAAATCTTGAGCGCGCAAACACGAGATTCACGGGAAACGCTCACCTCAAGCTATTTACCTCGATATATCAGAACAACACTTCAAATTCGATGCTTCTAACCTTACACAAGTCTCCTAAACAACAGGAATGACAGGCTCCTGCCATGATAACCACTCAGGCTTCGGCCTCTGAATCCCCGCCTTAGCCTTGACATCCTCAATCCCCCCAGCCAACCTCACCAGAGTTCCCTCACTCCAAGCAGTTCCCATAAGAGCCAGTCCAAACGGCATCCCCCCAACCTCATGCACACCCCCATTAACCGTAATCATCGGATAGCCTGCCTGAGCCGCAATCTGATACGTCTGACCAACATCCGGCGGAACAAGCAAGGCATCAACCTTCCCCCCATCTCCAGCACCCACTTCATTTGCAAGCGCGGCATCAATTCCCTGCTCACGCGTACTCGCCTTTACGAAATTATACGCTTGCCAATACGTCTCATTCATGATCCCACCGCTGTCCAAGCTCGCCACGAACCCATCCTGTCCAGACGCGAAAGCAGGATGCACACCAGCGGTTCCTCCCTCAGAGCCGTCGTTGATGGTGTTGAATGCCACTAGGTCTGCGAGACTACGGACATTGGTATTGTTCAGCTCAGAAAGGTACTTTGCAATGTCATTGTAGAAATCGACCTTCACAACCGTGTACTCGCTCTCGTTTGTATAGCCGCGTGTGGTCCCATAGTCCCAATCCCAGCCGTCAGGTGAGATGATGGTGTTACGGTTGGGCAGCTCTGTACCATTGATTATTGTTGCGCCGGAGGACACTAGAAGGGATAGGAGGTTGGTTAGTTGCGAAACTTGATCATCGTCTGCATATCTCCAAAAGGAATCCCAGGGGAGGCCGAAGCGCGCGCCGGCAAGGGTAGTGTTGCTGAGGAGCGGCGTGTAGCCGCCTGGAGGGGTGACTTGGGCGCTCGTGTAATTGTCTCGGGCATCGACGCCGTATATCACATCGAGACAGAGGGTTGCGTCAAGGATGGTTTTGGCTATACAGCCTACTGTGTCCTGGTTGTGGGATTCGGGAATAACGCTGGAAATATCAGTAATTGTATATCCAAGATTTCCATAGTTGAGTTGGATATGGTAAAAAATCTTGCCGCTGTTACAGAGCTTATAAATCAAAGGAGATAGCCACTTACCCATCCCTTGAAGTCAAGCCAACTGTAGGCTTAATACCGACCAAACCGTTCCTCTCAGCAGGGTTAATAACACTACCATCCGTCTCAGTTCCAAGTGCAAAGGGAATTACATTAGCAGCCACAGCAGCCGCACTTCCAGAACTGCTTCCACCAGGGTTCTGCGTAAGATTATACGGACTTCTAGCTTGGCCACCTCTTGCCGAGTATCCCTCGGAATAAGAATTACTACGCATATCAGCCCACTCACTGAGACCTGCATGTCCCATGAGAATAGCACCGGCTGCTCTCAAGCGGCTGACGACATGCGCATCACGTGGCACTACAGAACCTAGAAGAGCCAGACTGCCAGCTGTTGTTTCCATCTTGTCCTTCGAGGCGATATTATCTTTGATAAGGAATGGAATACCATGTAAGGGACCACGAGTCTTGCCCATGTGTCGTTCGGCATCCAATGCCGAGGCTATGGTCAAGACATCGGGATTGAGTTGAATGATTGATCTACAGAAAGTCAGTTGTGATTTTGCATATGAATGATGAACACACTTGATGTAAGAATCAGTCTGGAAGTTACGCTGCATGTAGCAGAGGACCAGACCCACAGAGCTCAAACGACCACTCTCTAATTCCTGCTGAATATCGGAAATCGAAGCCTCTTCCAATGTGAAGCCATGGCACTTTTCCATTGGGAATTGCCCACTGACAACTGCTGAGCCATTTTGGAGAACGGGGAAATCGAAGGGGTATGGAGTGTTGTCGATCTGCGCGTCTACAAGCTGGGAGACATTGTATGAGGAACTTGTATTGAAATATCTGCTTTCCAAAGTCGTTGGACTAGCAAATGTAGTCACCGAACTTCCCAGAAGTATGCCACAAACGGCAATTCTATGGAATACAATAGACATTGCGCCGACTAATCCGGGTGAATGGAGTACTCTGGTAGGATTGGCAGGATTTCTCAATACTTCATGTTAGTGAATATAAAGTAGAGGAGAAAACAGACAAGAAGATGGATAAACTGAGTAGAGAATTATTGTTATCAAAGCTGAGATATAGTTTAGGAAGCGGCCGTCATACGGAAATCGGCCGGATAAGCAAGAATTAATTTATTAATTTATCTGTTTCCCACCCTATATTATACTTTATACTCCGAATATAATACCACTCACTACATGCACATGGATCATGTTCAAGCTTTAGACAAAAGCTTGGTACCGAGACTATGGGATTCTGGCAGTCTCAGTTAAACGATTGATCATTGCTGGACGATTGCCAAGCTAGACGATGTACGGCAGCACATACTACATACCTACCATCGATGCCACCAAAAAGCCGTTGTCAAACAATCTTTTATTCTGTCATCGTTATTACCCCATCTCCATCCCACTTTCATATCTCGGCCTCTTCCTATCGCACTTTATTCACTTTCTGGAGCTCAATTTCAGCATAGACTTCACTGCGAATTATGTACAAGCTCAGCTTCTCGACTTTCTTCGTAAAGAATGGTCGGATTCAACTAACGCTATGCTGGGTCATGATTCTTGATATGACTGACGACTCAGACGTTTAGCTGTCACATAATTATCGACCATGCATTAACTCACCACAGTTCATGAGGCCTCACATCAGAATGCTCCTCTGTGGATAACGTTCACTCACTTTCGGGTGATACTATGCTGGATTTGATTGTTTCTACATTGCAGTCTTACAGAATACATTGTCAGATGTGTTCATTATGAGTCATCTCGCCAAGATGGCGAGCATGGACGTCCCTAACATAAGTATATAGAAAACAAAAACCATTTTGCAAGGGGGAACATCTTCCAAAATATCAGGGTCCTGAAAACCACATAAGGTAAGTTTTTCCCAAGAATTTAAACATGTAAGTACAACACTTTACACTCACTTTATACTTGTCTCTACGTGTTCTACGGCAGACCCATTCTCATCATGGGTTCCACCACATTGAAAACCACTACTCTCTCTTCAATCCGAGTCTTCCCAGAAAATTATCCAACGACTGTACAGACAGTACCACTATCAATCACGGATGCCAGTGTTGCCAATTTCTCCTGCTGCACAGCCCTCTGGTTCTTCCGCAAGCCAGCCTCTATACAGCTCTCTCACCTGGAGTCCGCTCTCCGCAAGACTCTTGAGGCTTATCCACAATGGTGCGGCAAGCTTTCTAAAGTCCAATATCAGCCCGAAAAAGATCACAATACACGCTATGGCCGGCTGCAGATATCCTGGGGCTCAGAAAGCGACCCTGGTATTGAATTCTGCATTGCCGAATCCACCAGGTCTCTAGAGGATTTTCTCCCAAAAGAGCGACCGAATATATGGGATGCCTCTCAAGTTCCCAGCAACGAATTCTTCCCTATCCTGAACCCGACTCAATCGTTAGATAAAGGCTTGCCATGCATGGCAGTGCAGCTAACCACTCTTGCATGTGGTGGAGTAGTGCTTGTCATCCGTACCCATCATTCCCTCGCTGACGCCAGCACACTTTCTCTTTTCGCCCATGATTGGACCGCAAATGCTCAAAACACCGCACCCAACTCCAATCCCGTGTTCGCACCTCAAGACCTCGATATCCGTGCAGGAGGAGATATCGACTTACCCACCCCTGATGTCGCTCTGATCGCCAAATCTCGCGCTCTCCCCATTGAGCGCTTCGACTGGTACGTATCTACCCCCTTCTCGCCCCATCCACCACATGTAACAGCAGCTCCTCCCGAACTACAGTCAAGCACCTACCCACCAGGTGAACCTATGCCCTGGAGAGAATGGGATAAGAACGCTCCCGTTTCCCATACAATGTTGCACTTCCCACACTCAGCCCTGCAATCCATGTGGGCTGCCGTCAAGGTCCCCGGTGCGGGCATCAGCAAGCACGATGCATTGGTTGCACATGTGTGGGCGCTTGTCAACCGCGCGCGTGGCAACGATGATGATGAACTGGTGCACCTCGACTATACCATCGGGCTACGCTGCAGAGTCTCGCCCCAGCTGCCGGCTGGCTTCCTCGGCAGTCCCATCATCCAGACGGATGTATGTAGCACGGGATATGAAGCGTGCAATTCTGTTGCGGCAAATGCGTCAAGGATAAGGGGGACTCTGAATGAATTTGATAGTGATAGTGTCGCGGCCGTATTGCATGATATGTGCCATCAAGACAGCGCGCAACGGATTTGGCAGGCTTTCCTGGGGAGACGGCATGTGATTTGTACGACTTGGGTAGGGACGAAGCTTTATGAGTGTGATTTTGGACTGGGGGAGGTGGGATTTGTGTTGGGGTTCATGCCTTGTAACGATGGGATAGTGCAAATTATCGAAGGGGGAAAGGGGGCGCATTGGGGGGATTTTGGGACGGATGTTAATCTTTATCTTGAAGGGGGAGCCACGAGGAGGTTGAGGGATGATGAGTGGCTGAAGGCTACGCTAGGGGATGATGTTTGATATGAGTTGATGAATATTCCTTTCATGACTTGGTAGGATCTCGACATCAACTTCGAGCCTATCTACGAAGCCGTTTCTCTTGAAATGAAATTCCAGAGATGCAATATGTAGTTATGATCAACTAAAACAACGAATATTATTTTATTGATTTCATCAAGATTCAGGTGGACATCGAGAGCTCTACGTCTCCTAGCTACAGATTCATCCAGAAGCTACGTTTATCCAGAGTGATACACGCACTAGATATGGTTATCTAAAGCCATGCAATTTCTAACAGCGGTGTATCAGTGAAGAGGATTGATAAACAGGTATATACGGCCCCGGAAGATATAAAAGGTATTCCCGAGCGTTGCTGGCCTGCAAGTCTAACGAATTCAACAGATTTCGCACCTCATTCCAAGTTTTACCACGCGAAACGGTTTCACTGTCGGTGAATCTTCCACAGAATCGTTAACACACCGCCGACGGTCAACATTACAATCCGTGCTTTTCTCTTCTCTCTGAAAATGGCGTCCTTTCTGAACAGCAAGCGGAAACAAATTCCGGGGCTCTCTGCTGTGGCTTGTAGTTTCGCACCAAATCACTGGGCTGAGTTTCAGAAGCGCTGTGGCTTTTGCTGTTGTAACAGAAGGGATTGTGAAAATGTCGTATTTCGTTCAAATCTGGATGCTAGTAAGTAGTGCTACTGGTAAACGCACAGAGACTTCATTTCAGCCACCACTGAGTCTGAAATCTAGTTGTCATGGACTTCGTGGACACTTTTCAAAATCTGCAGATGAGGCTCAAAATTAGATTGATAGAGGACTGGGTTGATGGAGTCGAGCACTTGACAGCGGATGCGATCTTTAATGAGATCTCTGTTACTTGTCTTACCAGCATCTGCGCATCAACCACAACAACCGCAACAAGCACAACTCCGAGCAGCAAAACATACATAGTGTGTACGCCACATGACGTAGCACACGTGCTGGGTGGCAGCGACATCTTGAACACCCAAACGGACATGGAATGGGAAATTCTCAGTGGTCGGATCGGATATGCATATTCCATGCAAAACACATATGCATGAATCTTCTCCATCTCCTCATATCCCATTTCAAAAGCTATGAATGTCAATATATTATTAATCATGGAAAAGGTCACTTGGTTCCTTAATGATACTCGGAATTCCATTCGCAAACGAATGAGAATCATTATGTAATGGGGCAAGTTGTCTTTGCCCACAGATCCGTCTCTCACTCCCTTCGCGTTGCATCCGTTCACTCTCTCCTCCATCCAAGGTGTGTAAATCCGTGTTCGCGCAAGGAATTCACAGCTCCTCTCGTCAATTTAGTTTTGACTAATGCTGACCTTGGCTCTTTAGTGGCATGGAATAGGCGGTTGTCGTGGTCCAGAAGTTCCATTGCTGGCCTGCGGGGCAATCACCGCTCGCTCCCTCTCCTGGCGAGGAGCAACATCCTAGCTTTTGTTGCTTGCGGCTTGCATCGTCGAGGAGCGAGGCAGCAGAATGACGGTATCGTGAGGTCGTCAGTCTAAAGTGCTTCTAGAACATCGACAAACAATTGCCAAAGTCTGAAGACAAAAGGTCATCTACAGACAAATATCACAAAGAAAGGGAAGCATCGAAAGATACCAAGACCCGACTAATTCCCGAGGAAGGGTCCCGCAGCTGTGATAAAAGATTTCGATCGTTATTCCCATTCCGCTCGCTATTTGCTAGCCAAGATCGGACCTGAGCCGCGATACTACGATAGACGCGATCATCAGTCAACCTTGACGTCGCCCCTCTCAACCTCAATCAATAATTTTTTCTTTTTCCTTTTTTCCTTTGGCTTGCTGCTGAAACGAGGAGGCATATGGAACTCGCACCGGGAGGAAAGAGGAGGTCAACACACACATATGTCGTGGTTCAGCACCATGTACAGCGAGCGACGGAGTACAGATCCAGGACGGCCTCAGAACCAGTATGACAGTATCGAAATTCCGCCCGCCATAACCAGCGCTCCTTCCAACGCCAAATCCCAGCACGAATTTGACAGCGTCATCGCACTCAGCGATTTTCTGGACCTCGACGAACGCCCAATATTCGTACTCGATTTACATGCTTCTGAAAACACCATTCGCCCGATCTTCTACAATAAGGCCCTGGATCGCGCTGTCGTGCTTAAGAAGTTCGTCTGCACGGGAAAGGGTGGCGTTGACCCTGACGACTTCGGATTCACCTATGCACAATTCCATAAATGGGCACTCGCGAATGCTGCCATCGCAGATGGATACGAAAAATCGATTGTTTTCAATGAGATAAACTGGGTTGCAAGTACACATAAAAACCGGTGGCGTGTCGTTAGTGGAAATATATATGGTAGGGCTTTGTCAGAATTTGGTGATCGAGGGGCAAAAAGTCTGACAATTGATACACTATCTTTGGGATCCGGCACAATCGAATCCAAAGCCAGGTCCAAGTACCTGAAGTTCTTTAGGAAGTACAATTGGGCTGCTACCAAACTTGGACCAATCTCGAACTGGCCAGAAGAACTCAAAACTCGCTGCAAGACTTTACTCTCTGACCCAAGGCCGTCTGCCTTGTACTGGGGCGACGACAAACTTACATTATATAATATGGCATATTCAGTGGTGGCGGGAGCCAAACACCCACGGATCCTCGGACAGCCATTTTGGGATGTTTGGCCAGAAGCGATTGATCTTTTCAAGCCTGTCTTCGTCACTGCTGAAAATTCGGGTCAAGGTATTTCAATGGATGATGTTTGTTTCTCTATAGACCGACATGGATTCCTAGAAGAAACCTATTTCTGCTGGTCCATTAGACCACGACGAGGAAAAGATGGGATCATCAGCTTTTACAACAATACCTTTGATACTACGAATTCGAATCTGGCTGAACGACGAATGTCCACTTTGCTTCGAGTGAATCAATGTCTCGCTACAGCAACTGAGGTCAAAGGATTCTGGAAATTGGTACTTCAAGGACTAGAACCGAATGAGTTTGAGGTTCCGTTTTGTGTGGCATACTCTGCGGATGAAGACTTTGACGAGAGTGCATCGCAGAGTTCAGACAATTTGTCCAAGGTAATTACCCGCCATTTATGTAAAAATAACTTGCTTACAAAAGTAGAATTGGATTGTCGAGGGATCAATCGCAGGAGCAGACGACGAGTCGGCGGAGGCTGCTTGTCCTTTCAAAGGAGATGTCAGACGTTGCGTTCCAAATTTCGAGATATGCATACAAAAGACCGAGCCAACACTGCTCAGACGAGTCGACGATACATTCCCAACACATTTGGTTGGTGACACAAGAAACCGTGGTTTCAAAGACCAGTGCCAGGAATGTGTTCTTATTCCCATCAGACCAACAACAGGAGAGAATGTTATTGGGTTCCTGATCCTTGGAATCAATCCTCGCCGCCCTTATGATAATGATTACAAGATGTTTATAAATCTTTTGAGTAGGCAGCTGGCTACAGCCGCTGCTTCAGCCTTGTTGTTCGAAGAAGAGGTCCGACGAAGTGAACTGGCAGCAAGGAACCAAAAGGCTTTGTCAGAGCAGTTAGCCCTTCGCACATGCGAAGCTGTCAACAGCACAGAAAGATTCAGAAGATTATCAGAATGGGCTCCGGTTGGCATGTTCAATATCTCGGTGCCCCAAGGACTTGTTTTATACGCCAACGATAGTTGGTACGATATTACACGACATCCTCGGAATGCAATGTATCCCATGTCGTGGTATAACGTCATTGATGATGAGGACCATCCACTCATGGACAGGGAATGGGCTAAACTTGGAAGTGGAATTCCAGTATCTTTCGAGCTTAAGTTAAAGCGGCCGTGGACCTCACCGGAAGTTGGCGCCGATGGGAGAAGTATCAATGGTACTATGTGGATAATTGCCGCTGCGTATCCCGAAAAAAGTGCTGATGGCACTGTTACTTCGGTGTATGGTACGCTCACTGATATCTCAAAGCAAAAATGGGCCGAGGATTTCCAAACGAGGACTGCAAAGGAGGCAGTGGCTATGAAGATTCAGCAAGAGAAGTTCATTGATGTCACAAGCCATGAAATGCGAAATCCATTGTCGGCAATGATTCAATGCGCTGATCTCATCACTTCTATATCCGAATTCGATGTTGAGGGTGCTGCTGAAATTACTATATCCAAGGATTTGATGGGCAGCATTTCCGAAGCTGCTCAAACAATCACCCTTTGTGCCCAGCATCAAAAGCGTATCATTGATGACGTATTGACCCTGTCACGTTTGGAGTCGGACATGTTACAGATTACTCCAGTTGACACACAGATCCTCAGTGTGGTTACAAGTACACTGAAGATGTTCGATGGAGAATTACAAGAGGCAGATATACGCATGGGCGTCAAGATCGACGAGTCCTTTAATCGCCTCAAAATCGACTGGCTCCGTCTTGACCCCTCTCGTCTCCTACAAATTCTCATTAACCTAGCCACCAATGCTATCAAATTTACTAAGACAGAAGCTAAGCGCGAGATCCTTGTCACCATCAGTGCATCAGAAGAAAAACCACAAACAAGCAATTGTGGTGTCCGGTACCTCGAGCGTATCGAAACGAGAAAGAAGCTCTCAGACAACGATTTTGGTACTGGCCAGGACGTGTATCTCCAACTCTCCGTCTCCGATACAGGCAAAGGGTTATCAGAACAAGAATCACAGAAGCTCTTCCGGCGCTTCAGCCAAGCAAATGCGCGGACGCATGTAAAATATGGTGGCAGCGGTCTTGGCCTCTTCATCTCTCGTGAGCTGACGGAGCTTCAAGGCGGCCAGATCGGCTTCTCTTCGGACAGGGGTGTGGGCTCCACCTTTGCCTTCTACGTAAAGGCCAAGCACTCTGCGCCGTCTCCCGCACTCACGGCTGCGAAATTCTCCGACCAGCTACAAAAAAGCCCCCGCAACAGCGCGTCTCCGGGCCGTCGCTCAGCGTCTGCGGAGCTTCAGGGCCCGCCTTCTAGTGAAGCTGGCGTACGCCTGTCCGGCGTGCATGTCGCAGGTGGGGTTGCTCGCGCGATGCATACTCCCTCTGAGGCTTCCAAGCATGTCCTCATCGTTGAGGATAACCTAGTTAATCAGAAAGTCCTTTCCAAGCAGCTAATCCGCGTCGGCTGCACAGTGCACGTTGCCAATCACGGCGTTGAGGCGCTCGATTTTTTGCGCAAGACCAACTTCTGGACTGCGAATGAGAGTGGTGCTGGTCATAAATTGAGTCTCATTCTCATGGATCTTGAAATGCCTGTCATGGATGGCATCTCTTGTGTGAAGGAGATTAGGAGATTGCAAGGTGAGGGGAAGATCAGAGGCCATGTTCCTATCATTGCTGTCACGGCGAATGCACGCGATGAGCAGATTAAGACGACGAGGGCTGCTGGGATGGTGAGTCTGCCCCTGTTGAACAAGTCGTTGTGCATAACTAACAATTACAGGACTCGGTTGTCACGAAACCTTTCCGCATCCCTGAACTCATTCCAGAGATGGCGCGCTTGGTGGATGCTTTTCGCTTGGTAAATTCAGGCGTTGATGGTGCGAAGGCGGCGGGGAAATGACCATGAGGTTATGTTTGCATGTATATATGGTTTCTGTTATTTGTTTTTCTGGTCGACACAGGTGGGATTGGGTATGGAGTTGATTACATTTATAGACTTGGGATAGGTCTGGTGCATTAGGAGTTTGGTTTATTCTTGAATAGAGGTGTGTGTATTTTCAGCTAGGCGTTGGCGGATTGATGGGCTCTGTGATGGACCGTTGGAGTCTGGATTGCGGTGGTAAGGGAGGTAGAACCATAGAATACCTTGGAAGAGAACGGATTGAAATGTTAGATGATAGACCGTGGTATGGACCCATTCAATTCTATGATATGGGAAAACAAGTTAATTTTCTGAACATGATATGCGCATTTTGGTAGCTATGAGGGAAGACATTATGTCTTGACAGTATTTAATCCTCATGTATTTACACATACTCCACATTCAATAGTATTCTTCTTCCTTTACAAGAAGTATTTAAGAAAGAACCTTTAATTCCTATCCTCACCTCCTCACGCCGTGCCCCATTCTTGACCTCAATCAAATCATCCACCATGTTTTATCATCACATATCGCGATAAGCTCTTATCGGAAGCCCCCGCCACCCCGCATCGTACCTGCGGTTTGGTTGCGCGATATGTTTTCAGCCCCACCACCCATGCCCATCCCATCCATACGCACACATATAAAAAAAGCCTGAGCCTCATTCCAGCACAATTCCTTGGCTCTTCGTCCCCTCTCCCACTCATATATTCTAATTGATTATACATCCATATACTTTTTCAGAAGTATACTCCTCAAAATGTCCTACCTCTCCACCCCCGCCGCGTCAATTGTACCTAACCTCTTTCCTGCGCGCACCAGTCCCACCCCCGCGCAGATCGAGGCCAATGTGCTTAAAGCGCTTGAGGTTCAGAGACGCGCTGTTACGTTTGGAAAGAGACCTTTTGCGGCTGTGTTGATTGGCCCGGACCATGAGACGGTTTTATTGATGCATCAGAGTGTGGATCAAGTCAATCATGCTGAGGTGAGTGAAGAGAATGGAGGAAGTGGAGAGGGATTGAGGTTATTGGGGATTATAGCTGATTTGTATGTAGTCAAGTCTTGCCCGTCTGGCGTACTCTCATTATAGCAAGGAGTATCTCTGGCAGTGCACTTTGTATTCTACGTGGGAGCCTTGTGGGTAAGTCCACTTCCACTTAGAATCTATCATCTCCCATATTTTCACTTCTCTCGTCTCCTTGTCGTAACTGACCCGCACAGAATGTGCTCTGCAACAATCTACTGGGCACACATAGGCCGTATAGTATATGCGGGCACCAACGACCAGCTCGCTGAGCTTACGGGTCCCGGCAACAAGGAGAACTTCACTATGAAGTGGCACACCAGAGATATTCTTGAGGGCAGCCAAAAGGACATTGAGATTATTGGACCTGTAGAGGGATTGGATCGCCTGGTCATGAAGGAAAGTGATGAATATTGGAAGGGAACGAGATCTTGAGCTTGAAAGAGATATTTATTATCTATTGTGCATAATGAAAGATGTTGGGCTGTAGAAATTGAATATTAATTGGAATGGCTGAAGTTTTGAGCGCAGGGTATTATTATGAAGTTTTGATATCTAAGATGTCACTAACAACTCTAAACATCGCTTAAGCCTTCTTGTCCGGAGCTTCAACGCTGACGGGAGTCTCCTGTCCACTTCTGCCTTCGATAGTCGTTTGAGAGAATCTTTCAAAGAGCTCCCAATCACCGATCTGCTCATCAAAGAACTGATCATAGTCCAATCCACGGATTTCCGCCTCCTCACTAACGCGCAGATGCAGACCAGGGATATACTTCAGGATGAAAAGTAGCGCCAAGGAGATAGAGAAAGAGTACAGAGAGATAGCTGTGATCTCAGCGAACTGCTTTCCAACTTGAATGCCGTTACCGTCGATACCTCCCGCGCCCTCGGTGCCCAGACCATCGAGCATGGAGATGGACGAAGTAGCAAATATACCCGTAAGGAAAGAGCCCACCATGCCACCAATACCGTGTAGCTTGAAGACATCCATACCCTCATCAATACGTAGCCATTCATTAACATTTTGGCAGAGTGCACAGACTACAGCCGTCAAAAAGCCAATGACGGCTGCAATCCATAGAGAGACGAAACCAGCTGCTGGAGTGATGCCGACTAATCCTGCGATTGCACCCTCGCATGCACCTACTACTGAGAAGCGCTTGCCATGCTTAAAGTAGTCGACAAATACCCAGCCGAGCACACCAGCAGACGCAGCTGTGTTTGTGTTGAAAACAGCAACCATTGAGCGCATAGAAGCGTTAAGAGCAGAGCCTCCATTGAAGCCAAACCAGCCGACCCAGATGAGAACGGTGCCAAGGAAGACGAGGGTAGTATTGTGAGGCTTTCCGTGGCTTGGGTCGCCGTTGTGCTTTCTCTTTCCAAGTACGAAGGCATACGCCAGCGCTGACCAGCCGGATGCAATATGAACGGGTCCACCGCCGGCAAAATCGAGGGATGGGAGGTTATAGAGCCAACCGTTTGAGTTCCATGTCCAGAAGGCTACTGGGCAATAGACTACTGTTGCCCAAAGGAAGCCGAAGACCAGTGATGGGACGATTCGTCCTCTCTCGAAGGCGCCGCCTACTACAATTTGCACAGTGCAGGAACACTGGGTTAATTAGCTATTATCCAAAACGAATGGTCGAAAGAGTATACGCACGAAAAGCAACTGATACAAACAAAAGACGACCTCGGGAATAACAGCACTGCCAGCTGCAGGTGCAACCAAAACACCTCTCAAGCCAAAATTCGAGAGATCGCCAATGAAAGGTCCTCCAGTTCGAGAGTATGCCAAACTGTAACCCCAGAACATCCATTGAATAGTGACCACAGAACTAACGGCGAAAGACTGGAAGAGCAGAGACAAGGCAGACTTGCGACGTGCAAGACCTCCGTAGAGGAAACCCAGGCCAGGAAGAATAAGCCAGACGAGAAAAGCGCAAAAGGCAAGGTAGGTATAGTGGAATTCGAGGCCTGTGTATTGCTCATTTACATCGACGAGGAGCGGATTGCCCCCATTAGGCTCTGAAGCATTGTAGACTGGCTGTCGGAATCAGTATTGCCTAAGAATTTACATCTCATGTGTATATTTAAGGGGAACCTACCACGTCAAAAGTAGTAGAACTCATCTTTCCTACCCAGTCACCAATCAAAACTTTCAAGAGTAATACGGGGTATTGAAAAACGTATATACTTATACCGTTTCAAGAAACCTACCAACCTGTGGGCATACCCCAGAATAAATACGGGTTTCTGCGTACCTTACACATAGTCCCTACTCCTCCGGCACTGAGATAGGTAACGATAGGCAGACGGATGACATTATCAACATCTTGGCTTATCAGTTGGAAGGATCTTGAATCGGCGACAGGGCCGTTTTTATTTGCTACTTGGTTCTCGGAATTGTAAAGTCGCCAAGGTGCTGGACTGGGCGTCGTGATAAGCAGCCGATACTGGTCTTGGCGGGTGGAATCTGGACCGATTTACTTAAATCGGTAGTAGCGCGAGTCAGCCGAGCAGGTCACGTGCTGAGTCATGTGCTATGCAGTTCAGTTTCTCTTGTACAGTTTGTTAAATCCGATGGATGTTGACAAGGCTGTCAATTAAAAATAGCATTGTTCGTTATTATTGTTATTTTTTCCTTACAGACCTTCACGTAAAATGCATTGCAGTTGAAATCTCACTAATAGTACTATCGAATGTGAACAATCATTTTATTGGGTATTTAGGTAACTAAGCAAGCATCTAATTCAAAGCTCACTTTTCTAAGCACGCAAGGAATAAATAAGAGAATATTCTGCCCAACAGACATATTTCCAGCGTCCTCCTCAGCATCTGTCTCCTGTCCCACACCACTATTTAGCAAGTAAAGCTGACTTGCGCAAGGATCCTCAACGATCTTCCTGCTCAGGAGATCTTAGTAGAATTGGACCATTTATCACAGCCTCAATACGCCTTTTGATTGCTTCCCTGTTCATATCTGCTGCAATCGGCTCGAGGTTGAAAGGGTGTGAAAGCAAATTTCCAAACCCACTTGCATAGATACGGTCCATGCTTGCTTCCTGGCTCTGATCAATGTCAGGGTCTGATTTTGCAGAAATAAGTGCAGTCAAAAATGGCCATGAGTCTGGGGTCGATGATCGTGACTGTGGTGGATCATGCTCATCATATTCAACATTCTCCGGTCCATCACCCATCTCCACATCCTGTGATTCCTCTGCCGCTGGTCTGTTTTGCAGTAATATCCTAGCTTACATTAAATTGCGTACAAGAAATTATATTAATTACAATTATGTAACTAAATAATGTCTGGTGGTCAGCTATTCATTGCTGGTGCTACGGAGTGGCTAAGGTCAGGAAGTGGTAGTCAGCATAGTAGACAGCATGGATCTATTCAAGAGTTAGTATATTCAATAAATGCTATGCTTTTCTTTCATTGGGCTTGCAAGTGTATGTCATTTCAAGAATAATCCATAATAGTAGATGTAGGGAGAAAGGAAGAAAGGGAAATATGATTTGCTGTGGTGTTCTATCAACGTTATATTCTTATAATCTGAAACTCGCATCTTATATGAGCTACCTACCCATATTCGGACTCCTTTATTTCAGACTAAGGTATTATATAGCATATACAAATTCAGGTTGTAATAAGAAATCCTACTGAAGAAGGTCCTATATATAGTCATTGAATGAAAGTCTCCATTAAATCGTTCGATTGTTATTATATTATAGTGACAGAGATCTGTTGAATGGGTAATCCTAACTCGTCTAGCTAAACTCTTATAAATGAGTTTATATAACAATTTGTACTCTAGACGATTCTACATAAGATTTATGAATATTGTAGAAATTATACAATCTATAAAAATTGCAAATGCATAATAATCTGGTAGACGAAAGTTTACATCACTTGTAGTAGTACGTATTGGTAGCGGGATTTTGTAACTTGAATATATTACCGGCCGAACCCCCTTCGAATTTGCTAGTCTATATTGGAAGGAATTTGAAGCATGTTTCTCTGCTCGTTTTGTATTGAAAAAGAAAAGAAAAGAAAAGAAAAGAAAAGAAAAGAGCAAGCTCCGTGGTTTATAACACGCCTACCTCCCTTATATCTTACGCTTCTTATTGTCTTGGCTCTCGATGCTCTCCTCGTCCAAAGCCCTCTTTCCCGACCGATAACGAGTCAAAGCCATACCATCACCATCTATGTTATTGACGGTGGTAATGTCCTTGGTAATAAATGCAGGTAGCTTTGCATTCCCAGCCGTCCCCGAGCGTTCACATACCCATGCCGAATCGACTAGGGAATCCGCGCTCGTCGGACGAAAGACCGAGCAGGAAACTGGGCCGGAGTTATCGGAAATTTTACCATTGATCGTGTATTGTATAGCATGATAGAGGACGTGGATGCGGCAGTCGAATGCACCTGGTTGTTGTTGCACTGGGACATCTGTCACCACTTTTCGAAATTCCCTACCACGTGGATGCTAGGAGCAAATCCAATTGAAAACCAAATCAGACGATCTCTTCGACTTTCCAACTGTCGTGGCTGAGTTGACATACAACATCTTAACAGTTGTTTCATCATCTTCCGGCAGTTCAGCAATGGTCAGCACCCAGTGTCCACCACTGATGTTGACATGAACCGGTGCAATAATCCTATTGTAATATCAGTATACATTATCAAATTGGAGCCTTCACTATGTATACGGATTATAGCTTACGTATACACCTACGGCCGAACGCTCATAGCTGTGTCATCATAATCGCGCTTATCACTCTCCATGTACAATGTGCCGTACATATTAAGGTCTGCGTTCACCGTCGAGAGCACAGCACAAATAGCTCCGTCAGTGAGGCATTCGTTTTGAGCGAGGCTATAAATGTCACCTGCTCTGAAAGTAGAGTCTGCTCAAATCCGACGGCCCAGTATTGCAAGTTTCGATCTGATTTTGCCGGTAGCTGTGATAACATTGATGGTATTTGCTCATCACTCTTCTCGAAAACTTCATCCCATGGTAAAGCTTTGGGGAAGTTAATGGTGGAAGGGACATCCTAGAATGGTGGCAGATCGTCAACGTATGTATTTGTCAATCGGAAGTGTTCCAGGTGTTCCAAGGCAGCCTCCTTTGTGATCTTATAGCTCATCAAGTCGATCATCCAGGTTTCACAATCAGCTGCAAAGTCTCGCAGACACTGATTGTGATTCTTCATCTGTAGGATGTGACAAAGGGCGTTGAGTCGTCTGGTCTTCCATTAGGAGAGATTGGGCGCATCAACTCGACTTACGACCGTCAGAGGCCAGATCAACAGGCCACCAACGCTACCAAATACAAGTGATTTATACAGTATCAGTAATGCATGATTATCATATGAGGCAAGGATGTACACCAATGACATATAAAGGCGAATATTAAAATTTGCGAATACTCATGTTAATACTAAGTCCTTGCATTTATTTGGCTTAAAAGTGTATACCCTTGTATATAGCCTGGTTTGCTTGAACATTAAGACCCATGATGAATCAATCCTTTTCACACTCACACGCAAGCGAGGTCTATATAATCGAAACAGGCAATCGCATGGATTTGTTCAAGAGCTAGTATTACGAATGAATGATATAGTTTCTTTTCATTTGCTTTTCGTGTATGTGTGACAAGAATATGTCCAGTAAGCAATAGTGACAAGAAGATAAGATATGGTAGTATGTATTGTATTTGTAGGAAGTTCGAAGATCAAACTACCGTCTATTGCCTACAATTTATAGTCCTCTAGTCGCCACTCTCCCAAAAACTCTCTTGATCCATGCATTCCTAACAAGTGTACTCATCCGCGCAATCTGGCTCTCCGGCGCAACCCCATCATAGCCATGCGTCCCGCCTGGAACCACATACAGCTCGCACTGAACACCAGCCTTCCAAAGCCTACTAGCATAAGCAACACACTCATCCCTAAAAAGCTCCGCACTCCCTACATCTATCCAACTCTGTGGCAAGCCCCCTAAATCCTCCGCACGTCCCGGCGCTGCATATATACTTACCCCATCCTTACCCGCCGCCTCACCCAAATACGCACTCCAGGCCAGGGCATTGAGTCTCTGTGTCCAGGTTCCCAATGAAGCATATTGTACACAGCTCACAGAATCGTTGTGGTCATCGAGCATGGGATATACCAGACATTGAGCAAGCAGCTTTGGCCCTCCACGATCACGCGCCAATAATGCTACAGCTGCTGCAAGGCCACCGCCTGCGGAATGGCCTGCGATTAGGATAGAATTGGCGTCAATGCCCAGCTCCGTAGCGTGTGTTGACACATATTGTAAGCCGGCATAGCAATCCTCTGCCGCGGCGGGGTAGCGATTTTCAGGTGCCAGCCTATACTCGACGGAAACCACGATTGCATTGTTTTCATCCATCCAAGTAAGGGGGATGCCAACGCCAAAGAAGCGATCATTTGTGATCAATCCACCACCATGGATATAGTAGATACATCTCTTCGGTCCCGAGATGGATAAATCTGGGCGGAAGACGGCGAGAGTCACTGGGGATGCGTTTGGGGGCCCGGGGACCGTGATGTCTTCATGGGAGACGGCAATGGGGAGTTGAGATACCACTTCTTCGAGTGGTTTTCCGAAGGGGTCTGGGAGGGAGCGACTGGCAACTATTTGTTCAATTGTCAGGTCTGCTGGAAAAACGGGGAATGATTCCATCGCGTGGGCGACTTCGGGATCAAATGGGACGATAGAATGAGCCATTGTGAGGATTTTAGGTAGTCTGGAATAGAGATAAATATTGAGAAGAGTCTGAGGGGATGGTGAGAATCGTTGAGGTCTCTCATATTTGTAGCTAAACAGCTTGACAGCATGATATGCTCGACCTGTATTTCTCAGCTTATTGATTTCTAAGCTGACAAGAAGATCATATCCCAGGTCGGAGACAAGGAGGAAGTTACCAGCATATGCTGGTTCACATATGTACTAAAATGAAGTCCAAAACTGAGTCGTAACCAATGACAGCTATGAAATGAGTGAAGTTTTGTACGTGTACCCTGAATAAAAAGGCCTCCTTACATGTAAATGATAACAAATATGACAAGGAGGAACTGTAATACTATCATGAGAATCATGCTAGTCAAAAAATCATTTGGCCTCAAAGCGTATACCCTTGTACGTAGCTTGGTTTGCTTGAACATTAAGACCCATGATGTCGTTGTGGGAGCTGTGTCTTGTCAGGAAGGTGTTGCCTATCTATCATCTTTCGCATCATTTCATGCTGCGGATTAATAAGCAAGAACCTCTTCCTGAATGGCTACGTCGTCTACAGCTTCGGTAGATCCACAGAACTTCAAGAATTATCTTCATCGAGACTGTATTCGCATGTATGAAGTAGACATATAATGATAACATAGTTCAATTATTTTTATAAATACGTATATACAGTACTGAGTACAATCATTCCGTAAACCAATCAACCTCTCCAGTCCACCCGACCAAACCCATGCGTGTTATATATAAACATTTTCGCACCCAAACCCCAGAACGACCATCCGGATATATCCTACACCGTCCAACCCCATGACAAAAGAAAAGCATACTCAAATAAGAGATACAATAGACAGTAAATAGATAACCAAAGATTGCAACGCCGCCCAATGCCGCTATATGACCAATAAAAGAGAGAAAGGTATTACAAGAAATATAGTTATCAATAAAACGAAATGTATCAGGTATTGACACTGTTCTTTCTCCGCTCTCTATGTTCAACGCAAGCCTCCAGCGACCCCTCACACGAGCTCCTCCGACTAGCGCCATCCTTAATCTTTTCAAAAAGGACGACGAAGCTATGGCTGAGTTTTCGAATAGGGCTGGAGGCAGATGAACCGGGCGGAGTTGAAGAGGGTGTACGATTGCGCGGAGAGCGTGTTGTCACATTCATGCTAGACCCCAAAGATCCTCTTCGACCGTCAAGTACAGGGTCGTAGAGTGCGCGGGTGGCTCGGAAGGTATTGAGGTAGATTGGGTAGAAGATGATGAAACAAAAGAGGGCGATGATGACGCAGAAGGAATATTGAATGCGTGTGCTATCACCGTTTTGTATGGCGTACATGATGAAGGGAAAGGCAGAGCCCCCACTGGCACCGAACGTAAGGCATGCTGCGCCGATTTTTGTGTGTTTGCCAAGATTGCGGAGCGAGATAGCGAAAATGAGAGGCCAGATCGGGCCTTCAAAGAAGAACAGCGTCAGGATTGAGCCGGCAATCGCATTGGTTGAGTTGTCCGCGATTGCAAAGGTAAGAATTGTGAAGACAAGGGCACCAGTTATGGAAAGGAGGAGTAAGATTCGTGGGCGAACATAGAGACATAGGAAGGCGAATACAAAGCGGCCAATTGCAAACGTAGCGTGGCCTAACAGCAGGTAAACATCTGTCGAAAATGCTGGCGTTGCGGCAGTTGGCGATGCAATGAAGAAACCCAAAAGCGCATTGAACCATACGCTCACAGATTCTTGGGCGGCCACATAGAACCATTGGGCTGTGACACCAAGGGCAAGCGTGGTATATACGAGTGGGAAGACGCCGAAATGCTTCCTTGGCTTTGTAAGGTTTTCAGAGAATTGGTCCATCATGTGCTTGTCACATTGCTCTTGAAGCTCGTCATCAAGTGCTTCGGGCAGTGGCATGTAATAAAAGAACAGCGCCAATGCCACAGAAAAAAATGCAATTCCTAGATAGGTCCATTGCACGTCGATAAGGTTCGAATTGCGTCGAACCTCTCGAAAAAACCCTTTCTGAGCAATGAGAGGGCTTAGAATACTGCCAACTGCTTGAACTCCCTGAGCCATTAGTAGTCGATATTCCGAGTGCTTCATTGGACCACAAAGAGCAAGGAAAGGATTGGCTGCTGTCTCAAGGATCGAAAGGCCAAGTCCAGTAATGAAATTTGATACAGCAAATCCAGCGAAAGAAGCAAGGACCGCACTTGGCCAAAAGGCGAGGGTGCCGATGCCGTATATACAAAGACCAGTGATGAAAGTCGCTTTGAAACCGCCATGTCGGAGTACCCATTGACCGATCGTCAATGGCCCAACAGCATAAGCTCCAAAGTATGCGGCTTGAAGGCCAAGAGTCTCACTATCTGTATTGTGATAAATCATTCCAATCTCATCATTCAAAGTATTGAGTAGACCATATGAGAAACCCCACAGGAAGAATAAGATAGTGACCAATATGCAGTATTTGAAAGACTCAACGTCCCTGGTATTCATCATGCTCTTTGGTCTCTTCATACTAACGAATCCGAAATATACGGAATTAATGGTCGTCTCGCTTCGCATCAACTCGAGCCTCGCACCATTGGAATTCGCGGCGGTAGGTGGATTCATATCGATTATAGCATTGCGGCGCATATCGGGCGTCGTTAAGAAATCCATCATCTCCATGTCGGCCTGCGGATCTCCATTCTCTTCATGGGGTGGAAGGGGTGCCTGTTGACCCGACCATGTTCGCTGAACGGGAAGTGAATTCGTCCTCACGAGATTGCCGTTGCCAATTTGTGAAGGAACGGTAGGAACCTTGCCGTTGCTTCCGGGAAGATGGTCGATCAAGCTTGGTAGAATACGGCTAATCAGTGGCTTGAGTGTAGGAATACAAGCACAGATAATGCCAGTATTTACCTCAACGCAAGACCACATAAGCGAAAAGGCAGAGTTGTAGGTGTAGTTGACTCGAGTGCTAACGGACCCTGAGCCATCAATTTCTCCTGTATATTGGTCCAATGCTGCCTTTTGGAGATAATAGATTCGAACCACATCCACTGCAATAATGAAAACACCCAAGGAGAATGTAAAGACGAGGATCGTCTTCTGCTTCGATGGTAGGGTCATAGACGTGAGAACGGGTATCGGGAGAAGCAAGATAGCTAGATCGGTAATGATGTTGACGGGCGCAGATGCGAGATAGAGGGTAACGATTCCGATACATTGCGCTCCATCTTCATTGACGTGAAATGCTGCGGACACAGGTCGACATTGGAAAATGTTCAGAAAGGTGAGGACGACTCCGGCGGTGACGACTACACCGAGAGTTACGAAAGAGGCGATTCGCAAAAGTCTGACGGTGTTTCGGGATAACCGTAAGTAGAAGATAAGTATCGAAGTCTTTGCGACCATCAAGGCGGGGTTGTAAAGTACGGTAAAGGCATATTCGGACTGTCGAAGCGCTGGCTTCCACTCGTCTTTAATATTGGCATCCTTTCTTCCCAGTCCCTTAGTGGTACCATAATCAACAGACAGCGACAGACCAAAGGCGATGAGCTGTTATGATGATAGTGTTAGCTGAGTTGTTCTCCTACGCAATATGTCAATGCGGAAGTTGTGCATGGTGGAGGTAGTATTGGTGGTTGAAGATTGGCGACACAGGAAATGCGCGTCATCTTCTCCCCTACCCAGTCATAACCTACCCAAGCCAATATCATAAACCAGTCATCCCAATCAACCTTTCTCACAATGCAGACTCTCGAGATCAACCTCGCAACGAAGAAGACTGTTGCTATGGCGAATGTCGCTACCGTCACAGCTAATACAGCTGGTCCGCGGTTTGCAAAATCACCAGTCGTAAGGGCACTGTCTGTGGACATTGAGGATTGGAGGCCGCAAGTGCTAGTACATTGTTATTGAAGCCGACTTCCGCCATGCATGATCATATGCTACGTCGAAATGTCGAGAGGTTCGATGTACGTTGGCGACAATGGTGATGATGATGATGGAGACGATGCACAAACCAAAACTCCAAAATGATCGAACGAATAAAGGACGAAATTGAGAGGCTTTGCTTTTGCTTCGATGGAAGAGGGCGACGATAAGTATTTGATATTATAAAAACAGGATTAGGATTGACAGGTGGAAAGGTTGTTATTTAGTTTAGTGGGTAATGGGCGACTTGAGAGTATGAATACGGAATATGGATTTACTACTCCATAACTCAGGACTTCACCTCCAACAGCTACGATCCAATCCGATTCAGTTCCAGTCCGCAGTCAATCCGGTTAGCTCTTTGTGTGGTATGAGGAATTGTCAAGACCGTCGAGAAGCCGAAAAGATCTGCGAACAATGGTCTTCCTTCTCTGGCGTGGCACTTTGTGGCTCTCTGTAGCTGCGTGCAACAATTTTCGCACGAAAGAAGTGTGAATGCTGGTTCATGCTTAGAGCAATTGACCTATTCTAGCTCGGCCCGGAGAACGCGGTGAGAGAGCCTGAACCTATTGTGTGCTAAGTACAGCTTCAAGTTTGAAGTATTATATTCCAGAGGACATCCTCAATTCGTTGATGAGATTTCCATTGGAGTTTCATGATGAACGTAGCACAGCATGACTGAACACACCTATATTACATCAAATTCAGGATTGCCATGTCTAAGCTTGAATACCCATTCATAGTCGTACTTCATGCTTTGATTGACTACCAACTGACAAAGTAACAGGACGATGAGCACGACGAACTTCACTTTCCCTTATTCTCTACACTTTACCTAGCAAGGGCATATAGTTCGCTGTAGTGCATCATTACACTTTTCTTCGTCTTCTAGTCAATCGACAGCTTGTCTTCTCTACCAATCTCAAGCCAACTTCGCCTCCCGAGCACTGCTTGCCGAACTCCCCCCTCCCAATAGTAATGACGATTTCTCATATTATTACATACTGCAAATATCCGAGCCAACTCCATTGATCTAGTCCCGACCTGGCTGATCAATACATGATTGAGAACACAAAGAAACCTCTCTGCGAGCAGATGAGGCTGATGAGAGTGGCAAATCTGATGTTGGGAACAGACTGATGAAAGACCAGAAACACGGAATCGTTGCTCACGGCCAAACAGATACGGAAGACAACTCCGACAAGAAGGTTTTCGCAGCATCTCACTTCGATACATGACTTCATTCCGAAAGAAATACTCGGGTAAGCCTTCTACTGCGGAAGACGTGCTCGAGTATATTTACTGCAAAAGATTCCTAAAGAATATTCCTCACCATCGATTCGCGTACACGTCTAATGCAAACCTTCTCCCTTCGGTCCATTCCAGAACAGGGCGTACTGGTTGCCAATGGCACTCGCAGGACACTGTATCCCCTAAGTACCAAGACTAGGTGGACTGTGGCGGGCACTGCTAATTCTTATTTGTGCACACATCTTGCTCATCTAATACAGACCTACACAGTAGTCTGAGATTTCCCCAGAAACGGTTCCAAAGACCTGGAAGAACTACACTATGTATCCTAGGGCGCGCCGAGCAGCATACCGACCCGAGAATTTGGGCTGGGCGTTTACAGCGCGTACACCACTAATACCTGATGATAAGTGAAACTGAGAATCTGGGGGCCAGAGCTCAGGAGATGGGGATGATTAAGTACTGACTGATCGAGGTCGTCCCCTAAGTATGAAGCTGTGAGGATGTGTGTACTTAACAAGGAAAACGAAAGTAACAAATACTGGCCCGTACTGAGCGGCTAAGTCTCGTCCACATACGGGGTGTTCATGACTCAGCGCACTGAATATTGTTTGCTTCGACAATCTTACTCATCAGTTCAATCATAAAGTTTTTGATGCTAAGCATTTTCGAGCTTCTCATAGTCATTGAGTATGCAGATCACTTTTCACCCTGAACAACTCCTAACCGACAGCGACCGACAGTTCCCGAGTCAAGGAACATCGATTTACAAACAACATTATGCTAATCAATGGTCATGAAATCAAATTCAAAACCATTTCTGAGCGCGTCGCAAAGTCTTTCAAACATTAGTCTTAAAGGTTGAAACGAATGGGGAATAGAATAAACCATGACACAGCGGGCCAACGTGGCGGGGCGCAAGACAACCAATTATCAGAGAATTGGCATTGGAGTAAAACACCAATATTCAAGATTTAGAAAGGATAGCGCACCAAGTCCCGAGGACTATGTACGCAGCATACACCAGAAAGCCCAGAGGACTCATCCATTCCACAAATATGATATTCGGTTACCAGAACATAGCAAGTGGCCGGCTACCAATTCCTACATCGGAGCGAACTCTCTACCATGGTTATCCCTTCAATAATTCAACAATCCAATCTATCCAGACCATCAAATTTATTTTTTTCATAGCATAAATTGGTATAGCTTGCTGCCCAAGATGGAGTTCCGCCTCCTCCGAGAGCCCAAGACCCTCTAAAATGAAGAAGAAGAAAAAAAAAAACCAGCGCACTCAAATGAAGAAATCTCTCACCACATAAAACTTCTCATTTAGCATGACGTGAACGCGCAAGGTCACCATGTGAGCGACCGTCATAGTGCCGCGCGACCGACTTCCCCCACAGCCCGGATACTCAAGACTACCCTACCTTCATCCCCTGGCATTCAAGCTAAGCCTGCAGAGTACGAGTCGTCTCGTTAATTCCAAGGAAGGGATTGGCTACCGCACGCCATGCATGCTTCTTTTCTCGCTTGCTCACGAGCACTCCCCTGCGATCATAGACAAGCGCTGAAGGTTTTGCTTGCCGGCGGGGAAGACCGGCAGAGTGAGCATGGAGACAGTATCAACAGAAAAAAAGCAGAGTTTGATTTAACCACGCGAGGGGAGTGTGGAACTTGAAGATCGGATCACGGATATGATAGGCGGTAGTGAACGGGGGAAGTGTGTGGGATGAAGAGGAGGTTGAAAATTTGAAGGGTTGAGGATTTTCTGTCCGTGGTGGCCGTCGTGGCCGTCGTGAGTGGAGTGACTGGCTGTAGTTGGTGCGCCTGTGCAGTTGGTACCCCGCAATCTTGACTCTGCCACGAGTTGGATCTCAATAATATTTGTGCTGCTTAAGACGGCCGATCTCCAAAGTTATTTTATGTTCTACGTCTGGGATTCGCGCGTTAAGCTGTGTCTTGAATAAGGGAAACAGATACATCCAACCCACCCAACATAACCACCACACGACAAGTATAAACATCACATGATAATAGCGGATGAGCCTTATCCGGCCACGTGCTTCGGGGAAAAGGGTGGTACTTAGTGCTCCAATGATTCGATATTATGTGCTGATCTATTGATATGAATGATCTATGAATGATCTACAGATATGGGATACAACTGCATTGGAGTAAGGTGCCTCTCCTAGTGCCTGGACGGCGGGGTGCTATGCATGACAAGTGCAAGTATCACGGGAGTACCTTATCAAAGCATCATTTTTGGCTTCTAGTCCCCTGGGCTTGCAGTAGCAGACAGTAGACGAAACACACATCACAATCCAGGAGCCTTTCTCTTTCTCAAGTTCTCATTTTCATCACAAGATCCTCCATTGGTTATCCCCACTGGTTCTTAGCTTCTGAAAAATATTGCTCTGTACGTCCGCAGTACACGCTTCTTCAGCCTGGTGTCGTACACCGTCCCAAGACGGCACCTCATGCTGTACTATGTCGTAGCCGCTCCTCACGTACGCCATGGTCCTCAGGTACAGCACAAAGACCATTCATCCCGTATCTCTATCATTTCTTGTCTGCACAGTGCGGATTAAATGCGGAGATGGCTACATGCCATTACGGACTCCATGCCGTGGCAGTAAGATAGAGAAATGTGGCTGCCATACATCACAAAGAGGCTGATAAAAGGGCCGTTAAGGCTAGAGGCAACGATATCGCAAAGGCAAGACGTCAATCAGATAGTAGAAGTTGCTGAATACATGATGTGACTATTCATAGTTGATTTTGACTCTTTCTATAAGCTATGAAAGTTTTGAGGAGCATCCTAATGCGAGGCTGAAAAGCTTCCAACTCGGCCGCCATGCTGGCTGGGCCGAAGATTCGGTGCGAGTATGATAACAAAAGAAAGGTTTGAGAGACTGAAGGCAATGTGATCACAAATGGTGGTGAAGACTTAATAGATGGAAAGACGGACAGGAAAAGAGAGTATCATGAGTAGTTCCAGCGCTCAAAACAGAAAGAAATGTAAAACAGGGAGAGAAGGTCATAAGTCATAATACATGATAGTAACAGATGAAAAGAGCAATCAACGCAACCAAGAGCAATCTTCCTTCACATAGTAGCGGTCCTCTCTGGCGGCTGGAAGCACAACGAACTTAGTGTGAACTCCTGCTCCTCAACAGCCTTCTTAATATCGTCAATACTGGCGTTTCTCACAACATCACACCCGTCCTTCTCACTATCCTTCTCCTTGAAGATATTGAGCGCTGGCTCGACAAGGCAGACTGCTGAGTCCAACGCAGAAGACACGGGCGTGCGGTCGACCCCCTCACCCATGCGATTAATTTCATCCTCCACATCTGCCAGGAGGGCGTAGACATCCGAGTCCGCATAGATGCGGATACTCTCCACATCCCTGCGAGGATTGTGCTCTTCCTCCTCCAGATCTGGGGTAGGTGCGGGGACAGTCTCAGCAAGACGCTGGGGAGAGTGGGACTTTGTAGGGGACCTGGGAGGCGTATGGGCCCCTGCACGGCCAGCATTTGCATTCCCCCTCACATTAGGATTGTCGAGATCCTGATTGTGCGTGGCTCCTCCCAAGTCAGGACTAGATAGGGTCAAGGCGGCGGCGACGTGTTCAAGCAATTTCTGACGCACACGTGTGCGTCTGTTCTCTGCCTGCTCGAGCTTGCTCACCCAGTCATCGATGCTGCAGTCCAGCTCTGCCAGCGCCTCCTCTTGCTTCAGAAGGGCCTCGTGCGAGAAGCGTGCAACACGCGGCGATCGCAGGTACGTGCAGATGCGCTCGTGCAGGTTGCGGCGGCCTGACCGCAGCGACTTGTGCGTCTTGCGAAGGTAGTCGCAGCGTTCATCTAGCGCACGAAGCTCCTACCAGCTGTTAGCTTTACGCACTTAAACCATGAGGGGGTACAGAAGGGGGCTTACTCTTGAAAGAGAGTCAACGTCCTTCGTTCCCAGGACTTCGAATTTGGCCGCTTGTCCAATGGCCTGCTTGCGTAGGTTCTCAATTTCGTGTGCTTCATACTTCTGTGATGCGTCGATCGCCCGTATGCCGGAGGGTAGGGTGGCGAAGGCTTTCTGCTCCGCAGAGACGTCCCGTTTGTTGGTCTGTGCCTTTATGGTTTGGCCATCTGTTCGCCGCTTGGGACGGCCGCGGTCCATGACCGAGGTATCGGATTCGCCTCTGCGATGTCCTAGTCTCTGAGAGCGAGAACCCGTGGCATCTGATGCTTGACGATCCTTTCTGGGGCTGTTGGAGTTGGAGTTGGAGTTACTCCATGGCTTCGGCGAATTACGACCCTCAAGTGCACTGCTTGGGGTGGCGTTGTTCGAGTTGTTGGCCGATGAGAGGTTGCGTTGATGAGGAGAGGCACGACCATCGAGCATACGAGCAGACTTTGGTGGGACATCTGGAGCACCCTCAGCCATGTTTCGGAGCTTGTTGGCTGAGAGCTGCTTCACAACTATCCTCTGTGGGGGCGGAGCAGTGACCTCAGGAATCACCAGAGGAGCCAGGCTCTTGGGCGAGAGGGGAAGTCTGAGCTGGCTTATATCTGGGGTCTTCGCTGAAGACTTTCCACTCTCCGGCCACGGTGTCTCTGGTGTTGTAAACTCGGCACGCTCATCCAGTCTTGGGCCGTCTACACACGATAGAATAGCTTCGCCAAACATATGTGATCTCCAATGAGAGCCAGGTGCACTGATTGATCTCTCATGGAGAGCCGGACGCCCTGGAATGGTTGCTGATGGGCGTGAGTACTTATTGATATGTGGAAGTTCGGCTCGATTCTTACGTGAATCTACAGTAACCTCCTGGACAGTGGTCATTGTTCCAAGCTCTGGTACACTGGCTTTTCTCCTCCTCAGGTTTTCCCGTGATCTTTGTCTTGAGACCGGTCGTTCTGGCTGTCCTTCTAGTGCAAGAGCAAGTGCTTGCTCCGGATCCGGACTCTTGCGACCCGCTGATATCGAAAGCTTGTCTTTTGCTGGGAAGAGTTGATATCGACGTGGTTCAGATGGCTGAAGTAGACGCCAAACGTGCTTCTCCTTCTCATTCGGTCGAGGTGTTGATGTCAATATTGACTTTGGCTCAATTAACCTAGATTCCCCCCTTCGAGCCGTGTAGTGTCTTACATTCTCGTTCTGAGAATGTGGTGAGGGTGATAGCTCCCGTGCTATCAAGTTGTTGAGACCAAAACTAGCTCTATCGTGGATCGAGCAGTCCATGATGTGTGCCATCTTGTCGTCCAGCAACGTTCTATACGTAAAACTAACAAAAATATACCGGATGTATCCAAGAGCCTCTTGTATGCTCGTTGAACTCGATGGCGAGCTGAAAATAGTTAAGCAATGAAGACTGCATATAAGGCTTTTGGACGGATGGTATATATGATCTATGAATATACCCACGGACGATCCTAGAACATTAATGGAGATAAAGTGAGACCTAATAAGAGTAGTCTGCAACAAGGGCATCCCCAACGTTGCCCGTAGGCAGCATGGGTACGGGATCAACTGCACAAAGCTTGACAAGAATTACTCTAGTACAGATGTAGATTAACATCATGCACGCTGTGGCGTTTGAGACGGCCTGAGAGAAGAGCACTCAGGCACAGTAGATACAAAGCAGAGAGCTGCATGTGAGAGCTCGGGTTTGCATAGGAAGCCTGTGCTGTGGCTTCCGAGGAACAGGCACAGTCTGGAGCAGGACATGAAACGATTTGGACAAGCACTGTGCAGAGATCAACAAGATTTTACCATAGCCCTGTCAAAGCCCTGTCAGAGCCCTGCCATATTCTGGGGGCACTGCTGTAGGGCAGCTGTGAAGGACTGTCCGATGAACAGAGAACTGAGTGTTGAAGGATTTGAGTGCCGTCAATGGCCAGGTCACATGGGAGGTTGGTTACTGGCTTATTTGTTACTGCACAGACATCAGATTGAGCTCGTGGCAAGCCGGCAATAATGTCCAGGGTCCTCAATCATCCCCATGTATTTTATGGATTCTGTGTTATCTAATTCCATTGGGACAAGCTCTCAGCGGAATGGATTTCTTCAGCCGGTAGCACAAAGCAACATTATGTCAGAAGGAAATGCCGTCTTCTTGAAAGGTGCGAGCGGAGTAGAATTGGGGAATTGATTTGACAAGTTGTCTCTCGTACTACTTCTGTACTGTAAGGCCGAATACAAGATAGATATCTTGGCTATGTGGGCGGACATTCTCTGGTTGATAGAGAGACGAAGAACAAATTTCTTTGGAGACTCTCGATTTTGATATATGATTAGTGAAGAATCTGTATGAGCAAAACCTGGGACTCGATCATGTGCAGTCAATGAAGAGACGAGAATCATAATCCTCAACCACTGCCTGATCTAATGAAGAGTCTCTCTCTTATCTCCCATATTCTGTACCGCCAGCGATCGTTACCGAGACTATCAATTAGAGACAGTACCAAAGCTATTGATGTAGCACTCACTACTTAGCACAGAGCACGTACAGTCCTCCTGCTACAGAAGACAAGCTATGAGGAGCTGTGAGGAGCTGTGAGGAGCTGTGAATGACAGGGACTCGATCGGCATGAGGGCATCGTTGAGGTGTAGTGTCTGTGACTATCTGTGCGTTCGCAGCAACTTGCACGCTCAAACGGTCATGGTGTCAAAGACCTCGGACCCTTGAGAGTGATCCTGGATGACGCTCGGCCCTCTGGTTCTTCGATCCCTCCTTTTGCACAGCGACGGGCAGTCTTCTGGGCGAGGTCGAGTTATGATCATCGCTCAATGATAAAAACCTTCACCAAACGGAAATCGGTTTCTTTTGAGTGGAACTCTGGTTTGTAAGGGAGTCAAACTTGGATGAATGTTTTAGATGTAAGATTTTTATAATACTCCATAGTATGCTGTAACAAGGTACAACGAGTTTTGATTTTGATTTTGATTTCGTACAATGTAACCGAGCCCATGTCTTTCTCTACCTTATTCAGCCGAGAAGCTTATTGACGATTCTGTGTAGCTTGTCTCCATAGTTGAAGCTTGTCTGACTCCTAGTAGACCGTGCCGCAGACGTTGGCAGAGTGAGAATGGAATGGACCGCTCAAGGCCCTCAATCTTCTACCGTCTCTTTCGCTGATATGAGTGAGATGTCCAGTCCGTTCCGCCTTCACACGGTACAGTATTGTAATACCTTGCTATGCCTCTGGTTCTTCTTTTCTTGGAAGCTACCATAGTCCCTGATGATGTGTAATGTATGTCCGGAGTGTTGCATAAGTACAAATAAATATATTCATGCATGTATGTACATACATACATGCATACTGCAGAGCGGCCCTGGTGTACTCCGTATTCTAGTAGAATTGAGAAAAGTGACCTGCTTATTCATAGGTACGGTTAAGGTCCTTGGTGACTGGGATGGCTGGTACTGGTAACAAACGAAACTGGGCGTGGAACTTGCATGGCCCTGCTGTGTGGATGCTGTGTTTCATATGTGCTTGTTATCGATAGAGGAGAGCACACCATCACCACTTACAATACCTCTCTCATGCCTCATTCATGAATTTATGATAGTTTTCAATACAAAGCTTATAATTTGTTTCGAACGAAATATCATCAATAATAAATACTAAGCAGCAACATATCGACTATCAGTTAGCTTCTGCTTCCTACAATGCGGGTATAGCGATAGACATATGTACTGTCAACGAGCCAAGTCACCCATCTGTTTGCCGTATGACATCCAAGCTTCTGCACCTTTAATATGATCTTCATTCTAAGGCTCTTTCGGAGCTCCAAATGTGTGCTCGACGGATCTTGAGGCTTGCTCGTCTCTCAAACCCGGCATAAACAACTACGATAGTCGCTTGTATGGCATATCAGCTACTGCGTTCTCCTCGTCGCTCAGACAGTATCTATTATCAATGAAGCACAACTAACCCTACTCAGGCTTACAAACTACCTTGTATGCAAATAGATATTATGTACAAAATATGTACGCTCGAATCTATCCTGCCTAAATACTTTCTGTGGTGTAGCATACATTCTTTCATTGATTAACCTACATACTGTTACATCGTGACATCGAACTCCGCCATGCCACTTCACTTATCTCCTGCTCACTGGAAAAGTCACTCATCACACTCGTATTCATACATGCGAGGATTGACTCCGTAGACGTATCGTCGTTTAAAGCTGGTGTGACCTTACATTACGGGGAGATACTTACACGTCTATTCACCACCAGCACTATGTAGCCATGAGACTTCCAATATAGACGAATAGGAATCAACACCTACAAACCCAAGATCCATGACTATTACCATTCTCCCTCAAGGGTGACAAAGCACAATTGAAACAGACTAAACTTGCAACTAACAGCACGTTTCGGGCCGGGGAATACAACTCGTGGATCCATCCCATCACTGGCTCTGCGTTGCCAACAATCCTTACAGTTCTAACACTTGCTCCAGATGCAAATACTCTTCCACTCAAGTGTTTATCGAGTCCTTTGGACTATCATCACCACTGCAGGAACGTATTTTGTGCATGAAAGAAGCATGAGTCGAAGGCTCGCTGAACTCCGCAAGCTGGCGATGATTGGATGAAAGAATCAACCCGATGATGTTTCCAAAAGCGATCTCTGCTCCGTCGATCCAAAAACTAATATATCACACTCTGCAGAACCACGAGGCAAGGGAAATATCTGATCGCAGCAACCTCGAGGGTAACCTCAAGGGTTGCTTCCTTCAAAGGCCGCCCTGAATCGCACTCACCGCTAATGAATTATTTGTACAACTGTGACGTCGAGATTCTTCGTGACCTGTCGAACCTGTACGGGTGACCCAGAGCGATGGGTGCAAATCCCGAGGCTTCGTCTATGGTGATAACTCAACACTTATGATAAATGCCCTCTTAAAGTGCAAGGAGAACGTTTCTGATGAGAATTTGGGAGTCGGAGAATTCCAGTCCCATGGAAATGAGATGAGATGATACTTAGGCCCAGGAAAATGCGGCACCGTACTGTCTCGCACCTGCAAAAGCGATCTAGGCTGCTGATCTCTCATGTCTAAGCGCACAGTGGGAAGATGCGCCTAAATACATTCAGGAACGAGGTAGTTGTCCGTTCAGTTGAGATAAGGTGGTAGAGTTACAATGGCATTTGTATTGCCAGAGCAAAGGTCCGAGTTTGCATGCCAATATATAGCTAAAAGAAAGTCATGCATATGCTTACTTTTTAAGTACAACTATTCTAACCACGTTCGACTTCTATTCATTAAGGAGATTCCCCCTTTTACGCAATAATAGGTTCCGCGCCCGTATTTCTTCAGTATGTCAGACACAAAGCAACAATACCAAGCTTTTGTGAAGGCGACGCCCCACCGTGCGTTGCTGAGATAAATTGAGGTCCCACTCTTGCTGCCAGGCACAGTCGCAAAGACACTCGTACCGTTGCACCGAGGCATCCACCCTTGCCATCTCAATCCACCAACATCCTCTCAATTCCCTCCATGAACCTCTCACTACACCCCACAACACTCCGTATTCTGCATGGGAATCTTGCTACATGGCAGTGACAGCTGCCAGATTCATTCTTCTGTCAATCATGTGCACATCTCATCCTCACGCCAAGCGAACACGATTGAAATCGGAGACTCAGATTCCATCCCGGCTCTCCCACTGATGTAGAAAGTCCATCTTGCGTCACGTAGATTGCGCCCAGCATCAGCACCAGGCATTTCCCGATGAGCGGACTGAGAGATTGCGGAACGGAGTCCAGAGATATCTTTGTGCCAGATAGATGAACGACAGCGGGCTGAGGGCTCTAATTCCTTCCACCTGTTGACCCGGTATTGGATTTACGTCGTTAGGTGTTCCACACTCTCGTAGGGCTCTCCAGAGAGGTACCGGTAGACAGAGAAGCTTCGTTGAAATAGATCAAACATCTGCTCAGACCCCGACAATGCTTTTTTCCTCTCTTCCAAGGCTTTTTTCATCGCGGGATCCGGATGCTGGCTGTTGGGCTGAGTTTGAATAAATAAAACTGGGGAAGGGGCTGACAGGAGGAAGACTGGTAGTTTGTGCCTTTAAGGTACATATTAGAGATCCTTTATCATTCATCCTACCCCATACTTCGTGCTATATGATTCTATTGTTAACTTCCAAACCTGTGGATACTCGAGTGAAGCTTGCATGATCGGCTCTAACCTTCCAAGTAATAAATTCTCCACAGAACCTCCTAGTACGTATCAGAGTATTTGTCATCTGTGATATCATTTCAATTCTCTGACAGGTGGAAAGAATGATGATTCTCGAAGAAATGCCCACGTGACTTTATCTATGCCAGCCACGTGCTCGAGATAGAACTCGGCTTGCCTCGGGCCTGAGGATTCGGTATAGCAGGTACTAGTATGCATTAGGAAACTCACAGCATGTACAACCACGAGCGAACACGACCAAAGCAAAATACTCTCCCAAAGTGCTTCTGAACGACTTCTTTATGTTCAGTATCTTCACAGCAGCTAAACTACTGCGTCCTGTCACAAGTCACATCTGGCCTGCCTCGCAGTCAAGGATGCTCATTCGAACAATGGCGTCCACAAGTACACCACGTGATCCCAATACATTGTCGAACTACAACGACTATAGAACGAAGCACACAATTGCAGATCTTGCAATTGATTTCAAAGCCCAAAAACTTAGTGGGACTGTTACCCTTGAGCTCGAATCTATCTCCGGTATCGCTGAGGAAATCATCCTCGATACCAGCTTCTTAGATATCAAGGGAATTAAGGTCAATGGCGAGAAAAGTACCAGATGGGCGCTCAAGGCTCGCTCCGAGCCATATGGTAGCCCTTTGATCGTAAAGGTGCCAGGAGGGGCTTCAAAGGGAAGTATCACTTCTCTAGCTATCGATGTATCCACAACCGAGAAATGCACGGCATTGCAATGGATGACGCCAGCTCAGACTTCCAACAAGAAGTTCCCATATATGTTCTCTCAGTGCCAAGCTATTCACAACCGCTCTATTTTCCCATGCCAGGATACTCCGGATGTCAAGAGTACCTACGATTTCAAAATCCGCTCGCCACTCCCAGTCATTGCATCGGGTATCCCAACGGGCGCCAAGAACTTCCAGGCTGGCAAGGATGGCGAGACAGGAACTCTGCAGTACACTTTTCACCAGGAGATCCCTATGCCTTCGTACTTGTTTGCCCTAGCTTCTGGAGATATCGCTACGGCATCTATTGGGCCTCGTAGTGTAGTAGCTACTGGTCCGGAAGAGCTCATGGCTGCAAAGTGGGAGCTGGAAGAAGATACCGAGAAATTCATCCAGGTTGCGGAGAACTTGATCTTTCCTTATGCCTGGACTCAATATAATGTATTGAGTCTCCCCAGCAGCTTTCCTTATGGTGGCATGGAGAATCCTATTTTTACCTTCGCCACGCCAACGATTATCTCTGGTGACAGAGAGAATGTAGATGTTATTGCTCATGAGTTGGCACATAGCTGGAGTGGTAACCTCGTTAGTAATGCAAGTTGGGAGCATTTGTGAGTTATCATATTCTTTTGATAGGTGCTTCAATTTTTTTCAATACTAATTTGAAATAGCTGGCTGAATGAGGGTTGGACTACCTACACCGAAAGACGCATACAAATGGCAGTCCACGGTGAGCCACACAGAGATTTCTCAGCTATCATCGGTTGGAAGGCATTGGCCGATTCCGTTGACCAATTCGGACATGACCATGAATTTACCAAGCTGGTCATTGACCTTAAGGGCAAAGATCCCGACGATGCCTTTTCCTCCATCCCCTACGAGAAGGGTTTCCATTTCCTGTACTACCTTGAAAAGCTTGTAGGTATCAAGAAATGGGATCAGTTCATCCCACATTACTTCACAAAGTGGCAGAAGAAATCCGTCGACTCCTTTGAATTCAAGAAGACGTTATTGGATTTTTTCGAGAAAGATGGCGAGGCGAAGAAGGCACTTGAGAAGGTCGACTGGGACACATGGTTCTACAAACCCGGCATGCCACCAAAGCCTGACTTCGACACCAGCATGGTGGATGTGTGCTACGCCCTCGCCCAGAAGTGGGAATCCAAGGACTACTCCCCCTCTTCATCCGACATCAAAGGCCTAACCGCCAATCAAGTGGTCGTCTTCCTTGAGAAAATCCAGCTCGCACCTGCCCTCTCCCCCGCACAAAGTCAGGCCATGGGCTCCGCCTACTCTCTCATCAACACGCAGAACGTAGAGCTCTCCTCTCGTTACTTCCAGATCGGCCTCAAGGCACAGGACAAGACCGTTTACGAACCGACGGCTGAGCTCCTCGGTAAGGTTGGCAGGATGAAATTTGTTAGGCCTCTATACCGCGCTCTTGTTAAGGTTGATCGAAAGCTTGCCCTTGAAACATTCGAGAAGAATAAGGATTTCTACCACCCTATTTGTAGAGGAATGGTGGAGAAGGATCTAGCGTAGGCTAAGAATACAAAGCTTAGCTTTATACTAAACTTTGTTAGCATTGTAGGAAACGAGCATGATGCTGAATGTCATGGGTGCTGTGAGAACGATGAAAAATTAAAATGGATAAGAATAGGCCTGAACGGTATGAAAATTCCTCCATTTATGTTACGACTTCTGAATCGGTGATATTGTGGTTTCTTTCGAAAAAATGGATTTAAATTTACCTCAATATCGATTTTGATGACAGATGCACCATATATTCCCACGAGAACTTGTGGTTTATCTTGGTTGTTCAGAGTGTTGGTTGAATTTTGTACAAAATTAGTTTCTACTCATAAGAATTTGAATTACCATATCAATAAGTATGTCGAATATCTTGCGTGCGTTTACCCACACCTCATCAATGATTAAAAGTTGGTCAGTACCATTAATATAATACATTACATCTTCCAGTTTTCCTTATATGATCTCGACTTTTGTCTTGTCCTTTGTCACCAGCCTGAGAAACAAACAGATGTGACAGGAATCAAAGGTTCCCTCGGCTATATGCAAAGTACCCAGGCACAAGTACAACGTCACGTCACATTGTCTCTGACCCCGCAGATCATATATTAAAGATAAAGATGTCGATCAAAGAGGTAGGTGCCTCGAAGTCATTGTATACATATATAAATGATAGTTTCCTCTCATTGTGTTTCTCATATTTGATGGAGAGATTTCACTCTCCTCAGAAGCTATCCAACAATGGTCCTCATAAGTCCCATCAAATTGAGCCTCGCTATCTTTCTATGTCATGTCAGAGCATTCACCTTTCAAAACTCTTCATCATTTGATGTCTTCGATTACATCGACCAATTGATTGGTACAGACAATGGTGGCAATGTATTCGCAGGGGCAACTCTCCCATACAGCATGGCCAAAGCCGTCGCCGATGTTGATGGTCAAAATACAGCAGGTTTCTCAACAGACGGTAGCAACGTGACAGGCTTCTCACACATGCATGATTCTGGCACAGGAGGAAACCCGTCCTTAGGAAACTTTCCACTCTTCCCACAATACTGCCCAGATGATATCCTAGACAACTGCAATTTTCCTAAAGCTGCAAGGGCAACGCCATATATTAATGAATCGGTGATAGCATCTCCAGGATACTTCTCCTTGAGTTTGGTTAGTGGCATCACAGCTGATATGACAGTCACTGAACACACAGCTCTATACCGATTCTCATTCCCGCCTGCCGAGCTGGAATCTGGAACGCCGCTTAGTCCATTAATCCTTTTGGATTTGACTGACCTCAATGCCAGTCGGCAGAACGCATCCGTAAGCGTAGATGATACCGGGAGAATCAAAGGGAACGGCACTTTCTTCCCAAGTTTTGGAGACGGCACATTTGTACTTCACTTCTGTGCTGATTTTGCGGGGGCGTCAATCCGAGATAGCGGGATATTCGTGAATAATCGAGCTGGCACGCAGCCTAAAGACCTCTTCGTCACTCGAGGAATTAATCTCTACTACATTGAAGCAGGTAGTTTTGTCAGATTCAATGGGTCTGCAAATTCGACTATCAGTGCAAGAGTTGGCGTCAGCTTTATCAGTGCAGATCAAGCTTGCCAAAATGCCGAGACTGAAATCCCGGGTCCTGAATGGGACTTCGAAGGCGTTAAAAAAAGTGCCGAAGATGCTTGGAGGCAGAAATTGAGTATTGTCTCGATCGTACCTGGTGGTGCAGATGATAATCTCCAAACTAGCTTCTGGAGCGCTATATATCGCACAATGATGTCGCCGCAGGATTATTCGGGCGAGAATCCCCTTTGGCAGAGTACTGAGCCTTATTTTGACTCTTTCTATTGGTGAGTGCTGCTTGTTTCGTAATTTGAACTATAGTATAAAGACTCCCATCTGTTCTGATTTCAATCTTAACTTATGTCTTTCCATGAGATAAATGACTCGATATCAGTAAGCAAGTTTCGTATATTGAAACATGATTCTCTGAAAATAAGTCGAATGATTGCTCATATAACTGATTTGAGTTTTGTGGGTTGTATTCTCCTCGTTTCAGATCTAACACCAATGATATAGTATATGGGATGCATTTCGATCTCAGCTTCCATTCCTCACAATTGTGGATCCCGTCACACTATCAAAAATGATTCGGAGTCTTCTTGATACCTACAAGCATCTTGGGTGGCTCCCTGACTGCCGAATGAGTCTCTGCAAAGGGTTCACTCAAGGCGGCTCGAACGCAGATGTGGTTCTGGCCGATGCATATGTCAAGAATCTCACCGGTGGAATAGACTGGAATCTAGCCTACGAAGCTGTGGTGAATGATGCCGAGAATGAGCCGCTGGACTGGTCGAATGAAGGTCGTGGTGGCTTAGTGAGTTGGAAAACCTTAGACTATATCCCTTATCTCGATTTCGATTATCTTGGCTTCGGCACCAACTCGCGGAGCATCTCGAGGACTCTTGAGTATTCGTATAATGATTTCTGCGTTGCTACTCTTGGGAAAGCACTGGGGAAAAACTATACAACATACTTGTCAAGAGCGAATAATTGGCAAAATCTTTTCAAGTCCGACCAGACTTCCTATATAAATGGGACAGATACTGGTTTTGTAGGCTTCCTACAACCAAAATACCTGAACCAAACCTGGGGTTTCCAGGACCCCTACTTATGTAGTCCCCTTCAAGGATTTTGCTCCTTGACATCTAATCCCTCCGAAACATTCGAATCTAGTATCTGGGAATATCAATTGTGTGTTCTTCCTCCCTCCTTCAAACACAACTAACAGCTACAGTTTCGTGCCGCAAGATATGTCCACATTAATAACCCAACTCGGCGGTCCAACATCATTTATCTCCCGCCTCGATTATCTGCACGAGTCTGGCCTCACAGATATCGGAAATGAGATATCGTTCCTAACAGTCTTCCAATACCACTTCGCCGGCCGTCCCGGGCTGTCCGCAAAGCGCGCGCACTACTATGTCCCCGCAGAATTCAATGCGTCAACAACCGGCCTCCCTGGCAACGACGACACTGGTGCCATGGCATCTTTCACGGCATTCGTCCTGATGGGGCTATTCCCCAACTCAGGTCAGAACGTTTACCTGATTACGCCGCCATATTTTGAATCGTTGAGCTTCACCAATCCAGTAACAAATAAGACGGCTACAATTAGAAACACTAATTTTGATCCGAGCTACGAGGCCATCTATATTCAGAACGCAACATTGGATGGGGTAGCTTATACACGGAATTGGATCGGTCATGAATTCTTTACGGAGGGTGGGGTACTGGAACTTACGCTTGGTACAGTGGAAAGTAGCTGGGGGACTGGAGAAGCGGATTTGCCGCCGAGCATGGGGGTTGGAGTTATAAATTTGGAAATCATTTAAAGTAGCAGTCATGATCAGTTAGCGACTCAAAGCAAAACGAATGAGTCTGGCTTATTTTGAAGAGATCTTTGGTATTTCACAAACCTAGGGAAGGCGACAATGCAGTGTAGGCGGACATAGGAACTACATTTGATTCTCGTCCTTGCGTCTGGGACTTCTCTCATTTTTGATTCAGATAATACAGTTTTCAATTAGCAGATATCGATTGTCTGAGGTTTCGATGCCAGGAATATGGAAACAAAGACCTTTCTTACCATATTGAGTAGGACTAGCATGAGAATAGACAAGGCGAAATTGTAGTTACGAATTAAGGAAAGCATAAGATCGATGTGTATCAATAAGAAGCTGTCTACCAAGATAGCTCTCTCTCGGCTTTCGAAACACCTGCCTTGGAAAAGCAATAGAAACGAATATTCAAGGGGCTCATCTTGGGATGTTATGGACTTCATCTGATGATCGAAAGATAATCGAGTATCAGGTGTTCTTGATAAATCGAGTATGCGAGACAGTGATGAAACATGTTTCTCATTGAATCCTGGTGGGAATTTTGTGTGCCGAAATTTCCTTGAAGGAATTGTTTCTTCTGGATCTTAATCGGGACTCTTGACAGCACTATTACTTCGACGGAGGTTCACTGGTATGATTTAAGTATTTGCCTGACACTAGTTATGAACATGAGCAAGTAAGCTTTTATTGCCGATTAGGAATATGAGTTCATGCGTACTGACAGGGATTTACTTGTTGTAGTACTGTCACGTCTTATAATGTTTCCATACTCCTTGCCAGAAGCGCTGGTCGAAATTGAATACTTTTTTTGAAGCCTACAACTTAATCTGCTAAAACTTCGCAGCCCCATACTTCACATAAATTTCCTCGACTCACCCAAAGAGTCCTCAAGAAAATCGATGGGCTTCTTGCCCTTGGAATTATAACCCTCAACATACCTATCCCCAAAATCACACAAAAAGTTATCATACGTCGCCTCAGGCTTTCTCACACATAATCCACAAAGCGTCTCTTTGACGCCTTTTTCAAAATCACCTCGCGGTACCTCCCTACTAATCTCTCTGAATTCCTCTTCGCTCACTAATCCCCCCGGCGGTAAGAGGGGGCCCGCGAAATCCGTCATGATTCCCAGGCATGTCAACGCGACGATAGGTCTACCGTAGGTGGCGATGGAAACCGATGTGTGGAGTGCAATTGAATCCCATACCTCCTGCTTCTTGTCCTGGGACCAGCTTGGTGCATGCTTGCTCAGGAAGTCCACAGCGATATTGGCACCGTCGACTTCGAAGCGCTTTTCAGCGGAAATCAGGTTTGTATCTAGTGACCAGCCCATGTCATGCAGCAGAGTGGCTATCATCAGCGATTCGGGCTCAACAGTTGAGAGGTTCGGCACTCTTGGACGGATGATGAGACTAAAGAGAGTGCTTCGAATGACATGGTAGGACATATCAATTGCTAGGTATTGCTGAAGGAAAGAAAAGGCGGCAAGGGTGAGGGTCGTTCGAGGAATGGTTACACCAGCTATGCGGCGACCAAGAAAGTTGGTAAGGTCTTGGGACATTGTGTCGGTAGCAATTGCCAAAAAACAGAGCGTTGGGATGGGAATGAATATGGAATTGGAGATGGAAATAGAAAAGTGAGAGAATAGTTACTCAGGATCAAGCATTTATTAACAATCTGATCTGCTTACCTTAGTAACATAACTTTGTCATAAACTAAACATCGCATGTGAAATAGCTGGCCATCTTCACGAAATACATGCAATTGTTTGGTTGTTGGCTGTAGGGTATGCAACACGGAATATGGAGAACGGAGGAATGTAATCGGCTGAAGATGCCATCCGCATAACTTCGAATCCGCTTATACTTTCCATCCGTAGCGTTTCCACTTACACCATTTCATATGCTGATATCTTCTCATTCTTATTAGACCTCGACAATTCAGTACGACCATTTTCTATACAAGCAATAAGTCTTCTGCTGATCTCAAATATTTCTTATCTCGACTGCGACGATAACATGGATTCAGTCGATGGAGTGTGTCCAAGGCCACGAAATCCCAGAGCTTGCGATCAATGTCGTGTTTCCAAGATCCGATGTTTACAAAGTAACCAAGCTGGAATATGCCAGAAGTAAGTTCTGATGCAAGAGTGTGTTTATCTACCTAGGTGAAAAGAAAGTTGACAATACAATGCTATCAGATGTCTCACTTCGCGGAAAGAGTGTGTCTTTGGAGTACGCGCCAAACGAAGACTCAAAGAACGTCCATTGCCAAAGGAGTAGGTCAATAGTGATTGAAGATTTTTGAACCACTGATTAACACTTTCTAGAAATACTTCACAGTGCGATGCACTTAGAACAGCTAAACAGCCATATCCAAGTCCATCCGATGCTCAACCCGCTCCCAAACCCGAAGATTCAGATGACGAAGACGAAGAGCTTCCGCTTAGGAAAATGCATAGTTCTGCCTTTCAGAAAATGATAGGCGATGATGAGCTCATGGAAGATAGCAGCTTTGAGTATTCCAAGCCAGAAAATCTCAACGATATTATGAAAGACTTCATGGATCTTGATGAAGCCAATCAAATCCTTAGCGTCTTTCAAAATATGAAAAGCGACTTTCCATTCGTGATAATTCATGAAAATGCTACGGCCAAGACCATGGCCCAAAACAGTCCATTCTTGCTCCTCGCCATTCTTGTTGTGGCATCTCCACATGCCTCTGACATCCACAGAAAACTGGATGCTGAGTTCTGTAGGCTCGTTGGTTTGAAGGTCGTCGCCAATGGAGCGAAAAACCTGGCCATTCTTCAAGGTTTACTCGTATACATTGCATGGTAAGAACTCGGAAGATAGAATTGCAGCATTTCTAATTTGAAAAGGTATCCATTTCATCTCAAGTTGCACAAGCAAACTATGTATACCTATCTGCAGATTGCAATCAGTCTGTGTGTGCAGCTCAAACTCGATAAACCATCCAAACCTCTTCCTGCCGTGTTCCCTCCCAACCCAAAGTTCTCGCAAGAGCGCGAGTCAAGACGAAAGTCAGGTCAACGGGCGTTTCTGGCGTGTCATTATCTCTCTTTAGGGTATTAAATTCTCTACGATTTGGGGTTCTATATTAATTTTTGCTTCCAGGGTTACTGCAGCGTTCAAAAAGCCTTGTACCACTTCAAAAACAGATTATGTGGAACTCTGCGGTACATCTTTGGCCGAAGAACCAGAAGTCCCGAGCGATCGGGTACTTCTACTCCTTGTGAAATTGGGCTATATTCAATGCGAGTCTGAAAACGTATTCGACAACTTTCCCTCGCGCCCAGACGCGGCTTACGTACAAGTTAAAATCGATACCTTGAGCAAAAGATTTCAAGATTGCACAATCTTCATGCCTTTAGAGTGTCAAAGTTCTAGTACGTAGAATCCCCCATTAGTAGGACTTACTAATACCCTGTAGCATTGTTTAGATTAGTTCAGCATTCCACCCGACTCTCCATCTATTCGTCAGCTTTGGGAGCTTTCCAGAACTCAAACACGCCATTATATACCGAAATACGTCTGAAAATGCTCTCACATTGTCTCGAAAATACAAAGCAATTCTTCGACTATGCCTTCGAAATTCCTCCCGCTGAATATTGGAAATTCAGTATGATGTCCTGGGGACACGTTGTCCGCTCTCTACTTATAGCTCTCCAACTATCCTCCGCGCTCACATTTCCCCTATGGAACTCAGCTAGAGCTCGAGAAGTTCTACAACTAGGAACACGGCTGGATTGTCTTTGTTGGCGCATCCAAAAGCTCGATATTCGCTCTGGGAAGCAATCTAAATTTCGCACTCATTTCTCGGTGTTCCAGGTTGCATTGTCGAGCCTCAAGGAAACTTATGATAAGCTTCTTCATTTGGGTATGGAAAAAAATTTCAGCGAGCAGATTCCTGATGTAATGGATCTGAATGGGTGGATTGAGGATTTGGGAATGGATAAGTGTCCAGTCTTCCATGGGAATGCGTCACAGTTTGATACTTATGGAGGCAATGAGACCTCAAATACCTACGGGGGAGGTAGTAATATTCCGATTTATCATGACATGTGGGCTACTATGACTATGAGTTGGGCAACCTGAAAGTTTTGTATATAAATAACCATTTATGAAATACAATCAAAGACGATATGGCAATTGAGAAATCAGGACCTATAGAATATGTATGCAATCAATCATCTGAGTGTTCAATACCATCATCCTGTAAGAGATACAAAAACACATTCTGAACAAGTCACTTTGAGAGGAGAAAAATCCCGATAGTTGAGTTTCGGTGTTACGGAATTTCCACAGTAAGCAGGCTGGAGGAACATTCACACCGAAGACTCGGTCAATATCTCCCATCCCCCACGTTTATGGACAACATAAGTCATATATATAACCCCAACTCTCCTTTCTAAATCAAACAGCAGCTCATTCAGGTTCTTCAAATCATTCCATTTATTTATCAATCCCACCATCCAAGCCACCAACGAACACAAGATGACCACCCCTCTAAAAATCGGCGTCCTCCTTACCGCTGAAGTCCAACTTCTCGATGCCTCCGCCGTCGACCTCTTCGGTATGTTAACACCTGGCTACTTAGGCCTCTGCCATCTACCCCCACACCTAGTCTCTCTCGGCCGCCCAGTGCAAATAACCTATATCTCCCCCTCATTCTCTTCCTCCTCCCAACATCCCCAGTTCGCATCAGTAACAGGGTCTACCGCGCTCCGCGTATCCGCCAGTCTAACCTCTACGTCTGTTGCACCTGGAGAGCTAGATGTCCTGCTCATCCCTGGCCCGGATCCTACCATTGAGGCACCGGAGGACGTGTTGCAGTTCATCAAGGCGCAGTATAAAGCCGGGGCAGATGTTTTGAGCATTTGTACGGGAATCATACCACTTGTTCGCAGTGGAATTCTTGAGGGGAAGAGAGGGACAGCACCAAGAGTGATGCTGGGGGATCTGGCGAAAAGATTCGAAGGGACGGAGTGGGTTGAAAAGCGCTGGGTTTCGGATGGGAAGATTTGGAGTAGTGGTGAGCTTACCTTCTTGGATATGTTGGAGCTTTAGAGATATGCTAATTTTATAGGCGCTATTACCAATGGCCTGGATATGGTAGCTGCTTACTTGAGGGCGAAGTTTCCTGGAGAGCTGGCTGAATTGGTGTGCGGTATGGCAGATGTTGGCAGAAGAGGACAGGAGTATGATAGTGAGGCAATGAAGTGGTAATCATATCATCCAGAGACCTTGAAATTCACCGGCTTTCCAGTCGTGTGTAGACAATCTTGTTTTCAGTTATTTGGAAGAGCGCTTATTACTTTACGAGGATGTTACAGAATTTGATGGCAATTCTGGACCAATATCCGAACCATGAATAGTATCAAAGATATAAGTTATAACGTTGTAATTGATCATGTAAGGCCACATTGTACGTTGTTAATGTTTTGCAAAGGAGAATTATTGTCTACCTCGTCTAACATGCTATTGCCTAGGTGGGTTTCCTCGTTCTCTTCTTCGCTTGAAGATCTCTATATACATATAACGTAAGTTTTCAGGGCAGTTTTATGTGCCAAATCATGAAGTAAACGGCTAGAGAAAACCGAGTTTGTACAAGAATGATTGGCAATTGTGTAGTTTCTAGTTCTGGTAGCTCGTAGCAATACACACCTAGGCAATGTGTGTTTCATTATACTAACTATACAGTAAGTACCTCAAATAATCTTCCTTCATTTTGGATTAATCACTATCCAAATATATACTAATTGTCAACCAGTGCTAATTAGAAGTTTAGTAGCTATTCTAGACCATCTTGTTGGGTCTGATAGATAGAATTAGACATACCGATTGCCTTGGTTTGAGAAGATATGTTATAATCTCAGAGACTTTAACGGTCCACCCTAACCAGAGCTGCCTCATCACCCGTTTCCGTACCTCCTAGAAAATCTTTCAAGAATTTCTGCTCATCGTTGGTAAGTTTAGCAGTTAAAGAAATGGTGTTTTTAAAACTTTTCGCCATATGATCTTGAACAATCTTAATTCCCTCGACACCGCTGAGATCTTTGATCTCATCATGGATGCTTTCCATACAATACTTTAAGAACCTCCGATCGTAATTGGAAAGGTCAGCAATCAGAGAAGTGACTTTTTGAAAGTCTCTCGCCACAATAGCTTGACCCAGCTGACATGCCTTAAGATGATCAAGATCCTTGCACCCAAATGTCATCTCACCATGCACGATTCCAGTACAATAGTTTAAGAACCTCTGGTCATCATTGCTAAGTTCATCAATTAGAGAAGTTGTGATTTCGAAGTCTCTGGCTGCAATAGCATGACTCAACTTGACTCCTTTAACATAATCGAGGTCCTTACACCCGCGTAGGATCTCAATATGCCGAGAATGATAGTAAATAAGTGCAACAGCTAGGTTATATGCGTCATTTCTGTCCTTAATATCAAATATTGTATCGCGGTTGGCCCAGAGAAGAGAATTGTGCAGAGGAAATCGTGTAGAAAAATTTGTCCCAGCAGTATTGTTCACATATTTGTCAAAGTTGTCCCGGTGTTGGTGGCGGAGTAACTTGCCCTTAAGAACATCTTTCATGAGGATTTCTTTGATAGCCGTCTTAACGCCGATTTGTAAGTTATAGCGCATTCCAAGAGCACTCAATGCGAGCCCAGTATCGTAGCAGAGGTTAGGATATCTCTCAATGACCATCGCTTTCTGCAGCAGAATCATGACAAGATCCCACGCTTCTGCAACTATAGCTTCGTCTAGAAGAGATGTTCCAATGTAGCTACCGTCATAGATGAGGTCTCTAGAGCTAGAGAAGCCGCCTTTGCGAAGAAGCAATTCTATCAACACAAGATTGCCTTCCTGATATGTCAGATCCCATGGTGACATACCGGTTTTATTCTCGTACAATAGCTGGGGAAAGTTTTCTTGATATGCACCATCTTTCGACTCCCAATAATCTAATATGAGAGAGCAGAACTCCTCCTTATTTCCTTGTGAGCGAGCGACATCCTGATCGAGGGCAGTTATAGCAAGATGGAGGGCAGTATTACCGTCTTCATCTACCAGGTTTGGTGAGGCACCACAGTCAAGGAGTCTTCTCGCCACCGAGGTGCGTGCAAACGTAGCGGCGATGTGCAATGGGGTTCTATCTTTGAGATCTCTGGCATGGACAAGTGAGGGTTGGCGCTCTGCTATGGTACTGAGGAGCGGTCCAAGACATTCTTCGTCTCCAGAGAAGACACACTGGTGGAGGGGGGTAAAGGAAACTATGTTGACGTCGGAAATGTTGCCACCGTAGTCCAGCAAAAGTCTGAAAAGATCGCGACGCAGGGACTGAACAGAATAATGAAGTGGGGTATTTTGCTCCGCATCCTTGGTATTAACATCAACTCCTGCTTCCAAGAGCGTTGCCAAAATACCTCGAGAACGTTTTAGAACCGCATAGTGCAGTGGGGTTCGTCCAGCCGCATCTTCGATTTCCAATTTTACTTTACGATGCACAAGGACCTTCACAAGTTCTTCTAATCCTCCCAGGATAGCTGCTTGTAGCGCTGTTCTTCCGTCATTGTCTTTGAGGTTGATATCGGCGCCAGCTTCAAGTAGCATAAGTAGGTTTGGTGATCTCCTAACGACGTGAACTGCAGCCTGACCTCTCTTATCAATGGCATTGATAGGTATCCCAATGTTCAACAGCCATCTTGTCACCCTGGTCGATGAACCGGTAACGGCAAAATGCAGCGGAGTCCTTCCTCGTGAGTCCTCGATCGAGATATGACTTGGCTCAGCTGCCGTCAGTAGCTTGACAATGTCGAGTGCATCATCTGCGTCCCGATTTGACGCTATCTGTGAGGCAAAATGTATCGGAAATACAAATTGTCCATCCTTAGGGTCGCGGAAGCGCTTCCTTGCTAGTGATGGAGCCCTCTCTAAAAGAGCGCTCACAACGGCAACGTTGTTGAAATCTATGGCTTGCATTAGAGCTTGCTCCCCGCTCTGAGAGGCTGTCTCCAAGGTTGAGGCTGGAAGAATCTGAATCATTCCCGTGAGACGAGTGGCGTGTTGGCTGCCGTGCATTGCGATCAATTCGACCGGTGTTGAGTAACTCAAAGCACATCCAATAGCAGCTTCCCAAGTGGATTCTGGATCTGGAGAAGCTGGAAGACATGGGAGCCTTTTCAATTTCATGAAACCTTTGGAGATTAAACTGGTTAGCTCCTCCTTCTTCATTAATGCAGACTTTTTTCCTTGTAGAGCTGATATTTCATAATTTGTTGCGGCGGGAAAAACTATACGAAGCATAAGGAGAAAGAGTATTGGAACGAAGTGATATTTTACTGCAAGGTGTATCGGTGTCCACCATGCATTGTGATCCTTGCTATTTGGATCATGTATCGGTGCTATCGGATTGGCACCCATATTCAGCAAGGCAGCAACGCCCTCTAAGCTGCCAGCTACTATGGCGAATGCAAGAGGAGATCCCGATAATTGCAGAGGCCATTGTTGATGGATGACCTTTGCTGTGTTGCACGGCGTATCCAAAGCATCAGTTCTGTGCCTTATCAATCGAGGCAGAATGTCAAAAAGATCTTGGATTCCATCGCCGAGCATAAAGAGCCAATGGAAGAATGTACATCCATCCTCCTTTGTGAAGAAGGGGTCGGCTCCCAGCACGAGTAATGTCCTAGCCAGACGAGAATTTTGTCTAAGGCATGCCATTACCAATGGGAGCTCTCTGAGAAGACCCATTCGTGAAGGACTAATGAAGGTGGTAATAGTTCTGACTGCTTCCTCGTCCTCAAAAATGATGGCGCACTCGAGTAGATTCATTTTCTGGATTTTCGGAGAGCTTATGCCCACAACAGCTGACTGAAGCTTAGTAAGTGAGACTTCCGGGCTGTCTTTATGGTCTCTGAAAACGCGTGTTCTCAATTCTAAGTAAGTAGGATAGAAAGTCAATAGACGGTCCTTGGCCAAGAGTTCCAATTCGCCATCTTCTGTCGCATCTGAAGGCACGTCTATCTCTTCATACAGAGGAGGCGGCGGCACCCCATGATCAGTATACAGAGCCAATGGGACTGATGTCCATGTCAGTGTCTGACAAGGAAGCCTAGGAAACTCGAACCCTTTAACAACTAGGGTTGAGAAAGGTGGAGGTGAGTTGGTATCGCCTGCGGGAAATACTACAGCTCGTAGACTTGGCCCGAAGAGCTTCCCAACAAAATGGTCGAGGTCTTGCGCCCTTTCTAGGAACTTAGCACTTTGCTGCATGTTCCTCTCTGTGCCGAATCCCATCATATAGAACATGGCAAGCTGAAACGAAGCTGCAGCCGCTTCGTTATTAGACTTTTCATAGTTTGCGATACGTTCAAAATCCTGTAGGATTTGTTGTTGGTGTTCCCATACAATCTCCTTTTCTCGGTCTGTTTCCATTACCTAGAAATCGTCAAGTTTTAAAGAATGATATGCTAATAGGATTACTCACATTAAAACTCCACTCAGAAGTACCCGTGTGAATAGCTAACTTGGCGTGCAAGGAACTCGTATCAGATGGACTGCATTGGTTAGTCGTACTATCGATCGAGTATAAAGTTTGGGGTCACTTACTTCCATTTGCTCATGAGAGGACCAAGTGTAATCTTGGAAGGTCTCAGAGCGGGATCTATTTGTAAAGCTTGAAAGATCAAAACTCGAAGGCAAGCTTTGTCGACGAATGCACTACCAAATTTCATATTGTCGATAAACTCCTTGCCAAGTATGCAGAGATTTTTACGGTCAAAGCTTCCAAATAAGGACTCGTTATCATTGATAGATGGGAGGTGTTGATTTGGTACCACCGTGAGCGAGCTGTCAATGAGACTTGATTCGCTTCCATGTGATGAAAGACTGCGAAGAGATGCTTTTCCTTTGGTACTTTTCCGCCAGTTCTTTTTGAAGAAGACACCTCCATCCGCAAGAACTTCCCAAAGAGCAAGACCAAAGGCCCACATGTCACATCTCGTAAGGTCTGTTGGTAGGATAGGATACTTGTCTTGAGTTTCAATCTCGGGCGGATTATACCTGTCATTGGTCAGTCATGATAAAAATTCTCTGCCACGACATGCATACAAGGTTGTTCCGTAATACTTCAACTGCTTCTTGTCATCGGCAAGAAGTATGGAATGGCCAAAATCACAGATCTTAGCAATGACGCCTGGAGGACGATCCCAGGAGCGCAAGACAATAATGTTGTCCAGCTTGAGATCACCGTGAATAATGTCGCATTGGTGAAGGGCATTTAGCCCGTTTGCAATATCTCCTATCAGAATGATTTTGGTCCCAAGCTCAGAATGAGAAGTCTTGAGATAGTTACGTAACGAGCCATGAGTTCCATATTCAACCACTATGTAAGGCAGAAGGCTATTGTTTGTAGAGTTCCAACCATAGCCCAGGATCGACAGTATGTTTGGATGATCACGCAAGGGAGTATGATGCATGATCCGGATTTCGTTGAGAACAGTGCGCAGGCGACTGTTGAATCCACCGCCGTTGGTCTCGATAGTTCCGAGCTTAATATGCTTTACTGCAACTACCTTGTGCTTGTACAAACACTGGTCGACACAAAATGATTCACCCTCTCCAATACGGGCTTGAGTCTCAATGTCGTCGAATAGGCATCGGCTGAGACCTAACCTTTGCACTGTTCGCAGCACATTGTCGAGGTTCTGGAATATCAATCCGTTGGCGGGACCTAAGCTCAGGCCCTGCACACTGGAGATTCGAGAACGCGATAACCTCGTCGGCCAGGTCAGGGTATCATCAGACTAGAGAAAAAAGTTAGATTCAGATTGGGCCTACATTGCCATTTTTGGAATGCATGGAATGAGGTGTACCTCAATAGACATTGTACCCGGCCAGGCTTCTCAGCCTTCCGCGCTGTCTAAGGAAAAAGGTCCGTTAATATCGAAAGCTTGAATTCAGGTAAATGTACCCCCGTGCTGGTGTAGTATTAGAAATTCCACAGATCTACCACGACTTATAATACCAGAGCTCTCTCAAATCAATCATGATGTAGCTGGAAGAGGAGGGTGGGATATAGGCTTTCACGACTCAATCGTCGCCTCGCTTACTGTGCAGCGCTCCGAAGAGCCTCGAATCAGCAGTGCATGTGTGATGGTGGGACTAGTCGATGACAATGGAAAGTTATTCTCTCAATATATGCCTTCGGTTTTTCAATTATATGTCTGTATACTTAATGCGTGGTTAGGTTGCTGAAACTGCTGTTGCTGATGCTCCTCTTCTCATTTTCGTCTTGAAGTGATTGTCCGGACTTTTGCATCTAATCGGCTTCCATTGGGCCATAAGCAGTAAGCATTGCATGCCTTCATCTACATGCACCATGATTGACGCTCTCAGCATCGCGGTCCTAATATTAACTGTCTTCGATCAGCTGATCAAGCTGTAAGAGAGAACAACCGAATTGGTTTCCAACATTTGTAAATACAACAAGATAAGAACAATCCGGTATACCGGAGAGTGTTGTAGAAGTCCAAATTCAGCTAATTCGCCGGAAAGATACAACAGCATTGCGCGAGAGAGATGTTACGGAGGGCAGGAAGAGTACAGCGCTCTATAGTCTTCTATCTGAAGACGCAGACTTAGCTCTCAGAACTTATGATGCGCATCGAGTGATTTGGAGGAAAACTTCGCTTGTTCTGCTTCTTTATCGGCACCTACAGCATATATGATAGTTTATAATAGATCGTCGGATAGAAACCCCGCCTAAGCCAATTCTTCCTCTGTTCATCAATCGAACCGTGTCACTAGAGAGCAGTATGCTACTAGATACGGTTTGCGTACCGTTCGGTCGATAGTCAGTCGCTTTTTGTTCTGGTGAGTCGAAGTATATGGGTATAGGTCAAGCATCGAGGTGAAAAAAATGAACACACTTCATTTGACAGCGAGTATATATTAGTAATTAAGGAAATAGTTAGAATGTTTGTGAACCTTGCAAAATTCTCAGATTAGTTGGAAAAGTACCTGTTTATGACAACATGTGATAAAGAGTCTATAATAGATCTCCACAAATAATCTGGCCAAGCGCCTTGATGAATCTATTACAAACTCCTCACCAACAGCATTGCTGGGTCCGTCAGGGAAGGTTGAGACCAACAGATAAGTACATAGAAAACATAACAGGCTTGTTGATCATAGACTGGTCTGAAGATCCCATTTGATCCTTTACTCAATCCATAATACGTATGGGCTCAGCTGCAAGGTGTCGCTTGAGATCAAGTACATCGAAAGGTATGAGAAAGAATATCGTGACAATGGTGTCAAGCAACACATAGTGTTAAACCGCCATTAAAAGCATGATTTGTGACTCCGTTAATTGATCAAATCTAGGTGTATATTCGATCTTACGTGCCTCGAAAGTCTAGAAGATAGCTGTATCTGCGTCCTCGAACTTCAATAGCAGCTCCATTCGTGAATCACTAACTAGAGCTCTGAATGCGGACCGATATGATACATACGGCTCGGAATGTCTGTTCCGGTGTGCTTGTACCTCGTGCCCAATACGTGATGGAATATAAAAAGTAGCAAGAAGAAAAAAAGGTTTCAGGTATTTCAGCAAAGCAACGCGTATGCTTTGGTCGAGGCATCCAAGTCTTTAGTAAATCTGAGAAGGCTTATAGGATCCTATGAGTCGCTTATTCTGCAATGGAAAGTACTTTTGTCGGACCACATAACTATCTCTGTACTCTTTTCATACCATGTGTTCAAACCAGTAACCCTGAATAATATTGAAGGCTCCATCTATATTCCCAAACTCAACAGAGATCGTAGCATGTTGAATCTAAATACACAAAAGCACAGACGAAAGCCCAAGCTATGGGAATATTAAGTCGCGATCATGTGACACTACAATTTTTAGTCCCGCTGCGGCAGCCGAGAGATGCCGGTAATGTATGTTTTCAACACTCTACCTGTTGCAACAGCACCATCAACATCAAAAGACTTTTTGACAAAATGTCCTCGAAAGACAATCCTGATGGGACTACGCCGTGGGATGCAAAGACCAGTGAGAAATTTGAAGCGTAGGTTTACGACTCTTTGCTTCCCTCATGGTAGCTTAAGACGCCCTAAATCAACTATACGGGGCCATTGAAAGCATAAATACTGACACTCAGTATAGCAAGAGACCCGGTGAATACTTTGATCCTTGTCAAGAAGCTGCGTCCAGGAGTCTGAGATGTCTCCATCGTAATGGTGGCGATAAAGAGATGTGCTCCGATTACTTTGCGTAAGTTATACCACGTGTCTTACAGGCACCTCTAGACACCGGATTTGCCACTGAGTCTGATTGATGGGAGAGGGGAGCCCACCGCTATGTGCCTTCTGCACGCTCAATTGACGAGATTCACTTTTGACTAATATGGGCATTAGAGCATACCGGGATTGTAAGAAGCAATGGGTAAGTTTCATATCAGAATCTCTATATAGGTTTCTTGCACATATCGTATGACAGAGATTGATTGTCTACTACAGATGGCTGAACGCAAGGAAGCAAAAGCAAAAGCTGCTGCAGAAAAGAAGGGCTGGTTCTCGTAGCATGTTCCTTTCACCTCTGGAGGACAAGAACGGAGACAGGGACGAAATAGTCCAGCATGTTCAGTCGTGCCATATATGAGCTCCCGATCTAGTCATATCAGAGCACCCCCAGAAATCACTGCGTAGATAGAAATACTTCACAAGAGTCTCTTGAGCCTCAAAGTCAAGAATCCTAAGAACATCCAACCATCATTCGCTCACGCGCTAAACATACTATGCCACCAAGCCAAGTAACCATATCAACAATACCAATACACCAGATCCCAAACTCCACGCTCAAAGCAGCCCACCAGTCCAACGCTAAACCTGACTCTTACCCGTCCAATCAGTAAAGGTCTGGCACACAACATACCCTTCAATTCTTACTCCCATTCCACCCCACTGCTTACCTTCTACCCGTCGCCTATCCTCCCTGTCCACTCAAATAATAATCCAACTCACTTGCACCTCCTCTCCCCCCCTCATTCTCAGCAATCTGCTCAAGCAAGCTCAAAAACGGATCCTTCTCCTCCTGTCCGCCCTGCCCACTTGCCGCACTCCCATTCGCGCTCCTCGCTCCCGGCGTCAATGGATGCTGATCCATAGAATGCTGATCCATACTAAAGCCGCCGGGCGGCATCATGAAGAGATTCTCGTAGTCTGAATTGAAGCTGTATCCCGGCGAAAATGAGCCGGGCTGCGACGGGGCGGTGGCGGAAGCGGAAGACGCAGGGGGATTCATGTATGACTGCTGAATTGGCGGGGGTGGGTGAATGTGGTTGTTCGGTCGTGGGGGAAAGGATTTGAGAGTATGGTCGTGCGGCGCTCCACTTCCGTTCATATTGTTATTGTTGTTCTCGTCTTTCCGGCGAGCGGACGAACTAGATACTTTGCGTTTCGATGCGGTGGTGCTGTTATTATTGGCGTTGGTGTTGCTGTTATTGGCGTTGGATGATTGCGGTGCGTATAGGCCATGGCCTTTCCAGCCCTCCTGGCTGAGTTCGACGTTTATCTCCGCGAAACTGACGTGGGCTCCATCAAAACGTTGTCCAAGTGTAGCATATCGATCGAAGAAGTCCTCCAGATGGAAGACGGGACTATATCGACCTCGCCCAATCCCGCCCTTAACAAGCTCCGTGTGGCAAGCATACAGCGCCTGGAGCGTCTCGCGTTGATGCTGCACAGACGCCCAATTATACCGTAATTCTGACAGTTGCTGCATTTCTCTGCTGAGAAGATCCGTCGAACTCAGGAACACCTCACCTTCGCGCCCACCTTTGTAGTGCGCGCCGTGTACGTGTACTGTACCGGCCGTGCAGATGCAGTAACCCACGAAAGCGGGCCATTCGATAGAGACTGATTGTTTGCCGAGTTCCACAAGCTCAGTGATAGCGTTAGCGTGTAGGAAGCAGAGATTCGTAGCTTCGATCTGCCAAGATTGATGTTGGCCTGTACCGGCGAGCTCAGTGAGGTCGATGGGAAGGAACGGGCGGTAAATAAGACAATGGATAAGATGATAGATTAACTTGCTGAGAACGAGTGTCGTGCTATCCGGCTGCCCAAATAGGCTTTCGACGTTCGTGAAGACATCCGTCGTTCCCGACGCCCAAATATCAAGGTCGTGCCTAATCTTCGAGAGGTTGGAGAGTGCATGCCAGGGAAAATGAGAGTCGCCCTTCACGCCGCCCGCTGCGAGGTAGCGGTTTGTAATGCCCAGTATACGCGCAATGTCAATTAGCATGCCGCTACTGCCTTGGTTTCGTTTCCCGGCTCCGGAGTGGTATTGGTCTTGGAACGGTTCGCCTTCGATAGCGAGAGAATTGGGCGCAGGCGACCAGGAGGGTAGGCGCAGGAGGATCGACTTGTCGGATATGAGGGATGGGCGCTTAGAACCGCTACTAGAAAACCGATCCATTAGATAACATGTCCAGAAGAGTCGACGACGCATTTCGCGTTCCACCGGCGTTGCTCGTATCTTCAAGTCGAATTCGCGGTGCAATTCAAGGGCTATTGCCATTGATATTGCACTTGCTGGAAGCTTTTAGTAATTGACTAGTGAGCGGCAGTGATACTCTTACTGAGCAGCATATATGCTTTCTTGCCATTGCCAGAAGCAGTTACAGCTAAACTGAGAAGCAATAAGGTCTGAATACCATCGATCGATGGGTCGTCCACATCAACTTCGGCGCGCGATCGTCTTGCATAGTCTTCGCTCAGCCCTACAGCTCCACGATAACCATTCGGATGAGGAGTACATCTTGGAATATTAGTTGGCTCACCCTGCTTTCATTATGGCGATACGCACCTAGAACTAATGGCGAAGATCGCATATAGAAGGAAGCTTGGAAGTTGATTTAGCTGTAACCGTTGACGAGTGGAGGTTTCATCAAGTACACAGAATGGTTTTCCATGGATGCGAGTAAAGAAGGTATCTAACAGGACATCAGGAGATACCACAGGCGAAGGTTCGCTATAATTCATCAGCTAAGAGTCCAAGAAATACAGATAGTAGAAAATTACCTTCGCGGGCTCGGCGTGTATATGGCGGAATCATCAATAGCGCTGTTATCTGTGAGGACTTCTTGAGGTTTTATGTCTTTATCACCAGGTTCATCAGGAATAACTGCCCCATGTTCCTCAGTAACTGGAGAAGTTGACTTCTTTTCATCTCTCAGGCGTTTTTCCAATCCGTCGACTCTCTTCAATAAAGCCTCCAGAACATCCGTTTTCGGGCCTCGCTTCTTCGGAATCGCATCTGTATGTGTTAATGCCGCACGCGACCCGACCCCTCTCACGCCACTCACCATAGATACAAGCGCACTGGAAGACCTGGCAAGCTTCACAAGTCGGTCGTAATCGATTGCATTTAATCTGCAGGGAAGAAAAAAAAACCATCAGTATTTACTTTTGGGGTTTCGCAGTTGCCATGATCCGTTGGGGGGTCTTACCTTGCGTTTTCGACAGGACTTACAGTTCATGCTCTCTCTCGGCTCGTTGCTCATTCGGCGGGCAGGCAGTCGGTCAATACCAACCTGCGGCCTCGAGGTCTTATTTGATGAGGACATGATGGTGAACAAGAATTGCTCACATCTCGAGTAGGACGACGTATTGGGTCATCAATCCACGATGATTTTTTCTTGTTCTCCTTCGTGATATATTGGTGTTGAGGATTGAGATCGCTATCGTCAGAATCACGAAAATGAGTGTGTCACTAGATGACTGATCTTTACTTCGAACTACTACGCCGCAAGTCTGGCAGCGGACCGTCTTGTACCGAGCTCTTTTGCAGAAGGCTGACCGGAGAAAAGTGCTTGCAGCGGTAGGCGGGATGAGTAATGATGGAGTTTATGGTGGCTGTAGTTCACGTAGCACTGGAAATGATTGTGCATATAAGAAAATGTCGATGGCTATGTTGGGGATTTTCATGAAATTGCAGAAGCGCAGAGGAGGAAGAGTCCAGCGTGGATGCAAGGTGAGAGCCTCGATACCCCTCGATTTCCTCACAGGACAGTAGGAACCTCATCCATTTACACCCTCGTCTACGCGGAACGGGAGGGCAGAATATGACGATGATGAGTGGGAAATTCGGAATGATGCCTGCTTTGGTTATCCTCTGCTGCAACGGTTCACCCTCATTTGCTCAAGGGCCTCATGTTTAAATACCCATGGAAATGATAAAAGGTCCAGGGCAGATCTAAGCATGGGGTTCGTATGGGTCAGGCACACTCTAAGTCGACGGACTGATGGAGCATTATCCACACGGCTGTGAGCGACTTACAGTAGTGCCGTACTGACCGAGTTAGAAAGCGAAGCATAATAATGAAGCAGAGTACCTTAGCAAAGCACTCAGAGCACGCAAAGCACTACGAGGCTCGGATTCGACAGGGAGTGATGTGCACGTACGTTTAAGTAATGCTCAACTATGAATACGCGGCATTATGAATGAGGGGGGAGCACCTGAGTAGAAAGATGTGAGGAATAAAGAGAAGGGCCAGTTATGAACGCCTCGACTTGTGGCTAGCAAGTTGAGCAGGATGTCCTTGTGTAAGAAGATGATAGGGAGAGGAGAGAAGTGTTACGCAGTTTGGATTCCAACATCCTTGGTATACTTCCCTCACATATGACTGTGATGAACCAAATCCTTCTAGAATATTTTATGATGTGCTGCACTGACGCACAGGACGTACTGCACGGGCGGTGAATGTGATGTTGCTTGTGTGGTGGTTTGTGGTTCTGCAGCTCTATGGCTCGCTCTGTTACTCCATGACCCATTGAGTTGTCTATCTACCATCTTTTCGCTGCAAGGTAAGACAATGCTGTGTGGTGGTAAGTAAGTACCGTCATGTACAGAGTACAATACTTCGATTATGTGTTGGCAATTTGAAGACATCGCCAAGCTCCGCTGAATTGACGCCGAAATGTGCCGTAAGTCAGCCGTATGGATGTGGATCTGGATATGGACCTAGACAGTATGAGAATGCTTTTCTTCTTCTTCCTGTAATGACTGGGGAACTCGGGAGGTAACGTATTAATGATTCGTCCTCCCATGAATGAGTCTGGTCTATGTGTCGGGAACCAGGTATCGAGGCTGTTCCGGGTCTTCTTTCTGCCCGGCTGTTGCTCTAGTCCTCGGCCGATGGCCAAGCCCGTGGACAAAAGTCAAAGCGGAGACGGCTTGTGGAGAATGACAGGCCACTGTCACTTTCTTCCACGATGAGTATGAAGGATCAATTAGCGTTGACAGTTGGCATTGCCTGCGAATAATAGATTGACGGATAGAATATCAAAGCGACTGTTTAGTGCTTAACATAACTAGTCTAATTGTCTGGCTTCTTGACAGATGGATAATCCATACTTCGGTTTAAGTGCTTGACCGATCTTGTTAATAGAGTTTCCTAAGTTTCTACACCAGATGGTAGCATGTATTATCGTAAGTATGATATATGGATACCCTTTCCCTCCGTGTGATGAGAACAGAAAGTATAGTCCTTGCTCCATCAACCTTCCAGCCCTTCTTGCTGCACTTGAGGGGGGCGCATTGTATACAATTTTGACAAGGGACAGAATGTCAGAGATACAAAAAGAGAATAGGACACGCAATCTAATTAAAATTGCTAGGGTTGATTGTGAAGTATAAAGATATGGATGTATACTCACCTCATTATTCAGTACCGGGGGAGATGATAGATGGTAGACGGTAGATGGAAGAGCTGGGTTGGTGGCCGGGTAGGGAGAAAGTTGGGTTGAGATGTCAAAGTGAGTTGCGACTGGTTCATCCCGTCCCCACTCCACCCCGAGCAGAAGATCGAAAAAAGCTTCCATAGCCTCTATTCGAAACTGTGTGGAGTCCGAGAGCCGATGTGTTTGGACTCTTGGTCCGAATCTCACCCACCCAAGACCCTCGTTACTCCCACCTGGATAACTCGATCAGGAACTGAGTTGACCACCCTCACAGCCCTCACAGCTGGCCCTCACAGCAACAAGCACAGCGGCAACCACAACCTGTTTTTTCTTCGTCTCTTTGAGCACGAGGGTGCCATCCGTAAGTCACACCTTTTTCTCGTGGGACCCTTGGGAATGGAACTGATGGTCCATGCCCTTGTCGTTAGGGTTGGCGTCCATACTCGGAGCGCTTGCCACGGACCTTTGTCCTAATTGCCCTGCATTATTGCCCTGATTGTTCTTTGCCAGAGTTCGTGTGCCTCTCCTCTAAGCGTTTTCAAGCTGAGGCATTCTCCCAAGCCAATCGATCGGGGGGGAGATTGCGATCGAAGGGATCAGATGGTTTTGAAGCTTGTGATGTATCGGAACGTGGGCTTGGTAAATCCTGGGCAGGGGATTGTTGTTGTACTATAGGTGGTGGTAGTGGCGGCGGTTTTGCTGTTATGGTTGATAATAATGTTGAAATCAATGATGATGCTGTTGTTGCTATTCTACGTATTGCCCACATCTTCCAATACAGTTTTGATCATGATCGTAGGGATTCGTATTCTTCCTGTGATTGCAATATTGGATCCCAACCATACGTGGTCCATCTTGTTATTTCACACTTGTTCGTTCGGTGCCGTGCCTTACCTGGCCTGTCTGCAGCTCGGCTGAAACTGAGCATGTTCCCTCAAAGTCAACGTTTTTGCGGGGTTCGAAGAAGCATAATCAGTACCCTAATCTTGTGCTGATCGTCAGCTGCCGTGTCTTCTGCACGCTGACCACGTTGCCGATCGCATATCACACAGCAAAAGGACGAAGTAGAGACGAAGAAGAAGCTTCAGGCAGAAAGCACAGAGCAGAAAGCAGGAGGCAGAAAGCAGAAAGCAAGAAGCAAGAAGCAGCAAATCCTGTCTCAAAGTCTCCGAAATGAGCATCGAAAATAACAATGAAGATAATAGGGCATCTCCGCAGGTTTGACTGAGAATATGGGTCGGGGATAATTCCGCGTTGATGCGTATACAGTAAATTCTACGAAATTCTAATCACCGAGTATAAATTGAATTAGGGGAGTGAAAGTGACTATTTGTTATGGATGAACAGGCACGTCGAGTTGCAAATTTACACGATAATGAATAATTAATATATCCAATATTAAACATTAAATATTGAATTATTCCCTTGTGTACGTACCGGACGTACACCTTCACGCACCCGCACAAGCCCATCACCATCGAGTGATCCCGTCTTAAGGCCGATCCGAGAACATTCGAGTACAGTACAACACAACACAATCACCACGCATCAATTCCATCAACCTGGACCATGATAGGAGATAACAAAGTAAAGTTATCCTCGATTTATCTTCGACCCCAGTCACAGAACGGCCGTTGACTTCGGTCATTGCCGACAAGAGAAATGACCCTCGACGTGGATTTTTGGAAATACTCGGATCACCATCGTCTTCCACAGATTCTCAGACGTTACGAGTATCGAGTGTCCAGTCACACTTCCATAATCCAAGGACTGCCATGATGCTGCTGCTGTATTGTACAAGATTGCAAGATTTTGGTCAGTTGCATATTGAGTAATTCTCCCGTCTTACTTCCTGCATTAAATAACATAATTGACCTCATTATTACTTTCCTACTGATTGACCATGATCATCATCATCATCATGTGGCAGTAGACATGACAACAAGGTCCCTTTATCAGGCTACACAGTCAGTCTTCGGATATCATTTCTCGAAAAAGCATCAAATCAACCAGACGACAAGCTTTGCGTGTACCTGTCTCCAACCGCCGTCTTATTAGAGCTTTCTACCAATCCAAATCGACTCAGTGCGGGATACGAAGTAGCGCACCACTGTCGTCAAGGCTGAGGCCTTCTCGATGCTGATGATGGCTGTATTCTACCGCTGCATCCCACATAACTCATGCGCGCTATATCACTGTCACACAACGCGGCAGCTTACCCGGAAAACTCAAAATACCAGCCAGCAGTATATCCATCCCCACATACATCGTCGTAGATCTTATGACCACTAGATCCTATATTGCTGCACGCAGAACCCCTTTCACCCTCAGGGTATGCCAAGACATGATGTTGACGTACGCGCCCACTTGCATCTCTAATCACGACTCCATCTGGAGAAGAGATGTGAATGCGAAGTATATTCGCAAGTCCAAAGCAGGTCCAGAGAGCGCGGATGCGGGAGTGCATGGCCGAGAGACATGCAAAACCTGGTTCACCGACAACCGAGTACAAACACAGCATGCAGTAATATTATCACAATACCGACTGTAACCATAAAGCCGGTCGAGTCACATAAGGCCAAATAGATTTTGCGTCCCGAGAAAACAAAGTCCGCATACATATATTGACGCGCTGCCCCTCTTACAAAAGCAATAAATATATCAGGACTGCTCTCTTGAGAATGCCTTCTCACAAAATTCCGGAAACCCACCTTCATCCATCGCCCAACAACATCCATCGCTAAAATACTCTGATGCTCACATAACCCGCATCGTTAGTTGGCTTACTACAGCCCTGTCAAGTCATGCGCTAGATAGAAGTGCAGCTGCCATCTGCACGGAAAGCTGCACGTTCTCCATTAAATTGTGGCAATCCTCAGTCATTTGCTTACAAGAATACTTCAGGAACCCCCCACTTGATCCGGTTGGTGTTTCGACACCGTTATCGATGAAAGATTAGAAGACAATCAGGCTTGTACACACTCCTACCGAGTATTTGTCTCGTAATTGCCTGTTCAGTGGCTTCGAAGAAACGAGACTCACAGCTCGTATAAGCATCCTGCAAGGCACTGATGCCGGATCTATATCCTCTACACCCTCAAATACCATCTTCTCTATCACCAAAGATATAAGAATCATGCATTTTATTTTCTTAGTGCGTCGCAGATATCAATTTCCTTGCTTTTTCATTCTTCCACCATACGGAATTGTTCTGTTTGGTATGGCAAACGCCTTATCGCTCTGCCATACTCAACTGGACTGCCATTATAGGAAGGCCAAGATATAATGAAGCATCGGAATACTTCATTTGCAGAAGGCAGTGTGCTAACGAGGCTCTGTGCCGCCAGAGATGACGATCTTGAGGAAGTAAATCACAATTTGGGATAAGTAAGAATCTCAATCTCACGATTGTTGGGGCTGAGTGAATATATGAAGGACAAGTAAAACCACAATTCTCCTCTTCTTCCTTTTATATCTGTCTCCGGCAGTTTTCGGATCGGATTCTCTTATATCTGTTTTCTCTTGAAACTCAATTCTCAATTCTCGTTTAAATAAGCTTTATGAGCAGCATGGCCTTACGCAGGTCCCAGATTTTGGTATGTCTAAATATAGCTTATCAAACTTTAGAGTTGAAGCCCAGATTGAGCTTCTCATGATAAGATCTGTGCTTTGATTGTGGCAAATATACAAAAGAGGAAATTGCTAAGAAAATTGAACGTATCAGGCTTGTTTTGCCGTCATAACATCTCGTGCTATTGCGCAGACCTTCACGACTGTTGGGTCATCAGGCTGCGCGGCCCAGATGGTCTTTCTCCCACCTTATACAGATACTGCAGTCTTCATTGATAAGTTCGTTCATGATATTTATTAACTCAAATTGCATCTAACCAATAAAGCTACCATGTCAACTATGGAGGACCAGGCGTTGATCTCGACACTGGAGCTCCTTCAGCTGAATCTTACGTATATGATGATGGCTCTGGAATTTCTGTCTTTGGCGCAGAATACAACTTGACGACAAACACTATTCGGAAGCTAAAGCCTCTCAGTGATACATTTTGCTCTGCGGGCGCTTTTTTCCCAGACGGAACACTTCTTAATGCTGCAGGTGCCGAGGCTGGTTCAACGGGTATAGCTGAAGGTTTCGACAAGCTACGCACCTATGCAGCTGGGCCTTGCAATGGCGCTTGTGATCAAGACTGGGTGGAACTCACTCAGTTGCTGCAGCATTATCGTTGGTATCCCACCACACAGACTTTGACCGATGGTTCTATTCTTGTTGTTGGAGGGTCAGATGTTGGTGGATTGGTCTTGAATGAGGCTGATATCAATGTACCAACATATGAACTCGTCTATGCTAATGGTTCCACCTCCCCTGACCCAGTCACGCTTCCAATCCTGGAATTCACTTCGGCCGAGAATCTTGACGCTGGTTTATCATACAACCTCTACCCAGCATGTAAGTTACTTTGTTTTCTCAATGATACACTTTTCAGATTGCAAGATCACATATTACGCGTTATTCCTAAGTCGTAGCATCACTAACTGACGCAGTACATCTTCTCCCCAATGATGATGCCGCAGACTGGGTCTTTACCATAGCAGGTAATCAAACCATAATCTGGGACTACGTAACGGACACTCTAGTTGCTACTCTCCCTGATACTCCCCTACAACCCCGCAGCTTCCCATCCTCGGCAACAACTGTCCTTCTTCCTCTCGTAGCCCCAGATTACACTCCCACTGTCCTTTTATGCGGCGGATCATCTGGTGATATTCCCGACCCTGTTGCGTTGGACGACTGCTACACAATCAATCCACTAGACGACTCACCAGAATGGGAAGCGACTGATGATCTACCGAACGGTGCGCAAACCATGTCTGATGGCTTGTTGCTCCCTGATGGCACAGTTCTATTGATCAACGGAGCAAGAATTGGTTCGGGCGGGGGCTTTATGGCTGACAATCCTGTATATGAGCCCATTATCTACACTCCAAGTGCAGATGCCGGAAGCAGATGGACAACAGGGATTGGGGAGACGGACATTCCAAGACTTTATCATTCTGTCTCGGTAGTATTACCGAGTGGGGAGGTACTGGTTGCTGGTAGTAATCCATCTGTTTTTTATAGTGCCAGTGGTGCAGTTCCAACAGGGTATGATATTCCTCTTCCTCTTCTATTCCCTGTTCTTCTTTAACTAGATCCTCATTCTCGTGTTTTGTCCCGGCCAAACTACTAAACTGACATGTTTCAGATAGCCCTCATTCGATAACAACGGCCACGTCGCTGCACTCCACCAACAACAATCAAATACTTCCTTCTATCCCACTGAGTACCGCGTCGAGATTTACTCACCCCCCTACATGACCTCTATGCGGCCTGTCCTCGCCCTCTCCTCCACTGATATTCCGTACGCTGATACCTTCACCATCACTGGTACACTTAATGACGACCACATTGACGATGACGCGGTTGTGCTTATCTCGCTCCATCATACGGGCTTCCATACGCACGGCCTCGCTATGGGTCAGAGGATCGTTCAGTTGGAGGCTACGAAGGATGGCAAGAAATGGAAGGTTACTGGGCCTAGGGACGCGAGTGTTATTCCCCCCGGCCAGTACTTGCTTTGGTTAGTTGTTGATGGGATTCCTGGGGTTGCGAAGTGGGTTACGTTGGCATAAGTGAGTTAGAGAATCCGCATCTATTTCAGTGATTACCGGGCTTTTCGGGCTCTTTCTTTGCTGTGGCTGGTGGGGCTTTGTCTTCGATCTAATGTAACATATTATTTTGGATTATATTGCTCAAATTTATACATGAATCAAGGCTACTTTGATGTGCTTTCTTCTGATGATATCCGTGTGACTTTGTTGACTTTGTCATTTAGACTCGTTCCAGCCTACCTATGGTCATTTCGTCGCCCATTGCAATTGTTAAAATATCGAACAACACATTTCATCTACGCTTTCGGCGCATACTCCAGTACCACACTCGCTGGCTCCTTGTATATCCCAATGGGTACATAATCAACATCATAGCCAAATGCTCTTGGGCCCCCAATTTCCAGACCTCGTGGCGTATCCGTCCAGCGTGGACTAGCCGTGATTCCAAGTACAGTGACGGTAACACCATATCTGAATTCTGGCACCCCAAGCGCCTTCCCAGACTGCGTATCCAGAACAGAGATCAAGTCCGGAACCATTGCAATGAACTTTTCCGTACCATCCTCTGCAATATGTTTGGCGTAGATGTTCTCGTTCTTGAAAGGGATCCTAAGGACACCCCCAATCGCCACAGCCTTTGTCCCACTGACATTCTCAACCTCCTCATCAGCAATCTGCTGAATCGTGATCTCACCATATGAATGCCCCTTGAACAACCTCCGCTCAACAGCAACAATCTTCCCTCTAAATAGAATTTTTGCTGTTTCTTGCCCACCAATTTCAGACACGATCTGCTCCGCAACAGTACTAATCGTGTTCCTCGCTTTAGCTCGCGCCAAACACCTCCCGATTCTCCATGCTAGCGACATGGTGTTCAGCACAGAGTACTTCACAATCTTATCTTTATTTGTCGGCTTCGCGGCTTTGCCCACGCGGCTTCCCATCTCCGAACATGCTGCCCGCAAAGCCCGGTCTACAATTTCATCATTTGTCGTCTTGCTCATGATAATGCTTTTTCCGTCACCAGATGCAATAGCGCAAGGAACAAGCTCCGTTCCAGGGAGGTATACACACAGCGTGATCTGCCAATAGGTAGGGTACGCACGCCCCATCCAGTCCGCATCAACAGTCGGTCTATCAAAATTCTTCGTAGATCCTACAAGAAGCGGTTGCAGGCCATTCGCACCGCCTATTTCTAGACCCATTACCGCATCAAAACTATCGTGACGCAAATACTCCATCAGGTCTTTCATCGCGTCAATGGTCTCGTTTGCCGATAGCCGTTCTACGGAAACGGCTGGTGAGCCCATGTGCCCTCCCCAGTATACTACATCGTCGGCCTTCAGCGCAGAAGCGTCTACGATCCGCATAGTGTGTCCAGCCCGTATCTGATCCCGCAGTTTCAGGGCCTCGGCCGTTGGACTGCCGCCGCCCGCACAGCCAAGCACGTAGCAGCCATCAGCGAGCCACTCGACGTCAACTTCTGACACGATCCACTCCGGTACGCCTGCCTCATTATGAACGACCTTGGGCGTATAGGCGTCAATATCAAATCGTACGGTCTCCTTGGTGGTTTTCGCTTCTTTTGCAAGTTCATCAATAAGAACCTCCTCTTCCTCTTCGGATTCTACCATATACTCATCGGCTGGCAACTTCTCGGGACCTAGCTCACCGACAGCGCGCGCGATAACACGCACTTGGTTCGCAACATACTGCAGCGGAATACTCTCAACCTCTGCGAGCTGCACAGTCTCTCGTCGTGCACCAGCGGCAACAGCACGCTCGATGGCTAGGCTCTTAGCCTTCTTGACAACGTCGGCAACGCTTTGCTCAGACGTATTCTGTATCATATCGACTGTTCCACCGATCTTAGAGATCGCTGCTCCGACGGCATTGGCAACGCCATGGAAAGGAGGCACGATTATCTTCGAGCAACCTTCTAGTTCTGACGGGGCGAGGATCGAGCCTCCACCTACGAGGAGCACGGGGAGTAGGTCTGGTGAAGTTTTCATTTTGTCAACGACCGCTTCCATTAAAAACTTCATTCTTACTTGGGACAAGTGAATAGTGTTAGATGTCACATCTGAGATGAGAGAGGCGTCACCGATTGAGGCACCTGCTGCGACAGCGATGTCGGTTGCTGTGAGGACAGGACCCCCAAAGACTCGTGCTTTCGTGTCGAGATAATGACCTACTGAGTCGGGACCTACGCTCACAGATTTGTCATCTTGAATGCGGATGATAGAACCTCCTCCTAAACCTATTGACTCTACTTGCGGCATAGAGAAATTAATCTTGACACCTGAAACGTGTAAGCTTTGATCTAAAGGTTATGGAAAATATACATACCAGCAACAGTGACATATGCAGATGCTTGTCTGGGAAAACCAGATGGAAGAAGCATGCCAACGTCAGATGTCGTTCCGCCTATATCAATGACGATAGTAGATGTCTTCTTTCCCAAATCTTCATCGTGTAGACCTAAATGGGCAGCACCTCGCATGGAGTTTGTCGGCCCACTTGAAAATGTGCGGATAGGTAACCTGGCAGCCTCTCGTGCGCTGAGAACAGTACCATCATTCTGAGTCAGGAATAACGTAGTGTTGCTGAGATTCAATCTCTTCATCGCTGCTCGGAATCCCCGAATTGTTCGGCGGGCAAACTTAAGGATCTAGTGTTTGATTAGTATAAGGTTTTTATACTTTACTTTAGGCTGCGTGATAATAGAGCAGTTATAATTCCAATATACTAGACAAGTCATAATTACCAGACGCGGTGGATCATATAAACGACGAAAAAAAATCAAATATCATCATTTTGCACATTCGTCTGATAGATTGAGAGGACTTACCGAAGCATTGAGGATACTCGCGTTCTCGCGTTCCAAAAACCCAATATTCGAGACCTCATGCGAGCAAACAACATCAACGCCAGGCAATTCTCTCAGGATAATTCTCCTCACATGATCCTCCTGATGAAACGACTCATCGATAGGAGCGAATACACCAGATATAACAATCGAATCAATTCCGCGCTGTTTGATTTCCTGGCATTCCCTCACAACCTGCTCTTCGACAATAGCAGCCTCCTGGCTCCCATCTATATGCAATCCACCATCTAACCATGCATAATACCCATTCATAATAACTTTCAACTCCTCTGGGAAGTCCGAGAAGGGTGGGATCTGCTTTGTAAATGATTTTGAGAGGCGCAAAATTGCTACTTTGGACAACCGCCGCGCATCATGCTCGACGATTGCATTAATGAAATGCGTTGTACCGATGGTCAGGCATTGGATTTGGTCGGCGGTTACCTTAGACTCTTTGATCACACCGCGTACTGCCGTCTCGATCCCATCGGTCACATTGGGACTTGTGGTTGGTGTTTTCTTGAATGCCAGGACACCTTTGTTGACGTTCTTCACGCCGAGAGTGTCGAGGACTACAGCATCTGTGTTCTAAAACAATCAGCGCTTTATGATAATTTTTCGAATTTGGTTATATTTACGGTGCCTCCAACATCGACCCCGATTCTCATCGACTTCTGAAGAATAACAGCCATTCCTGAGAGACAATTGAATGATAAGTTTGACGAGAGAGTGTCCAGAAAGTTTCACTAAGATACAACGTCGCCAAAGTTTGTGCGTCGCATTGTTTTACCTCTGGATACTTTCTCAGATGATCAATAACTACCGGATGGCGTAATCGTCTGCCATCCACTTTCTGAATAATGCATATCCTTATCGTGGAGATAGCCTGTGCATGGTCGGATAACGCGCCGCGCTTCATTGCCTGGGCGTATGCCAGTATGAAACGTCGCTCAATGTCATTCATTTACCCGGAAACTAGAAAGCCTTGGAAATAGCAATGATTGTTCACTCTGTATACAACTGCCGATGGCGTCAATGGCCGATGCTTCGCGATTGAGTTGATGTGGTTTTGGTACTGTAAACGTTAGGTTCAGCTACAAAGAGAACATATACGGCTTAGCATAAGATTTATTATTATTTTAGATATCTTTTTCAAGTACAGGGAAAGGTGGTTAGGTACAAAGAGATGGTAAGGAACCAGATTTCATCCTATCAATATGAGAGCTGGGAGGCTTTCGTTGAGTTTCATGTACCAACGATATCATCCTAGTAATTAAAGATAGTTGGTTCAGGAACAGAATCATTGATAACTTAAACACTCCTTCTTATTCCATCTAAAGCAGTGGTGATATTCTCAATATTGAATCGGTACTCACTGGTCACACTTGAGAGCAACATACAATAAGGTAGGTATGTCATGATGACAGTCATGTGATCTTTCCCGTGACCTTATGGCTATCATTGTCAAAATTCCGTGCTAGCCTTGCGTATAAGGCTACGAGCCGACATCGAAGCTTCTCTACGGTACTGTACCTTAGCTTACCTTATTATTGTAACACCTGTTCAAAATCACTCAGTTGTCGACCCATTACCAACTGGATTACGATCGATATCACTATTCAAAAAGCCATTGAGTATACACGTTCAAGGTGTAAAGATGCTATCGTCTGGCTTCACAGATGCACCAGTTTCACGGGTTCTAGTCGTTGCCCTCGTGATCGCCTCCTTACTTGCTAGTATTCTCGATATTAAACATTACTTCTACATCCAAGTAGACCTTCATCTTTGGCGATACCAACAGTTATGGCGCATTCTTACTTATCAGTTCTGCTATACCAATTCGACTGAGGTTTTCTTCGGAGCTATGACTTTGTACAACTTACGTGTCATTGAGCGATTATGGGGAAGCAGGAAATTTGCTGTAAGTCATCTGTGAAATCCGCTGTGATATTACTCTGACATGCGGTGAAGTCTTTTATCTTCTTGTGCTACCCATTTACGGCTTTTCTTCCGCCGCTTCTTCTAGGAGGTCTGCTTCGTCCTTTATCCCTTGGCTGGGCAAATTACCTTCCAGCTGGTCCAACGCCATTGATCTTCGCAATACTAGCTCAATATCATGCTGCGATTCCCCATGTCTACAAGTACCGTCTTGCGACTTCTGCATCCCCGCCAACAAATGAGCCTTTTGCTGGACTTACCTTTTCCGATAAATCTTACACGTATCTCCTTGCCATTCAACTCTCATTGAGTCAGTTTCCTAGTTCGCTACTTAGTGCCTTTCTTGGTTGGGTGATAGGTTACTCCTACAGAAACGAAGTCCTTCCCATAGCAATGAACAGCTTCAGGTTACCCGGATGGGTTGTAGGAGTTCAAATTGCAAAAAGAGGAGAAGGCTTCGAGGGATTACGACGGAGGCTCGAAGGAGAAAACGAGGCTGTAGCTACAGGATCAGATGGGAGGACGGGGGGTCAAGTCCAGAGACGATCGATGATGAGGCAGCTTGTGGATCAATTTAGAAGATGAGGAACGAGATGCGCGCGATCTTTCGATCTGTTTGAGGGATATGTTTTGTCGGACTGCGTGTAATCCTTACATTTGGCATTTCACTGCGTAGAGAGACGAATGAGATCATTCTAGCTAGCGACTAATATTAGACAGCTATCAAACAGGTGTAGAAGATATTGTACTCTCCTCAGCACAATCTATCCTTCAGCGCTGTTAATACACTCCTTGGAAGTTTCGTTGGCAACTATCGAAGTGTCTGGAGCTGAAAAGATGCTGAGAAGGATGACTGGCCAAAAGAACAGATGAAAATACATGGAATTCCTCAAAGGGTATTTAAGAGATCAGGCAAAGACAGTAGAACAGGCTAACGAGTAAACTTAGGAAAACACAATACATGATAAGAGCGAATACTGTTACCAAGTAAGATTGTCCAAGTTACAGATGGTTTGGGTCGATGACAAAAGCCGATTTTCCCCTAATTGGTAAATATGATGCAATGAAGCATTGCCTCGTCTATTCAAGACCGAAAGAATAGTATAAGTCGAAATATCACACTAAACTTGAAAAGTCATCAATATTCTGCTTTCAGGCTAAGGTATAACCTCGAGGCAGACCCTTGAACCAAAATCTCATATCGGCAGTCATGGCAAATAATACACAGGATCCAGGTCTCGGTATGTCGTTATCTCAAAGAATGGCCCGTGTCGATTTTTATCATCTTATCTCAACCCCTGCATTAACGTCTAGATACTATTGTATAACTCGTACACAGTCCTTAAAGTAATAGCCCACGTCTCAAGATCTTTTGCAGAGCGTATTTTGATCTTGTTTCCATCTTTTGCTCTTTTGTAAAATCGTTCAAAAATGGGACTTGCCAGAGTTTCTGAACTGCTTACAGTGCCCACTCACAAGAACGGTGTCTCGTCACCGTAAGGTCACCCTATTTTTCGCATCCTGGATTAGACATCAAAAGTTGGTTCTTTGGCTGATGCTCATACAGATGGATCAATGATGATATCCGCCCATTGCCGCCGGCACGACGGAGATGGGACATGTACGCTTTCATCAGCTTTTGGGCTATCAATCGTAAGCCAAAGAGTCGAACTCTATGCTCGATGCAACTAAACTGACTTAAATAGAAATATGCTTGAGTAATTGGCAAGTTGGCTCCTCATTGGTAGCAGTTGGTTTATCAGTCTGGCAAACTATGGTTGCGACTATTATAGCCAAATGTGCTATCAGTTGTATAGCTATTCTCAATGGCTATGTGGGAGCTGAATACCATATCGGATTCCCGGTCTTCAGTCGGGCTATTTGGGGTGTATATGGTGCATATCTCGCACTGGTCCAGCGTATTATTCTAGGACTTGTGTGGTTTGCTGTACAATCGGTAAGTTTTGCTCGTTCTACCCCTGTTTTTATATACTGATGATATTCAAGTGGACTGGAGGTCTATGCGTGACAGCAATCCTCGGGGCTATCTTCCCAACCTTCCACAACATGGCTAATACGCTCCCCGCATCAGCAAATATGACAACAGCCCAATTCACGGGCTGGATCGTCTACAACTTCATTACCATTCCACTACTCTACGTCCCGCCAGAGAAGACGAAACGCCTCTTAGTAGTCTCAAATGTCATCTCCTTTTTCACCCTCCTAGGTATTATGATCTGGGCGCTCTCAGCCGCCCATGGTGCAGGTCCTCTTCTCTCCGAGCCCGCACAGGTAGCCAGCGGTGGCGAGCTGGGCTGGGCAATTGTCAAGGGAGTAACGACAGTGATTGGCAACATAGCAGTAGGTCTAACGAACCAGGCAGACTACTGCCGCTTTGCACGACGACCAGGAGATCAAGTTTTCGGCCAGTACTTCTCTGTCCTGCTCTTCGGAAGCGTCATGCCACTGCTCGGCTGTCTGGCATCGTCAGCTACGCAGAAGATATACGGCGAAGCAATCTGGAATCCACCGAACATCGTACTGCGTTGGATGTCAGACAACTACGACGCGAAGACGCGAGCAGCGGGTTTCTTTGCGGGCGTCGGACTCGTGGTATGCCAATTGGCCATCAACACCATCGACAACAGTTTCTCGACCGGCATGGATCTCTCGGCGCTCTTCCCCAAGTACATCAACATCCGTCGCGGCGCGTATATCGGGCTGGTCATCAGCATCGCTATGTGTCCCTGGGAACTCATTGCGTCTGCAGGCACTTTCATCAATGTCATGAGCGCTTACTCCGTCTTCCTCGGCCCAATGTGCGGCATCCAGATCTGTGATTATTGGGTGCTGCGGCAGCGACGCTTAAAACTCTCCGATCTCTATGACCCCTATCCTGCTGGCATCTACTACTTTTCACGCGGCCTCAACTGGCGCGCGTTCGTGGCGTGGGTGGTTGGTTGGGCACCGCAGATGCCGGGATTCATCAATGCGGTAAATTCCAGTATCGAAGTTCCTGCTGGCTGCCAGCGTCTTTACTACCTCGCATTTCCTCTCGGGTTCGTGATTAGCTTTTTAGTGTTCTGGGGCTTAAATCAGTTGAGCCCACCGGTTGGGTGGGGAATGATAGATGAAGTCGATTATTTTGGCACATTTACAGCGGAGGAGTCGACGAAGATGGGATGTGCGCCCGCACATGATACGGAGAGTGTGGAAGTTCTGGGGGATGAGAAAGCAGTCGGCTTGCGTGTCAAGGAAGGATCTTTGTAGTTTCGTTTTCGAGATGATTTTGAGAGAACAGCATATAAACGTATTCATTATTTTGATGACAGGGAATGAAATTTCCTTATTCATAACACCGGCCAAAGTCTTTGACCATGACATCGGAAACAATAGAAGGCGAAAAGAGAACCGAGATCAGTAGAATCCGGCCAGTCCGCTATTCCTTCGTAATACTCCTCCATGTTATTCTCATGAGACCATTCAGTTTTACTGTAGAGCAACTACTGGAGCCCCCCCTGAAGGCGGGTCTTGTTGGAGGGCAGAGAGCAGACAGCATCATTCCAGAGCGACGGTGTAAGCCGGGGCCAAGAAACCACGATCACAATAAGTAGCTGGTTCGTGACAGCGTGGATTGATATCGAAAGGTGATCAGTGATCCTGATCCTCCAAGCTCTCTACATACCTAGGTACCTCTATACTAGGTACTGGCTGAGCGAGATTTGTCTGCCTGAGGCTGCAGGCGGCCCGCTGAGATCTAACCTACCTAGGTAAGATACAGGCTAAAGTCTGCCCCCACACTTGCTTGAACTTCCGTACGGCAATTCTCCGGCACCCCAACGTTCAATGCGTAGGTAATAACACCACCGTTACAGCCTAACATGTCATCTGAAGCTTCGTCTTCTCAATCTCACATCAGTCCCTTACAACATTGAACAACACTCGAATATCCTCATTATGGGGGCAGGCGATAATCTACTACTCAAGCTTGACGAGACTGTCACTCAGACACTCAGTGAGTGGGATACATACACTACTACTCTGGCTGCAATTATCATCGGCATATTCGCCTACCAGGTATTCACAAGAAGAGACCCCGATGCCCATCCTATGCTTCTTGCCCGACAGGCACAGGCATCTCCCATAAGACAGCAGGGAGAGTCTGCAGTCTTTCGCTCACATGGCTCTCCACACGGAATGACACTGAACAGTGGTCTCAACGTCAAGGACCCTGGAGCCTCAAAATGGTCGAGAGGTCGCAATGGCGATTTGAGAGACGTCTGGCGCCGGGTCGTCAATGGTGGAAATGATCATGACGGAAAAGCTACGGGAGTCAAAGGACGTTTGCTCACTGTCTTAGGCTCTGAAAGAGTCATCGAACATGATTTGGGTTTGTTCCCCAGCTTCACGAACCTTGCAACTGTTTGCTAATACCTTGTATAGATGAAGTCTCCCAGGTTATCAATATCATCGGGCAATACATCAAGCAGAACGAAGGTCGTCGCGTTGCAATCTATCTCCCAAACTCTATAGAGCTCTTAGCCACGATCTTCGCCAGCGCATTTTATGGACTTACTCCAATTCTCCTGCCATACGATCAATCACCCGCTATCATCTCTTCGATGCTACAAGAGTCGAAGGCTGATACACTGGTAGCCGCTGCTGGTTCTTTCGCATACGAAGAAGTCACTAAGAGCTATCCCGGCCTCAAACAACTCATTTGGGTAGCAGATGGAGGCAGTGCTCATATGGATTGGAATGAGATTCCTAGTGGAGCTGGTGGTAACATTCATGTCGCAACATGGCAGGATGTTGTTGAAGAGCACAAGGCCACCATCAGCAAAGAGCTTCCAAACTCAGAGACAAAGGATACCCCTGACGATCTTCTTGCATTCTGGCCCTCGGCAGGAAAACCTGAACTTGTGGCATATACTCAAGCCAACTTGACTTCTGCCATCTCGGGGCAATTATCATCCATTCCAACTGCTCGAAAGTTCAGCCCAGCGGATCTCTTCCTTCCCGCCGACTCTCTTTCAACGGTGTATCCACTAGTCTTGACCTTCGCGGCTCTTTATTTCAATTCTTCTGTAGCACTCAACTCCGTTGCAGGCACAAATCCAGATCTAATTGCTGCAACCCAAGGCATTGCCCCAACGATAATTGTCGCATCTGCTGCAACGCTTTCCAAAATCCACCTGGAAACGACTTCTAAACTCTCGTCTGCGTTCTATCGTGCAGTACATTGGTTGCAAACTCGTACTCTCGCTCAAGATGGAGTAATGCCCCTTGCATCTCTCCTCACCAAGTTCAACGACTCTCTTAGACCTGTCATAGGCACCACTCCGGGCAAACTACGACTGGTCTTCGTCTCTGAGCAGATTGGTGCTGCCACCCCACCGCTCAGCTCAACCACTCTTTCAGATCTACGTATCTTTACTGGTGCTAGAGTTATATATGCCCTTACTTCTCCCAAAGTCGCAGGTGCCGTCACACAAACTGGATTTTATGATTACAGAGTTGAAGAGACCGGAAAATACTCCCATTTCGGTGCCCCAGTTACAAGCGTTGAGATTTTCCTGAGAGATACCAAGGACCTGAAGACAAATGATGATGCTATTGTAGGAGAGGTAAGCTTTCCAAGTCAATGTTTATACAAGTATTTGGCTGATTCCCATAGATCGTTGCTCGGGGACCTGCTGTGGTTGGGGGCGAAGCTGCGTTGGGAGTAATGGGTACTATCCGTGATGACCACACTTTAGCATATTTGTGAGCGTTTATGATGAATGATATGGCTTTTCAAGAATGGGTAAATTATTGAAACCGTGCAAGCTTATATACAAATTTAACCATCAGACACCGACAGCATACTGTATGGTGCCATTGTGTGATTCACTCAGCCTCAAGTACCAAATGTAGATTCACTCAACTTATCACCTCCTATCCAACAAGTCCATGTAGTCTTTGCACGGTGTTTGCCAACATTAGAAGCTTTCCTTACCACCAAAACGTATCCTACAAATTGGACATGTGTAGACGATCTTGTTGGTCCTGATATATTCTAAATAGTCTACACAAAGGTCGGCCTCCATGAATAAAGCAGTCTCGAAGCCCAATTGGTAGATGCACGGAGATTTTATTGTTGAGAGTTCTGTCTGAAAAGTATGTGGAATTCATTTTTCTCAAAGTCCAAATTTGACCGGAGGGATACATTCTTGTTTTTGTTTTCTGTAGGGAGAATCGCTGGAAGTGTTCCACATATGTGGTCAATATACAGACCTCACTTCGGTGCAAACGTGAAAGTGAATGATTCTCACTGTCACTCAATTGCTCCCTTTCTCCTTCAATCAATATAGTGCCCAAACCTGCTACACAATACCCAGTATCGTGACAGAAGTTCACGTTTGATGTCATTAGCCTGTCATGATCGTCCTCGAGTAGATGTAGCAAGTGCTTTTTAACACATTAAATCCAGCCGGAGACAATCGAAACTCTCACCAGACCCCTACACCAACTAGGTCCGCCCCATAACTCTGAAGCCCTTCATCGCCGCCTACGTTCCCCACAACAAGCACATTGTTACCAACGACCCACCCCTCCGTAAGAACGCTGAAGATTCCCGTGTCCTGCCATCCATTATTGACACTATAAATCTCACTGCTCCGTCCACTAAGCGGCACCTCGATCCGTTGTATAACATCATTGACCGCCAGAGTTAAGTTTCTTGTGTTGGTACCGGTCGTCCAGGACGTTGATATGGCTATATCGTTATTACAGAAGTAGACATCCAGGAATTTGGAAGCACTGGAACTGGAAGTTATGTTTATGGATGCGGTACCGGATGGTGAAATGTTGGATACCTTGGAGCCAATGGGAAGGCATTTGTCTGTGTCACAAGTGGTGAGAGTGGAACCTGAGAGGGTGAAGGATGTTGAGGGGTATAAAGTTGCTGCCGGAGGCTTGATAGATATGGATGAGGGAATGAGCGTTGAGACGATGGTCATGGTGTTGTTGTTCGCAGGGGGGATGGTTATTTTCGTTGATAGGGTAGAGGAGCCGGAAGGTAGAGTGATGGTTTGTGTATCTGTACCTAAGGTAATATAGACGCTTTGTGAGGAGGTGGCGGCTGTGGGGAAGTTCAATGTTAAGCTATAGTTGCTGCTGCCAGTGACTCCATAGATGTTTGAGAACGTCGTTGTATCGCTATACCGTTAGCAATTATATATGGTCTCGAAAAGGATGTACCTACCCGCTCGTTGTAGCAAAGAGCTCTGCGGAATATGTCCCGTTCTCAACGGTATCAGAAACTTCCAGCAGCAAGGTTCCATGTCCTTCAACACTTCCGGTGTAAGAAGTCTTCACGGAAGTTGTGGTAGCATCTTTCCAGACATCTTTCAATGACCCTGCATACTGAAGACCAACATCTGGTAAATCCAAGGTGAGGTCTCTTGTCTCATTGAAGAGATTGACAACAGCTATGACTGTTCGGTTCTCACTGAGAGGTCCCGCCCAAACCTCGTACCCGTTCTCTGTCCATCTGCGCTTGAAACTGGCTGCTACACCCAAGCTATCTTGGTTATAAGAAATGACATCAGCATTGCTTAGAATCGCTAAAGATTCTGAACTGACACTGGTAGCACTGTCGTTCAAAGCACAGCCAATGACCAAGGGAGACTTAATAATTGCCCACAAAGAGAAATGTGTCTGTTCTTCGGGATACGAGAGAACTCCATTTCCAACTTCCAACATATCCAAATCTAGCCAATGACCTGGCCCCGCAAAGTCAGTCTGTGGCACAGCCTAGAAGAGAAAATTAGAAGAGCTTAGGAATTATCAGGGTTCGATCATACCTGATTCAAGATCCTCGGAATAGTGCGGTATGCAGGAATGATATCATTTCCAATTCGCCAGGCGTTCCCAAGTGCTGGAGCCCACAAGGATGGAAAATCAATTCCCCATTCGCATATTTGAATGACAATGGCACGATCGGTAGCAAGTATGGCATCCGTCATGTTCACGTACCGCCCTTTTGGAGAGACAGTAGGTGTGTAACTGACATCAGGGTAGCTCAAATTGGCGTCTGAATAGCAGTTGTCATATTTAAGCAGATCAGCACCCCACGATGCAAAGGAGTTGGCATCGTCTTGCTCGTGATACAGACTACCTACTTGGACAGAATTCGAGTCGGTTGCACACATTTGTATTCCAGCATCGGAATAGACTCCAAACTTGAGGCCAAGATTGTGTATGAACTCACCCATGGCTGGAAAGCCGCTAGGGAAAAGAGTGGTGTTCCACGTAATGCTGCCATTGGAAAGTCGATCTGGTGTTGTCCAGCCACAATCTATGCCTACATAGTGGAACCCCGCGTCTGCAAGACCCAGATCTACCACTGCCTGCGCGTTGGAGTGAATGATGTCTTCGTTGGGTTGACAAGAGTAATGATTATATGAATTCCATCTTGAACAATTAGCCAAGGTCACTCGATATCCAAAGAATTTACCCCATAATCGGTGTGAGAGCAAGTCCATTGTCCAGTCGACGCTCGAGAGGCAGATGATCATGATCTGCTGCGACGGTCCCAGTCACAATGAGTGACAAGCATATAAGAGCTATCATGTTGGGCACAACAATGGAAAAAACAATAGATAGGACCCGCAATGGGAATTGAGGAGAACTTATACCACATCTTATGACGACACATGTACATAAGAGACTCGATATAACCTTTACGCGATATGCGCAGTGTATAAAGACTCACATTATTTGACGCGCACCAATAACAATGGCCGGCATGATGCTATTCAGTCGGTCATTTACCGAGGATCGGGAAATTGGAGACAGAGATACCGAAGTCAAACTTCCTCTTCAGGACGTCGAATGTATGCAATGACTGCGGAGGCTATCAAAATCGTTGTATTTTTAGCAGGCTCATTTGACGACTGAGGGGTAGAAGAGGGGAGATCAGGCTGATAGACGATAGTGAGGACCCTCTCAGACATATTCACCCCCGATGACCAGGCAAGGTCGGTACCGATACTAACATCATCGTGCTCGACGGCTGTGTGACAGGATGATATATATGAACGCGTGCGCTTGTGCAGATGTCCGAAGACTCCTTGCAGCTATTGTTGTTGCTGCAACTGTCATGCAACATTGCAATATACCGACTCACGTAGTTGAGGCCAATAGCATGGTAACGGAGTTGGCATAAATTGCTAGATTCGGTTGCTGCATGCGTCGGCTCCCGAATGTGTATTTCCCAATGTCCTCGTGCCCCAACTTCAAAGGTTTTCTCAGGATATACGATCGAGTTCATCGTTTATGGTTCACAGAGCGATGTATTCTGTGTCATCCGTATATACTTTGAGTAGTATATCCACCTGCATTTAGTAGCAAAACGTGGGTAGTCAACCTGATAACTGCACCGAAAGACCAGAATGTCGTGAGTTCTATGCATCCGTATTGAAAGCCCAGCTCAGATTAATGGCTGGTCAGTTTCGTGACAGATCCCTGAACACGATTTGCACTGGACGTGTACCTTCCAGGTTGCAAATCGTATCTCCCACTCTTCAGGTACTCTCAAAGGTCCATGGAGTTCTTATATCATTTCCCTTGTATCGATTGTGTTGAATGACTCAACATATCACGAAACACAGTTGGCTCCTATGGATGTCGCACCGTCGTCCTCTGGGAAAGCTCATCACTCGACTGACCCTCCAAACCTAACCCAAGCATACACCGGGGAAGACGGAGACTGACTTTTCCTTCTCGCAAAGTCCACATAGAATTCCAACCACGCCTTCGAATTTGCATTTCCGCCGGGTACTTCAATCTACTCTGGCTTCTTCTCCTCTAGGGTCACCCTATCAGCCAACCACGACCTGGGAGTAGGCCGATCCGAGATATGAAGAAACTTCGCCTCCGTTAGCACATTCTCTGCATCCCACTCGTCAATCGTCCCTATATCTCTCTCGTAGTTCCTACTCCTGAACTCGCCCGCTAGCAACTCATACGGGCGGTGTAGGATGATCATCACAGTGAACCGGCAATCTGCCTATCGGTTTAGTAATTCGTATGTAACTTATTTAAATTACGCATTATACTATATACAATCTAATACTTTGAGACTTTTCAAAGTGTATTGAATAATCTATTGTAGAATCTAGAATTATCCGAGCTACTAGATAGTACTACTAATATTGTATATTTACTTCAAATACTACTCTAGCTAATATATATATATATATATATATATATTTAGAAACAGTCTGGGGCATCCCTATGTCACCGTTGAATATAGTAAATCAGCAATGGAGATATATCCGATTTGTACTTCTCATTCATGAATCTTACGTGTAAAAATATTAAACCTAATCAACTCTCTTTGCAACAATAATCCAGGCCCCAGGAGCCACTACACTTCCAGGTTTCGCAGCAATAGCTTCCACTTTTGTCCCAGCAGCATCTCCATTGCAAACCACATTGATCTCCATCTTCATAGCTTCTAATATAGCTACAATCTGGCCTTCTTTCAGAAGCTGTCCAGGCTCTACCAATACCTTCCAAACGTTAGCATCGATCGGACTATCAATAGTGATAGCCGGTCCACCCTCTGCCAACTCCTTCAGCCGCTCTGCCTCTCTTATCTCCTCCTCTTCCTTAGCAGTCATCCACTCTCCATAAAGTCTATTCTCAAGCTCCAACATCTTCCTGGTACCTTCTGCCTGCCCTTGCTTAAACGTGGCCAGTTCATCAACATCAGTAGAGCTACTGGTCAACTTAATAGCCTTCGCGACGTCGAACTCCGATGGCCGTATATCGAACTCATATTTACCAGCACGATAAAGCGCCATCAGGCCATCATATTCCTTGACCGTGACCTCATGCCAATGCACAACATCGAATGGCTCATACAGCCAAGGCCTAGTAGCTGAGTACCCCGGCTTGGTGCCAAACGTATCCCAGGCCTCAATCGTGCGCGCAAGTAACATATACCCACCAGGTGCCTCAACGGGATAAACAGCAAACAAACTCCCAGCGATCCCCAGTGTACCGCCGGGCGTGGACACTCGCGTCGGATTATACTTCTGCCCCACGATGCGCGAACCCGGTTGAAGTGGGAAGAGGATTGGCGTGCCGACTAGGAACCCGACTGCAACAATCAGGAAGGGGGATGCCAGGGCTGATTCGAAAACTGCGCGGCGCGAAGAGAAGCCGTTGTTCTCGGCTAGGTAGGAGATGTTGTCTGGAAGATATGCGGCTGTTGGTCGTGTTGTCTCCATGTAGCGCTGTACTGAGGCTTGAATTTCGGGGTGGTCGAGGACGAGAGGGAGATGGATTTCCCGCGATGGGATCTTGATGTTTGGGGTTGCCGATATGGTTTCTTCAAGAGCAGAGATCTTGGAAAGGAGGTCGCTCTGGCTGATTATTGTGGCGTCATATTGAATCATTACAGCTGGGGTTGTTAGTAGGTCGAGACGAGTATGTAGGAGAGAGTGGCTGGGTATTTACATAGGACATTTGGCTTGACTACAAGCTTGGGAATTTTAAGCTCTTGGATCTTCTGTGTCAGAAGTCGTACTCGAACAGTGAGCATGATATCGATGGTCTGGCGGCCAACTTCCACGAGGATGAAAGAATCACCACCTTGGCGGTAGACAATCCGTGGCCTCTCACCATCTGCTTCTACAGTCTTAAGAATTGCTTCACCGCCACCCTCGGGTAGTGTCAAATCTAAAGAGGGCGCATGTTTGCGCTCGCCATCCAAGAGCCTCTTCACATCTTCTACAAACGCTTCAACTCTCCTAGCCAATACCGTTGCATTTTTGAAGTTCGTTGGCCGCAGCCTCAATGCCCCCCCAGGACGGACCTGACCAAGTCTCCACAAATCCCCAGATATGACCGTACTTGAACAGATTAATCCGCCAAGGTCTGGGCTATCGTTAGCAAAGGCAACAGGTGAGTCACCTCCCCAGTTTAGACCTCCAGGGGACGGATAACAAAAATCAAAGATATTCGATGGGTGAGACCCTCCCTCACCACCGTCTTTACGGGCCCACTCAGGCTTGGGTCCGACCAAGCGCACTCCGGTCCTATTAGAGTTATGACCAATCTTCCACTTGGTAGAATACAACATCTTCCGATCTTTGGCCGTCATGAAATCGTCAGAATCGTGCGGTCCGTTCATGGCATAGACTTCTTTGATATTATAATCTGGAAGACACTCCTTAGGAAGGGTGTAGATATCCTGCTTTGAAGCCACATCTGCCCATTCATAAGTCTGCTTATCCAAGTCCAGATAGTCGCCTATCTGCAATTGTCTTCCTTGAGTCCCGCCAAGCCCAAGACTAGGTGTAGCGGATTTCGAACCTAGGTACTCTGGAATCTCAGGGAATCCCCCTTTGATAGCGAGATAAGCTCTGCATCCTGCGTCGGTGATCTTGCCGATCTTCAGCTTTTGGCCCGCGTTAATCACGAGTCTTGACCACATGGGCTGTTCTTTCCCATCAACTGTAACGGGCATTAGTGCTCCACAAACCGAGAACACTGCGGGTGCCGTAAATAATAGTTCAGGGCCGGAGAGCGTGATCTCAAGACTTTCAGTTCCAGGTGCATTGCCGACTAGGATGTTTGAAATTCGTGACGACACATTGTCCATCGGCCCTCCTCGCGGAATTCCTTTTCCTACAGCACCTCTTGCTGGGTAGTCTTGCACAGAAGTAAAGGCTCCTGGGCTTATGACATCAATTGCATGCGGCTGATAATGGAACTTCGTGCCCAGGAAATTCGTGAGAGTATCACCCTTCATGAAAGCTAAATAGACAGTTAGTAACTACCATAATAATGATTCAGTCTTATGAAATTCACCTTCTGATTCGATAACAGCTCCTAAAAAATGTAAATTTGTTGCTGTCCCTTGAAGCTTGGTTTCTTTCAAAACTTTGACCATTTTCGCAGCAGCCGCGACTCTGTCTTTCTCATGAACCATGATTTTTGCAATCAGAGGATCTGTGAATATTAGCATTTTCTCGCATCAACATACTACCGAAGTGAAACTTGTGATAAGGAGCATATGTGTGAAATTCTGCTTACCATAATTCGGACTGATTCTCTGCCCTGTTTCAACCCAAGTGTCCACTCGAATGCCTTCTCCTTCTGGCCATTTGACGTGTTGCAATAATCCAGGACTTGGAGCAAAATTTCTGTACGGAATTTCTGCATAAGCTCTCACCTCAATAGCACTCCCATCCGGACCATTTTTTCGCAACCTTATCAACTCTTTCCCCTCAATCCCGATGTCTCCTCCTCTCTCCGCATCAGCTTGTCTAAGCATAAGCTCTACCAAATCAACCCCATAACACAACTCAGTGATCCCATGCTCAACTTGTAATCTCGTATTCATCTCCAAAAAGAAAAAGTCTCCGGAAACATCATCGACAAGAAATTCAACAGTGCCCGCAGACTTATATTTCAGCCGCTCCGCATATGCAACCGCACATCTTGTCAATTTCTCCCTCATACCCTTGCGCCCATGCACAAAAGGGCTAGGACACTCCTCGATCAATTTCTGATGCCGTCGTTGAATCGAACATTCCCTTTCCCCAAAATGTACCACATCTTCCCCATTCCCGAAAACCTGCACCTCAACATGCCGACTCTCAGGGAAGTACCTCTCAAGAAACACTCCGCCATTATTAAAGAGCGCCTCACCACGACTTTGCACCTTCCGGAAAGCCTGCACAATCTCCTCTTCAGACTGACACACTTGCAACCCCATGCCACCGCCGCCCCCAGAAGCTTTCACCATGATCGGCAGTCCAAGCCGCTGGCTTTCAGCTACAGCTTCAGCCTCGCTTTTGAGCAGCTCAGTGCCAGGTACAATCGGCACGCCCGCCGTAACAGCCAGATGCCGAGCGCGGTGCTTCTGGCCCATTTCTGTGATACTTTCTGCGGAGGGGCCTACGAAGACCATGCCGGCGCCCTCGACGGCTGTGCAGAATGTGGTATCTTCTGAGAGAAATCCATAGCCTGGGATAACGGCGTCGACGGTGTAGTCTTTACATATTTGGAGAATTTCGGGACTGCGGCGGGTTAGTAGGGGGCCGTTGGTGTGGGGGCGTACTCACATGTTTAGATATGCATCTGCACCTGTCCCTGAGAGGAGGATGTTTTCATCTGCGAGACTGGAGTGTTGGGATGTTGCGTCGGCTTCGCTATATATCGATACACTCTTTACGCCCAGCTTTTTACAGCCTTTGATTAGCCTCACGGCGATCTCGCCGCGGTTAGCAATTAGGACTTTCTTTATGTGTTCTAAGGGATTCATGATGCATCAATTGGCTCTGGCGATTTTTTAGGAAGAGTAGTTGTAGAGGAAAAGTTGGGAAATTGGTATGAGATGATAGAAATACAAACATGCAGCTGAATGGTGTATATATTTATATGACAGAATATTTTTACTACTCTTCTTGAACCCCAGATCATACATCGTTGAGCTACCCCGCTACTCGAAATACAAGCTTATATCTTTGGCGTTTGCGGGAGTAGTGCTGATACTGATAGCTATCCTTTGCTGCTGCTTTAGTGGAGATCCGCGTTGAGGAGTGGGATTTGTGTACGCAGTCCCCCCTTGTTTCCGCAGAATGGCATACAAGTTGGTGTCGGATTGCACTTCAGGGACGAACGGCGCCCATGGCGCCTGAAACGTGAAGCATTGATTGATTATTCGTTATGACTTATGTTGACATATTGACATGCGGTGATTTGCTGAGACTTCTTAAAGATTGCATTGATAAGCCTTTAATCGGATGTAACTTGTATCTGCTATCGGAAGTCTCTGGCAGATGGTTCAATGTGAACTATCAGGATGTTTTATTGTAGTTTTATTTGTGGGTTGTAGCAGTTGTATGAATCTCTTCGATCACACTGAAAGCTGAGATTGAGAAGATTGAGCGTGCTTTCAATCGCCTTTTGCTGAGCGGTTATCGAATATGTATCTGCCGATCTCGAAAACTTGCCCCGCTTGATAACCATCACGTAAAAGCAGCGCGACAAAGATAGCGAGACATCGTCATAATCAAACATCTGACATATGTTGTAACGACAAAAATCGATATATATGGCTAAGACGAGTTGTACAAAAAGTGAAGTCTTTCAAAACTGATTTGTATTCTTTATCGAACTACACTCGAGCACGCCTGTAGTTGTGACAGCCCATACCCCTCATCCAAGCCACTCAAAATTTGGAAAGCACCACGATAATGGCCGGTCTCGTGGACAAAATAGAAATAAATTGCGATATGGGTGAGGGCTTCGGTCGCTGGAAGATGGTAAGTTATAATTCCGACTCAGTTCAAACCCTACTGACACGCGTAGGGCCCAGACGAAGAGTTGATGCCATATATCGATGCCGCCAACATAGCCTGCGGTTTCCATGCCGGTGACCCAACTATCATGCTGAAGACAGTCAGGCTAGCAAAAGCTAACGGTGTACGTACCGGTGCGCACCCGGGTATTGACGACAAATTCGGCTTTGGAAGGCGCCAGATGGTCATCAACCCGGATGATATGTATGCTAGTATTCTGTACCAGGTCGGAGCATTGAAAGCGATGCTGGATGCCGAGGGCCTGCCGCTCAGTCATATAAAGCCTCACGGCGAGCTGTATTTTTATATGCAGCGTGATGAAGGTATTATGCGAGCGGTGCTGCGTGCGTGTAGCGCATTCAAGGATGTGCCCGTCTATGCGTGTAAGAACGAGATGCAGGCGAGGATTTGTAGAGAGATGGGGATTCCGTTCCAGGAGGAGGTCTATGTTGACATTGATTATTCGGCGGAGGGGAAGTTGGTGCCTGTTGCTGCGAGTAAGGTTGCGACTGTGGATGATATCAGCCGGAGAGTCAAACAAGCTGCCGAGGATGATGTTAGAGAGCATCAGGGGGGTGGAGTTCTGATGTTGGGATTTGGAGAGAGACCGTGTAGTATTTGCATTCATTCAGACATGCCCACCGCATTAGAAAATGCGGCTGTGGCGAGGAAGGCTGTTGATGAGGCGAATACTAAGAGAGGATTCCAAGTGAAGAAGGCTACTAAAAGTTAAGCAAAACAGGGTGTTGTTGAGCAGAAGAATATCTATCTTGTTCTCGAGTGACCAACTTCATCGTCTTCTTCAGTTCTCACATCAGTTCTCTCGCATGTTTTATGAAATGAAAGGATACCACTTTTGTGTTCAACATACTTATACTTTCATGAAGACTTCTGACTGTCACGCAACACAGCAAACAGCCATGCCAATCAAACGAACATATTCATTTAATCATAATATATAAAATCCATTACACTAATCCTCGTCCAAACCTACGCTCATTCCAACCCTTCCTTGGGTATCACGAAGTCTTCTCGCCTTCACTAGAAACCACTCTCTTCTCATCCGCCTCTCTAGACGCAGTATGCTCCACACTCTCAACATCCCCATGTGCTGGCTCAGGAATGTAGTCCTCTTGGTTAGTTTTGCTCATGAATTCGTCGTGATCCATGTGGTGGTATAAGATCCAGAAAGCGATAGCGGATACGACACCGACGATGGCGGTGCCTGCGAATGGCCATATGAGATGAGGGTCAACGAGAGCCTGATTAGAGTATTAGTTTGTGTTTATGCTACACGAACGGATTTGAAGAGTGAAGTCGGCCGGACGCGGTGCAGCGTAGGAGGACTTAGGGAGAGGAGAGGAGTGGAGACATGGAGACTTACGGCAGTGCAGGCTTCACCGATGGCGCTAGAAATAGCGGTAGTGAAGAGGAAAAGCGCCATGACGAGACCCTTCATGTTAGGTGGAGAGCGAGCATATGCGACCTCGTAGGCCGTTACGTTCGCAAAGCACTCGCCGGCGGCGCCGAGCACGTAAAGCGGGATCTGGGTCCAGACGGAGATATTGGCGACGCCTGTACCGATGTCGCAATTCGTGGCGTAGTAGCCGCACGGCGAGAGCTCGTAGACACGCCATTGTAGGATGGCGCCGATGATGGAGGAGATGGCGGCGAGCATGAATCCGAAGGTGATACGGCTGATACGTCCGAAGTGGATCTTGTGCTTTCGGAGGAATGGGTAGAGGCCGTAGTTGAGGATGGGGATCAGCACGATGATGGTCAGGGGGTTGAAGTTCGAGAGGAGATCGTTGGGCGCGCCGTTGGTTGTCATTGCTGCGGCCTGGGAGGTCTGAATTGCGCCAATGCCGCCGTCGTTGAGGTTGAAAATGGGGAAGAAGAGGAAGATCTGGCATGCGCTGAAGGTGCGGCTGACATCGTCGACGAATTCATCAGTCCAGGCGGTTCCGGTGATGCCCTTTGCAGCGAGCGCAGTTGGCTTGGCGCCTTCCCAGAAGCCATGGCGGAAGACGCGGGACCAGTTAGTCTTGAAAGAGATGGAGATGATCTTGAGGACATTAGTGAGGTCAGAGCCGGTGGGTGGCTTCTTGATTGTCTTCTTGTAGGCGACGACCAGGACAATAGGAGTCAGGAGGTAGAGGACAAGTGGGATGAGATATGCGAGCCAGTATCCGACAAGTTTCTCAGAGTATGTGGTTGCAAGTCCAAAAAAGGCACCGATATTGATCAGCATGTAGAAGGTTAACATCACTCGTTGAACAGTGGTCTCCGGGTCTACGATCACACGCTCGCCACTGGAGAGGACCTCGATGTACTGTTTATGGTGTGGATACTGATCGATGATGAGAGGTGCAATGTTGCACTTGAAAAGACCTAGATGATTTAGTACAAGTAACGAATCGATCGAGCGAATTATCAACTAACCAGCTCCGAAAGCAAGAATAATCAAGGAAACAACAAATGGTGCCATTCCATGGCCAGCTTTTAGGACGACCGGTAGGGCTCCAAACAACATGATAAGATGAGCAATACCGCAAATTGCTACACCAATACAAATTGTCCTGTATCGTCCCCACTTGACATCCGCAAGCCAACCTCCAAGCAAAGGTATAGCTGAATTCCGTTAATAAATATCATGCAACTCATAGTACAGATGAGCTTACTGTATGCTAAGAAACTAAAGAGAAGAGTGAGGGCAGAAGCAATCTGCAGTCCTTGACCCAAAGCACCAGCAGTCTCTTGGGTTCCCTTGGGAGGAGCACCGGCACCATTACCACCCTTTGGTAATGGGTACTCAATAAAGTTATTGAAGACCTGAGAACAGCCATAGTACGACGCACGCTCGGCGAATTCCACAAGACAGAGGGTATAAGCCACCATTGGAACCTTTCCGGCTACAATGCGAAGGCTTTGCTTCTCCTCTTCCGTAGGATAGGTGTAGCCGTCCTCATCAACCGTCTCGGATGAGTTCAGACCGGAATCGCGCGCCATCTCAAGCGTAGCTCTTCCCTTGCCATCCTCGCGCGCAAGAGCTACAGAGAGTCTCTGATGATCTGCCTCAATAACCGGCTCCGCATCCTTGCCAGTGGTGAGGACGTCCGCGAGGACGTGATTGGCCTGATTACCTATATCGCAATTAGCTACAACACCATAGGCATTCATGAATAGCAAGCAACTCACTCATCTCTCAAATCTTTCTCGAGACCTCAGATAGAGTAGGAGGAAGGGGGGAAAAGTTATGAGAAATGCACGATATGGGATCGGATCTGCAAAACAAATATAAGAGCGGAAAGGCCATTTTAAATGGGGTTATACGCCAACAGTCGATTCCCATGGCACGCGATGTCCGCAATGATAGGCTTGTTAGTTTCAAGAGAAGTGCGTACCATGATCCGGGGGGCATAATGAAGCGATAACGTCTTGATAGAGAATTGACGATCGAGCATGGTTAATCAGCGGCGCTGATTGGCCGAGTTGAGACATCCGCGAGAGATTGAACTAATGAGTGCAACGCAAGATATCCAGCAGATAACGACATGCTTGCGGAGCTGCATGTACACGACGCATCATATACCATATACGAAGGGGATGAAGAATTGTACAACTTCTAGATGGACAATGGAAAAATAGAAACCTCATGTGAATTCAGGAACTCTAAATACCTTTTCACTTTGTTCTGCTTAACCATCAACTCATATCAACTCACCCGCGAATTAAACTCCAGAAGTTCTTCAAACCTCCCACTTTTCCGTGCCGATATGGAATTGTTGATATCTTCCTCATACAGATTGCCAAACACACCTCGGTGTTCTCTAGACTCCGAAGTCCTATGGCAGATAAGGGTATCTCGAACGAGCCCGATCATCAGTGGACTCTCAGTTCAAACGATAACCAGATTAATATTGGAAGTCCACATATGTTGCCAAAAGCCAACATTTCATTCATCTCGGATGATGTAAAAGAAAAAGACATACACGTCTCTCAGCTTTGCCAATACGCCTTCCGCAATGCCCAGACCATAGCAGAGACGCGGAGGGCATATCCGAGGGCGCGCTTGTCACATATATCATACCTTTTTGGCTACCATGGCGAAAAAGCTCGTCACTTTGGCTGCCATGGTGAAATAAAATGCTCCGTGCAGGCGGGCTCCCATGCTATGGTACTCTCTCGGATATTCCATGGATATGCAGCGAGGATAGGAAATCGCAAGCAATAATAGTAGATAAAGTACAAGTATTCTCCCGCAGCTCTAAGGCTGAGGACGAACAGGAGTTCGATATACGGATGTGTACAGTTGGCAGGAGGATTCCATATGGCCATATTGTTGTCACTTTGAGGCTCAGAGTGCGACAGCATGGTGCAGTCAATTGCTTAGTGGCTGCGCAGCGGGCCGCCACTTGTGCCTGAGCCACGAATCCGCGGTTTGTTCTCAAATCTTTTGCCTTGTCACTTAATATTCTACAGTCAGCAACAGCGAGACCGAGGATTTCCGCCTCATGTCAAACACGAGCATCGAGGCCATACCTTACCTACGTTGGGTACCTACCTAATCGCCGGCCGAGTCCAGGTCACGTGCCTTATCAGGTGGCATCATAAGTACATATGTACTTTAGGACAGTACGCACATATCCTGGGAACGTACGCAAGGAAGAGCGGTCACCTTCAGACATGACGCAGGACAATAGGAAACTTTCCCAAGAGCCAAGTCCCTGGCATGGCAAATCGGTAAATACTTATGAAAAGCCTCAAAAGAAGGCCATTCAATCAATTATACATCCACGACCCTGCATGAAGACACCATGTGTAGTTCAAGTCTTCCCTTTCTCGTCCTTCTCAGGTCACCCTGGGCAGACTGGGCCATTGCCATTGCCATTGCCATGGCCTCCCTAAAGCAGAAGGAAGTAGGTTGGCGAAGGAAGGATGTAGAAAATTCTGAAACTGCTGATCGGCAAGGGGAGTGGCATGTCATTTGCAGTGCCAGTGTCAGTCAGTGTCAGTGTCGCTCTCACTCGAACGCCCGTTGCAGACGCCGCGACGGCCTTACGGTGCGTGCAGTACCAGAGATTCTGCTGGCCGGTTGAGGTGCGGCCATTCTGCACTGCATCCTTCCAGTGGCAAGGCAGAGGGAGTCGTGAAGGAGATGATTTGGCTGGTTGGGATTGGATTGTTTGGGTGTAGTGGATCCACTCCGACCTGCCGAGAATAGTCCTCCTGGTGGTCCTTTGGATTCGATGAAGGGAGTCACGTGAGGCCGGGTGGAACTCTGGGTTGGTGGGACGGGAAATGGGGGGAAGGGAATAAATTATGGGTCAAACAAACATTTGTGCACCTGGATTGCGATTCTCCGTGTTCCACGGGGGATTCATACAGATTTCGGTCGGTACGTCCTCTTCATGAAGGCAGATCTCAGACTTGAATGACGCTCAGTTCGCTGTTTATGTCTGGTGGTATCAAACGCTCTTCATCCTCCCGATTTGCAAAGAGAAAAGACACAGGATATAAATACACGTCACGTTAGTTCTTTGAATCACCGTTGTACCTAAGAGCAACCGTTACTACTGAATGGTGGAAATAACCTCTGCCAGCTAGAGGCTAAGGTGCATGAAAGGGGCATGTCGCACGGGCTCTTCTGCAAACGAGGGGTTACAATCACTCAAGAATAAAATAATGGAATCAATCAATCAATAATATTGGTTAATCAATTCCTCCCCTTCCTTCCCTTCCTTCCCTTTCATATTCCTATTCTAGCATCGGATGGGGGGGAACCCTCCAAATGCATGGAGAGTGTTAATATCACCTACTTCCTTCTGTACAGTTGACAGGGCTGGTAAATAGGCAATTCTGGATGCCGGTGCGGATCGTTATTTTGAGCATAGAGGTCGTTTGCAGTGTCAGTGTGTGTTTGGTGACGAGGCGTTGTTCCGTGTACGTAGTAGGGATGGAGGGAGTATTGCGAGCACTCGAATATTTCGAATACATTTCGAATTGAACTACATAAATTACAATCTAAGGAAATAGAGAAATATTACTGTATGGAGTAGTCATACCTCGTCCACCCATCCTCTGCAACCCAAGCCCAAACCTCCAATGTCAAAGTGCGGGGTCCTCTTCATCATCCATCCAGATCAAACTCACGCTTTCTAGTCTTTCGACAGCACCAACTACACAATTAAATCCACGTCCGTTTCCCCCTCTGTTCTACATCCAAGTCCATCTTGAAATGCCCGTTTCAGTTCATCAGAGCAGGATACCAACTCCTCTCAAAAATGCACATAATACACCACAGCCCATCAAGCCTACTCTCTTCCCACTGCGCAGCACACTACCCAAGTCATGCCATTGAAACAAGCTTCGAAGCAGAGACACGAATGCAGCGCCCATGAACATCACAACCGCACCATGGCATTCTCAGAGTCAGACGGCCGAGCAACGCATTCCACGGAAGCTTATTCTTACGTTCTTTGGACGTTCCCGTCGGTGTTCTCGGGGAGTGAGCGACCGGGTGAGTAGGTGAGTGGCTAGATGATTTTATCTTGCTATGAGATTGAGATGGATGAGATCGAATGTACAAGACATCTGATTGCGTTGAATTGGGACTCTGACATGATTGTGCTGTCTTCTCTGTTGGCTATGGCTCAGGTTGGAGGGAGGTGAGTTCGAGATTATGAAAGTCTCTTATGTCACGCTGAATGAGGGGTATCGTTCATATCATTCACACTATTCATACTATTCATACTGCTGTAGTGTATCAATCAACATCTTAGCACATCGCCATCTTCTGTAAATAACTACATGCTAGGTACTAGTCCCCTACCTACCATCATGGCTTCGCGCCCATCCACCGTCCGCTGGCTCAGAACGGCCCCAAGTGCCCGCATACGGAGGGGGGATTTCAAGCTGCGTAATGGAAACGGCACGGGAAAAGGAAAAGGACAGTAGTATTAGTATCACCGCACAACACCTATCAGAACCGAACGATGGGGATTCTGCAAACAGCGGATGGGAATTCCGTTCATGGTGCAGACGAGCGAATCCATACCCCGATTGTATAGTTTTTGTAGAGTAACGACTAGGCATGATGCCATGGTGTAAGGCGGGTGAAAACGTGATGGATCGCGTTATTTCTGGACTAGTTAGTTGGTCTCTGGCAAACCGATCATGAGATGGTATTATCCCGTCTTGAAGTTGTATGAGGATATTCAGATATGAAGACTCTGCGCTGACTGATCTCGACTTCAATCGCACGGTATGTGTGTATTACTCTAGACCGGTCTGAAGAGATCTCGTTGCGGCGAGGTCGTCTCGTCAGCACCTAATTCTCGACTCCGATCTTTACGTCTGTACCGCGTCGGTATCCTCGAGTGAACGAGTGAACCTCAAGGTTTTATGTCGGTGGACGTGGGAAACTGTTACAACAATGCTTTGATCTCGACATGGCGCCCGGGAGACGCTACTGCGGCTTGCGCAATCCTCTAAAACGGTGGCAGACTCCCCCATTCGCACTTGGACTTTCTTTCATACTTACGGATGGATGGCTCCGCGTGTGCGGAGGAGCATCATTGTTGAGGTATGAACAGCAGTAGCATGACTGCCAAGTCGAACGGCATCGGCATGAGAGTTGGGTCAGATTGTGGCAGATGAGTAGATCTCAGTTGAGATAAGCTGTAACGAGTGGTGTCAGTGGAGAGGATGAGGGGTGATTGATTATCTGGCGGGGATGTCATGCAAAAGATTCGATCTCGTGAAATCGAATGGTTTGAAGGGGTTGTTTACTACTTATTGGATCTCAGTAGTAGCGGCCTTGGCCTGCATTTCATGTATGTAGTTGCGCTGCGGACCGATATAGCACAGTTGCATCGTGAGTATTGCGCATGCACTGTACATATGTACACAGTATATGCATACACTCGTACATTCGCATTTCCAGATTCCGCTGGGTCATTGTTTGTTATCTTCCACTTTCACTTGTGGTGTTTTACACGATACGCGCCATATCGTATGCCAAGATGATAACCATCCCGTGTAGGTTCCACGATACGTGCGATTGCCGTGTCAGTGTCGTGCAGCGATGAAATATATGAAGTTAAAGTCAATTGAGTATTCTATGTACAGTATCGTAGAAGAAGGGACTTGACTTGACAGGGGCCAACATCCCAACATCCAACATCGAATCCGACATCGATTCAGGGATTGCATGCGCGTTGAATGATAAATCATCAGGAGGCACAGACGGAGACGGATGGAGGTGAGTTACTTGAAGGGTGATGATCCGCCGTCGCCTCCACCACACCCACACTGCTCACCCCCGACCCTTTTCTTTTTCGCGATGACTGGATTGATTGGGCTTCTTGAAGTCCTGTATAGGTAAATGTGAAGCGCACTCTTTCCTCTCCTTCTCCTTATGCTTCTTTTTTCTACTCCTTCTTTTTGCTGACCTTAATCCCGGTGGAGAATATGTGAGACACGCATATTGCGAACACTAGTGATGCACTCTATGGATGAATACTTACATATGTAGAGTAAAGTAGAGTAGAGTGAGTAGAGTGAGAAGAGCATGGATGTGTATATGCGACTGTACAACCATACAGATGCGGCTGGCTGCAATAACATCTCGGATGCCCATTACGAATTATATGTATGTATGTATGTATGCATGCTGATGCCACTGTATTATCTGTTTGTAGATCAACGCTTGCGGAAGAGCTACATTGTATCCGTAGAATACCGCGTGTTCTCTGTGAGATCTTTGGCTGGCCATTCACTACGCCACGCGGAAGATGCCAAGTTTACGGAAGGGGGAGAAAGAGATAAAAACTCAGCATCGCAGCAATAGAAGAAGCATTTTCGGGCTTAAACGTCGGTGTGTCGATGCGGATCTGAATCATGAATGAAGTTTCTTGCGTGCTCGTGCTCCAAGTCTGTTAGAAAAGTTGAGGTCAGGACAATGATTGTTTGAAGGGCATGCTGACGAGACATACATACATACTACTTACATCCATCATGAAATCTGCACTGCACTGCATTTACCGCGACGTATTAAATATAAATCGTCGTAATTCATTGTATCAAAGCAAAGCAATAGTAGTCCCTAATCCTATAAATCCATTTCTCCATTCGTTGTCAACCTCATGGTCCTCGAAGCAGCAAGTCAATCCAACATGGGATATCCCCCCCCCCTCCTCCCCTCACATCCCCTGTTGACCAGCACCCCGAGCACTTTTAAGTTGTAGCTCCACGACCCTTCCCGGCCAGTGACCAAATCAAGGATAAAAGTCAAGGAAACATGATTACGATAAAATAAAAAGTAAAGCAAAAGAAGACATGGGTCGTTGTGTTATCCCCATACCCAATATCATCATGTCCATGTCCATCACATCTTACATCTTAATAATCACAATATCCTGTGTACGTATGTATGTATGTATGTATGTTGTACTGTGTATGTGCACTGGTAGAATATTCCACCACCAGCCCGAACAGAGGAAGAAGCCAACAGATGCTGCTCGTGTAAAACCTCGCCTCAATCCACTCTCCGCCGTGCCCTTTCGCGCGTGGAAATGTCTGAGGCAAAAGACAAAAGGCAAAAGGCAAAATGCAAAATGCAAATGGTTCCTTGGACGGGCGCCCACTAGTAATCTTTTACCTTGTCCGCTCGGTGTGAGCGGACTATTCCATCTCGGGAATGGATCTGGATGGTTCTCCAGTGATTTATTTTGGGGCTGCCGCTTTGCCTTCTTCGCCGCTCTTGTGTTTCTTTTTTGTTTATATTGGAGATGGGCTGGTGTTGGTGACGTGACTTGGAAAGGACTTGGAATATTCGTGAAAATTGTGTGCAGGTTGTTAACAGAATGTCCTCAAGTGGTTGATGGCTTGGCTGGGCTTTGCTGCTCGATGCTTGACGCTTGACGCTTGACTGACGACGCTCTTGTAGGGTGCGTCTTTTGCGGAGAGAGTTTTGGTTATGTGTTCGGATTATCCCTGAGATGTTCTGGGACTCTTTTGTTGCGTGCATACTCGTTGAAGGGTATTGTATTTTAGGTTGAATCTTTGGGAGATCTGGTAAGATAGACAACGACGACTATGTGCTATGAGATCAGTCATACATCAGGTATCCGGGCTTCTCTTATAATTTTCACCTGATGTCAGGAGCCAGTTGAGCTTCTTGAATGGCATCTCCAGTCCTCAACCACAGCGATTATTGGCAGAAGTAAAATTCCGATTAGGTATTAACTAGAAATAAGGTAATAACTATATCATCAACTCAAGTCGGGCAATCGGTCCATGAGGAGGAGTAGCCTGATTGGGTAGTATGAGATGCGCTAGAGACCCACGCACACCCTTACTAAGACCCAAAGAAGCCCAAAGAAGTGCCGTCGATGATTCAGTTAGGGAACTACCTTAAGAAGTACCGCCACCACTGTCACACACAAGCATCAAGAGTACATGCACACCTACTTTTGAATACAATATTTAATCAGGTACTTATTTACTTATTTACTTATTTATTTATTTAGCTATTTACTTAGCTATTTACTCACTTACTTTACTCGATTACCTTGCTTGTACCTTACCTTTCCTTGCCTTGCCTATCCTATCCTACCTTGATCTACTTAATCTATCCTATCCTGTCTATCCTACTACTACATATCCTATTCTTCCTATCTATCGTGCTATCCAATCCTCCTACCCTACTCTCTCTCACTCTCTTTCTCTCACCTCTGTCCTTCTCAACTCAAAAGTATCTGACTACCAACTCAACTACCACCACCACCTTCACTCTTCACCCACTCACATCCATTCACACTACTCGTACTTACGAAACTCTACCTATTATCCGCTTCTCCCCTACTACCACTCAACAACCATCAACCGTCTAACCCAAGAGGAAAATCCTTAAACCTTCACAATTAGGATACAGTCCCGCCTTCTCTTCTCCTAATTCTTTTCCCTCGACAATTCGAAAACTATCTTTCTCTTTCCTTTTGGAATTTCCAAAAATCCACATTCGCTCATCGCATCGTTCAACTTCCCCCCTCTCGTATCCCGAAAATAAAACCAACAACCAAAATATATCCCAACGGACTACAATCGACACATTCATTCGTTCATCGTGTCGATGCCGTCGTTGGAGGATTCATACGAAAAGGGAACTGCGAACGACAACGGAATGGTATCGGGGGGTTTTATGCCGCGACTCGCCAAAAGGCTGAGTTTCAATTCGCTATCGTCCTTGAAGAAAGGCAAACTCTACTCCATCCTTCCACAGTCCTCGGATGACCTGCCAAATCTCAATGTCGGTCGTTTTGCGTCGGCGAGGTTTCGTGGACCCTCACTCTTTTCGCGCCTGTTGAGATGGTGTGTTTTGCTCTGCTTAGCACTGTTCTTCCTCGCCATCGGCAACTCCTTTTTCGCAAAGCCAAAGGGGTTACCGGTGAGAAAACCTCATAAGTGGGAGAAATACAATAGGTACGTGGGAATCCTTCCCGCTTCAAAAAGCAAACCCCCCCCCCTTGAATCTTGTTTCTTGGCGCTGACTGCATGATCTGTACAGATTGAATTCTTATTACAACGGCCTCAAAACAATCGTCCCCATAGAAAAACTCGAGCCAGAATACCCTTCAGCAAACATTACCGCCGAGCCTAAGGAGGCGCAACCAGTCGTCAAGTCTGCCGATGCCCTTCATCCTCTCCCTTTCAATCCATATCCCAAGTACGACTCGGAGGACTATCTTTCGGAATATCGACCGGTTCAAAAATGTTACCTCGATGCAGCGAAAACCCAGGAACTGCCTATGATTTACCACTACCCAGGTGTTCCACAGTATTACCCGGACCCACTTTTGGGCTCATACAAGGTTCTTGGTCTCCGTGACGATATCTGTTTCGAACGATTCGGTAGATACGGACCATATGGTTTCGGGTACAGCACAATCGAAGGTGGTACCGGAGAAGGCTTGGAGTCCGAATTCCGAGGCAGTGATCAGATCTGGCAGGATATTGGCCACCAGGTCGACTGGACCAATGTTGACTGGGCAGATGTCCAGAACAGATGCCACGAACAGAACAAGGACAGATTCCGCAAGGACGAGGAGCTACCAAATGCCGCCGACCCAACAACCGGATTGAAGGCAGCTTCCAGACAGGCCATTCTCATCCGTACTTGGACCGGATTCGAATTTACTCCACACGTCATCTTGAACTTCCGCGCTATGATTACCGAATTGGCATTGCACAGTGGTGGTGAATACACTGTTCACTTCCTCGTGCATGTTAAGGATGATCATCTTCCAATTTACGCCGATGACGAGGTTTACAACAAAGTCCTCAATTCCTCGGTTCCTGAGGAATTCCGTGGAATGGTTACACTGTGGTCAGAGAAGCAGATGCAATTGATTTACGCAGCTGATTTTGGTGAGACATTTGACAACCCATCTCATACACCAATTCACGGAGTTTACCGTTCTCCCCATCTTCCTATGCAATACTTCGCAGCTGAACACCCCGAATACGACTACTTCTGGAACTGGGAGATGGACATGCGGTACACCGGTCATTTCTACGAGTTCTTCGATCGCCTCGCGAAATTCGGTGCTGAACAACCTCGAAAGGGTATGTGGGAACGATCAGCGAAATACTACATCCCTGGCCTCCACGGATCCTGGGAGAATTTCACGGAACTAGTGACGCGCGAGAACGAAGAAGGCGGCAATCGTGAAATCCTCGGTCCCATCGTTTTCCCCGGATCCGGCAAGCTAGACGTCCAAAATGCCATGCCACCATCCTGCGCCGTCGGACAACCAATTGCGCTCTGCGGTGTAGGCGAGCAAGCCGACCTCATCACGCTCAACCCGATTTTCGACCCCAACGGCACGAAATGGTTCTTCGAAAACGATGTCACAGGTTACGATATTAAATCCGGCATCCCACCACGCCGCACCGCCATCGTCACGGCTGGCCGTCTCTCCAAGCGCCTCCTCAACATTATGCACGAGGAAACCTACAAGCACGGCCGCACCATGTTCCCTGAGATGTGGGGCCCCTCCGTTGCCCTCCACCACGGCCTCAAAGCCGTCTATGCTCCCCACCCCGTCTTCATGGACCGCAAATGGCCGCTTCAGGAGGCTGAGCACATTTTCAACGGTGGAAAATTCGGATCCACTGGTGGTAACGAATCGTCTGTTTTCGGTCAGTGGGAACACAATTTCCAGGGCTCCTCGTGGTACTACAATTCTGGGTTCGCGGGTGCGCTTTGGCGTAGATGGCTTGGATATGCGGAGAATGGCGAGGGTGGGCGTGAGGCAGAGGTCTTGGGTATGGGACGGATGTGTTTACGTTCTGTCCTCGTGCATCCTATCAAGTTTGAGAGTGGGCCTGCTTTGAAGAAGAGATGATGGACTTTGCCACTTCGCTCGATGTTTGGAGAGGTTGTTGGAAATCGAAATCGGTATCGATACGAGACTTATGATGGATGGGATGCTCGAACTGAACTGAACTTAACTGAATTGAATTGGATTTGAATTGGACTGGGCTGGGCTGGGTTGGAAGGGACTGAAACTGGTCTTCACCATACTGGTGGAGAGTAATGTATATGAGAAGACGTTTTACAAGTTCGTGCTTTGGGCGGTTGATGGGGTCGTTGGCACTTGCATTGCACTGCTCTGCTCTGCTCTGCTCCTCACTGCTATGCTCTGCATTGTATAGTGCTTGCAGCGATCGCAGTGCTCGCTCTTGGATTCTTTGTTTGGCTTATAGACGGCATAGCGATTTGCCTTTGCTTTTTTGTATCTTTCTTTTTGTTGCTGTGATGGCAGATTCCCTTTTTGAAGATGGAGATGGAGATGAGGGGTTGGGTCGAGGTGGAAGATTAAACTGGAAGGGGCGGGGAGGGAAGGAATGGGGAAGGACAGATCAGATCAGATGAGATGAAATGAGATGAAATGAGATTGTGGACATGCTGGTACTTGGCTGGAATTACGACTACAAGTTGGGTTTTGAATGGACTAGAATGGCCCCCTTTCCGTTTCTGCTTTTTTCGTCTTTTTGTTTTGTGTGGTTGTGGTCTATGGTTTGTGGTTTGTGGCTGTCGTTTTATTGGAAACATGGTCGTGTCTTTTTCATGTCATGTCATGGACTTGGGCGTTTGGGGATTGGCATAGCTGGCGATTACCTGAGTGAATGAAATGCATATTTTTCTTGCTGAATATTTTTGGGGGTGGGTTACTCGGTCAGGTGATATGTTTGGTGATGAATTGGTGAGATGGTGAGGACTTTTTGGTGGGATATGATGAAGTGTGAATTGTGGATAATGAGTCATTTGGCGTGGTGCTTTGGTATGATTGTGAACGCCAATGGTAAGTTTCAAGGTGTGGTGATGGTGGATGACGAGGGGTGAAATTTCTACTTGTTGCTTGTTTCTTGTTTCTTGTTTCTTAGTGTTTTAACCTGTCCTTGATAACACTGTCGACGCAGAATTCGAGCATGAGGAGGAGACTTTCGGTGCTTTGTAAGTATTCGATGGTGGCATGAGTTCTGGCTTATCTGAACTTGCGGTTAGGCTGGACTGGACTGGAGAACAAAGCTACGGTTTGTGTATTTGGCTGTTCGGCTTGGAGAAGGGGTTCTGAGATTATGGCGTTGTGATGTTGTGGCATTGTTGTGTTTTCTTTCGGTATTGAACCAGAAAGGGGTGAGGGGTACTGCGAAGTAGGTTTGTATGAGCTGTATCGGTCTGGGGATGGGATGGGTGGGTAATGGGCTTGGTGCTTTTGTGGTACTGGTCTTCTTTCTGGGGATGTTTGTGTGGTATGATTGTGATATTCCTTGGGTCCGGGCTGTTATGTTGTCTATAATGAGGCGTATCTCGATGACTGCCACTTGATGAGGACTGGTGCTTCGAGAGGTATTTGCTGTAGACACTGCGTTTCGATATACGTAGCTTCATTGGTATAATGTTTTAGAACGGTCTACGACAATATGACCAGTAAAGCAAGAGAAATCAAATGTTCATTAACTAAACAACTCCTTACTCTTCGATTTGTAAAGGTTGTCGTTAGCCACATCTTGTAGTAACACATTTGTAACTGTGAGACTGGTATAATGTCTGATATTCAACATCGAATCTCTGCCACAAATTCCTTGAGGTTTAGGATTTTGCGGATATATTTGGGGGCATCAAGTATACAGTTTCCGACCCTTGATTGACTTTGAGGATACGATTGTGCCCAGTCATAGATCGAAGATAATCGGAAGTCTATACAACTTTTAATATCTCGTAGCAATACACCTTACCTATGAAGAAAATTATATGTAAGATAGCTATGCCACCTGGGAATCGTATAACTTACATATTAACCTGCTGACTATTAATAAGTGCACTTGCAAGCAAGATTCTATAGACATAGGTGCTCCGAGTTAGTAATTTTGAATTGATAAATGAAACCATTGTTTTAAGCCTTATTGCAAGTATTTGATTACTAAGTCTTGCTTTCAGTGTAAGAACCTGGTGGTGCTGAGTTGAAATGTGGTATTATATACGACACCCAGTTGAATTCACAATGAAGAAATCCTATAGAATAGCAATCGAACAATTTGACTCTAATTTACCGCTCCATATTAAGTAAAATTGCTTCTCTTGAAATATCCTTCTTAAGATACGACTAGGGCACCATCATGAGACTTCTTTTCCCAATAGCCTGCATCGTGGCCCTCACAAATCCGTGAGGCTTCCCATCGAATTCTTTACAGATGATGCCTATCAAAACTCACTCGCCAGTGCCGATTCTGATATTATCATAATCGCTGTTCCATCCTCCCAAACGGAGCGGGCGCCAACAGCTATTTCTTTCATGGAAGCTATCCGGGTTGTAGTAGTAACACGCCAATTATACAATACCTTCTCTTTCTTTGTCAACAATGACTGTGATCCTGATGAATCCTTTGGCTCGACCAGAGGCGGGTTCGAGGATGGTAATGGGAACTGGCAGCATATGGATGCGGCTCGTGATGCTAAGATGGATTATTCTTCCATTTGCCATGAGACGCCTTCGGCGACTTTTCCACCGAGGTGATGGGTCAAGCTTATGCGTCGCCTCAGAAGATCCAATGGTAGATATTATCTCTTCAGAATCCAGATGCTCAAAGATGAAAGTGCTAAACACGCATGAATGTCGTGTGAGGCAACTACTCGAAGGTATATGCTTTTTGTCGTGGGCATCCGGGTGCTAGGGATGTTGGAGAGAATTCTCCAATCAGTATCACCACAATCTGATCTTACAATTGACTTTCCAAATATCTACCTAATCAAAGAAGCCCTGCAAAAGTAAAGCAGACTCTCCTTCGAATAAGATCACTCGCCTAGAAAAAGGATAATCTTCTTCTCTTCCACGGATCTTCAAAAGGATTGGACTTCGACTGCAAGACCCTCCACACCGCATTCCTACCCCGCCATCAACTCTATTGCGTCGTGCCACTCAACAAAGCCCAGCCCAGCCCAGCCCACCCCCGCACCGCCACCCATGCAATCAATTGGTCAAGCATTCTTTTGTCACTGTCACCTCGTCAAGATGTGGGGGAGGGAACGTATTATCGGACGTTTCTCCAGGCACAGAACATGTTTCTGGCTGTCGAACTCCACACTACAGGCAATACATACTCCTTGCGGCAAAGATGTTGCTTCATAGCTCGCTTGTCAACTGTTCACTTGTATTATTCTGCGACTCCTTAGTGACCCTCCACGATGCCACGAACACGTCATCGCTATGGGTGAGCCAAGTCCTTGCTCGGTTGGCAGTGGTCATGGGTTAAGTATGTGTTTCTGCCTTGCAGTGGACATCAATCGTGCTTGTTGAGATCTGTCGGATTTCTTAAGTATTAGGACGGACTTTCCGAGTTTGACAAGAGTTACTGGTGTACTATTTACGATCTGATGGGAGTGAATTGAATCGGTGTTTCTTCGTCAGTACTTCCGAATCAGTTCGCGACTGGGCTAGTCTTGTCTACAAACAGTCTGCGCTTCTGAGTTGGGTTGGGCGACTTCTGTTGGTAATATTCCCAGATTCGATTGAAGACAACCAAAGCTGTCTACTCGACTTGAAGTCTAACTGACGATAAAACTAAATAGCGGCTCACCGAGCTGTTCAGGCTATCAAGAATTTGGGCCATTGAGGTGCGGGCCTTCTGAACGGAGTGATGAGGACACAAATCTACCAGGCGGCGCTTGTCGCCTTGGGTATGCTGTCCTGTACAAATGCCCAAACGGATTTTTCAGTCGTTAATAATACATTGTCGACATGGAACAACTCCGAATGGTCTCTTACAACAAATACCCTCATTCAAGGCCAGTATCAAGCGAGGCCTTCGTTGGCAAATGGGTTTGTCTATCGTCCCTTCGTCAATCTTAAATGGGCTCTGAGAGCATAGCTAGAGGCTGATGATTGATAGATATTTTGGCTGTTCTATTGCTGCTGTCGGTCCCTTCTTCGAGGTTGACATAAATCAAACGGACGCAAATGGACCACCTCCTACCAATGGGTGGCCTCTTTTCAGCACCCGCCAGACTTTCTGCACAATTTCTTTTTTCTATGATCTCCAGCCATCTTCCAAAGGCGTGAATTATCCTGAGTTGGAGGCTCTTGGATGGAGTTCTTTCATTTCAGGCATCCCATATCCCACGACTTTGCTCTTTGCATTTGGAGATGAGTATCTGGATTCCACGGTGGACAATTCCACTATTTCCAACTTTCGACAAGTCATGTCCTTCAAGACTGGAGTTTTGGAGACTAGTTATACCTGGACTCCAAACAACACTGCTGCATACTTCAATGTCACATACGAGACTTTTTTTCATAGAACTAGAGAAAATGTGGCAGTTACGAAAGCTATCATTACGCCTTCTGCTGATATCAACGGCACCATAACTGATCTTCTCGATGGGAGAAGTGCAGTTCGTACAAATCCTGCAAGTAGCGGTTTCGAATATGATACCCCGACTATTTCAAGCTCTTTCCACCCTAGTGGGAAGTCTGATGTCACAGGTGTTCTTTTTTCCACAGCAAATTTCTCAAGCAATTACACGGATTCATCCTCCCGCCTTTTTGGAAGCCAGGAGCTAGATTTTCTTCCCAAAGATAATCTGACAACTAGTCAGAGTTTCAACATCAAGCTGAAAGCTGGAGAGCCGGCAACTTTCTACAAATTCGTTGGTGCTGCGTCGACAGACAAGTTCGGAAACTCGACCACCACCGTGGCTAGGAATGCCTCTCTGACAGCTTTCGCTGATGGCTACGAGGTTTTGATGAAGGAACATGTTCAGGCTTGGGCAGACCTCTTACCTGCCTCTGCTATTGATAGCTACGCCGATCCAACAACTGGTGAACTACCAGCCAACGACGAGAACGCTGAGAACACTGAGGTCTTGCAAATCACCGCTGTTGCTGACGCCTATTATCTTCTCCAGAACATGCAAGGTGGAGATAATGATTTTGGTGTCACTGTCGGAGGACTAGCATCAGATTCCTACGGTGGCTTAGTCTTCTGGGACCAGGATTACTGGATTGGACCTGGAATGAATGTCATGAACCCTGAGTATTCCAAGCAGATCACGGGTCTTCGAGTGAGACAATATCTCCAATCTCTGGAGAACGCACGTTTCTATAACTTCACCGATGATGCTGCCTTATGGAGTTGGTGCACTGGCCGTTATGGAAATTGCACTGCCACTGGACCTTGTTACAATTATGAGTATCATCTCAATTACGATCTTTCCTTTAACATTGAGCAAGTTGTAGATGTTACGAATGATCTGCAATGGTATGAGAATGGGCCTGTGCAGGTAGTGGAAAGTGTTGCGAATATGACGAGTCAGTTGCTTCAGTATAACGCTACCACGCAAACGTACTGGATTCATAACATGACTGATCCTGACGAATACGCTGTGAGTATCAGTACCAAGTCCCCAGCTGAAATGGATACAAGAAGCTAACAAGTGAAATAGAACAATGTTGACAACGGTGCCTTCACGGTTGCTTCTGCTGCAAAATTACTTGGTGTTGCTAATAAATTGAGGGAGATGAGAGGAATTGCAAGAAATACTACTTGGGACGATCAAGCTTCTAAAGTTGCACTTCCTAGAACTGATGTTGGCATTACGAAGGAGTACCAAACTATGAATGATAGTGTGGCGGTCAAACAGGCTGATGTGGTATTACTACCATATCCTCTTGAGTTTCAGCAGAATTTTGCTCTTACGGAGAGCTTAAACTATACGACGACAAATAGTATCCAAGATCTAGATTATGCAAGTCTAACTTTTCAGGAACACTTGAAAATTACTGACAGCATATAGTATTCATTCAAGCAAAGTCCTGATGGTCCTGGGATGACCTGGAGTATCTATTCCATCAATGAAAACGCTCTAGCCTCGTCAGGAAGCGCATCATACAGCTACGCTCTCACTGGCATTCTCCCATACTCACGTGCCCCCTGGCATCAATTCTCCGAGCAGACAGTCGACGACTTCGACACCAACGGTGGTACCAACCCCGCCTTTCCTTTCCTGACCGGCCACGGCGGTGCCCACCAGATCAATCCTTTCGGTTTCCTCGGGCTCCGCACGACAGGCAACATAGCTTCAATATCACCCTCTCTCCCTCCCCAAATTCCCTACCTTAAACTCCGCACAATCTACTACTCAGGTGCAGGCATCTCCGCTCAGCTAAACAACACGCACACAGTCCTCACTCGCCTCAACACAACCTCCCACCCTTCCCTCTACGATGCCTATGCAAACACTACTCTCCCAATAATCATAACCTCCGCCACCAGCACAGAAACCTTCTACCTAGGCCTCTCCCCACAAAACAACACACTGACAATCCTCAACCGCCAGCCCTGGGCATCGACCTCTTCCCCAGGAAACATCCTCCAATCCGCTTCAGTCCGCACCCCGGACGCCTACGCCCCAGGCCAAGTCCCAGAGGGCGCTGTTGACGGTGCGAATTCCACCCGCTGGCAGCCCGCTTCCGACGCATCTTCCTCCCTTCTCGTCAACCTCACGCGCCGCAACGCCTTGTCGGGCTACAAGCGCCTTTCTGGAGTCGATCTGAACTGGGGACCTCGCACACCACGCAACGCGACGATCTTGCTTGCTAATAGCACCGATTCCGAGGGGCTGAGGGTCGCGGGTGGTATGACAAGTGTAGTCTTGGATGATGTGACGATTTCGCAGACGTTTAATGCTAGTGCTGATGTAAGTGTTATTCGGCAGGTTGTGGGGAATGGAACGACGATGGCATTTGGGGAGCAGATTGTCTGGAGTGCGGATTATGTTGAGTTGGTTCTGGGGGGGTGTTGGGAGGATGATGGGGTTGGAGGGACTGTGGGAGAGTTTGTACTTTTCTAAGAGGAAGAGATTTTTGATGAACAATATTTTTATTTTACTTTTATCTTTTTATAATGATATATATTTGTTAAGATTGTGTGGATTAATGGGTTGTGTGAAATGGTTTGCAGGGCCTATGGTTGTCAATAGCTGAATATTCGGTGCGTTCAGAATGTCTGGACTATCAGTCTGCCCGTATATTCATAAAGGTCTACTAAGGGTCTGTTATAGGGGTAATCGTGCGCCAGTGATACTTGCAACGCTCAGAAGAAATACAAACTCTTAAAGATTATATAGCACTTAACAGTTTCTCAAGGATTTCATTGCAACGAGGGATTTAATCCACTCTTACAGTCAAGCAAGGCGTATACATGACAGGTAATATCCGGAGCTGGACTAGTGTAAGACTTTCTATCTCTGTGACATGGCAATGAAGTCAAACTTGGTACATAGCTTGAAGACCGATGTGCATTATCCGTATATGCAAGGGCAGTATCGAATCTAGCAATGATGATATTACATTTACTTAAGGCGGGGATTTTGTTGGATATCGTGTGGAGAATGAAACCTCTTGAGGGAGATGGTTGTTCAATCCGATGGCGTTTCTTGCAATATATTGTAAATAGGTTTTGTTTTTTATCAAAACTGTGAATTTTAGACATATTTCGGGATTTATAAGTTTCAATAAATTCATGTTTTCATCTTACACTCAAAGAATGTTGTAGGTAATAATAGTACTTGGTTTTGTGATTGTCGATGCATCAATATCCCGAACAAATCCCCCACTCCCACCTTTGCTTATCGCAATCGCTGCCGTTTACCTTGCCGTCACTACACCACCTTCAACATCAAAAGATACATTTCAGCGACGACAATGGCATCAGTTCGCGCACCTTTCTTCTCTCAGGAGCCCTTTTATCCTCCTATCTGAAACCCTATAACTGACCGCAAATTCACTAATTCTCATTCTCTCCCGTCAACTGTTGATACACTATGACTTTCAAAGTTGCCGTCCTCATCAATACCTACCCATCAGCCTACTCAAACCTCGTCACCAACTCTTTCACCACAGCAGTAGCAGCTGCCTCCCCAGGCAGTACCGTCGACTTCTACGATCCAATTCATTCCCGCACCTACCCAGACCCGAATGTCTACGACTTAATCGTGCTGAGCGGCGGGACGGCGGACCCAATGGGCAACGATGAATGGGTAGTAGCGATTCGTAGCTGGCTTCAGACGATGACAGCGGAGCATCCGCGGCAGAAAGTCCTGGGCATCTGCTGGGGCCACCAGCAGCTGTGTGTAGCGTTCGGAGGTATAGTTGGGGACATGGAGAGTGCGGAGGTATGTCGAATTGACTCTATCCACTCGGAATTGAATCCCATATGTAGCAAATGTCTGACTATAAATCAACAACTGCTGATTTCAATTTCTGCGCATTAGTTAGGCGTAAGCAATATCTCCCTCACGCCTGCCGGCCAGGAATTCTTCCCTTCCTTAGGCGCCGCTTATGCGATCCACGAGTTCCATCGTCGAGAAGTCAAGACGCCCGCAAAGGGCTTCATCGAGCTGGCTGCTCCCAGCCAGTGCTTCGTCAATGAGAGTAATACGGTGCTGAGCTTTCAAGGGCATCCGGAGGTCGATGAGACGCTCGCGAAGGGCATGTTGGCTGGGTCACCGAAGTATATGGGCATTGAGGAGGAGAAGTACAGGGAGATTCAGAGGAAGATGGAGATTGATCATGATGGAGGGAAATTGTGGGAGAGGATTGTGAAGTGGATTGATGAGTAGGGGCTGAGAGGTGGTAGGTATGGCATGTGGGCATCACATGGGGGCTTGTTTTGAGATGGAAAATTGGGGGCATAGTGGAACAGGTTCAGCCACGAGGGCACGGTCCCTGAATATCGGTGATAAGTTATTACATTGTTGAGGATTTTGTTCTCTTTATGAGATTGGTCGAGAGCTATGAAGTTCTAGAGCGCTCAAATAAGTAGTATTGTGTAGGAAGTGTCTTGGCCTGCTATGAATTAATTTCTAATGTCGGGGCTGTATTCTGAGCGTAGTATAGACAGCTGCGATATGTACGTCGCCTCAGTCTCGGTAAGTTATGTCGAGAGAAATCCATTGTTAGGATTATGTGCTACTTTCGGCGGTATATTCTCATTCTGGGGATATACCGTCAAAATGAGTTGAAATTTGACAGAACAATGTATCACTTACTTGTTGATTGAAGTGAGCTCTGAACACCACACAAAGCTGTCGAGAGATCCTGAAGTGATTTGAAAAAGTTGGCTCCATTTGGTAATGTTATTGATGACACTAACCGCGGTCACTGTTCTGACATTGAACATCCCGACGAGTGCAAGTGTGCTAATATTCACTTCGATTCATGGATGATTCTTCCTTCAGGTACCTTGAAACTAATTGGACAAGGCTTAGTTTTCTGATAATCTTTGCCCTGGATATCATGAAGTTAATATTAGCACACTTGCACTGTCATCCCATTTTTATCCGAGAGGCTGGAAACCCCAGTGCTACCCATTTCAAAGCTCTCGAGTGCACATCTTTGAGATCATACTTTCATCTTTCTGTTGAATTTACTGTTCTCAAATCCTTACCGCAGCTCATCTCAACCGGACACTCGGTAACTCTATTGCTCGATAAACATCTGATGTTTTGTCGTTGTTGGCTTCGGAAACTTCGGTTCCAAGATCTTTGTTGTCACTTGACCAACGCGGGTTTTATTTATGCAGGTACAGCAATATATTTTGAAGATACTTGTGTCCTACACACGGATTGAAAAGACTCGAGTAGAATGCTTACCTCCGTGATCCATATTGATCGTCACTTAGTTACAATATGGAGGTTAAGGTAGCTTTCAGAAGACTCTCAACATGAAAAATTTGGAGTAACGATAAGATAAGATAAGATCAAACTCAAGTTGAGCACCAATTTTTACGGCTGTGGCGTTCGTTTCGTCCGTACGCGCCACCATGTTACAGCAGCATTGGCTTGGACCAGATGAGGATGCGAGTCAACCGTAAAAAAAGCTATGAACAACCAAGTCAGCTCCGTTTTCTCTTACCTTTTTTTTTGTTTTGCTTCTGCACGTTGAAATCAAAACATCCTCACTCTCTCAATCTATTCTATTCCCACACTTCTAAACACTTTTCAGACACTAGGTGAGTTGCTCGGTCAGTTAATGACGTCAAGTTGGACATTTAAAGTGGTTTCATATCCACCTTGTAGGGCAAGATGCGTACAGCAAAGACCCCACCGTGATCCACATCCATACTTACCTAGACGACATGCAATTTGAGCCGCAAGGTAGGTACCATGAGAAATATGATATGGGATTCTGCTATGACCCTTTTTTTCCTCTCTCGTTTTCCTTTTTCGGAGGACTTTTGCTGAGACTTCGTTGAAGTACTTTGTAGGATGAGATGGGATGATCTGTTGCTTTGTGACAACAGTCAACTCGCGCTGTCAGAGGCGTAATCTAGCTTTTCAGTCGTATCATGTTTTGGAATTTCATCACTAAACGTCATGATTCGACTCTTATTTCATAATACAGCACACGTCGGCGAAGTCGGGATCATCTCCGTATCAGGGTCTCTCGGTCTGCAGGATCTTCACTGCACAGACGTGGCCCCTCGGACATATGTATGCTGACAGGACATATGTCAAGAAAAGCATTCGCAATGAAAGACTCGACTGAGACTGTGACTTAGATAGGCTATGTCAACAAACTTCAAAACCCGACAGTGTTTTCGTATGTCGACGGATTACTCATACACAATCCAAGGAACGGTCATACTTCGCAGTGTTTTCAAACCCGTTGAATATGATGTCACAACTGACACCTTAATCGTGAACTGCCTAAGGTACGTACTGTAGTGCTCAAATCCAACGACCGTGACAGGCAAAGTGAACAATATCTTCGCAGAGTATTCAACTATTAACCAATAGCTTCTAAGCCTTACTTGGTTACTCTGCATCTTCCAGGAAGGTTCGAAGCAAATTCACTCTATTTAGAGGTCGGATGACCAATTCGTGTCCGAGCCCCCTTGCCCAGAGTCCTAACTCACTGGGATCTACCAAGATACTTTGTATTCTGACGTCGGCCGATGATTCTAGCTCTGTATAAACTGCCAGTAAGCAAATTGCATATAGGTAAATGAGCCTCTTACTGTGTGTAGATGGCGTCAAATATGGAGCACTCTATCGGTACTCCATAGAAAATACTTGAGTATGTGGCGCTGTACACGAGTATCCTGATGAAAACTCTTATGCATGTACAGTATAATTTCAACCTTCTTTGCTTCATCCCACCGTGTCGGAATCTACCCCTCCAAGGTTTCTATGTCAACTTACTCCACAGTGACCTAAGTCTGGATGAGTGCTCCATCTGGCAGACACCCCTAAAAAAACTACAATTCCCCTCCAAACTTCTTTCTCTCCGATACATATACTGCATCATCAAGACTGTCGATTAGTTTGGAATACTACGAAAGACGTCAAAGATGGTTGCTCGTACTCAAGTCGCTCTTCAAGAGCCCTCTGCTGAACAGGTTGAGAACGGACAGGGTATGTATATTATTTTTCGTCAAAATTGCACTCGCTGACAGAAAATCATAGAGCCTCAAGTCGCATTTAAGTACAACACTGTCAGTCCAGACAATGTGTACACTAGGCCAGATGGGTCCTTGAAATACGATTGGGATGGTCCCAAAGACCCTCATAATCCATTTAACTGGCCCAAACTCACAAAGTGGAAGCTCACCATCGCCGTTCTCATCGTCTCCATCAACTTCGGTCTCCCAGCAGGAGCTTATGGATCCGGAAACGCCGATATGGAAAAGCTTTTCCACATCGATCAGACGAACTTCCCTTGGTTATATTTCGCTACGACCTCCTGGAATATCGGCGCTGCCGTATTCCCTCTGGTGTTTGTGCCATTGACCGAGAGCTCTGGACGTATGCCAGGTTACTTCGGCGCATACATTATCTTCATCATCTTCCTTCTTCCATGTGCCCTCGCACAGAACTTCGCCACAATGGTTGTATGCCGCTTGTTTGGTGGTGGAGCCTCATCTGTAGCAATCAACATTGTCGGAGGTACAATCTCGGATATCTGGGCTGGAGCGAGGGATAGATCTGCGCCAATGGCTCTCTTCGGATTTACGTCTGTCATTGGTATCGCACTGGGTCCCTTCGTTGGTGGTGCTATCACTACCCATCTTTCTTTCCGTTGGATCTACTGGATTCAGATGATCTACAACGGCGCACTCCTCCCGGTGTTCTACTTTCTCCTCACGGAAACGAGAGGAGATATCATTCTCGCCCGCCGCGCAAAGGCCCACCGTGAAGCCACCGGCGAGGAAGTCTATGCCGACAGTGAGCTCAACGTCGATAGCATCGGAAAGAAGCTGGCCATCTCTTTCAAGCGTCCTGTCAAAATGCTTTGCACCGAATGGGTCGTCGCATCGCAAACTCTCTGGGTATCCTTTGCATGGGGAATTCTCTTCTTGTTCACGTCATCCGTCACCCAGACCTTTAGCACAAACTACGGATTCTCGACATGGAAGACGACACTCATCCAGCTGGCCATCACGGTTGGCGCCTTCATCGCCACATGCATTAACCCTCTGCAGGATCGCGCCTACCTCAACTCTGCTAAGAAATCAAAGGACGGCAACCCAATTCCGGAAGCTAGATTGTACTCGGCCATTCCTGGCTCCCTGATCTTCACCATCGGACTCTTCTGGTACGGCTGGACATCCTACAAGTTCTTGCACTGGATCTTGCCCACCATTGGTATTGCACTTGTCGGCATCGGAATTTTCTCTATCTACCTCGCTGTCGTCAACTACTTGACCGACAGTTACGAGAAATATGCAGGTTCCGCGCTCTCCGCTGCGTCGCTTGGCCGCAACTCCTTCGGTGCCTTCCTCCCGCTTGCCTCGCCAAACCTTTACAGCAACTTGAACTTCCGCTGGGCCTCGACGCTTCTCGGCTTCATCGGTCTGGTTCTCACTGCCGCCCCTGTCATCTTGGTCTGGAAGGGCGAGCAAATCAGACGCAATTCTCCATTCATGAAGGAGGCTACTTTCGATCCTGATGAGGCGGAGAAGAGAGCTGAGTTCACGGGTACTGAGGCACCGCCAAGAAATCTTCCGGTTCACAAAGAGGAGGGCCTTTTGGGTGAAAGCATTCCTGGTGATCATCATGAGAGGAGTGGTCATACTAGCGAGTCACAATCGCCGGCATAAGAGCTGGATATGTTTGGAGTATGGCAGTATATTGCATCGGGTGATAGAATGCATCGTGCGGAATTGATGTGATCTGTTCCATTCATATGAGCAATGAGATCTGATGCATCCCGGTTAGTTTTATGTTTAGATAATGCGTGGGAGTTTTGGATCTGGGATCACATTACATTGGGGAATGATGTAGCATCAATCTTCTGCTCTGAAAATGAGAGAAAAGAATTAAATAAAAACTCAAAATGTGCAAATAAGGTGCTGTAAATTAACAAATCTTGTGAATATGTAAGTGAATAAACTATGTTTCCAAAAAGAACACCGAGACTAGGATACAGGAAAGCTTAATTCATGTTGCACGCTATACTATACAGGTATTAACTTGTTTATAGCATGTTGTTTGTGTTGTCATTAAGAGACTCTATTAGTGGAGAAATGGCTTCGCAACAACCACATACTGATTTCGGGCATGGCAATAAGGCGAGATGCCGAAAGTCAACGGTCAACGAATCCCCGTTAGATATCCATGATAACAGTGAAAACAAAGCTGGTTCTGGGTATAAGATTTCGACGGTTGTGCTGTGGTTGTCGTGAGCTATAATACTACTCAGGGCCGTACTTTTTTTATTGTCATCATCAAAGGAGGCATGGGTGTCCATATAAATACTGTCGATATATAGTCATCACTAGACATGCGACATGCTCTTACAGATATGATGGTATCGATGTATTCTAGATAGCTATGCAATATAGACGTAAAAGCTCACTCCATGCCACAAAGTAATCAAAAAACGCGCATCCCTCGGAACAACTCCCGTACAATGCCTACTAGACCGTACAAATTGAATCATTACTCATCACGGAACAACCATGGTCCATTCGGTCTCATGGCAGCCATATATCTCTCTCTGACCTTCTCCCTCACCACTTTGCTCGCCGCTTCCCTATCCTGCTCTTCTTCTTGAGTTGTAGGGAAATCCGCCCTCCAAAAACCGGGCGGACTCTTTCTGCGTTCATATGCATGCCTGTGTTTACCATGTTTGTTGGCCAAATCCCTTGCCATAGCTTCCAAGAGGGTCTCATGCTTCTCATCCTTAGACATGTGTTGAAACCGGCGATATTCACTTCCCAAATAGTCTTTCAACAGACCTTTCTCTTCCTCCTCCTCGGCATTTGTTCCCTTCCGATTCTCTATCATGGCCTCCGCTAGTTTTCGGAATTTATCGCCGCAACAAGTAGGGTCTGTACATCCTGGTAGACACATTCTCTCGTCCTTCTTGCGAACCACATCGGTGAAAGCATATTCATATCCTTGGTTATAGTTAGGGTTGATCTTGAAATGCTCTAATGACAGCTTGCTCAGCGGCCTCGCCCTGTACGGCTCGTTATCGGGGTCATCCACGAGACTGCCTGCAGGCTCACCTAATATCCTGGCGGACTTTCTGGCGGACGACTTTGATGGGCCTGCACGGTCATTTTCTAAATCCATGTCTTGGAGCGGCTTTGGTCGGATTTCATCCGCAGGCTCCCTACCAGCGCTGACATGTAGCCTCTGAGCTATGATGGGAGATGGTAGGTTCATACCAGAATTGCCTTTCCGGGGAGACGTAGTTCGTGGTGTTCGAGGGGAAACGCCAGGAATGAGAACGTTCCGTTGCGGTGAGGGATTTTCTAGCAAACCAGTGAGGCGTGTTGATTGATCCAGTTTTGATCGCTTGGTAGGCTTCGGGGTAGAATATTTCGATTCGAAATTAGATCTGGCACCATCTTCCACATTCTCTCCATCCTCAGAAAACAAGTGAGCTCCAGCCATCCTGTCTTCCTCGCGGCGCCTTTTAGCCAAACGACCATCCGAGGTCTGTGGGAGAACCTTCTTATTTGTGCTCAAAGTCTGCAGAGCTGTGTTCCTCCGTGGTGGTATAGGTGTCGTATCAACAGCGGGTGCAGACACTCCACGGCGACTATATGTACTCAAAGACTCTCCAGTGATGCCTGTTTGAGTGTTTCCAGGTGATTCGAATGGTGTAAGTTTCATCATCGGTTGATTTGACGTGTTCATAAGATCGTCCAGAATTTGTTGCCGCTTTTTCTTAGGTGTAGTAATATGTTGACCAACATCATCAAGGTCCATGCTTTCATTTAAACCATAAATACCACCGAGTCCAACAGGACTACTGAGGTCCTCAGCTTTGGGTTTGATGTCATCCTTCTGAGATTGTTCATTGCCTCGATTTCTCCTGACGCTTCGACAAGATACTATCACTGGGGACTCAGGAGATTCTATCTTTACGGTAACTTCATCTTGAACTTCAACTTGAGGATCCGAATCGGCGTCCCCTTGCGTGGAGCTAAACACAGGATCATCTGACTTTGTGGACGACCCCTCTGCTACATTGGCGGGGAGCGACGGTAACAATGGCTCCCCGTCTTGTTCATCGTCGTTTCCGGGTACAATACCATCACTGTTCAGTACTGAAGGGATCTCTATATGAACATCATCCTCAGCCAATGGGATATTTTTTCTACCACGACTGGTTGATGAACCAGGCTCCACGTCTGTCGAAGAGCGCGGGGTTGCACCAGGGGGCTTCAAATCATCCGGGTACGGTAATGGTGTAAGTCGGTTTCCGCGTAACTGTGATACTAATTTCCGAATATATAACCTCTGTCCATTTGAGAAGTGCTCCCAGCCCATTCTCAAATCCTTTGCACGGCGTAGCCTCCCCTCGAGTAGTGTCCGTGCTTGCATTAACTCTTGATGATTTCTATGGAGGTTGTTAAATTTGAGCACAAGGTGTTTGTATATAGCTCTATCCACGGTTTGTGTTTCCCCATCTCCTCGGGTTGGCGAGAGTGTGGGAAATCGTTCGCCGATTGGTTTAGGAGTTGTGGACTGACGACTTGACACCTCAGCTTTGTTATTCGACGTATTGGTAGTCCGAAGCCTTTCGAGGGCATTATCAAGTTGGTCTTTCAAATCGCTGTTCTCCCTCTCGTATTGACTAGCTTTTGTTTCCCAATATGTTGGTTCGCCCTCCTTGGTATTCACAGATAGCTCCCTATTCTTCTCGTCCAATTGTCCAGTCAATTCGAGGTTCTCAGCTTCTAGCCTTTCTTTCTCGGTCTGAAGTTGTTCGAACGCTTTTGCACGGTATCGTAATCCATTTAGCTCGGAGGCATCTGGTTATAGAAATCATAAGTACTGGCTTAGTGATCCTTATTGGTCATAGCATAAGTTGATGGTACCTACCTGATGCTGCATCTGCGCCTATTTTTTCAAGAACATCACTCAATGCATCATCAAGTGCCCGCCTAATCATGTCACGTCCTTTTGGCCATGATCTCAGGCCTATCACTGGTTCTGTAGCCATTTTGGATTTCGGGATGGCTAGATGCGAAACACGTCTTGAGACGCGTCGATTCGTGATGTTGATTGACGCTATTCGTTACCGGTATCTTATGTACCTACGTATGTTGTTATCGCTATCGGGCCCCTCATTTTTAAGGCAACAGTCTCAGCCTTCCTGCAAGGCAATAGTAAGGTAGTTCTCTTCGAAATTCTTTTTGTCTCAATCACTACCTATGTACCTTACCTTGAGTAGCAAGCTGACTACAACTACAACTATAGAGCGAGGCAGATCAAGAACAATCCCTCCATGCTCGTGCTATGAGGAAGCTGCCAATCTCAAGTTCAAGATCCCATCACCGCCTCTCCAAGACTCCATGAGCCTTCTCGACCTGAGATGAAATGATGAATCATCGAGCATTGCACATCTGCGGAGAAACGACACTCCCGCAAAAGTCATGCAGATCAATTCAATTCAATTCAATTCAATTCATCACCACGACAATTACTCCCATATAATATATTCAAACCGAAACCAAGCCCCAGCAAAGTAAACTTGGGACGGCAGATAGACTTTGCCTCAACTACCATACTAAGGGTTTGTACATATTCTCGTCGTCATTATTGTCTTCTGATCATTCCATGCCCATGTTGCATCGAAGATTAGCTATGTTACCAAGGTATCCTAGAGGGAGTCTTACTTTACCTTAAGCTTACCTTGGTGTTGCCATGCGTTCTCACTGCGTCTGAGTCGGAGATTTGTACTTCGTGCAGTCTTCATGATCATCACGCCACATCGCGCAGCGGTGAGATTTTGTTGTCCTACACATTGGCGAACATGTACTTCGTATACGAAACAAACAGAACCCAGAATCCTTTTGCCATCAACACGTGTGGTTGCTAAGATGCAAGCCAAAGGTCTCAGCCCAGTGGCATGAGCTCAGCCCAGGCTAATCAGACTGGCGTCATGATGAACGCGAGCTATTCCAGATACTTGATTTTCTATTATGATTGTCAGCACATCGATTCATCTATGCATTTATGGTTTTGAGTGGGCTCATTGACGTCAGTCTCCAAACAAAGACGACGAAATCTGGCATTGGCATCGACGAGGTTGCGAAGTCACACATGTATGACAAAGTGACAACGCAGAGGGACTCCACTCGAATGATTCAATAATACGTATTGGGACCAGGTTTGTTGATCTTCAAAGTACTTTCTGCATCTGAAAATAATAATAATTTAATTGCTATTTGGAGGACTTAACTTACATATAGGAATCATCATCATGTTTGCTGGACATGTATGTACCTCAGCTGACACCGCAGAGCCCACTTCCGAAGTAGAGTTCAATCTGGACGGATATACATTGTAAGTACCACGGACTTGGATACCTCATCACATGAGGGAAGAAGTATCTTCATGTCCTACGGGTTATCTCACATATGCAGTGTTTTACTCGGGTACGAGCACGGAAGCACAGCGGAGTCTTTCATTAATGATTGTTGAGTACCTACCTCACATGTACATACATACATTTACGAGACTATTGAAAACACGCTTGCATTTATGTACTTTGGAGCTCCTCGTAAAGATATCCACATAGACAACTAGAATGCGCCAACTTGCAACTTGCAACTGCACGCGCATGGATCCAGCACCCGATACTTTTTGGGTACGAGATGCAGGCAGCGGGGACGGAAGCGGTTGAGATCAGAGTTGCACGTTCTACGGAGTACAAACTGATATGTATTCTGCCGCTGGTCCCCGTATCTCTTCTGGTAACTATACTTCCACAGTCATCTGACGGCTGTAGGGATGGATGATTAGGATATTTCCCAAAAGATATGACAGGACGCACCCATAGATCCCTCGCCAACAATTGACAGAGAGCGAGCGAGAGTCCGGTCGGAAGCGATGGGGAAATGGGAGTCAAGAAAGGCCAAAAGAAACCCAAAGACCGAGAGCTGCATATATTATGTGCAGCCATGATAAGCTTTCGTAATGGTAAGCGCCCATACACAATCTAAAATGTCCGAGACAAGGCAGTCAACAAAGGATTGTACGACGAAGCGAGAGGTCAGAGAGCCTTATTTCGACGATGAGTGGAGGATATGCTGTCGATGTCCCTGTTAGTACCTTCACGTCGATCATGGCAATACCTGACCTTGTTGCTTGTGGACTCTTGGGCCTATGCCGCTAGTCATGCAAGTTTCGGCGTTCGCGTAATTGCCCTGAAGCAACGAATAAGACACTGGAGATCTCAAGAGATAGACAAGGCTGAAGCCTCGCACATCAACCTCCTCCAATGTAAGTCTACAATTTGTGAGCGGAAAAGTCTGGGCACAAGTATTGAAATCTAAATATGGAGGTGAGCCTCAAACGGGAAGTCAGTCTTGTTATCAGAGGAGAACCTTACGACCTTGGACGAAATAGTCAACAGTTCGTGCTCCTCGCAAAAGAACAAAAGAAAAAGGTTCCAAAGATACTGGCATTCATCCCATCCACCCACCACGTTCTTGGAGATTTCATGAGATCTCTGGGCTCAATGGTGTGGCTGATGCATGGTGACCTGCCATGATAAAGAAGCAAGACAAAAGGAATAAACGAGACTAAGAAGAAAAAAGAAGCTTCCGTCAGAAGTCAGAAGTCTTACCGCAGGACCATCCATCCTCCTCCTGCTGATATCTATGATCAGCTCCACAAATAGCCAAATGTCTCCCGGCCAACAACCCTCACAAAAGAAATGGTCTGAATGATGCGGCTGGCAAGCGGCTGGCAAAGCCTGCTTTCAAGCATGGCTTCTCCGCAAATACATATGCTAGGCGGGCGTGTGCGCGTGTACATCAAACAAGGGCTTAGATGAATGCTAGCGAGAGGCAATTTTTCCATATTCAGTCTGCTTAGAGCATGCAAGATAATCAGCCAGGAGCACTCATCTGATCTATCAAAGTGTCAGGCCCATGTACGCCTCTGATGAGGCCATGGGATGATGGACAATCGCTGTAAACCCTGCAAGATTTAGGGGTAGCCCTTCAGGCTCACCTTATAGTGGAAAAGGTACTATCTGCGAATCTTAAATGGGCAACTGACTGGTTGTGACGGCACAGAAAATTTCTAGAGTATATATTTGCTGGTCTGCCTTTGATCGAAAACGGGATCTTGCTGATTATGTGTTATGCCTGGGCAGCAGCAACTCCAATTCTTTTTATTATCCAGTCATCCATCATTACGCTCGTTTTTTGTGTTTAAGTCCAGCTGGATCTGCCGTGCATTGATCTCACAAAATGTATGGACTGCCGTTGCTGTTGCTTTGCCTGGTGCCCTTCTGCCTCAGCGCAACAGTCACATATGATTGGGACATAACATGGGTGAATGCCAGCCCAGACGGCTTCGAGAGGCCCGTGATTGGCATCAATGGTGCTTGGCCTTGCCCGAGTATCACGGCCACTGTGGGAGACACGGTTGTCGTGAGCATCACCAATCAATTGGGCAATGAAACAACGGGCTTGCATTTCCATGGCATCTCTCAAGCTGGCTCCAACGAGATGGATGGGCCTTCGGGCGTCACTCAGTGTCCCGTACCTCCCGATAGCACCTTCACGTATACCTTTGTGGTAAGTAGATTCATAACTTCGGATTTTCTGAATTAGGCTGCCAAATTGTTGCGTCTTGAACTGAGCTAATACGGAGATACAGGTAGATTCACCGGGAACTTATTGGTATCATTCACATAATATGGGCCAATATCCTGACGGCCTGCGAGGACCATTGATTGTATATGATACCGATGATCCATACGCCGATGACTATAGTGAGGAGATTGTCATTACAACCTCAGACTGGTACCATTCTGAGGCACCTGGTCTAATCAATACGATGCTGTCTTCTAGCAACCCCAATGCTCTGCCGCCTTTCCCCGATGCTATTTTGCTAGATGATACATCCACCATCTCATTTTCACCGAAAGCGGATACAACATACAAGGTACGAGTGATCTGTATGTCAGCTTTCGCAGCAGTCATCTTTGCTATAGATGGTCACACTGCGGATATCATTGAGCTTGATGGTGTATACACGCAGAGAACAACTGCGTCTCAGATCCGAATCGCCCCCGCACAGCGTTTTTCCTTCCTCTTAACGACTAAGAATACAACTGACACCAACTATGCTTTTACTGCAATTCTCGATGAAAATCGAGATTTCACAGCTAGTGGTGCTACTTGGCCCCTCAATGCCACAGGATATCTCAACTACGATACTTCTATTTCTCAGGCTGGTACTTACACTGTGGACACAATCGACCCTCTTGATGATTGGAATGTCCCACCATATGACAATCAAGCCTTGATTGGAGAACCTGATAATGACATTACCTTGAACTTCCAATTTGGCCTTGACGATTTGTCAATCCCAAGGTGAATAACCCTTCTATCTTCAAATTCAGGACTTTGCTAACAAAATGAAAAAAGAGCCTATCTGAACGATATCACTTACGTTGGTCAGAAGGTTCCAACACTCTATACAGCTTTAACCACTGGATCAGATGCAAATGATACAGCTGTATATGGGGCTGTCAACCCATTTATCCTTCAGTCCGGCCAGAACGTGCAGGTGGTTTTGAACAATTTGGACGCTGCCATGCATCCTTTCCATCTCCATGGCCATGCCTTTCAAGTTGTTGCCAAACCAGCATCTGGTAGCGGGTCATTCGGTGGGGATACCTCTGGCTTCCCATCAACACCAATGCGCCGGGACACGGTGACCGTAAATGCAAACAGCTACGTCGTACTCCGATTTGTAGCTGACAACCCCGGTGTCCAGCTCTTCCACTGTCATATCGAGTGGCACGTTGAGATGGGACTGTCGGCCACATTCATCGAGGCACCCGACAAGCTGCAAGCAAGTCTCACGGTTCCGGACGATCACTACTCAGCCTGCGCCGCGCAGAGCCTCCCGACGTCCGGCAACGCAGCCGGAAACACAGGCAATCTGACCGATCTCACTGGTGCTAACACGTTGCCACCAAACCCAGACTACGGGTAAGGCTTCCCTACCTTATGCTTATACTTGTTCTCGGTGCCGAATAAGAAACATGTGCTGACTCTTCCCTAGCGCCTCTATCACTTCAACCGCGACAGCCACAGCTGCTAAACGCGCGCCCACTGCTCTCCCGCGCCTCCCTTTGCTGGGTCCTTCGCGCATACAAAGGGCTCGCCGCAATGCTCCAAAGCTTCATTTGCCAAAGTCGCCAGGAGCCATGTCATGATCCTCACGGTTACAACAACCGCGTCGCGTATGAATTTCTTTCATCGCATTCCCCTCTGCATTCGCATCTTCGTATCCATAATCAGTAATAATATCGCCTGCAGCGCGCATGTTGTCTGATTTAACCCTTTTTTTCTCACTTGCTGGTTTATTTCTAGGTGGTGAAGCGCGCTGGCTTTAAGGGGATAGAATACTTCGTATTACCATATTACCATAATTGAGAGTGTCCGTCATACGGATAACCCATTACTTGTCCGAAATGTCCGCTAGTTATTTCATGTCCGTTGTACCATGTGGTAATAAGGGTGCGGCCGTTGAGGTGCTGAGAGTTATGAATGATGATGTGTTTTCTCGTAATGCTGAGTGTTTTTTAGTGGCAGTTATCGTCTCCGCTGAAGGAGAGTGCGGGGAACCGATGGTGGCGGCGAAGTGCCAATAATAGCCTAGCGCGAACTTAATAGAGTCTCACAGCTTTTTGTTGATGCCATTCAGCCCTTGAGCCTATTCTTACTTGAACCTCCAAACAACGGTCATCGATATCGTATACAAGCAGATTTGTATGCAAAACATGAATGTCGGCCAAATTGAAATCGTATGCCGTGTGCTGTGCAGTGTTGAGGTTGACTATTCTTGTCAGGTGTTCATGCTCGCGTCTGTTGCATTACGGATAGTTACATGACATTATACTCAGAAAGCTCAGCAGAATTCTCGTCGGTTGAGCTTTGAACTTGAGCTCGAGCTTGGACATGGGCATGAATATCGACAGCCATGGGCTCGTCGATATTAATACAGTTGCATAATTGGTGATGTCCGGCGGGCAATATTTCTCTCAGGACCATGGAAACTGGATTGTGGTAGGTCGATACTCTCTTCGATCATCATCTTGTTCCTTTCCTAAAGAGTTGATACAGTAACAGAGAGTGATGTCATCCCATAGGGTTGCTCGTCCAACCTAATGTCTTCGTATATTTCTCCATCGGGTATCATGCCAGAGGAGTTCATGGCGAGACGGGGCTAATGCCTCTCATGATTGCAACTCGCCACTGCTTTTCATCTCGATCGATGTCGATGAAACATGGAAGCTTCAGGACATTCCGATATGGCGCAAGCCAGGAACTTGAAAGAAATTTGCAAATACCTTTGAGCATTTGAAGGTTCAGACTGGCTGTCCTAGGAGGTCTTTGTTGCTCTTAGTGCTATTGCTGTGGTTGTTGCTGTTGCTGCTGTTGCTGCTGCTGTCCTTGTCCTTCCAGTGCTTATCCCCTCGCGCCGAGAATAGGATCACCTGATATGGGTTCTGTCCTAAGGTAATGGTGGCGGATATTAAGAAAAGAGTGTCTAAGCATTTATCCACCCGTTGATTAAACTTTAGTTGACAGAGGTGTTAGATCGCTTACTATGGCCCATATGAGCCATAACGATCATCTTAACATCACCCCGTTGCCAGCTGACCCGGACGACTTCTGGTATAGCGCTGGGGGGGGTCTTGATCCATCTTCTTGTTTTACCTCGTTGTATTGTCGGGGAATTTTGGGTGTGGAGTAAGGTGTATCCATATGAGTGGTGGTTTTGGCTTTGGTGAGTTATGGTATGGTATGGTGCCATATAGGACCAGAAGGCAGAGTCGGAAAAAGTCAGGTAAGATAGACAAGATGTGGTAAAAGGTCCACAATTTTCGCGGGGCCTCGATGTTAGTAAATAGACTGCCAAGTCCCGATTCGGACGTTGCAAACCAGCTTGAGAAGCATTCCTGGGGGCATAATCATATACTATACGGTGTAAAAAGGTTCAAGCAGATCTCGGGGCGTCATGGTTCTGGTCAAGGCCATGGTCATGGTTATGCTTATGGCTCACTTTTGCTTTCCGATGCAATGACAGCACTTTACGGTCTCTGGCTAATCACCTGCATATTCTTTTGCATTTTGGCTTTAGACTTTTGCTTTCTGGTCTTTTCCATTTTCTTCCTCTTTATTCTAACTCCGTGCAATATGCAATTATGCATGCAACAATTACATGCATGCAGACCATATGAAAGAGAGAGAGAGAGAGAGAGATGTCAAGATCTGACCTTTGTACCGCATCTTCGAGGTAGGTAGAGATGCTGATAATTATGTAAAGGTCAGCTGATTTGGGGTAACGGATCTGACTACCTAGGTAAGGTACCATTTTTACCGTTTTTTTATCTTTTGTTTTTTATTTTGTATTTTTTACTAGAATTTGGGAGGGATGGTACCATAAGGACATGTCTAATGAATCTATCTATAGTCCCGGTGTACATCTCTCAAATCGCTCACTCGCTCATTTCATTTGCTCATTTCCGCGGCCCTTGCTCAGGCTCATACTCATTCATGCTCACAATCCTACCAAGTCCAATACCAATACCAATACAAATGCCAATACTGCTATCATACTCAGACTCATGCTCATGCTCATGTTGTTGTGGTATTGGCGCTAGGAGGTGGGTGTGGCGTTTCCGCTCGTGCCCCGGACTCCGGTGGAGAGATCAGACAAACACAACCAAAAACATCAACCGCAATATCGACACCCGCACTAGCCTTGACGCCTGCCCTCATTTCGCATCCTACAGATGACCAGATCAAATGCTCATTCGTCCTCCTCTCTCTCTCTCTCTCTCTCTCATCCAAGTCGCGCTCGAGATTGACCTAAGAAAAGACCACCCAAGGTCCACAGGCACAATCAGGCACATTTGTACCTCATCGCACCCCACACACACAAAAGGACCACCCCGAGAAAATACGATATCTTCACATCATGACACCCGGACCTTTCTCGGGTCATGTCCTCCCATACGGACTTCTTCTCTTACCAAACCCTCTGATTCTCCATTGCCTTCCAGCACTAATCGCCAATCACCATGCCACATCGGTCATCACGTCGGGCCTCGGCTGGTACTCTTTCAGCCTGCTGCACTCCTTTGGCCTTGCTAATATCATTCTCATACGGCTCCGCCACCTGGACAAACACTGGGGACATCGGAGCATGTTCTCAAAAATCGTGCATTGTATGGACCTTGCAGCACTACAGCAAAGCAGCTCGGAAAACCCTGGGTTCCACGCCCCTTCAAATCGGGCAAGCGCTGGATATCCAATCGATACCTGCGTCAATGTACACACATCTCCTGCAATATCATTCCATATTGTTGAACTATTCTCAAACGGGCTTATTGGTAATGGCTTACAACTGCAAGATTGCAGACCGTGCAATAACTATCAGATGCTTTCTAAGCCCTCATGGACATTTCGGTCACCGAAGATGCTTGCTCCGTAGGATGTCTCGCAGCCTAGGTGGGGGAGTCGCTATCTTTTGACTTTCACAAGATAGATAATCTAAGATCGTGCTCTTATTGCGGTCCCAGCTTATGTCAAGCGAAGCATGGCAGAAGCAGTAGTCTTCTCTTTAAGACTCGAGAGTCTCAGTATATATCCTGGTTCTGCCCTCTTGAAAGTATACATCTGAGAATTAGCCATCCCAGTTGAGTGAAAGACCACCGCCAAGATGCCTGACAATATGGCATTCCTAATTTTTGGTGATCAATCACTTGACACCTATGGCTTCCTTTCAGAATTCTGCCGTCGCGGTAGTCCAAGTATTCTGGCAACAACTTTTCTGGACCTTGTCGCCACTGCCCTCAATACTCAGATATCGAAGCTCCCTTCCACAGAGAGACAAAAGATTCCAACCTTCTCTAGCATTCAGCAACTCAATGAACGATACCACGCACAGAAGTATAAGAACTCGGCAATTGATGGTGCACTTCTCTGTATAACACAATTAGCACACTACATCGAGTAAGTAACGGTGACTGTTTCTAGCTTTATATGCTAACACAATTCTAGTCGTGAAGAGAAGAATCATGAAGATGTCACGAGACCATTCGAGACATGTGTAGTTGGTCTCTGTGGTGGTCTCTTTGCCGCTACAGCCGTTGCGTCGGCCCCATCTCTCTCAGCTTTGGTCTCATTGGGTGTTGAGCTCACGCTCATCGCCTTCAGAACTGGTGCACAAGTTGCTGCTCTCGCTGAGCGTCTTGCGCAGACCACCGAGCAGTCGGACAGCTGGACCTACGTTGTACCTGGGGCTACTGAGACTTCTGCTAAGGCAAAGCTTGCTGCTTTCCATGAATCTGCAAGTACACCACTTGCCGCTCGTGCCTACATTAGCGCTATCACCTCTACCAGCATCGCCATCAGCGGTCCTCCATCCACGTTGGATGCACTTTTCAAGAGCGAACATGCTTTCGAGAAGAAGCCAACACCAATTCCAGTATATGGGCCATATCACGCGCCTCACCTTCATGCTTCTACCAGCATAGATCAGATATTGAGGCTGGATGATCCCTCGGTTGTTGAAACTCTAGGAAATGCGGTTCCTCGGTTCTCTGTGATGTCCACAACCACTGGTTCATGGTACACTGAAAAGACCACAACCGAACTTTTGAAAAAGATTATCTACGACATCCTCAATGAACCATTACAGTTCCATCACGTGCTTCAAGGATGCCTATCACGTGCCACCAACTACCGTGGCTCCAGATGCCTAGTCATCCCATTCGGCCCTACTCATGCTGCCAACAGCTTGGCCAACCTCTTGAAGTCCCAGACTGATCTGGAAGTTGTCCTGCGAAACTCGCCAACGAAGAAGGATAACGAGGCTTCTGCCCCGGGCAACCACGGTACTGCCGGAAGAGGAAGACTTGCAATTGTTGGTATGTCTGGTAGATTCCCAGATGCCGCAAGCCACGAGAAGCTCTGGGAACTTTTAGAGCAGGGTCTCGATGTACATAGAGAAGTGAGTTCTACTATGCACCGCTTGCGATTAATATGCTGACCCTTAAATAGGTTCCTAAGGATAGATTTGACGTGCAAACACATTTTGATCCCTCTGGCAAGACTCGTAACACAAGTCACACTCCATATGGTTGCTGGATTGAGAACCCTGGGCTTTTCGATCCCCGCTTCTTCAACATGTCTCCTCGTGAGGCCTTCCAGACAGATCCAATGCAGAGATTGGGTCTTGCCACCGCCTACGAGGCTTTGGAAATGTCCGGATACGTTCCAAACAGAACACCATCCACTAAACTAGACCGTATCGGTACTTTCTATGGTCAGACTTCCGACGATTGGCGTGAAATCAACGCCGCTCAGGATGTCGACACATACTTTATCACTGGTGGGGTTAGAGCCTTTGGGCCTGGCCGCATTAACTACCACTTCGGCTTCAGTGGACCTTCATTTAACATCGATACTGCATGTTCATCCAGTATGGCCGCTATCCAACTTGCCTGCACATCTCTTTGGGCTAAGGACTGTGACACCGCCATCGTTGGTGGATTATCTTGCATGACGAACTCCGACATTTTTGCTGGTCTTAGTCGTGGTCAATTCTTGTCTAAGAAGGGTCCTTGCGCAACCTTTGACAACGATGCTGATGGATACTGCCGTGCTGATGGTGTTGGAACTGTTATCGTCAAGCGCCTCGAAGATGCTGAAGCGGATAAGGACAGAATCCTCGCTGTCATTCTTGGCACACAGACAAACCACTCTGCCGATGCCGTCTCTATTACCCACCCACACGGTGGAACCCAAGAGATCCTCTACCGAAGCATTTTGGATAGAGCTGGAGTAGATCCTCTTGATATCGACTACGTTGAGATGCACGGTACTGGTACCCAGGCTGGTGATGGAACAGAAATGAAGTCTGTCACCAACGTTTTCGCACCAGCTGACCGCAAGAGGTCTGCAAATCAACCTCTCTACCTTGGAGCCGTCAAGGCAAACGTTGGTCATGGTGAGGCAGCCTCTGGTGTCACAGCACTCATCAAAGTGTTGATGATGCTCCAGAAGAATGCCATCCCACCACATGTGGGTATCAAAGGGGAAATAAACAAGGGTTTCCCAAAGGACCTTGCTGAGAGAAATGTCAACATTGCTTTCAAGAAAACTCCTTTGGCACCAAAGAGTGGAGGCCTTCCTCGCAAGATTTTCGTTAACAACTTCAGCGCTGCTGGTGGTAACACCGGTCTCTTGCTTGAAGATGGTCCTCTCTTGCCAACACCAGATGCTGACCCAAGAGGATCTCATGTCATTGCTGTCTCTGCTAAGTCTAAGTCGGCTATGCTCAGAAACGCAGAGCGCCTTATTGCCTACATGGATGAGAACCCACATGTCTCGATCTCGGATCTGTCATACACTACAACAGCTCGAAGAATCCAACACAACTGGCGTATGTGCGTGACTGCCACCAACATTCAAGAAGCCAAAGAGGATCTCAAGAGCAAGCTGAACAAGGAGTTTGTTCCAGTCTTGGCTATTGCTCCAAAGATTGCATTCACCTTCACTGGCCAGGGCTCACACTACGCGGCTCTCGGCAAGGACTTGTACCAGACCTCTACCGTATTCCGCGACAACATTGATGAAATGAACAAGATCGCTCAGATTCACGGTTTCCCATCATTCTTGCCATTGATCGATGGTAGTGTCACAGATGTCACCACACTCTCACCAGTCGTTACTCAACTGGGCCTTACCTGCTTTGAGATTGCTATCGCGAAGCTTTGGGCTTCTTGGGGTGTCAAGCCTAGCGTCGTTATGGGCCATAGCCTCGGCGAGTATGCTGCTTTGAACGTTGCCGGCGTTCTCTCAGTCAGCGACACCATCTTCCTTGTTGGATCAAGAGCGCAACTTCTTGTTGAGAAATGCACTGCTGGTACACATGTCATGCTTGCAGTTCAAGCTTCAGTTCAGAGCGTCAACGAGACACTCAATGGCGAACTTGGCGATATAAACTTTGCTTGCATCAACGGCCCACGCGAGACTGTCTTGAGTGGTGAGGTCGACCAGATGGCTGCCGTTGCAGACAAGTTCAATGCCAATGGTGTTAAGTGTACTCAGCTTAAGGTGCCTTTCGCTTTCCACTCTGCTCAAGTTGACCTGATCCTTGAGGACTTTGAGAAGATTGCTGCTTCCGTCAAGTTCGAGAAACCACAGATCCCCGTCATCTCGCCACTACTTGGCAAGCTTCTTGGTGATCATGCTGTCAGCCCAAGCTATCTTTCCAGACATGCTCGTGAGGCTGTTAACTTCATGGAGGGCATTGTGTCTGCCCAGCAAGCTGGAGTTATTGATGAGAAGACTGTTTGGCTCGAGGTTGGCCCACATCCAGTCTGCTTGGGTATGGTCAAGGGTGCCTTTGGCACTGCTACCATTGCTGCACCAACTCTTCGACGTAATGAGAGTCCCTACAAGACTATTTCTAACAGCTTGTGTGTTCTTCACACTGCCGGCCTTGCTATTGACTGGAACGAGTACCACCGTGACTTCAACGGCTCTCTACGTCTTCTCGATCTTCCAGCCTACTCGTTCGATGACAAGAACTACTGGATTCAATATGAGGGTGATTGGTGTCTCACTAAGGGTCGTGTGCCACAAAAGACTATTGGTTTCGTTGAGGAAGTCAAGTCAAAGTTGTCCACATCAAGTGTTCACAAGGTCCTCAGCGAGTCCGTCAATGGCAACATCGTTGACATTACTATTGAGTCAGACCTTGCTAGGCCAGACTTGGAGGCCACAATTCTCGGCCACATGGTTAATGGAACTGGTCTTTGTCCATCATCTCTGTACGCAGATATGGGAATGACTGTCATTGACTATGCTTACAAGCTTGCTAAGCCCGAGGCTGAGACTCCAGGTATGGATGTTGGTAAGATGGAAGTCTTCAAGCCTTTGCTCCGAAAAGCCAACAGTGGCACCCAGCTTCTTCGCCTTCATGCCAAGCTTGATCTCAGCACTTCCGTTGCTCACCTTGATTTCTCAAGTGGTACTGATAAGGCACGCGTTCCACATGCTCACTGCCTCGTCACCCTAGGTGACAAGGAGGCATGGATGGAGGAGTGGAATCGCAACTCTTATCTGATCCAGTCTCGCATCGACTGGCTTCAAGAGGCACAAAAGGAGGGTAAAGCTAGCAGACTTGCTCGCGGAATGACCTACAAGCTCTTTGCAGCACTTGTTGACTATGCTCCAAGATACCGCGGTATGGAGGAAGTTGTTCTTCACAGTGAAAACCAAGAAGCTACTGCCAAGGTCAAATTCCAGTCAACTGAGAAGGACGGCAACTTCTACTGCGGTCCTTACTTCATCGACAGTGTGGGCCACCTTTCTGGTTTCATTGTCAACGGCAGTGATACTCATGACTCTCGTGTCCAAGTATATATCTCGCATGGATGGTCATCACTCCGGATTGGTGAACCGCTATCGGCAGAAAAGACTTATCGTTCATACGTTAGAATGCAGCCAGCCGGTAAGCAAATGATGGCTGGTGATGTCTACCTGTTCGATGGTGAGAAGGTCATTGCTGTATTCGGAGGTGTCAAGTTCCAATGCATTCCTCGCAAGGTTCTTAACACTTTCTTGCCACCCGCTGGTGAACCTGTCAAGTCTGCCTCAGCACCAGTTGCTGCTAAGGCTGGCCCAGTATCTACGACATCGCAAACAATTACCAAGAAGCGAACGAAGACTGTTGAGACTTCTCAAGTTAGCATGACAAACATCAGCTCGGTCAACCAGAAGTTGGTATCTGTCACTTCTCAGGCAATGGATATTCTTGAGAAAGAGATTGGTGTCGATCGCTCTGAGTTAGTTGACAACATTGCTTTCACAGATCTGGGTGTCGATTCACTCATGTCTCTGACGGTTAGTGGAAGAATGCGTGAGGATTTGGAAATCGAGATCTCATCTAATGCTTTCGTGGACCACCCAACGCTTGGAGAATTCAAGAAGTATCTTCAGCAGTTTGAGAAAGCCCCTTCTACAGTTGTTGAATCTCGAAAGGGTAGCACCGATGAGACGACTCCTGAGCTGGAGTCAGACATCTCTACACCACTCGATGACACTGATTCGGATTCCAGCAAGGAGAGTGCCAACAATGGAAACAATGAACTCGGTGACATCATTCGAACCACTATTGCTGGTGAGATGGGTTTTGAGGTTCACGAAATCACTGACGCTCCAGATCTTGCATCACTCGGCATGGATTCTCTGATGAGCTTGTCAATTCTTGGAAGCTTGCGTGAGAAGACTGGATTAACACTTCCAGCCGATCTTCTTATCACCAACCCATCCATCAAGGATATCGAGAAGAGCTTGAACATCAACCAAGCCCCAGTCGTCACTATCCGCGAGATCCAGACAAAGACACGTGCAACGATTCAAGATGTTGAGGCTGTCCCAGAAAGGAAGGCAAGCTCTGTTCTTCTTCAGGGGAACTCCAGAACTGCCAGTGCTCATCTGTGGATCGTGCCTGATGGAAGTGGATCTGCTACTTCTTACATTGATATCCCCGATATCTCACCAAAGCTCGCCGTATGGGGCTTGAACTCTCCATACATGAAGACACCTGAAGAGTACACCTGCGGGGTCTACGGTATGGCAAGCCGCATGATCATTGAGATGAAGAGACGTCAGCCACAAGGTCCTTACAAGGTAGCTGGCTGGAGTGCAGGAGGAGTTATTGCTTTCGAAATTGTCAACCAACTGATCAAGGCTGGCAACAAGGTCGATCAACTGATCCTAATGGACACCCCATGTCCATTGACCATTGAGCCTCTGCCCTCATCCTTGCACCGCTGGATTAATTCCATCGGCCTGCTTGGTGATGGTGACCCAAACAAGATCCCCTCATGGCTGCTGCCGCACTTTGCCGCCTCAGTACGCGCCCTCTCTTCTTACACAGCCGAGAAGCTTGACCCAGCAAAGTGCCCCAAGACCACGGCCATATGGTGTACCGATGGGATTTGCAAGGAGCCCACAGACCCGCGTCCCGATCCATACCCAACCGGTCACGCCCTCTTCCTTCTAGAGAACCGCACGGACTTCGGTCCTAACCTCTGGGACGAATTCATTGCTCCGGAGAAGTTCACGAGCAAAACTATGCCTGGTAACCACTTCAGCATGATGAAGAAGCCTTACGTAAGTTTCCCATACAACGCGCAATGTCATGAGCTCTCAGCTAACTTTTTTCGCGCAGGTCAGCCAGCTTGGAGGTCTACTCAGAGAGGCTGTTGAGCTATGATAAAAACGATTTGCATTTATACTCATTGGTCGTCTATTGAATGGTTCCTAGAATGACACTCACGATTGTATTTTTTTTTTGCTTCTCTCTGAACTTTCGAATGCTGTTTTGTTTGCGCGTTGGAGTTTCTAGGTTACATCGCATATACATTTCTTTATTCTTCAACCACTTTTACTTTTTCACATACTTGTTAATTATCTAGTTAGCAGGATCATTTCAAATTGAATTCATACAATATAAGCTGGGTGGTGATGATGGTCAGTGGTCAACGTTGTGAAGGTGGAGTCCGGAGTGGTAGTACTCCATAGTCTCATTCCACTATCCAAGCCTCGTTGCCCGGACATCCACTCAATAATAGACTGTGATATCCGCACCACCATCAGGATATAAGCCTTTCCATTTATGGCGTATCATGAGTATTCATAGGCAGTGCTCAGTTCAAGCTAGTTCCTCTACTACGGCTTATTCTCACACCCTGCGTTCCGCGCGCTAGGCAAAGGTCATGCATGGCATGGTATCTTACGACTTCGCGGAGCCATGGGTGCCTATGCCACGAACATCCTTGTATCATGCACACCCAATCTCCAAGGCTCTATAAGTTGAACGAATATCCTGATTGTATGAGAATGTTTGTAAGGAAATACTAACAAAGTATAACGAACATATGGTGAATAACTAACCATCACATTGAGACTTGATTGAATCTTCATGAGAAGCGAAAAGTAGCATTAGTACATGACGATAGCATCCATATCCAGAGACTTTTGGACGGTAGGAAATAAGGTAGCTGTAGTGTGGCTTTCGCGTGCGATCTTGAGCGCTTTGGGAGCTGGGCAAGTCCTAGTCCTCCATCATGAATAGGGTAATCCGCTCGTGGCCAATTGCGGTTAATGTTGAGATTTTGACGCGGAAAAGCTGCCGTGGAGGATTGGAATTTGGTACTCTATCAAAACAACTAGGATACTTCCGTCGATATCGCGAACATGAAATCCAAGTACTCACCGTGAAGTATTGGACCCCCAGAAAAAACACTTTCTCATGCTCACCATTTCCTCACTAATCCTCCGCTCCGTCCTTGATTTCTCCGAGCAGTGCGTATTGACGTCAGTCCGTATTCAGAAGCTATCATTGTCATTCTCTGAAGTTATTCCGAGCTGCTTGCCAGATTCTCCGCAACTCATGCTGATGGATTATGAATCCTCACGCTGTACATAGTACCGCTCCAGAGGATTGTCTCGAGGGACCGCGGAGTTCCATACGAATACGAAGGTGGAGTCAATAGGCTCCAGCGACTCGCAAGCTTTCCTTCCAATTTGTTTGCCCGGGAGCTTTGGATGCGCCTGAAGATTACTCGTTCTCTTCGAGCCTCTCGTGGTTGTTCTCCTTCGGGCTCGATCTACCCCCCTCCCAGCCAATCGCATGGGCAGTGCGAGTCACTGTCGCTGAGTTGGGAAAGGACCTGGACGGATGATGCGTATGAGGTTAATGGATGTGATTATTCACCTGCGTGCAAACTTCTTCTAAAGATAGGATCTATGCCGTGGAGATGGGCAAAAGATGACATTATTGTAAATGAGCTGGCGGACAGAACTATCCGTGGATATTTTACTAGAGGGAAGGTCATTCTCGTCATTTGCTTGTACGGATCCGCGTGCAGGAGAGGTGATCGTTACGACGATATCAATGATGAAGATGCTCAGTACTCAGTCTTCACTTTCCATTGCTCATATGTATAGTACATATTGTTTCGTATCATATGTAGAATATTGCGGTGCAGGGTAATCTGCGGAGGTGCGCCGAGAATATTGCACATTGGGCAAGGATGATTGTTAGTCCGTCGATCATTTACCTGGTACTTCATTGTATCCAGACAAAATAATAATATCCTACATGCGCTTATGGAGACGCTCCATTGAAGTGCCCTTCGTGCTCATCTCTGCCGTTGAAATTGATGCCCTGTCAAGGTCAAGCCATACACACCAGCACATTCGCAGAGCAGAGTAGAGAAGTTGAGTACGACTCTTTATTCTTATAGAGACAAGTATTCGGTTCCCCAGGATACTCGTCGATCAGCATGCGCTCATTTCCATAACAAGACTTATCTTACCTTTCCAAGCCCCATCGTTCAGGCTCATCTATATTATATTATTCATAGATTTCGAGTATACAAAGATGCTACTTGAGTTTACCCCCAACATCCCACCGTCTCGCCCAACGCCCAACGCCCGCAAGACAGCCCAGACAGCCCAGACAGCACATGCCAATGCATCTACGCCTCGACATACAAACGGGTAGGCCGTGGTTTAGTAGCGCTCTAAAGACTACCTTACTAAGAAATCATTATGCGTTAGAGTTAGAAGCCTTCCATTGTTTGCTCATAATGCTTAGTTAATTTCTTGACACTTCCTGGAAACTGAATATTCGGTGCTTATTTGAGAGAAGCGTAATATGGATTGAACGTGAATGCACACATCCTTTAAGAGAGCGGAATCGCTCCAAAGCTACACGTGCGGAAAGAGAACAAACGAGCTGGACGCTCTTGAGTATACGCATGTATTACATAGAATTTTCATATGGTGATATATGACTTGCGCTTAGGTTCGACGATCAGGATGTCAACATACCCAATCTGGGCACAGCCGATACCTCAACAGTCGATATTCTCGATAGGAAGGGTAAATGAACGAAGGCCTTCCCCCTTGTATTCACACAGGGCATCCCCAAGAATCCCAATGCTACATGAGAATTGTGACAAGTACGATCCCTAGTAAGCCGCAAAGCCGCACAGCCCAAAGCCCATCTTCTTTCTCGGCAACTGGACCATGGAGGTGGGCTCACCAGCCCAGCTTTCTTTCAGCTTACCCTGCCTTCCTCTCCTTCACCACAACATGCCCGCGGCACGTACCTCCACGATGTCCAGCGGGGACCAACGTGGCAAGCATTTATCGCTGAGACTTGGCTCGCTGGCATGGAAAGTCGTGACGGCGATGACGGTGGTGGGTTAGTGTTCAGTGTTCGAAGGTTCACGCCAAGGTACTGTACAAGATCGTGCGCGCACGGGAAGATACGATGTAGTACACGCGATGGTTATGGGAGCAAGGATTTAGCCGTTGCTGTACGCTTTGGGGTGGATATGCTGGTAGGCTGTGGTGGACGATGGTGATGAAGGGGGGTTGAAAGCGAGGATATTGTAAACGAGCATCCGTGAGCTTCGTCTTTTCGTAGGAGGTGGTGATGGGCTTTTCAAATGCTATGGATGGGAAATTACTGCACGAGATGGTGGCGGAGGTATCTCAGCACGCTCTTTTCTTTTTCCTCCTTTAAATGTTCTCCTTTATTTTGTTTTTGTTTTTTTTTTTTTTGGTTTATTTTGCTCCTGTCTGTCTGTCAGCACTCGGATACAGATAACGTCTGGTGTGGTCTCATGCTTGAGCCTTTCGCTTCGTAGCCAGCAAGACATATACATAACCATTGACGGCAAGGGTTCTTCTGCATAGCAAATCATCGTAGAGAGAGCCAGAGAAGTACTACTGACACCGTTTCGATTGCAACTTTTCACAAAGCTTGGCCATTCTTATCTCCCTTAAGGGTGTCCGGGTAGATCGGCGACGTAGCAAGGCAGACGGGGGTTCAAGGCTTTTTTCAAAACATGAATAATATCCCCGGTCGAAGGGTGTATATACATTATATATATATATAATATCACAGTACATCACAGTACTTACTTTTTCATGTACGTACTGTAGATTATCCAGGAAAAAGATGATATCTAATATATCAACTCAATTAAGAGATCTTGATCTCGTGGCCAGGTGATGTAGATCTCAGATGGCGAATTGGGCACATCTTGATCCGTGTTTACTGAACTTCATACCTAGTGGGATGTTACTGAGGGCCCGCACTTCTCAATAACTTGTGGGGGGCTGTCAGTCTATGCTGCGAAGAATTAACCTTGTACTGACGACATATTCACGACGCCGTTGCTGGCACCATCAGTCCGTGCCGCAAACATAACAATGGCCATTCAACATTATTGATTCTAAAGGACTCTAGTCATTCCTCTTTACGTGTGTCCTTGAACTCTGCTCTGACATAACTGCTACTACAAGACCATACCAGTCCTTCTGAATGTTCGAACCTCATTTAGATTGTTTTTGTTGTTGCTGCTGTTGCTGTTGCTGTTGCTGATGCTGATGAGACTACTTCGTATACAAGCATGCGGAAGTTGTCGGGTTGTGCAGTGTCTTGTCTGCACTCCTTTTTTCGAGACGGCGAGATTGTGTTCCGTGCTTGAACTCTCGATGAAGATGTATATATGTATGTCTCTGTGTGTAACACTCAATTACATCTGAATTGCCCAATTCATTCAGCCTGCACATACTGCCGGCTACTAACCTTCGTGTGTATGTACGGATATACATTGTACTTCATCCATTCTGCAACTAATTCCTCCTCTCGCTTCTCCAAACTCACCTCCACTCCTTTTTCTGTCCCCCCTCCCATGTACTTACATACAAAGAAGCAATGCGAGTCTCTTCACATAGTGTATGTGTGTGGGTATGTATACATGTATATATGTATGTATGTATGTATGTACATGTGCGATAATCTACGAAAGAAGACAGTCATGTCATCTGCTGCTCCATGAATCATCTCGTAATTCTTCTATGGAAGGGCACCCCCTGCCATACCGCTTGCGCCTGATGATACGTGTAAGGTCTCTCTACTCTACTTATCATGTGCGATTCTAGCCTGGATTGCTGTTGTGACCCAGCGATATTCGATATATGCGCCTTTCCTGCAGCTGCCGTACCGCGCAGCCTTTTCTGCTTTTGTGGAAATTGTCTTGGGATCTTGTTGGGATGAGGATGAAAGTCGGTGCCTGTGATGCGAGAGGTAACGTCCCATACCTAGGTAAGGTGAGGTAAGGTAAGGTAAGGTACCTCCTACCGAGGTCCTGCCTGTACATCTGGGAGAGGGAATCTCTTCATCTCATTCGCGTCCGGATAGGAGGTATTTATTCATCACAGGCATCTGTGTCTGCACATACAGGGACTCGGAATACTTCCCCTGCCGAGGTTTGGCTGTGAGGGGTGAGAGAGGGTAGAGAGGATCAATCAATAAGGTATCTTGTATCTATACCAGCGAAGGAATTCCTTCAGCCTTAATTCATGATGAAAACCCTCCGTGCACTGCAACCCTATGTCCCCTTGTAATTTGGGCCGCCGCTGTCAATAAATGAGTGGACATAGATGTATCTATCCCATCTTGGCATCTACCATCGAACTCGCTCTAATTCTCCAGCGAAGCATCAGTCCATGGTGTTAAGATTGCAGTGATATATCCCATCCACAAAGAGAAGCAGGTTGACTGCTGAACAGTCTTAGATATATGTGCACACATAGAGTACGAAAGAGGCTGGCTAGGAGAGTGAGTAGCACAAAATGTACTTTGTACCTGGTCCACACAGCGTCTCCATCAATTCTGGCGCAGAAGTACATGCGTATCTTGCGCTGCATAAATACCAGACATTCATAAGTACCTTGTGTATGTATTACAATGCCTCCCTGGTGCTATTGGTCTCGATCCTTGGCCGAGTGATGACTGAACAATCTCTGGGGATCGGAGGCGCTGTTAGGACACATCTGAAGGGCGCACATCGCCTCACGAAGAGCTCCAGTAGATAATACTTGTGTAAGTAATCAAGTGGCGCATGCTACGCTACAATATAGAACTTCATCCTCATGCGATGGCATGCTGCAATACCGTGGATACCCGGCTTGGGGAGTAATGGGGCCCTGGTTTACCAGTGGAATGCAACACAAATCACCAAGCACATTCTAGAACTCTTATTTATACTTTACCACCATCGATATCTCGCCTCGAATATCAAGGAGCGATCGATATGTTTGTTCATAATCTCACGTTGTGGTAATATGCGATTGGTGTTCTCATCGAGGCCATTTCGGAATTGCTACTTTTTTTTACGTTGTGAGGCGGAGATCCACCATCTGATTATCATGCTTTTCTTCTTGTTCTAAGCCTTTTCTCCGAGCTGCCACATGTGACTGATATCAAGGCCGCTGAAGATCTTTCTAAAAGATAAATGATATTTTGTGAGCATAAATGGGTATGGAATACTGGATTTGTATTCCTATTTTATTCTTATTTTATTCTTATCTTATGTTTTCTGTTGCTGTTTTGCGGCCATCGTCGGTGATGGGGTCTTGAACAAATACATCGAGCGAGAACTATGGTGATAAATGAAATAGATGAAATAGATGAAAAAAATACACCAGTCGCCATAGTAAGCATATTCGAAAGTCTAGATCATGTTGAAAGATTTGACGGCGTAATGGTCAAGGGTGATGCCACGATTATTGTACTTAACAGTAGTTTTCTAAACTTTCATTGTCATGAATATCCTCACTGTTAGGTGACTACTCATATGACATATTGCTTTGTTATCTGTCCGGTCTTATATCAGTTCATTATTCTCATTATCCTCGTCATCCCTCTGATTCTTCTCCCGTTGTGCCCTCGATTCTCCATGTCCATATCCATATCCATATCCATACCTAACAAACTTCATGACTTGAATATACACTAGGATTTAGACTCCGGATTCGTTCAACTTTGAATGGAGGTATCGTAGATTAAGATGCCGCCATTGACACCGGACGAAAAGAGGCGCCCTTTGAATACCTAATACATACCTGTTTATCTTCGCGATGGCCTCTGTTTTGCTGATGTAGGTACAATATCACGTTGATTTTGATGATATTGCTTCCAATACGCAGCAGACTCGAAGTCACGACTTACGGCCGACCTACCCGCTACCTCCACTACCAGCAAATGTCACCCACCATAATTCTCCGTAACATCTATGGACATGAATCAATCATTCATCAAGTATCCATTTGATTCGTACCAACGTCCTTTACTCTCGACACTCTTACTCTAACTCTTATTATTGAATAGATAGCCTTGAGGATAGGTAATTAATATCTATCTATCTATCTATCTATCTATTCATCTATACTAACTGCGTCTAATTCACTCAATCGTTCATTCGCCTATTCCTCCAAAAATACACCAGTCAAAGGCGCGTGTATCTATTGATCGACCGTTCTTTCGAAATGCATCCAACATTTCCATGGCCCAACTCACGAAAGCTCATCTTCAAACATCTGATCCGCTCGATTCCTCATCTTCTCAACCTAATGCTGCTTTGACGTGAAGCTACGGCCTTTTCGGCCTTCCTTCATCTAGATCCACATCAGCATCCATTGAACGGAGAGATCATAGCACATCACATACTTTGGTACTAACTGCCTAATTAGGTTGTTCCGAGTTGAAAGTGGCATATTCACTCACTGCACTCTGCAATACATGGCTTGGCCCATCGAGAGACCTGAGTGAGCGAGCACCTCATCATTCGTGCTCATCACTCATCTCACTGACTCTTCCTCCTATCTAGATACCTGCCCCTACATGCCCAATTTCAGTCAAATCAATCGATTCATCGATCAATCGGTCAATCAATCAATCAGGAGAATCAGTTCTATCAGGTCTGTCAGGTCAATAATAATAATAATAATAATAATAATAACAACAATAACCACCATAAATAATTTATCAACTATGTCGATCGAATCACTCAGTAAGTTCTACTTTCTTTCTACTTAATTAATACTGACTTATTATTGTTACCCACGACCATTCTCCATAGTCCATAATTAGTCTATGATCCAACTTATCATCATCGTCTCTCTCTGTCTCTCATCCAGGTCTCCGCCCACATACAGAGAAATATAGAGAAAGAGGGAGAGAGAGGAGAATGAGAGAGGAGAACAGATACAGAGCCCTTCATACCCCTTCATACCCCTTCAGGTCCCTTCAGAAATCCCCGCTGCCAATCATGCACTGGATCCTCTTTTTGTCCTTTCACATCATATCACCGCTCTTTCATACTACCTTACTACTCTCTTCCCACATATTACCAACACTAAACTAACAACCCCAACCCATCGATCCTCACAAACACCCACCTACCACATACAAAAGACCCCCATCTCCACCATCCTACGTACTTGGCATGTCGCTCACCAAGCACCAAGAACTCTCAGATGTATCCATAGCCATAGCCTTAAGCTATCTGTACTACGCAGTATCGAGCCAGTCATTATGAGCTTATTTTTCTGACCTCCTCCTCTCACACCCCCCCTCCTCCTCCTCCTCCTCCTCCCTGGTCATCAAGCTGTCGAACTGCCGTTGGTAATAGTCCCTTTCAAATTATATGCTGACTGTTACCAATTAAATCTCATGACAAGCTCCTACTTACTGCTACATTGAGACTACCCATATACAGTAGTAGAAGTGTTTATTCGCGAATCAAATCAGTGGGAAATTCCAGAGGGAAATCGGAGAAAACGAAGGGGAATTAGCACATCACAGCTCATTCACACCATCTCTTCTCACCTACATACATCCAACACTCAGTCATATCCCCGATAGCTTCTCCTTCTTATATTTATACTTCTTCATCTTCATCTTTTCGTCTCTCTTCCATTGTCGAATTCTGAAAAGTCCAAAGCAAAAAGCCAAATGCTACAAGCGACCTGGCCCTGCAGGGTTACGCAATAAAAAATAAACAAGAGTTCACTGGATTTACAGCACCGGCGAAAAGGTACCTTAACCCCATCACCTATCATACATACATCACCTGCTGCAAAAGCCCCGGCCAATACCAAACAGACCTTTACCTGCCTATTTCTTCTACTTCTCATAAGACTTACTTGTATTTCGAATTCGAATCCCTCCTATCCTATACACATCTACTTCCCTCTCGCCGATTGTTTTGGTCGACTTCAGCAACTTAATATCGAGTCGCCAGATGTAGAATCCCTTCTTTATCTTGGAGATGTTCTCTCGAATCCCTTGAATACCAGCCTGTTTCTTGCAAAACCCCTTCGTTTTATTTACGAAATTAGACTCCAATTCCCCATTTTTCTGTGTGTCCGTGTTCTCTTCCCTTTCGGAAACAGGTTCATTCTCGTATTTAATCAATATCCTTGGTCGATCTTACGGGTAGAATCTTCGATTTCCACCAAATGTCCTACATCGACGATTCTTTCAATGCTCAGCGCTTCGAAGCTTCTTCCTCGAGCACAACAACAACCACCCCTCCTACCAAGCCACGGCAATCGAGACTGAGAGCCTCGTGCGATGGCTGCTTTCTTGCAAAAGTCAAATGTTCAAAGGCACGGCCAATATGTGCACGATGCTTAGCATGCGGGGCGGATTGTAAATACAGTCCGTCATCAAGAGCAGGAAAACCAAGGTCAGATGGCAGTAAGGGTAGCCAAACCAACCTTAATACCATGACCAGCAACATCGATGTATCAATGGCAGAAGACGTTCAGATGGCATCATATACTGTTCAACATCCAATATCGCCCAATGGTGACAATAAAGGCCCAACTTTCACCCTCGATACAGACTGGTCGAAGCTCTCTTCATCAGAGTCTCACGATCGAATGTCCCGTCATTCCCTCCCAGCAAGTCTCACGCCTTCCAATACCCCTCCGGAAGGCGATTCTAACATACCTCCAAATGGAGTGCATGGCGATTTCGATTCCTTTGCTTGGAACCATGTCTCAAGGCCCGAAGTCGCGCCTCCCTTCCTCTCCTATCCAAACCCGCACCCCACGCCCAATCCCCCGGGAAATGCATCTATCCCAAGGTCCAAATCCATGGTCGACGTGCCCCCAGCATTAGCGCCCTGGTTTGAAGCGCAACAAGACTTCCAGGCCTTCCAGCACCTCCAAGGAGGCGCCATGTCGCCGAATACGTTGTACGCGCACACGATGCAGAAGACAGCGGCGTGCACGTGCTTCGCAACCTGTTTGCAGGCATTGCAGGCGCTGCACAACGGCTCGTCGCCGCAAGTTGTGCCGCCGTTCGACGTGGTGTTGACCGTCAACCGGCGTGCCGTCGAGTCGTGTTCTATGATGCTCAACTGCCCAAAGTGCCTGTCAAAGTCAGGTGCCTCTACGTCCACCATGCTCCTCGCTACCGTCATTGGCAAGATCATGTCCTTCTATCGCGCCGCCTCCCAGTCTTACTTCGGCTTTAATCCTAATCCCCAGTTACCTTCTGTCTCGCCTCTTCCCCTCACTTTCGGCACGTACCGCGTTGCGGGCGAGGATGGCCGCTGGCTCGAGATGGAAATCCTCCTCCGCGAACTCCGTAAATTGGAAGAGCTCTTTGGCAAATTCCAGGAGACGTGCAGGAAGCTGGATATGGAGGATGATTTGGGCGTTAATAACGCGCTTACAAGTTATCTAGGTCAGAGTTTGCATTTTACTTATGAGGTGTTGAATATGCAGAAGGAGGCCAGCTTCTCCTGAAGTGGAGGATGAATGACGACAAATAGTCGTCCCTTTTTATTCACCTGTTTGGACGGAATGGCATTGATATTGTGGGGATATGGGAGTACTGAAAGGGGACTGCGGGATTTGTTCACGTTATCTCTACTGATATTGCGCATCTTTTTCCTATCCAGATATATATTGACGTCAGCTTGTGCTGCTTCTGCTTCAGCCAGCGAGTCTTGCATGTTTTATCATTTTATTCTTCTTCTGCGATGGACGTGGTTGCTATAGGTCATTGTGAATTTCTAATGCTTGATAATGGTCTTGCGTTGGTCTTGAGAAGGAATTGCTTGAACACGTTACGGATGTTCTAAGCTCCTCTGCCCCCTTCCACTCTTCGATCTTCTCTACATCCTCCGCGCCTTTAGTACCTCACCAACCCTTGGTTTGGGCGCTCTGTACGGTAGAGGAAGCTTGGAGTTTGATGAGATCTAAATACTTAAATGAAAGCGATCAAATTCAATATGCAATTTCCATTCAATTTCAAGTCACTGTTTCATGCCAGTTAACCATACTTAGCCTAATAACCCTCCCTGGCGCCACCAGATCTTCCCAGATCTCCACAACAAGCTTGCGCAACACAAGATACCGCCACTATCCTCGCCTCAAAATGCACTACAAAAATCACACTTACTACGTATTATGTGAACACCTCTCCTCGCTCAGCGTCCCCCAAATCTCCCGAACTAGAGCATAAGTCATGAACGAACTAGTGCCTGGTCCACACGAGATCATCCATATTCACATGATTCCAGCAAACATATAATTAACTAACCCTGTGGAGTGAATACGTATTCCAGCAGCCTGTGCAAGCTCCGCCACGTAATCAGTCAGTACAGGCGCAGGATCTAGTCGCAATAAGCTGAGAGCACGGTTTTGGCATTGCGGGGATAATGGGCTTGAATGAAGCAGGAAATAAATGAAAGAGAGTTATGGACTACATCCTGCGTTGTAAGACCACAACGTGCAACGATGCACTGCAGAAAATAATAGACCCGACGGGTATACTTGGTGAGCACACTTCGGAAGTCAAACCTCCCATGAGAGCAGCGCGCAAGTGAGTATGGAAAGCAATATTTGAGATGCAGGAATGCGCTCGTGCGTCATCATTGTTAGGTCCAGGTTGTGAGTACTTTGTCCGTCGACAATAATATCGTCGTGCTCTACACCCGACCTTTGCGGTTAGATATCTGGGGATACTCCGCGCCAAGGCATTGGATTCGCTGGGGGGCTTCGAACGGTGCGTCTAGACCACAGGAACCTTTTATTTGTGATTAGTCAAAATAAGCGTTTATGCTGATTATCTTTGACCTCAATTGTGATGCGGGGGATGTATTGTGAGGTGGGGAAGAGCAGGGGGGGCGATAGTTTGAGAGAACGGTGAGGGTGAGAATGAGAACAAGAACGAGAACGAGAACAAGAACGAGAGATATGCTTCTATTTGCATTCATGTTGTCATTGTTGCCGTCATTGTCATGTTGATTTGATATTAAGGCAAATTTGCGGAGAAGTCTCTTCCTGGACTGCGCGCTTCGGTGGTCCATCGTATTCGCGCTCTCTCAACAGGCATTGTGTATGGTTACCGCCATAGTGGGGATTACCCTGCCATAGGGCTGTGAGATTTCTAGTACACCATTACGGGATGAGATCTGTTTCGATACTGATAATAAACAACATCATTCAACAATGACGCCTTCTCGGCCGACCTCTGGATGGACTGGTTTCGAGAAGTACGTAAGGTAGAGAGGATGTAGATGTTGCCATGGTTTCTTTCTCCTATCGATAAGGAGCAAGCTTAGACAAGGTAGATATAGGTAAGCTACATATTCATCGTCCATACATACAAACGTCCACCCGTACATACATTCAATACTCTATCAACGTTTGGTGATCACTGCCTCAACCCCCCATTTATGACGCAAACACAAGGTACAAGCCTCGAAATATACATTGCGCTTGTAACGAAGTACGTCTCAGACCCCTGGTTTCACTGAGAAACCAGAAAGCTATCAACTCGCATACATGAGTTGCTCTCCATATCTATCAACCTTTGCATACCGTACGCGCGTTCCTCCTATTACTACAAGATTGCCACAACAAGGCAATAAGATTGCATCACGAGCCCCACCCAGATGACCGTCTCAGACGGCTTGCGGCAGTGTGAGGACCCGATACGGATACGTTGAAGTATCGAGTTCTTGGAAGGTACATAGTATGTACATACATGTAGATGTAACACTGCTTCTTCTTTCTCTTGAAGCACCTCGCCTCGTCCTGCCTTGCCGCACATCTCTCATCACAGATTTCACCTTGAACACAAGATGCGAGCACATGCTGTGCAACGCCTGCGTCGGGTCATCCACGATGGTGGATCTGGGATGGTAACGCTGCACGGCGCTTCACGTGAGAGACTGTATGCATAGGGATCCCAGCATACTCTTTTCTGACATCGCTCTCCATATCTCCACATCACCCAGCCCTATATATCTTCTATGAGCATATCCCTGCACAAAACAGATCGACTCCTCGGAATCACTGTCTTGTGTCTCTCCCCTCTTGTTCGCCATCGCTACCACATGCTGGCTGAAATTTCAAATGCGAGTGGTCGACATGGTGCGGCACGCTGAGTGAGGCTGAGGTGAGATGACTTCTCGTCCAACACGATGCCTAGTCGGCATTTAGACTATGCAGTGTAGTTGTCTCGTAGGGCTGAGTTTCGTAACATGCGGTGTCTATTTTGCACGATAGGCTATCATGTCGTCGATCTGACTTGAAGGTCTTGAAAAGAATCACCCAACGTCGTTCAAGTTTAACCGCGAATATCCTATCTCCGGTTTCCAATCTCCATTCATTGAACCACCGAAGCGGAGCAAATCCCTAGCTGAGATCCTAGCTGAGATCAGCTTGGATTCGAAACACTGCGTTGCTTTGTTCTTCAGTGATGACATAGCTGCTTTGCTCCGCCTTCACCGCTTTCTTTGTTGTCAGCACAGTGTTTCCATTGTGGGTGCTAATGGCTGTGATTTAAAAAATCCATGGCTGTGTTTCGGTGCTGGTCGATTGTGTTCATTTAAATCGGCTTCGTGACTCTTTTTTTCCTCGAGTTATTTGAGACCCCTCAGCCCGTGCGAGGATTTTCTTCATCGTTGGTGTAGGTTTGGATGTGGCGGTATGTTCGGCGCAAGAATTCCGCCCAGTCAACTATCGCCATCCGTTGTACATTTTCGGTACTTTGAGAAGTCATTGTGTAATAAGAGACAACACGAGGTATTTGTAGTGATGGATTCCCTGTCATTTGGTATTGATTTGAAGAAATATATCGCTTTCAGCTCCACTGGTCTTGACCCTCCTTAAATTATAAAGCTGAAGATTAACAAGTCTGCATCGGCAAGGGTATACCAGAGTGTATAGTGTGGGGAAGAAAAGAAAAAAGTTTGCCAGTTTTTCCTTTTTTTTCCCCTCCCTTCTTCCTTTTGCTTCTTCTGAGCTTCTTGATTTAAGGCTTTTGCAAGAAATTTGCCTGACCTATGGAAGATCGAGCGGAGGTGCTTCCACTATCACATAATAGCAAAAGCAACTGTAACAGAACACGAAATTCCATCGAATGACATTGTTGCGTTTACGCGCATCGCTGTACCAGAAATCCAAGATATTGTTATACTGCAAGCTTCCTTGCGGGGAGGGGAGTTAGAACCTGGGCTCCTTTTACGGTTTTGCGCTCCAGCAAGCTAGTGAAGGTTCTTGCCAATGTAAACGTTGCACTCTCTATGGTAATTGCAAATGTGAAGCTGGTAATTCTATCTCATATGATCGCCTTTTGGTAAATTGGATTCGTCATGCTTGAGCAGATTGCCAAGGTTTTCTTCAAATGGCCCTACGTTTTTGACTTTCAATGATAACTATCTCAACTGTATCACAGTTTCCATGTCTTCCAAAAGCAATTAAACCATCGTTTTCACATGACCATATCTAGCTTGAATGGGTACTTGAGTTCCCATCAGGCTTGGTGCTTTGACGTCACAAGTATGATATTTCCGTAGAACATACACTCCAATGGTGTTAGAATTTTCTAATATGGAGAGATTATGGACTCAAATTAATGGACATATTCATGATTTACGAGTCCACTTGAAACTTTCACGTTTTGAACGTGCGTATACTTGGCTAGCAACGGTTTCGTCATCCAAGGTTTGAAATAGCCAACATCACTTGCAATGTGCAGCCAACTCTAACATCAGCTCATTCAAATACATCCATGACAGGCACACGTCAAGAAAAGCTATTCTAGTCATCTCTCAAATACGAAAACTTCCAGAATCCACCTACGAAGAATGTCCTTGGCCCCCATCAAGAAACCATAAGGATCCCACAGAACCTGAGGATGTACTAACCAAGTACCTCTACCACTATAACTGCTCTCCCCCTTTGTACTACCCAACCCTCACATGTCACTCCGCCGAGACACAGATGTCCCTCCCAGCATGGCATGCATGCTTACTCTTACGATGTCAAAATAAACTATCGTAGATCGCGCCCGTGCACTTGCGCTGACTGCTCTACTTTAGCGGATCCGGGCAAACTAAGGTGGGTAGACACGTGGATCTGACTGAAACAAAACTCTCCTAGATTTACACAACCTGGTCTCTTTTGTTTGAAGCTTTGGAGGTTGTCTCTTGGGGCCGAGTGTTAGAGAATAGGTGACTCAACGTATCTACTGCGTGTTTAACAGGTACCAAACCTTTCTACAACCCTCATAATGTCTCCATGGCTATCTGCTCATCCCGTCATTCGGGCCTTTTCTTGAGTATTCAATATCCGCATTACCGTAAGAGGTATATGGGACATGTTTCAGATTTCTCACTGGAACATTGAGCGGCACTTTCATCGATCTCTGCCTGTTTATTGGCTAGCTGCTGTAAAACACCGAAAAACCTAATAGCGATTAAGGGCATGGATAGCCAGATGGATCAGAAACATTGTTACTAAATGTCAAGCTGAAACACTGGTGTTGGAGTATTGGATATAAGCAACTTAGGGGTCCAGCTTGGTTCCCCTCACTCATCAACATTAGAGGGCACTTGTCACGCGACCCTATAGAGACGGGAATTAGTGATAGTAGACGAACCCCAGTAATTTTGTATTCGCGGCTATAGCTACTGTAGATATGACCTCCTTAATCTAATCTCACTTCCCGGCTTTCCGATAATAGCGGCGATCAGAACAAGCAAGTCACATATCGCAAAAACAAGAAAGTGTCTCACGGCACTTCACTTCCCTGCCTCAATCTTTGCATGTTGCAGTAGATCGCAAGTCTCCTATCCCGTCCAAGTGCCAGCTCAATCATAGTGACTTGGTTTTCGAATGTAAAGCGAGTCAAGCAATGTCGTGGATACTTCGGGAAGGCGAGTACTTCTCTTGGTCTCGGCCTGCGCCACACCGTATCTGCGAGTCACCCACTCGCGCATATCACCTCTCAAGAGGCTAGAGAGATAGAGGGTGGGGTTATTGAGCCACCAACGATTAGGAACTGGGATGCCACAAGTGCAGCCCAGCACGAGGATACTTAAGCGGTTGAGAGGTAAGCTCTGCGGAGGGGCCGAGGATGTATATGTTGTGGTGCTGTGGGGTCGATACGGGATGCATGCAGAGGCAGAGGGGTAGTTGTTGAAAGGTGCGATGAGTAGTTTGGCAGGTACGTACCCAGCTGATTGATAAGATGAGATACGCTTTGGGAAGGGGTTGTTGGGAGGATTCTCATGAGATACTTGATGATAGGTACCGTACAGGTAGTTCGAGTACCTGGGCAAGTGGGTGTATAGGACTCCGCCTATCTCCTGCAGCAGAGCGATAAAAACGCATGTGCAAACTGCATATGAGTGCGTGAGTACGATTTGAGCAAAGTTTGGTAAATGTGACAAGTCAATGTACTTGACCAACCCTGCAACGAGGCTGCCTATGCATAGACAGAAACCTAACTTCTATACATATGCGGACTGCGGTAAGCCTTCCCTGCCTCAAACTGTGTCTGCAGGCAGGTACTTCTTCCTGTCAGCTGCACGATGTGTGGGAACTTAGTGGTAAAGTATCGGTGAGCAGGTGGCTCCGTGGAACTCGCACGTGCGAAAGACATACAGGCGCATACAGCTCGCGTAAACGATGGGATGAAAGGCATCAAAGGTGCCTTGCATGGTATGGTATCGCATGGCATGTTGACCATTATTGGATGCGATGGATTGGGATAGCTGGGTTGGTATTTGACATGTCCGGGGCCATGGTTAGGTACAGGGTTCATCAAGTGCGTTTACGAACGAGCACATTAAATGCGATAGATATGATTGATGTTTCCGAACGAGAGTTCTTGATTTTTTATGAATATGATTCTGAACACGGTAGAGATAGTGTTCTGATCATCCACAGTGCTCCCATGAAGAGCCCTGCTGGTGGATTTGTCAATGTCGGGCATATAACATTTGTCAACTAACGTGTGAGTCCCACGAAAACACAAGACAACCAACATAAAGCTTAATCAAAACTTATTCTGCCTATGACTGCTTTCTGAAATTAGAAACGTTATATGAAGGGGCATGATGAGTGATACAAATCGGAAATTATTGAAGTCAAAAAGATACGAGTATATTTTATGGAGAAATTTATTGCGTTCTATTAGCATGATTCGTCGACACTAACTAAGACGTCCTTGGTTTGCCCCCTTATGCAACGGAACCACCACTAAGCTTGATGACTTGCCCTGCAGATGACCGCATTAGTAAGTAGCTCTTGAACGCATCGAAGAAAGAAGAGCAAGAGATTGAAACATACCATTAATCCACTCAGCATCAGGGCTGACAAGCAGCGCAACAGCCTTTGCAATATCCTCTGGAACACCTACTCTCTGAAGTGGGCAGAACTTTGCAATGCCCGCCTCAATCTTCTCAGCTGGCCAGTCCTTGTCTGCACCAGGGACGTAATGCCAAGCGTTCTCAGTGAACATATCGGTCTTAACACCTCCAGGAGCGATGGCATTGACAGTGATACCCTTGTGGCCGCAGTCTACGGAGAAGGATCTCGTGAATCCTTCCACGGCTGCCTTGGAGCCGGCATAGAGCGCGTGGTTTGGAATACCAGACATTGTGGCGGCGACAGACGACATGAGGATGATGCGGCCACCGCGCGAGACATGCTTGAGGCCGTTCTGGGCGACGAAGAACTGGGCGCGGCAGTTGAGGTTAAAGATGTAGTCGAAGTCCTCTGGCGTGACATCCTCCTCGTGCTTGAAGATCTCGGTTCCAGAGTTTGAAATGACAATATCGAGGTGACCAAAGTGTGCCATGGCCTCGTCGAACAGCTTTGCCACTTCCTCAGGCTTGGAGACATCGGCTTGCACGGCTATGGCCTTCGCACCCAGCTTCTGGATCTTGGCTACTACTTCTTCGGCCTTGCCCGCTGACTTTGCGTAGTTGATTACTACCGAGGCTCCCTGTGCGGCCAACTCAAGGGCCATGCCGGCGCCCATGCCGCGACCGGACCCCGTGATCAATGCCACTTTGCCAGCAAGGCGTCCAGCTCCCGTGGAAGGAGTGGAGCCATAGGATTGAGGGGCGTCAGTTGCAGAGGGAGACATATCGCTATCTTCTGGGTACTTTTCAATGGTCTTGTGATGAGCGGGGGACTTGTCGTCAAGTTCGGGTTCGGATTTAGCAGCTGGAGATTGAGTCTGACTCTTAGCGTGAAGATGAAACTTGAGGAGATCGATATATTTTTGCAGACCACAAAGCATGGTTGAGGTTGAATCAGATATATACTGCTTGACGGAGCTCGTGGTAGCGTTGCACTACTGGCATGACCATCATTATGAAGCCTTTCGAGCTGGTGCTACAAGTGCAAATCCGAATCCCCAACAACAACAACAACATGAGCATGGTTTTGCACTGTACTGACAGTATGTGCGTGCAGTACGGTGTAGCATTTCTCCTGCGCTCAGAAGAGTTTGTAGGACTCCGACCGGTAGTCCTTCGGTTTCCACCACGTCCATATGCGATGTTATGTGGAAATCCCCCTTCCTGACCATGTCATGTCCATATCCGAGAGTCTGCCAATGCAATACCAATAACAGTAATTCCCATCTTCATCCGAACCGGCTTCTCTCTACATCCACTGATGTTCGGAACACCAGGCTGCGGCTGCATATCACAATCAGAGCATGATGGGATGGGATGATTTTGTCCTGACGGACTTTGATTTGGTGCAAGGTATTCTTGGGATTTCTCGTAGCTAGTATGAGCCTGAGCCTGAGCATGAGCTCTTCCAATGTGGTGAGAATCCTTTAATTGTGTATGGTAGTCAATAGGTAAGCCGTACCAACGAGTCCATTCACATAAGAGGCTTAGCTGAATATGGGGGCCGTTATGCTGGTTTCCCCACGGATGTCCGGTTTGGGCATCTCTAGAAGGGCAAGTCAGGACTCATGGCAATTCGCCATCGCCAATAGCAGCACGCAAGTAGTTCGGAGTGGAGCGTCAGGATACCTATCCAGAGATATGTACTTTGAAGTACATGGATTATTTACGGGCCGGCATCCGACGCGCGGTACTGCATGAGAGATGTTGACAGACTGGGGGAGTATGGATATGTATGGATGGTAAGATGGATTGATATGGTCGTTGGAGAATGAATGGAGTTGGAGTGGATTTGTTCGTCTGGTCTGTGCTTGTCTGCGATGTGCTTGTGCTGTGCTATGGTCTAAGTCACTCATCCTCCTTATCCTTACCCTTCCCCTTCCCCTTCCTTACCTGACAACAAGACAAACCTCGGTATTCTTCTCGATACCTTACTCATCCATATAATAATATCATCATTATCATCATAGCCCTACTTCGCTTTGCTTTACCATAGGTACCTTTTACCCCAGTGATGCACAAAGCTGGTACTGCACCTGCATACACGCACAACCTCGGACACGTTTCTCCAACAGAAGGGCTCTTCTCGCTACTGCTAACTTATCATATCCATAGGATGCTCTGACTCGCTTGTATCGCCCCTATCACCGGATGAGATACCAACGTGAGCAAAGCAAGCAGATTGCTCAACAGGAAATCAAAGATACAAGGTAGGCTATCTGTGCTAAGAATATCACCGTGTGATACTCATCCAACCCGATTCCCTTCGACCTTCTAAAATCCTCCACTGGACAATCCCACATGACTCCTCCCTCATCATCATCATCATCACTTCCCTCTCCCCATACTGACTAGACATCACAGTAAGGTTACCTAGTGCTAGGGTGAGCTTCTCCACACCCTTTCTCCAAGCACAAGTATCTCCCCTGCGCCAAGACACAGCGAGGCACGATTCCCGATGCTTAGCAGAGCGATATGGGCACTAAGCAACGGTGCTGAGCCAGTGAAGGCCACCAAACGGCAGCCCAACAGGGCCTCAACTCGGGGCAATTGTGGCGCCATCGCCATTGCGATCACCATTGCCATTGCCATCGCCACACTAACTTCCTGCGGGATGATTTGGGAGAAGGTTCGGTTAAGAATAGCCATGGTGCCACCCGGCCTGATCGATAGATAGGCAAAGCCTTATCTGAACAGCGTGTGAGTTGAGACCGGGCCATGCCACAAAAGCCCACACCGCTGAGAGGTGTCTTGCCTTTTTTTGCGGCGTAAAGTACATACATTCATTGCCGAGAATCGAAGTACTATGACTCAATGTACATACATCCCTCTACCCTGCTGCATCACACAGCAACATACAACCCTGTCACGTGTTCGTCCCATGATGACCCCCGCGAAAGCTTGGCAGGAGATTAAGGCCTTCTTAATTGGGATGCTGAGCGACATACAGGCTTGTGAGAGATCTGAGGATGCTGTATCGTAGATAGCGGAGCTGCCAAGGCCGCGAAGTTCCGGGAAGGGGAGTCGCGCGCTATCTGAATCCGAGCGGAGCATGGATTACAGGGGTTGGCTGTCCAGAGACGACGAGGATGTGGGGGAGGGATAGAGACATGGGGATATTCCCCGAAGGCCTAGACCATCAGATGCATTAGAGTAACGTCTGGTTGGATTTCATAAGCCTTCTAATGTGTGAGCTACTTTTGTGTGTTGGTGGGTATTCGTTAATTCATTGCTGCTAATTGCTATTCATCTAATCAAGATACTCAATCATTCATGACTCCATGTCCCCAACACAAGATAAGGTACTCCAGGGGAGGATCCTATAATACAATACAACGTTTGTGTGTTTGACAGATCGCCATGCCTCGAAACTTAGAATAAGGAAATCTTAGAAGACGAGGGATTGAGCCCAACATGAAATTAGGAACCCATATTCCCAACCCAGCCCATTGCTTGTCACACATGGAAGAAAAAAAAAGAAATTCGTATTCGTTGAAAGTGCATGAAAACAAGGTAAGAGAAAAAATGAAGAGATTTCCGAAAACAAAAGAAATCTTGATAGCTGATACTGAGGGTCGAAACCAAGAAAATGTAACACATCACTGCAGCTGTGCAGGCTGGTGGATAGGTTCGGTATTCCAATTAGTAAACAGAGTCTGCAACTTCCTCTTCAGGCCGTCCGAGATTCGCACAGCGATCCCCTCATCGAAGATGTCAATGCAATGGCAGAGCACCTCATTAGGTTTGTTCAGGGCCGTGAGCGAGCCATCACGCTTGGTAAGCACTGGGGTACCATCACCGTTCCAGAGGAACCTAGCAACAGCGTTGTTCTCTGGCATGATAGAATCGATGGCGATATTAGGGCCATTGTGTTGTTTAGGCTGGGAAGTATCCATTCTGGACATGCTGTCGACCCAGAGGATGAGGGTAGCACGATATATGGCGGCTGACCACCAGTGTGGGCGGCCTTCCTGTGGCATGGCGCGTATGAGGCGGAAGATTTGTCCGCAGTGGTAAATGGCCTCCTCAGATTGGTAAATGCATCTTTTGTGGCGAACAGTGAGGTCCCAGTAAGAGCCATCGAAGCCATCCTTTCGAGCTAGACGCTCGATCTCTGGGAAGGATGTCACGGCGTTCAGACTGATGAGGTGATACATGACAAGGTTGGCTTGTGTAACGGCGCAGTTGGGCGTTGTCCTAGCGTGGATCATACACAGGTCATACCACTTCTGGAGCAGAGATTGGACTTCTTCAAGACGTAGGAGTGTCGACGCTTTGGTGACTGTTCGTGACCGCCGGCGTGAGCTGAGCACATCCGAGAAACAGCTAAGCACTTGGCGTAGATGACATAGTAGTGATTGTAAAGGGTGTAAGAGGAGTTTGAGTTCCAAAGGCGACAGTTGGGCTTGGCGCCCCTGAAGGTTATCGTGAAGTAAGTCTTGAAACAGATCACATAAGGATTGTGGGTGTGAGGACGCTGGAGATGTCGAGGAAGTGCTGTCAATGCAACCATGGATCTCTTGGTAGATGTTGAGCCATTCTACGGCATCCTTGGCAAGCCACAGGCGCTCCGCACTAGGCATTGGGGCTTCGATCTCGGTGATCGACAAGATTGGTGCAGTGTCATGGAATAAACCCAGTTCCTGGTCAACCATGATCCAATTGTATACCAGCCTGTTCTTGTTCTCGAAATTGAGCCATGCTCGCCACTGTAGCTCCGGAGTCGTACAGCCTTGGAATGCTGCACGTAATGATCTCTGTGGCTCCAACATGCCGGCATGTTTGAGCATCTGTGATGATAATCAGTCTGCGAAACCCACCATCACTAGGTACCATATACTTACAGCCAAATACATTCCCCTCTGTCCCATAGCCATATCCATGTGCCACTTATCTCCACTCCATGCAGCAAGGATTGTAAAAAGAAGAGCGCAGCGCAGTACTGTGGGATCTGCGGAGAGCTCTGGATCTTTCTCAATAATATCGAATAAAGATATGCGGCAGGTTTCGGTCAACCCTGCTGTAAGATAGCGGGCACCAACGGTGGGGATTGCTGTAGCACCTTGTGCTATCATCAGTAACACCAAAAGGGTCGACGCTTGATTATTGCGCATAAGCTCGTTTGGATCTACAGTGCCACCAGCAATCAGGGTGTAGTAGGACGATAGACTGCGAACGTAACTCCGTAAGAAGTATTCCAAGACATTTGAAGGCGGCAGAACGAGGAAATTGAAAGTGTTCATGGAACTTGACACGGAGCCATTGATACCAGTTCTATGAGTTTCCAATGCCTTGTGCAAGAATGTTTGCGTGATCGCCAGGATCTTGTCGCGTGTCGATGAGGCTAGAGGTTCTATTTGTACCACAGCATCGTTCTGCTTAGCATCCTCAATATCTGGGCTCAGTGATCTCCATATATCTCCGTGCTTCGAGTTCTGCTCCAGACTCTCCAAGTGTATGATTGCAGTTCGTGGACAAGTACTTGAGAACGTAGGTGGATTACACCGTGCGAAAGGCCATGCAGACTCAGCAGCAATAACCACTTCGAACTCGGGTATCATTGCGCTGGCAGGTTCTTGTGTTCGAGCTCTCTTTGATGGCCGTTCTTGGTCGGCATGTGATTGAAGGCTAGTACTCCTCGAATGTGGTGAGGACATGGAAGTTCCAGAGGAGGATGCAGAGGTCATGATATCAGATCCAGATGTCACTTCACTGGGCTCCGAGTAGGTCATCGCAGCGATGCTCGAATGTGCGCCTGGGGTTGAATTGACATACATCTCCATGTCAAGTGGAAAGTCTGGCCATGAGAGCAGATCTTGATAGTTCGATATCGAGTCTGAGAGCTCACCGTTACCGAGTTGCATAAAGTCGTCAATAACATGGTTAGGTGATAGGTCCAACATATTTGGTCCCAGCATTGTGTCGCCAGGTGAATAAGACTGGCTCTTGATAGGACTTGGACGACCTCTTGGCAATAAAGCCGGATCAACTGGTATTGAAGCTGGAGATTTGAGGTCCACGGAATTTCGATCTGACCCATGCTTTTCATCGACGTCCATATAAGTCACATTGGAAAACTGTAGGGGTTGAGAATATGCTGTTGTCGAGGCTGCTGGAGGAGTAGCATTTGGGGGAGATCGATTTGCTAGCTTTGACGACCGCCGAGCATATCGAGCGGCACAAGGCAAGTTCTTTTCCGCACATCGTGAGCATGGAACTCTCTTGTCACAACCAGTCTTTGCGTTTGCGCAGCTTAAACAAGCAATTGGCGTTCTGCCACCAACGGGGGCAACATGTCCATTTGGTACGGTCTGCATAGAATCGTTGGCTTCGTGGTAAGTTGAGTGATGTCTTTGCAGCAGGTCACTATTGGAAAGTCAGTTCGTTTGCGCTCAATATCATGGATTTTCTCAGCTGCAAGATCAAGACTCACCGTCGAGCAAATGATAATTGGCAAGAGCTACACCTATGAGGCTTGACGTTGGTGTCTACACACAAGGCAAATTTACAATCAGTCTTGTATTCGACGTACGAACTGTATGAGGTGAGGGTACTTACGACTAGGAATATGTCTTTCTAGGTGTTCCTTTCTTGTGAAGCTCTTTCCGCAGTATGCACAGAAGACCATGTCTGCTGTGGGTTCTAAAATTTCATGGATGCCCTTTGGGAATTTAAGGAAGTGGCTGAAGGGACTTTACGAAGGAATCCAAGGACAAATATAATTATCATAAGCTTTGGCAATGGATCAGCGTAAGAGTGTCTTGATGAGATCAGAGAATGGGGAAATGAACCAGCAGATTAGTAGTTAGCTAACTTTTCGAACAAGTACGAAAGATAGAAGGTGAGATGCACTAAGATAGATAGTCGAGGGACATAGTCGAGGTACTTGAGGAGAGATGTAAACAAAGTACTTTGTACTAGTTCGTGACAGCACGTCTATCAATATCACCCAAATGCAGAGAAGGTTTCTAAGCGTTGAGCAGCGTCAAAGAATGCCGTCTGGGGTCACCTTCTCTTCTTCGATTTGAGGCAAGCTTATCACACACTTTGGATCGGTTGGTTTAGCCTATGCGGAAGGTGATGCATAGGTCCCCATGTATGTATGGGACGTATAGTTTTCATGTATGCTGTAGGTAGATGTGGTGGTAGTAGTAGTAGTAGTGCTGCCCTTGTCGACCTTGTAGACCCGGTGCAGTGAACTCATACGATGCACGTCCCAGGTGAAGGTCAGCCACCTGGCGTCGAAGCCTCAAATGAGTTGCAGGGCGGAGGGCGGGTAGAGAAGATACCTTGATACAGACTACAGATGGAGACATAGTGTACTAGACTGGGAGACTGTAAGTAGCTGTAATAAGTAGTAAGTATGTAGTATGTAGTAAGTAGTCAGTAGTAAGGGACGGGAAAGCATCGATGTACATACATATTGTGGTGGTGAAGTATGGTAACATGCCACGCCTTTGGTTTTGGGGGTGGGGCAGCGATAGAGAGGGCCCTTGGTAAGGCGTAGGTGAGGTGAGGTGAGGTTAACTACAAGAGAGTGTAAGAATGTCAAGGTGTGAGAATAAGCCCTTTCCCACCAGCCAACCGGCACAACTGTTATTGCTACTTGCTGTATCACGAAACACGAGATTCAGCTCCAGACCCAGCTCAGGCTCCCAGCACAAACAGCACCACTTCCTTCTTGCACCTCCACCACCTCCACAGGCTCACTTTAATTTCTAATCACCATATCTTGGTCCGTGGTGCTTGAAATCCTCCTCCTCCACGATAGCGGCGCCATAGGGCCTGGCATAATCGAGATTGTTGTGTGGAGGACAGGGGGGCACTACGTAGGTGGCAGGGGGGCGAGGCAGAGAAAGAGAGTAGCGAGCGGGAGGCGGAGACGACCTTCAGCTGCTGCTTATTTCCTCTTGTTTTTCTTTTTTTGGCTCAATACGAGGGAGAGGGATCTCCACCCTTCTTTTCATTATTTTTGATGTGGGAGTTTGAGCGGTGGCATGGATAGAGGATATGCATAAGCTACCTTAGGATATCGTGCTTGTGAACGGTCTTTTTTGACCGGGGCTATGGACGAGCCGCCTCTTGGGCATATTGCTTCTATTGTAAGTATCCTTGAAGATCCCTTTCACTTCTGTCCCCTCTCGGAATTTCTTTAACACACTATACGAATCAGACTACCGGAAGTCGTCTTTTTTGATTTCTGATGGAAGTAATGACGGAAATAATTATGCTAGGATTGTTGAGGGGGTTTTTCCTTCTTCTTTTTTTCTCGTCCTTCATGGTCGGTCGTTCGGGTAGACCGATGTACTGAAGACAATTGATAGCAAATTAATGGTACCCAGTTTTCCCTGAAGATATGTCTTTCATGATGCCGCCGTACGACCTCGGCGAGTATTGAAGAAAGAAGGGGGGAAAAACGGATTGGAAACGGGATTCATTGGTGGGAATGGCAGTAGGTCTGCCTTCTTGGATGAATTTCTATCAAACAGCTGTTGATGGCAATGTTGAAGACCCGAATAGGCTGACAAGCCGAAGATTAAGAGATCAGATGGGTGTGAAGGTATTGGATAGCAAGATGCATGGTAGGCAATGGCTTTTACAGTGGTAAAGAAACAGCAGGTAGGTGTATGCAGCGTGGATGAGGATGCTTATTGGGAACAAATAGATAATGTGGAGTGACCAGCAGTGGATGACCTAGCAGTGAGATGTACATAAATTACAAAGCCGCAAGTGACCAATAAGTACGTAAAAGAGAATTCAGATGCACAAAAGAGATAAGTATGACAGCCCATTCAAATTGGGAGCTATGCAACGAGAAGGCTATCGAGAAGGGGAGTAGGGGAGAGGAGGAGAAGAAGGAGAAGAAGGAGATGCTGGTAAGTGGAAGTGGGAGTGGAAGAGCTACGGCAACAAGCAGGCAGCACATTATTCCATAGTGAGCAGAGTGCTCCGTTCCACCCACATTCAATTTGAGTAATAGTCATCTTGTATTGCTCAGCAAGCGAGAACATTCATAGGCAGTGGGAAGAGCTGGGTCCTGCAGAATGAATGCAAAGTTCGGCGTTTAAGGGACGTCGGGAGCATGGATCATGATGATCTCAAAAAGCCAACGCCGACAAGCGAGAAGTATTAGCCTTGTTAGTCTGTTGGTAGAGTATGTCCTAGTCACCAGTGGGACGGTTATTAGCAAAAGAGAGATGGAGAATATAGCCTACCCGTTTGTATAGGGTACCTGAGTCATGAGGAATGCAAAAGAATAAGGATTAAAGATAATCATCATGATAATCATCATGATAAAAATAAAGAACAGCAATAACAAAAAATAGAAGGGGAAGATTATGAATAGCAGATCCGTGGACCACGATATGACGGCGGTCAAGTTACTATTCTTTCAGAGAATAACGACTAAAGACACTACCTGTTGAAAGTTAAACTCTTTTCTCGAGTGTCTTGCCTTGTCTTGCTCCCTCATGGCTAGCAAGGACCAAGTGCAAGGTCACCTTAGACTTTGATGCCCCGTCTAGAATGTCCGCATTGGCTGGGGCCACTGGAATATACCCATAACCATCCACACATCCATATCATGCAGAAATGCATACATACTTGGAAAAAAGGGACACGCCCTGCCAAGATCTGATAAGAGAGGGTTGGAGAGGGGAGGGGAGGGGAGGAGAGGGGAGGGAAACGGAGAGGGTTGTGTTGTAAGATTAGATGTTGATCAGGTTGCCTGTCGTATTGTCAGATTGTCGGATTGTCATCAAAGGAAGTAGAAATTAACATTTAACATTAAATTATGGGGTCACAGGGGGGAGCATTACAAGATTACAAGGGGGGGGAGAGAGTATTTCCACCATGGTCTTTTGATACAGCACGGGCACCGTGCAGACAACAAAAAGCAAACAAAAGAATTGGAAGTGTCACACAAATTCGTTTTTTTCAAGAGCACGAGCATGAATAGAAGCATAAAAAGAAGGGGGGGGGAGGAAAGAGAATCGGGCGAGAGGTGTACATGGTCCAGTCCAGTACAGCACAGTACAGTAGCTGAGCATAATCCCATGATGTATATACACCCATACATACATACAAACTTTACTTCCCTCCCTCCCACATATACGCAGAGTCAGGTAAATAGATACAGTTAGTTACATACTTTTCTCGTACGTGCATACATATTCACATGAGCTGGTTGAGCTTTATAATATATTACTCACCCACACAACTCATGTACACGCATACAAATACTCCGCAAACATACATATGTTTATACGCAGTCTGCTGTATGCGTTGTGTACTCCGTGAATATTGATTGTATTTATCGTGGGTGTATCATACGGAGTATGTACACCGTAAGTACCGCCTTCTCGTGCATCGGATACAGCTGATGATCATATCTCACTCTCGACTCTCGTCCAGAATAATGACATGCCAAGTACGTACTTCAATGGCCCCAGCAGTGCACGACCACTCAAAGAATCAAGTGGTAAGTGTATATACATACATACATACATCTACATACATCTACATACATCTACATACATCTACACCCATTTACACCCATTTACAAACATAAATACAAACTTACATGCGCAAAGCACCTAATCGCACTTCCATCTGCAAGCTAATCGGCATGCACTGCGAGGGAGGAAGGGTATGGAGGTCAATGCAGCGCCTGCAGAGCAATGATAGCAATGATTTCATTTCAAGTACCCACAAGTATCCACAAGTCAACAACCCACAATCCCACAGCGGGGCCGCGCGGCATCTGAAAGGATTCCTCCGGGGTTCTCGTCTCACCCCCCAGACAACTGCTCGTCCAAGCTTTCCAGGGCAACCTCCCCTCACAGTCCAGCAAACAAAGCCTCAAAAAGGACCCTACAAGAAAAAGTCACGAAGATGACATCAAAGCATATGTATCTCTGGACCTAATTCTACCCTATGAAAATGCTCTACTTATGGATACGGAAGACACCACACACAGCAAGCTTTCTCAGCTCAGTACCGGTACAGAGCACACCTCGAAGATGCATAATTCCCAGCCCCGATCGACGCACCAGCCCGCTCGGTTTCCCAAAGGGGACAGCCTCAGCGCGCGACGTCGTGAGGGCGCGCCCAAATCAGGCTTGGAAGCTCGATCTGCGCGACCAAAAGGGCATGGGCCAGTGTGTACTGACAACGCCTGATTGTCACTACTGGTACTCTGAGAACGTGCGAGCACGCTGGAACCCAGGGTTGCGTTAATGATAGCGACGCCGATCAATGCCGTACAGAGGTAGAGTAACGGTTTCTCAGATCCCGCCGTGTCTGGTTGTTGGTAAGACTGGCCGATGGTGGCTCCCGTGGGTACAGTATGACAGTGGGCAGATGGAAGATGCTTTTGTTTATTTTACGGGGAACGAGTACGTGTGGAGGAAGCTCCTACGATTGAGTTATTGAAAAGCAGCGGATGAGTCGGTCAGCGTTATGCGCGCCTTGCCAAAGTCTATGATGCGATGACATAGGTAGCAATTGGGGTGCTTCAGGAACGCATAGCATGAAGCACGAAAAGCGCACGAGAATCCAGGACGAGAAGTGCTTAGCTGCCGGTTCTATCTCTGCGGCTGTGATAGATGGATTATGACAACAAAATAAGATGTGCCGTGAGCTAGAGAAACATTCATTGTCGGTGTACCAAATTTCGAGTCAAGAGGATGTTCATATGAATAAAGGTACAGACAGACAGGATGCTTCGGCTGTAGGGTACGTCGATGTTGGCCATTCTTGACAGGTTGGATTTGAAACCATCAGCTCACCACATGGCGCCCCAAAGGCGCTGCAAAACCGATGTGCACGACAGGGTGTCAAAATTCTGATGTCGCCGATGATGATGATGATGATGATGATGATGATGTTGTTGTTATTGTTCGTGCATTCATTGTGTCACTTGGCATGATGCCCGAGAGAACTCTTCTTCCTTCTTCCTCTCGTGTGTCTTCCCACACAGACCTCGCTAGATGTAAGCTTATACGAGATTCCGTCAACCGGCTTGAAACTTGTCGGGCCTAGAGACAGCACGATACCGACAACGAAAGTATCAATACATTGGAGTACAAGAGGATACACAAACGCACAAATCTGGTCTCACTCTCGCCTTGTTGACATCAGAACCCGCTGGTCCCGTACAAATACGAACAGTAGGCCTATTTACTGAACTGCCGCCGGCCATGTAAGAAATGTTGCTCTAGCTTGCTGTCATATCATGCTCTATCTATATTAATCAACTTGGCGTGCAAGTGTTCTAGGTGTCGAACAGGAAGTGATGTGCAGTAGTGCTGGACCCCAAAACAAGACTCGACATGAATCATGAAGACAAAGTATAACAGGAATGGCTCACGGTACTGCGTTTTTTCGCAACTCATGTCCCGATATAGTACTCACGCCACGATAGACCTCGCAAGCCCACAAGGCCATTTTTGGAACGAGGCTAACGATAGGCAAGCTTTGGGAGGATAGCGGACACGATTATAAGAAAGTCTAAGCAATAGAAAGAAAGAAAAAAGCATACCAAATAGTCAGAGACAGAGAAAGTCATTGATAATAGAGGAATGAGCAACTAGGTGGGAATAGTGGGACAAAACCATATCGATCTTATTGTATTTGCTCATAATCAAGCCTTTGCCGTAGAATATGTCTTTACCCCCAGACAAGCCCGAGCTTCCCGCTAAATCCCTTTTCCCCAGCTTTCTCACCACACCCAAGTCTGCACACCAGTGACCCCGTACACATAATGCGATCGGCAAACAAGAAACCCCTCAAAAGCCTTATCTCTTTGGTGCTTCGAATCCCTTGAAAATGCTCTCGAACTCATATTCGTTCCAGCGAATATACGGCTTGAGGCCGGCGAATTTCCACACGCCATCGACCCTCTTGTAGTAGTGCTCGTTGGTGGCATGGGAGTGGCCCCTCTTCTCCTCAACCTTATGATCAGGCGCCGTGTAGCGGAGATGGGCAGCGCGCAGCTGGTGATGCCCGATGATCTCGTCGTCAGAAACCTTGATCCATTCCGTCATACCCAGGAGGTGCTGAGTTTTGAGGAGCGGGTCACCGAGGAAACCCGGCTCGCTCATCATGTTCACGAAGTCCTCTGCCTTCATCTCTGGCCAGCATTTGTTGGAGACGTGTGTGTAGTCGATCTGTGATCATGGGTTCGGTGTCAGTTATCATTTTCATTTGCTCTAACCAAGGTAGTATTCAAGGTGGGATGGATAGGACATCAGGAACACAGCAAAGTGGATCCTTGGTAGGGGCTACTAACCATCAAGGTGGGCGCTACAATTCCCCGGAGTCTTCCCCAGTCCTGTTAATAGGCGTTAGTTGCCAATCTTGCTTGGGCGAGTACCATGGAATCGAGATGGAGGCTCTTTGTCCGCTGGCATACCTTGGCATCGTAGCTGTCAGCCCAGTTGAAGGCTACTGATTGCACTGCAAGAAGTTCTATTGATTGACATCAGCATTATTGTCATATTCTCAACAAAGCGCAAGAATTTATTTGAGTGATATCGTGCACTCTGCCTTGTATCACGAGGGAGAAATGGGAGAGAAAAAGTGTCAAACTCACCATCAATTGTGATTTTCTTCTCGGCACCCGAGGTAGAAGTAACTGCTGAAGTCATTTTCAAGTTCTGAGATCCAAAGATGCGATTGAGATAGTATAGAACGAATTGGTATATAGAAGACATGGTAGCCAAATCGTCAATCTATATACTGCACTTCCGGAGTCTTACACTGCATGCAAAACACAAAAAAAAGCTAGAATGCTTCATCTAATCGTAAGATATATGGTGCTACTAAGACACCAGCCATGAAGAATCTGACGTCCGGAATATCGAAACAATGCCTGTCGATACCTCTGCTCTGAGCACTGAAGTTTTCAATGGCGACCAACGCAGAAGTCCGGACTGAACGAATGGCATGGCAAGCCCGCAACAACGCACACCCAAATTCCCCCTCGGACCCCGAAATCCACATTTCCCAATCCAGAAACCCCGTGATGTAGCGGAGTGTATGTCCACCTGTGCAACAGCGCCTGGTTGCTTCGAGGGCGCTCTCGCGGCACATGCGACAATCCACAGCGCGGCAGACCAAGCTCTCCGTGAGAGAGGGACCGTACTACGTACCTGGAAGAAGTTCCAGAAAGAGCCACGCTTCGATTGACTGGGACTTAAACCATACGTGCGTATACTTCCCCAATCCTCACCCGAGGGCCCGTCTACGGCCAATAGTCCGCCGAACAGGCGCGGATTTTGTGTGGGTTCCGTTGGTGTGACTTCCGATGGCGTTGCGCGCTCTTTGTGTGAACAGGAAAGTATGGGACTACTGTGGGGGAGTGAGGAAGTATGGAGAGTTAAGGTGTGGAGTTTCTATGTGCGCATTCATAGATTTGCCGCCTTATCGAGATGAGTGTTTTCAGTCTCATATTTTGTGGCTATAGAAAAGAAATTATCGTCTCGATCAGAGAGCTCTAGATGGCTGTTGACATTGAACACAGCATATTCACAGCACGCACTGTGTTACGAAGACACATCCAAAGCAGCATAAACAACATTGCTTTTTTCCCCTTCTCTCTTACAGCGCCGTCTTGTCCAACTCTCACGGTCTTACATCACACGATTAGCTTACGTCGGTATCCTCACTCTCCACCAAAATAGACTTCCCAGATCACCACTGACTAACTATCTCCTCTCACTCATTCCACGTTCTCCATACGGCTTCGTAATTCCCCTTCCTATCTAGCAAGAAGCAAGACGAATCCGAAGAACAAGAATCCACTGTAGCGTTTCAGTAGGTCAAAGGCTAGTGGTAAGCATCATATTCCCACGACAACAGTTAAAGGATTTCAGTCATGCCATACCAGTCTCCACATGTGGAGTGACGCCGTTTACTACGTGAGGTCAGACGCATATTCCCACGACGACAGAAATAAACATTGCCACCGTCCATATCTACGTCTTTGTCTGCTAACTCGGCATGCTGATGAATCAACATACGAGCTCTTTGTAATCGAAGTCAAAAAGTATTGTTCCTAATTTACGAGGTATCTGTGTATAATGAGCATCTCCAAGTTTAATGGCTATTTCGAGGTCTATGACGCAAGTAAGTATTTGACGCTTTGAAGCCATCACGTGCGCTGTGGTCTCTCGATGAGAAAGGAGGGCCAAGTGTGTTGCTGGAAGGGAGTCGAGAGCTGGTTTGTTATGCACCCTTCAAGTAAGATGTCTTGCTTGGGTGATGGAAGTGAAATTTGCAATGATGATCAAGAGGACCCGTAGCTAGGAGACCGGTAGTCATATTCAAGTGTGATCAAAAATTACAGATCAGCAACCCCCTTGCGGAGATTTTGAGGGTTCCGAAACACTGGCAGCAGCATGATGGACCTTAGGCTTGTCCGGGAAGTGGATTATTATGTCCAGCAGCCTCATATACACGATCTTCGCATAACAACGTTGCAGCTTAGACAGAGAGGCACGGCTTGAGCAACTGCTACATTGCGTGCTAGATGAAATAAACATCTAACGCATATGCAAGTCACAGATTTAAAACAATTTCATAGAAAAGTTTGGTATCATTTGAACATGCTATGTATTCGTACAAATCCGCCCAGTCAAACTCCGAACGCTAAACCAACCCAGATCCAATTCTAGGCTGCTCTTCTAGCAGTCGTACTCATAAGAGTAATCTTCTTGCCCTTCTTTTTCTTTCCTCCCTGAGGGGTCTGCGCGCTCTGTGATGCAGCAGCCGATGAGCTTTCGCCGTTCAAGCTGGCCGCCGTAACCTTGGCAATGAGCTCGTCCTCGTTGAGAATCTGTTTCTCCCAGTCCTGGAGCCAGCCATCATCACCGTCGTCTACCTGTGGAGCAAGGTCAGGTGTCGTTGGTGAAATTCGGGTTGTGCCCCAAACTGTCCTGGGTGCGGAAGGAGATGTGGACGGAGATGCTAGGGAGGCGAAGCTAGAGCCCTGTCTCATTTCCCAAGGAGGACTTTCGCCTGCGACGTCAAGATTGGACGGGGCCAGGGGCTGGAAATCGTCGCTACTGAATTTTTCTTCATAGGTCATCATCGAAGGTTGTTTTCTCCTTGCCGAGGCCCAACGTTTTTCGTCTTCCTCTTTCTCGGCTCTCAATCTATCCTTCTCTTCCCTTGTCTCCTTATCCTTATTTCGCTTTCGTCTCCTCTCGATCTCACCTGCAAATTTCTCGAGAATCTCCGGTCCAACAACATCGGTCCAGTCACACTCCAAAAACCCGACCTCGCAGCCGTAGGGAAGATGTGCGAGATACTTCGTACGCTTTCTTAAATCATCATCGACTACGTGGCCAGTGGAGACATGCTCTACTCTGGGAAGAATAGTAGATGGGAAGGCTGCAAATGTGCCAAATGCAGACTTCAAGATCCGAATATCTAGAGGAGCTAAATAATAATGGAGCAGGCCTTGATAGAAGAAATAGGGGGAATCTGGGTGATGGCCATCTGTAACATGTCGAGGTGCTTGGGCGCGTGTCCTTGATGGGCTGCTGACTTCGTCTTGCTGGGTAGGCTTATCTGAGGGCGGTATCTCCTGAGCAACAGTTGAAACAGTGCTAATATCCTCGGTTTTTGTCTCCGCTTCCGGAACCGGTGAGGTAAGAAGCCCAGAGCTTGATCCGGACTTTGCGTTATGCTGGAGCATATACATCTCTGGTACACCTTCGTCCGACTCGTTGAACTGAATGGGTTGTCTCTTTGGCTTCTTCTCAGCAGGTTGTTTCGCGACACTTGGTGGATTGCCAATTCCCTTAAGTCGCTCCTTTGCGTCTCTGATTGAGGTCACTGCCCTTTGTGTCCACTCTGTATCTTCATTGTAGATCAACTCATCTTCCTTCTCTTGAAGTTGAAGACTCTCTATTTCTTCATCAAATTGCTCCATCATATAATCTTCACCTCCTTTCATGACCCTTGCATAATCAGTGACCTCCGCGGCAAAATACCATGGTATATCCTCAGACTTCGCAAGAGCTTCGCCACCATCACGCGGCAGTGCTAGAGTACTGCCTGGCTGACGCATAACCAGTCTCAAAACGACATCATGACCCTCACAAGGGGCAGGATTCTCCTGACCAATGTACCATCTAACAGGACGAGTATCCGAAACGTATATAGAGTCAAAACAAATAGGACATTGCTTCCACCTGGCCTTCTTCTCTGGTTGCGCGTTTGAATCATCGGTTGAGTGCATATATCGGATGAGACATGGTAGACAAAAGATGTGACCGCATTTAGCCATTCGTGAGGCCGTCGGGGGCGATAGACAAATTGGACATGAGGATGCCTGGGATTCAGCGGAAGCCAGAATCTGTAATACGTTTGACCAGTCGAGATGAATATCGGCATCGACAGCTTGTGGACGGTAATCGCCAGTCGGTTTGACAATGAATCTGTAATTCGCATGAACATATCTTGATCCATTAGTACGCGTCACCGTAGATTTATTGCCTCTCTCACCTGGCTTTGTCAACAGCGTGGTGACCTGAACCCAGCCCATAAGTTGTACGTCGGGAGCGTGTATAGTTTTCTCTGCTATACTGTGGCCTTGGAGGGAGCTCAAACCTCATGAGGTGTGTGATAGATGTCTGGCCCCTACGACCATTGGCATTTCTCATTGAGTTCTGATGTACGTCAGTCCTCTTCTTGAAATACATCCCCACTACCCCGCAAGTGATGCCCCAAGTATATATTGACCCAGCAATCCATAAAGGAAATATTTAACCTACATATTCAACCATAGCGTCCTCAGCCGCCAAGTGTGGCTTCCGTTGATTCTTGTGCTGTTTCTTGTTGGACTGGTTGTTCCTCGCGGAGGCGTGTATAGTTGTGGAGTGATTACTGAATCTTCTTGCCTCGAAACTTGGAGAAGTGACTTGCGACGACTGAGATTGTGAAGGAGAGTGGGAGGATGTAGAATTGATCGATTTTCCTCCCACAAGGATATTCGACGGCGCTGCGTTCATGTTGCCTCTTGAGGAGATTTATATGAGTAAAAGGCCGAATGCCGATGTGCGTAGGGAAAGCGTATTTTTGAGGAACAATATCTAGAGAATTGCAGTAATCACCCTGCCAAACCCCCTATATGCTGAGAACTGAACCGATGAAGGAGTAGCAAAAAAGCCCAAAGGGCTGATTGATGGAATCGAGAACGATATCTCGATGACCGAGGAGGGGCGTTCGATTATCAACTATGGCGGACCAGTAGCACCTATCATGCAGCCTATGTCATCGGCTTCAAGAGTTTTAGCTCCGAGTTCATACAATTACATGAGGACTTCCATTTGAAGTCAATTATTCTGAATATAATGGATTTCGTACTCGGAAATGAGTTTCATTTGACTGCATATGACACGAGCACAGCTTTATACGTTGCGCATGCCTTGGCTAATCTGCATCTCGCCTGTTTCAGAGGTAACGGCTCTGAGTCAATACATTCATCTGCGCCGGGTTATTTTGATATTTTTTCCCTATCCTTTATAATAAATATTTCCAGAATCGGACTTGAATTTTCTGAGCAGCCTGTCAAATTGCCACACAACTTGAATGAGGCTTATGTACATTAGTCAATAGAAATGGACACATATATATCCAGTGGCCTAGGATATATTAAAACAGTGTAGCATGATCCTCATTAATACACCGTCACAATATGTCACTTCTGGTTTGTTTGCTCCAATCGTCATGGGATGTGCAGCTTGCACTTGACGCAGTAGGCAGTGCTTGTTCTTGCAAGACAGAATATTAGAGCAACAACAAGGGCAATATCAGCATTTTGAACAATATTTGACCTATTTTGGGCTTCAGGGAGTTTCTGTTTTTATTTTTCGGGGATTTTTCCTAGGATGGTTGAAGGAATTAGAGATAATTCTGTAAATCTTCTCTCCATGTCACGGCTGATATTCAGATTTATGGACTAAAGACTGTAGAGGAGAGCTGTGCACAGACCATGCGATCTCATCACCTACGTGCCTTGAGTGATGTCGCCGAGCAATAAAAATAATACCTGACCAACAACGCATCGCCGACTTCACCCTCAAACGTCCTGTCATAACTTGCAGGCGCTACATCCTACGCTGCTCGTACCCTTATAGACATCTGGAACTTTCTTCTTCAAATTGGCATCGATTCATCGCGCCCGCTTACAGCTTCAATCGACCTCGACGCACTTAATTCCTCGCGCGACCAGCTGGGTGAAATATCCCCAAGCTGGTACCTAACGACCATGAATCACAATGGCCAACATCGTCATATCCCAGGTGGTCAGCAGCAGGATATGAGCAGGAACAGAAGGTACAATCATATGCCTGCGCCTATGTATGCGGCCTACCCATATGCATATCCGCAGCAGTATGCGCCTCAGTACCACAACCACAACGGCATGCCTCCAGTATATCAACAATATCAGAATTATGGCCGTTCGACACCACCACCGATGCAGTATCCTTACATGGCACCACCGGTGGCAGCTTATTCGAGACCTCCACCATTGCCAATGACGACCGCGTATCAACAATCGATACCTGTGTCTGCACCAGCACCAGCACCAGCACCTGCGCCTGCACCTGTACCTGTATCTGTACCTATACCAGCGCCATATACTCCTGCTTCATCGACCCATTCATCGCAAACTCTTCCAGGGCCGTTGACACCGCCAACACCACAGCCAGTTCAAACGATCATGTCTCAATATACGCCAACACCTAAGCCTCAATTCATACCTCCAGTAAGCATTGTATTGCCCTCTGCTTGTTGCTCTGCTGACAAATTTCAGTTACCCTGGCTATCAAGACCGGATCTCCCTTTCCCCAAGAAGACTCATCGTAGTCGCCGAAAACGTCGAACGAGGATATCTTCCGAAGAAGCTATTAAGCTTCCAGATCAGCTCCAGGCGCCAGCTCCAGAACAGACGTCAGCAGATGTCCCACTCTCGCCATCACAACCGATAGAGACTCCTCTGACAACTCAACCACCCTCTGAAGCTGCACCGTCCACAAACCCAACAACTCCTTCTTCGACACAATACCCAATAGCTGATGGCGCTGAAACGCCTACCAACGCGTCTGCAAAGGTTGCATCTCGAACTACAATACCTGCCTTACCTGTCATTCCAATAGTTCCTAGGCAGACTTCTAACAAACCCACAAACGATGCTTCAGCCGCGCCACCATCACAGCTAAGTGGTACTTCTGCGGCTCCGCAGGGAGATGAGACTCCTACCGATACGGCTACGCAACCTTCTCCTGCTCCTGAAGTAACTTCACCAGCTTCTAAAGCGCCTGTTTCTTGGTCAGGCTTGTTCAGAGGAACAGCTCAGTCTGGGCCTACTACCAATGGCAATGGGCCAAGTACTTCAAGCTTGACTACAGCAAGTAGCTTTACCAAAGTAAACCAAGAGTCTTTCGCAGATGCGCTACAATCGTTCAGTGCGAATTTCAAGGGCAGTAAGATCGCATTTGTAGAACCAAGAGGACTTGTCAACACTGGTAACATGTGTTATATGAACTCGGTAAGTTGCACATCCTATCATGTAAAAGATCTTCACTTACACTGTTTACAGGTTCTCCAAGTATTGATCTTCTGTATCCCATTCTATGACTTCTTAGACCAGGTTGGTAAGCGCGCAGCATACAGTTTCAAGAGCAGTACCCCATTGGTGGATGCAATGTAAGAGGAGCTCTACCCATGTTTGAGTAATCGATTGACAAAAAGTTAGGATCATGTTTATGCGCGAATTTCCTGTCATCGACTCGGCCGTTACGAGAGAACAGCTTCGAATGCGACTGAAAGACAACGAACTCGAACAATATGGCGAAGCTTTCACTCCCGACTTCGTCTATGATGTTATTCGACAACTGCCAAGATTCTCAACTATGCGCCGCGGCCACCAACAAGACGCAGAAGAGTTCTTAGGTTTCCTGCTTGAAGGTCTCCATGATGAGTGTGTCCAAGTTATGCAAGCCTCTGGGACAAACACGCCTCAGAGACCATCCGACGTGCCAGTCACCGATTCATATGCTGAAGGCGCTATCGACGGCTGGCTAGAGGTTGGACACAAGCAGAAGGCTGCTGTTACTCGTTCTTCTGGCACTATAACTGCCTCCCCTATTACCAAGATCTTTGGTGGAACACTCAGATCCGAATTCCGTGTACCGGGACTTAAGGACTCGGTGACATTGGAGCCATATCAACCATTACAACTAGATATTGGCTCTCCTCAAATTAATAATATCGTTGATGCTCTCAAGGGCCTCACCAAACCCGAGGTTCTTCATGGCGACTTCAACTCCCCAAGAAACTCTAAAACCGCGACGAAGCAAGTCTTGATTGAGACCCTTCCCCCAGTTCTTATCCTTCATCTCAAACGCTTTCAATATGACAACACCGGTGGAACTCAAAAGATCTGGAAAAAGATTGGATACCCTCTCGAGCTGGAGATTCCAAAAGAGGTTTTCTCACGCCAGAAGCAAGCTGCGCTCCTCAATCACGGCGGCCTTCCAAAATATAGACTTACAGCAGTTGTCTACCACCATGGAAAGAACGCTTCCGGTGGCCACTACACTGTGGATGTCCGCCGCCAAGACGGGCGGGAATGGATTCGCCTTGATGACACTGTCATTCGTCGTGTTCGTAGCGAGGATGTTGCCGAAGGCGGCAGCGAGGAATCTTCAAAGGTTCTTGCGTCTGCTGCTGAGGCGCACAAGAAAGATGGCGTTGCTTCCAGCAATGCCTTTGCTCAAATGAGCTTGGAAGATGAGGAGACGAGTGAAGAGGAATGGAAGCAGGTCAATGGTACGGAGAAGGCTGGAAAGTGGTCCGGCGTGATTAATGGTGCTGCAAAAGGAAGAGATCGTTTTGGTGTCAAGGATAACAAGGTCGCTTACCTGCTCTTCTATCAGAAGATCGTGGATTGAGGCACCTTCTATGTTAGTCTTGGCTGATGATCGCTGGGTATAGAAATGCTGGACAGAGGGAAACGATTTTGGACCATATTCATGAAGCCTTCTATCTTGGAGGTGGAAATGTGAGAAATGACGGAAGCGGTAAATGCTGTGTTCCGGGCGACCTAACGTTTTGCATGGATTTGATGAACCTTGTATATCATAGTAACTTCGAGGGAAGGGGAGTTATCTGAGGGTATGGTGGGTGCAGTGCATAGCGTCGGTGTGGAGAGCTGGGCTTCTCTTTTCACGATTGAACAAAAGCGATGATCTTTCACGATACGATTCAGATGTTGGGACTATAGGGTCGTGGGATTTGCAACATGTGTGGGTGGTTGTGTGATACGCGTATCTGTGGAGGGGATCTGCATAGATAGGTGTATTATTCTGGTGGTGAGACCTAGGTAGTGGTCATTTCTGTATGATAAGAATATAACCATGGCTTTGTGTAATAGATTCCTGTAATAGACTCCTGAATGGTAAAGAATTCGTACCCAAATCTTGTGTACTTGTAGACTTCGTAGAGATTGCTGAGAATACTTCATTGTCCCTGTCCACACATACGCTTCCCAGGAATAGCAAAGACTCCACAGCTTCCAAACTTAGTTAGCTGATATAATTATCTAAACAACATGACTGTATATTCAACGTTGAGGAAGGAAGTTGGTATTTAGCTACCAAATTCACTGGTTTTGATGTTCTTGAGTCGAGCGTTGATACGTTTTTCAATCTAAGTCTACCTGCATGCTTATACACTTGACGACGATTTAAATTATGCTATGTTCAGTATGGGCAACAGTCCTAATATAATGCACAAATTTATGCTTAAGTAAAAGAGGAATAACTTATACGGTAACCCAAATAATCTATAAACTACATGTTGTTTTATTTTAAATATCCCGTCTATGTAATATCTCGAGTTCTCTATCCCTCTTTGATGTGAACAACACTTCTCTTGCAATTAATAGGATTGAGCATGTCCATAACAAGGAACTGTCTCTAATATAGACAGCAGTTTCGACAATGAGAGAGCTACTAATAATGAAGGATTCGTCGGGGATTTCCTCGGCACAGATAGAACGCGTCAACTTGAATGGCTGAGTAATATCAACTACAATTTTTAAGATTAGAGGTTAAGAGATGCTTAGCTTATAAGCTAGACTCATATCAGTTTATACGTGCCGTAGTCTATGTTAATTCAGATATATTAGTCCCTGAGGCTTCGAATGGAGAAATGCTTTCTTTTAGTCTTTCGTTTCATTTGTATATTTCCAGATAGGGGGTCCTGCTATCAGCAATCTCCCGTTAGCTTATACTTTCCACTGATCTAAGATAAATCATGATATTCGATTCATGTTGGAATCTGTGTAGTTCAAATTCTTCTAATATATCTATATTATAGTAGCGTGGTGTACAATGAACGATAGACAGCGATGAAACAGAGACCGACAATGGTAAAGCAGACAGTTACAAAGTTTAGTATCTCTTACAGAATAGATAACACGTATAGTAACACATCCAGAGACATCTCGGATAAGATACAAGTGCTACCTGGTTCAAGATCCAGCTGTAGGTGAGATATGCTTATTATGTGTGCACTATAACCTGGTTGGCCAATCGCTAGACATCCATATCCAAAGGGTTATACAGCTGAGAACTAAACCGCTTGTTCTTCCATTTAAACACCCCAAATCTACAGAGATTATTCCAGTATTGTTGGGGTACTGTAGATGTTGATGCCTTGTGTATTTACCTACTCACTCTGGGTACAGCTCTAAGACTTGGCAATGATATGGAATATCTGCACGACTCAACCCTGATTTTACTTGGAATTTATAATTGTGTACATATTCCCCAAGTATATCAAGACACCTGATATCCAACTATAAAATGTTGTTGTATACACATATTAGACATCTATATGTTCAGAAGCCAATGCAAGGATTTTTTCTCCATACATAGAGATCTTCAAGAGAACATGGATCTATATATAGGCTCCTCGTCCACCGGGGGGGGGGACATGGGGAAATTCTGCTCTTGGAATATGATAATTACTTTTAACGGAAACATGACTGGAATTATCAGGACTTCGATATAATAGCCAGAAGTAAAATGTAAACACACCTTTTTTTCTTCATGACAGCAGAAGTAAACAAATGTTTGAATTTAGAACGGTTCCGCAGTGTGGCTGAGAAGCAACAACGGATACGCGGCGTTCGCGACCGCAATGATACGAAACTACGCTAGGAAGGGGAAGTCGGCAGGCCATCATCATCACCAGGATTACGGCGACGACTGCGCATGAAATTCCTACGACAACAATATCATCTCACGTCGACAGAGTACTGCGACACCCAGATTCAACATGCCGGAAACTATGCCCCCAGCGATGGAACATGAGGACTCCATCTCGACGCAGGATCCTCACAACAGTAAAGATAAGAAGACAAAGAGTCGCAGACCAGCGAGTAGGTCATTATCGAGACAGGCGTTGCGCGACAGGGCACTGACGGCTATACGATAGATACTGCATTCAGACAACAGAGACTGAAGGCATGGCAGTGAGTTTAGTAATTTTCGTGAAGTTGAATAATTGCTGACATCCCAAGGCCTATTCTCACTCCGAAAAGTGTCCTCCCTCTATTCTTCGTCCTAGGTGTTATTTTTGCACCTATTGGAGGCGCATTACTATATGCGAGCGCACAAGTAAGCAGTTCTGCGACGAAAGGATGGGCTTATATGAGAGTATCGCGATATTGAGTGATGTATACAGGTATCGGAAATCGTCCTCGATTATTCAACATGTTATAAAGACGCACCAACCGATGACTTTGGACCCATGAACTCATCGCTCGTCCACACAGCATGGAAGGGTAGCTCCAACTCTACAACCGGTATTTCTCCCCAATGGTTTCGAACGAATATCACCGTCAACTACGGACCGAGTGTCACCCTCAATCGTATCCAGTGTCAGCTCCAATTCCACATTCCAGAAAACCTCAACCCTCCCGTCCTCTTCTACTACCGTCTCACGAACTTCTACCAAAACCACCGACGCTACGTAAAGTCCTTGGACACCGATCAGCTCTCTGGTGACTTCGTCGACAACAAAACCATCTCTAGCAGCGCCTGTGATCCATTGAGACTCGACTCCAATGGCAAAGCTTACTACCCCTGCGGACTGATCGCGAACTCCTGGTTCAACGACACCTTCTCCAGCCCCGTTCTCTTGAACGTACCAGACAGCAACGAAGACTTCCGTGTCTACAACATGTCGAATAACTCCGGCATCGCCTGGTCAAGCGACAAGAAGCTATACGGCAAAACGAAGTACACATACGACCAGGTTGCAGTCCCACCGAACTGGGTTGAGCGCTACCCGAATGGCAGTTACAGCGAGGATTACCCACCGCTGGACATCGAGAACAACGAGGCTTTCCAGGTGTGGATGCGCACGGCCGGTCTTCCAACCTTTAGCAAACTGGCGCAGCGTAACAATCACGATGTCATGCAGGCCGGCGACTACCAGGTTAACATCACGCACAACTTCCCCGTCACTGAATATGGTGGCACCAAGTCTATCGTCATCTCCACTAGCACCATCATGGGTGGCAAGAACCCCTTCCTCGGCATTGCGTACGTGGTTGTTGGTGGTTTGTGTATTGTTCTCGGAGCCATGTTCCTTGTCGCGCATCTCATCAAGCCAAGGTATGTCCATAATTCCTTTCTCCTATTCTATATCGTCCGTGTCGTGAAATCACAACTAACCTGACTTACTACACAGAAAATTGGGTGATCATACGTACCTCACCTGGAACAACAACGAGCCCAGTACAGCCACGACCTCTGGCCGGGAGATGCGTCCCGAGGGCGCCTGATTACGATAGAGATTATATAGTACGACCAGAGTTCTGTTTTTGATATGCGTCTTCAGTTTGGAGTGGTGGGCTTTCCTTTTGGTTTTACGGAATGGGTGTTTTGCGATGTTTACTTCATATTTTCCGGTCTTCTTGCAAAAAGCCCTGCATGAATAAAGATTTATAGTTCACTTTCATTGTCCATATCTTCCGCACAACTGAGACGTGAATATGCGCTATTAGATGTGGGTGAGCAGAAAAAGCAATGTAACGGTGGAACGTATTGTGAAACTGAAGCTTCTTTCATGTGCCTTTCTTCTCTTCGAAGCTAATATAGAAAAACCCATCGATGAGGTAGATGTAGTTGCTCCAGTCCACCAATCTCAGCCCGAAACGCCCTACACTTCGGCCAAGCACAAAAGACAATTAACAAGAAAAAGGGAAATAGAGAACAAGCCCCTCCCAAATCAATATTTTAAAATTCGCCATCGTAATTTAGCCACTCCACCACTTTCAGGGGTTGAAAGAGCGGCTTTTAATTCTTCCTCTTCTTCTTTGGCGCATCATCATCCTCAAGCCCACTCTCCCTATCCTTTCTCTTGGCCTTCTTCTCTAATTCGTCCCAGTCTTCGCCGACCTCTTCGTCACTAACCTCACTACCGTCCTCCTCACTAGCCTCGGCACTAGCTTCCTCATCGAAGTCACTGTCTTCCTCACTGGAGACCTCCGAGGCCGCCAGTTCAGAATCTGACATCTCGAAAGCGGACTCCTCAGACTCTTCATCTGCGTCTTCATCATCTGATTCGGCTGCAAGGAAGGACCAGCCTCCATCGACGAAGAATTGATGCGGATCTGCTGTGACGGTCTTCATAATTGTTGGCCAGTTCAGGTTGAGTGGACCCTCACTGTAAGGAATCTCAACAGAATCCAACCATTCCTTGACGTTATCAAGACTCTCCACTGGGATGGTGTTGATGTGTGCTGGAGGGCGGTTGAAGTCTTTGAAGACAATAACCATGTCGAAGTTCTTGAGTCCGAACTGGACACGCTCCAAATGAGCGATTTCAATATCCTCAAGAGTGATGACCATGAATGGTGGCTCGGTGAGTTGAACCAAGCAATCAGTGGTTGGTTGACAGAAGACGTTGGAGCGGTTTGGCACACCGTTGAAACCGATCTCACGGAAAGGAATATCAACATCGATGCTCTCATTCTTGGCAGCCTCTGAAATCTTCTCCGAGAAGGCCTTGAATTGGCGATCGAGTTCGGTACGTCTTCGTCTCTCTTCTTGTTCTGCTTGGAACTCTTCCTCGTCTCCATATCTGTACTTTCTCTTGCGGTTTCCAGTCTCATCAAACTGAATATCCGTTGCTTCACGATAGAATTGAACGTCCTTGGCTTTCTTCTTACCAATCATAATTGGGTCCTTGAGGTGTACGTGAATGATGACAATAAGTTCGTGTTGACAAGGTTGGAAGAAAAGATGTCTAACGTTGCTGAAAAGCACATCGACATGCTGTTGATGGCCAAGAGGCGATTGATACCGGAGACCGTTCTGGTGGATCTCGACCTTTCCTGGTACACGCTTACCGTCCAGTGCAGGTCTGATGAAGATGTTATCCATAACAACTGGTCTGCGATCTGGGGAGGGTTAGTATTTTCATTCAACAAATGATGAGCGGACAACTCACTTCTGATCTCAATGAGTTTGTCTTGTACAACCACGTCTTCCAGTTCCTTCTTTTCTTGCTCGCGCTTAGTAGCATCACGCTTCAAGTTTCCAATTTGAGTAGCAATGTCTTGCAATCGATCTCCATCCTGTGATCTGAAGGTCAAACTTCGGACAAAGTGAGCATTTGCGTCCTCGAAAGGCTGGTCATCTTTACGACCCACACCTTGACCTGGAGACAGGAAATTGATTCGTAGGTATGAGAATTCGCCTTCGTCACTCTTGCTTGCATTCTTGATAGTCTGAATATGGAATGGAACGGGTCTTCCCATGATTGGAAGCACCACGGTTGAGTTCTTAGCGTCCACAACAATAGCCAAATCGCGAACTTTCGAAGGGAACTGGTTATCACGCTTATAAGATTCGAAACGCTTGAACTTCTTGACAGCAGCACCATTCGCTGATTCTGTGGCTTCAGCATATCGTGCAAGACCTTGTTCCTGCTTCTTCTGGTGGATCTCCTTCTGATGCTCACGACGTCTGGCCTCAGCTCCATCATCTACTTGTGTTGATCTCTCCGCTCGCAACTTGGTCTTAGTGATGTTTGTAGAGGCCACAGCACCGACCTTAGAATCCTTCTTCTCCTTCTTCTTCGGTGTCGGCTCAGCTTCCTCGTCATCCTTGAAAAAGAATGAAGTAGCATCGAGCTCAGATGGCGCATCACCGGTGAAAACAACTGGCTCAGCGGCCGTGACACGTACAGTATCGGTAAGAACAAGCGAGTACACCTTGCTCTTCTTGTCTTGTGGGTTTGGGTTCTCGATATCGCTGAAACCGGTGGTAATGCATAAAGTCATGCCATCCTTCAGAGTTCGCCCACTCTTGCCGTTCAATAGAAGAGTTGCATCACGAGTTTCAATTCCGATACCAGCACCCACGTTCTTGAGGAAGTGCTTCTCCAGTTCCGGCTTCCTGGCCTTAATGAGGCTCAAAGCCTTGCCATAGATGTCTTTGACGTGCGCACCATCCTTCACCTCCTTCATGACGAGGCCATGAACCTGTAGTAGAAGCTTGTAGTTGCTCTCCTGAGACTTATTTGGGTCGACCAAGTATGTGCGAGCGATCATTGAACAATATGACTTGTATCGAAGTCCCATTATCGCAAGAATAACTCCAGCGTGTAGGATTTCGTCATCGGTCTGCGCAGACATCTTGAGGTCGAACTTGCCACCACTCTGAATAATTGGGCCATGGGTCCAATCAAGCTGGGAGGCGTCGAAATCGGAGGGCATCTTTTGTTTGTTTGGCAACTCGACCGTCTTCCAGAATTTCTGGTCATCAAGCTTGCCGTCTACTCTGTTGGCTAGAGCACTGTGCTTCGTCTTCTTCTCCTCATCGAGAATATCCGACATTTCTTCCACGAAATAAGGGTTCATAAGGGCGATACAAGCCTTCGATGCGCTTCGCATAGCACGCTAAATAATGTCAGTGAAAGGGCCTCCTGAATGGTTGCCTACTCACGAGCTCGTTCTCGTCCTTGACTGCCAAGGCAGCAGCGGAGACAGCTGGGGCGATATCGACCTCCTCAACATCCTTGGAAATATCGCCATACGCCTTCTTCCACTCATCGATGAAAGGGCCGCTGGAAGTGTCTTTCGGTAGGACACCAATTTTCTTCTGTAGGTCAAAGTGTTAGCTTTTGACAGGAGCATACGATTTTCGCTGAAACTTACGCCCGATGACTTGATGACATCTGTAATCTTGGTGAAGAGCTTCTCGTTCTGCTCGGCATCTTTGCCTCTAATCAAAACCTCAAGAGGGAACTTGCCGCCCTTCAGTGGTTCAAGATGCTTGGCTAAATCAATCAGCGCATGCCTTGCTATGTGTTCGCAAATCGATCGACCTACCTTTTTTGGCCGTCGTGACAATATAAAGAGCTTCGAGGGTAAACAGGAATAGCGTAGCGGGGAACTCGTAACCTAAAAGCCAGAACTAAATCAATCAGCATCGATCCCCAGATGTAGTTCAGATGCCCCAACTCACATGAATAGCATTATTCTTTTGAAATTGCATGTTCTCTTCCGTCTTGCCCATCAAAATAAGGAAGGACGAAGCACCACCAAACAGCGCGTCGCCCGAACGCTTGTCGGCCTTCCATGCGGCAATGAGGTGGCCCAGGCGCTCCTGGAAGATGTCCTTGTCGATCTTGATATCTGCCATGATGTCGAGGTCTGGAAATAATGGCAGATGTAGAGGGTTGACAAGGTCGACAACTGTCGTCGATTGTGATGCCGACTGTTAATAACTTGTAAGGCAGAGAGTGTATCGCGAAACCGAAGCTCTCCAAGTCGCGTACTATCTTGATGCGGTTTAGCGTATATTGGAGCTGCAGCCTCGCGTAAAGTGGCAACGCAAGGTGCCGCGCCTGTTCCAGATACACGAATTTGAAGTTAGGAGGGTACCACAGTAGTGTGACTGAGAAATGTTCTTGTGTAAATTCCGTCGGAGAGCTTGTGATATCCAATCGAGTAGAAGATGTTAATTGGGTGACCGGTTCTAAATAGATTCTTTTCAAATCTCAGCGTGTAGATAGCTGAGCTTTGGATAATAAATATCTTAGGTTTCAGAAACACTTGAGACCAAGATTGGACAGGCACTTAAATGGTCAAGCCTTGTGGAATTATCAATCAACCGAGTTGAAAGAGCTAGGACTTGGTGCGCATAAAAGATGTCAAACATTAAAACATAACTACTCGGGTAATGTAACCGAAAAAAAATAGAGTACATATACTTCTATTTCATAGAAGACCCTCGGAACAATGGCCAGAAACCTATATACTCCTTCCATAATGCATGCATCATACAGACCGAACAGTCATCAATGTATTGGCCCCTTCTGGCCCAAACTCTAGGCTCACGCATCACATAAACACTCCTATTGGTTCTTCGAATTTATTCTCTCAACTCTGGACAAGAATACTTAGATAACGTACTAAGAGCGCAATTAGTAAAATGATAGATGAACGAACTGGGGCAGATACTCACTGGGATAAACAGATATGGTACCTGTCTAGTGTACTCATCCCACGCATCACCATACTTCTGCTGGCACTTCTGGATATCTCTGAGAGCTCTGTGCGAAATCATACCAGCAAAGAAGACTGGATAAAACCATGGGAATGGGCTGCTGAAGCCAGTGATCAATCCCCAGCACAAGGCGAAGTAAAGATCACAGGTGTAATGGATCTTGCGGGCATATCCGTACCAGCCATCAACCAGAATAGAATCACCTGTAGCAGTCTTGATGGTCTTTGGGTTCTTAACAGTTTGCCATGGCAACTGTGGGAAGGTTCGGCGGTAGATGAGAGTGCCACGTTCTTCAGCACGGAAACGGTTCTTCTGACTGTTGGTAGTATCCCAGACCCAATAGACGAAGAGATAAGAGATGTAGAGGAAGACCAGGAAGTAGCGATTCCATCTGTATTCAGATGGGTCATGGTTTGCAAGGTAGATTGTGCAGTGGCAGTAGCTGAGAGGCACACCAGCGAGGTTCCAGAAAATCAACATGAAACCCCACTTCTCGAAGTACATATCCCTGAGACATGTTAGAGTTATTTGCAACGGAAAATTTAAGCTTAAAACTTACCAGGTAGTGACGATGCATTCCTCGCCCTTTGAGCAAGCATTGGCATACAAGAAATGTGCCATGACAAGGAATCCAACTTCTCCTGAAACATAACCATACTGCTCATATTGTCTTGCTGCTGCGGCGCATGACAAGCCGAAGAGAATAAACCATGGCAGACGAACCTCAAAGAACATCTTGAAGTCCAGAATACCAAAGAGACGTGGGTTCAACTCAGCACCCATGAAGAAGTCATAAAGGGGGTATCCGGTCATACGGTGCTGGGCTCCACGAGCCAAAGCAGAAAAGTAAGCAACGATGGAAACCAGAAAACCCGACAAGATAGCAACAGACATGATTGGTCCGAATTCATCCAAGAGGGTGTAAAGCGGAAAGATGCCCGTGAAGTGGAGGGCACCCACCACAACAATGGTCGTGTAAAAAGAGTAGATACCGGAGCAGTAGTATTTCAACTGCTTTCCACCTTCGTGTGGAAGAGGCTTTCCGTATGCAGTGACACCTGGAAGCAGACAGTAGCAAGCGCCTTCGAAAATGAAAAAGGTCCAGTAGATAGTCCAGGCCTTAAGAGATGGAAATGCGCCGGTGTATACAAGGTTGGCCAAGTGTTTGAAGAAGTCGCCAAAGCTCTGTCCAGGCTCCCTTGTCGGGAATTTGCCATCGTAGTAGGTTGCGCCAATCCACATGTACCACATGAGTAAAGGGAAGCAGATCATCATGGCAGTAACACCAAGAGATCCTCCAAATTCGAAATGTCCGCTGTAGTCAATCTTTGGGTCCTTGCCCACTTCCCAGCCTTCAATGATCTTGCGCTGCGCTTCAGCGACCTTCTTCTCTGCCGCGCTGTCTTCCTCCTCGACTTTGATCTTTTTCTCGGCCGTCGCATGGCCATTGACCTTCTTTACGCCATTGCCGTTCATGGCAGTCGACTTGCCCCGCGTACTGCGCTCCTCGGTGTCCGACATGGTAGCGTCTGTAGCAGCAATTGACTCCTCCCTTCCTTCTCCTGCGATTGGGAATTGAGATTTGCGCGGTCTTCGGGTACGTGGGGTCTCTACAAAGCCCTCAAACTGTTGTGTTTTCCTATACAGCTATGAGAATCTTCCTTTGCTGGGAATTGATTTTGCGGGAGAGGGATCTCACTTAGGGGTCGCGCGCAGACTGTAACGTCCCGACATGATGGCAACCTCTCACTGTTTATATGCAACGAGGCAGGAGCAAGGGTTGGAGATGTGAGAAAGAAAGGAGTAAATGATGTAAATAATGCAATTGTTGTTTTCAGATTATGGAATCATGCTGCATATGGTTAAGCTCGCACTGAAGTTGTTGCGTTCAAATGACAGCACAGTGTTATTTCTTAACCACCTAAGGTATTTGTTTTGTTACTACCGCGGGTTCCTGTGCCGGTTCTGGCGCCGACGGGTAAAAACGCGAAATTGATGTGTTTCCCAGCCAATCAGAGTGCTTTTGCTAAGGCAATTGGCTTTGGAGCTGTCATAGATCGCCCAGGGTGTTATGCAGGTCACGCAGGTGTCGCGAAAATACAGACAGCAACAGCTTAAACCCAGACATCGTGACTCTCCACTACTCAGGCACCATCGACACATTCAGGCTCTTACGGCCTCAATATTCCTCCGAATTGTATCGGACTTGCACATTTCTTGCATGTATTTCGGATTTTACATGCTCATTCGTATGAGCATATCAAGTTGAGAACGGTCTCATACAACACTTGGCGTATCGGTTGTCTGAAGCTTTAGCTGGATACGCTCGAACTTCTCCACATGTTCATTTAAGACTTCATCTTTCTGGTTTGAGTAATGGCAGGATATTGACGCTGAGGTTGCTCTTTCGGCTCCACACACTGCCGGCAAATTTTGTGCCAGCAGATTCTAACATACATTTGTCTAATTGCGGCCCACGCAGTATGTAGCCAGGTATCATATATATCTTGTTAGCTATTCGTCTTCTTTACAACTATTGTCTGACAGAGTCAAGAACGATCATTGTTTTCTATTACGATACGCATCAAATCTCATATTGGTTGCCTCTTTCGACCATTGGGTCGAGTTGTGACTATGACAGGTGATTGAGAGGACTGACATTTCCGAAAATATAAGCTCAATATCAATTCAACTCCATTCGACCCGAATACCAAGCACGTTCATCTCAACAACACCACAAGACATAACGTCGGTGACCGCATTGCGCGGATCCTGGGAGTTGCAATGCCTTTCCATCATGAAAGGGGAGGTAAGTACAGTTCCTCGATCTTGTCGAGCACGGTAGTCAAGTCAGTGGAGGAAAGGAGAGTGAGAGAGAGTCTACATATTCCAGTCCAACGTACATGATTCGAGCATGATAAGCAGCCCGACTGTACACATTAATGGTATGCGATATACCAGCTCTACAAAGGCCTGGCAGCCATATACATCTCAACAAAACAAGGACAATCTATATGGTACGGAGCTTATGCGTTTCTGCAGTTGGCAGCAAGCTGGCAGTGCCTATCTGGTGACGTTGCGACGTTGCGACGTTCACGAAGTCGAATCCAGCTCACCAACCAGCAGTCTCAACTACCTCTCTCTCATGGAAAGGACTAGGCAATTTAATTTGAGCTTAGAGAATAAAATATTCAAGCGGACAGCCCTTTTGTCGTTGCTAGCCTTTTGATGCAAATTCCCGGTGATGTCGAGTACATAGATATAGGTAGTTACGCAGTACGGTACGTAGTGTACCGTTTTGAGTTTTCCATGACTCTGCGCACAACAGAAAGATAGGAAACCCACTTTGTCGGTCTCTGATGGCAATTGATATCACAGTCTGAGATGACCAGTCTAGACAATCTTCAAGCATTTTTGAAGTGTCCTCCTGAACAGCTGGGAAGACCTTCAAGACCTCCCCGAGGAGTAAAACGTGCAATTCTTCCGGTTCTCTGCATGTACATCTCGATGTACATACCATAGAACCATGGTACTCTATGAATGGCACTTCCGATTCGGTAGTGTAAAGTAAGGGTATGCAGTCTCTCCATATGGGGAATTCCTAGGGAATCTCAGGCAGTCCGCCAAGTGGTCCAGGCCGCTTAGCCAGTCAGGTGTCCGTGTCAAGCAAGCGAACCTGGATAGGCCGCACACACCCGACTTGCTTTTGAGAACTTCTTCTTCTCACGAACGATCAAACACATCCCACATCTACATAAATCAACAAACAATTCGTTTGTTATTTACGCTCAATATCACGACTCTCCCATCTCGAATCTTTTCCCACCAAAACCTGTATGTCTTTCCAGCAACTTTGAGCACTTTACTCTGTCCGCAGTCCACTTTTGCCCCTCCATCAAGCTTCTCAGCCCGCGCTTGAAGAATCTTCCGATGTCAAAATTCACTCATAACTAACTCACTTCTTTCAACAGCTTTACATTTCAAAATGGAGTACGGATCTGCCCCACAAGGACGCGGTTGCTACAACTGTGAGTTTAATCCCCGCTCAAGAAGCACTTTATCTCTATCCTATATCTTTCTCCAACAAACAATACTCGATTTCGCTCCAATCGCAAACACTCTGGCACACATATAAGCAATCCCAGCAAAAAATCACAAACAATAAGGGTCGATGATCACGTTCAGTTTGATATTAATCCTACGGGATGTTTTGAATCCTGTCGACCTCACCCTCGAAATTGAACTCTGGTAGCGAGGCGACCAAATATTTGATATTGCCTCTCTTCCCAACTCAACAGATGCACCAATGAAGAACCATCTCATTCGACTACTACCACCCAAGAACTCCCGATGATTTGTCATTCGCAATTCACATGTCACCAGAAATTGTGGGAAACATCTACTGACAAAATATGTAGGCGGCGATGCTTCCCACCAGGCTCGCGACTGCCCAACCCGTGGCCCAGCCAAGTGGTCAGTCGAATGATTATCGAATGTGGAAGAAGGAGAACTGATGAGTGGTGTAGCTACAACTGCGGTGGTGAGGGACACATGAGTAAGTCATTTTGTGATGTATGACATATGATCTCAATACTAATTGTTTACTAGGCCGTGAGTGCCCAGAGGGTCCAAAGGACAAGACCTGCTACAAGTGCGGTCAGGCCGGTCACATCTCCCGTGACTGCACCAACCCAGCTGCCGAGGGTGCTGGACGTGGTTTCCAGTCCGGTGGTTCCCAGGAGTGCTACAAGGTATGAGATCTATAATCTTGTATCTCTGACTATCATTTCTAATAAGATCATAGTGCTCCAAGATCGGACACATTGCCCGTAACTGCCCAGAGGCTGGTGCCGGTGGTTACTCCCAGGGAGGTTACGGCGGTGGTAACTCCTACGGTGGTGGATTCGGTGGCAACCAGAGAGGCCAGACTTGCTACTCCTGCGGTGGTTACGGACACATGTCCCGTAAGTATTTGTTCAAACCTCTCATCACATAGATTACTAACTCTTCCAAGGTGACTGCACCCAGGGCCAGAAGTGCTACAACTGTGGTGAGGTCGGACATCTTTCCCGTGACTGCCCATCCGAGACCTCTTCTGAGCGTACTTGCTACAAGTGCAAGCAGCCAGGTCACGTCCAGGCTCAGTGCCCAAACTAAGTTGAGCATATGCTAGCGGCGATGACGATACAAAACTACATTGAGACGAATTCACAAGGAGAGAAGTTAATTATGACCCCGGGCATTCGGAAAGGGTGGCAGTTGATCTGAGAATTTGATTCTTTGTATATTTGTACAATTTTTTCGGGGCGACCAAAAAGAAGAGACGTTCTCGTCGGCGTTTTCAAAGACGATTGTTCCATGGGGCTTTGTTTCAACTTTCTCGGAATCATTGGTCTTTGTTGGTTTTTTCTATTTCATTTTTCGGCAGGCATGGTCATGACCTTCTTCACTATCAAAAGCATCTCGAAGATCTCGCTGCGCGGCTTTCACATCGCAATGTCAGCAGCACCATTTTTTACGACGTCATGCATTTACGTACCTGGCTGCATGGCTGGCAGTCGATGTACGTTAGCACCTTTGACCAATCAATGAAAGTGTGCGCATAAAATTTTCCACGTACCTTGCATGCAGTGTGAATTCCAATGATATCGTTCAAAATCAATTACAAGTACAACGTACTTTGCCTAAATCACACGTGTGGTGGCGGCGGTAAGGGAGATGCCCAAAAGCCTTTGGTCGTGAAACCAGCAGATTTATGCGTTTACGGTGACTTGAACATATGCTATGTCGATCACCGTAGATCTGCAAATATGTTCTTCGACGTCAGAAACGTGTTTTCACATATTTTCACATGGAGTTTTCTTTTATATCTGGCCTCAACATTCACCTTCCTAACTTGCAAATCTGTGATGAAATTCCACACCTCGGGATCTTTGGTGTCCACAATCACGTGCAGGGGCCAACCCTGCCGCTGATTCGGCATGATAACAATTGGGCGTTGCATTCCATCGACATAATTTCGGAGCCTTACCCGCACGCGCATACGCGGTTGAATGTCAACAACTGAATAACAAACACAGTCTGAAGCAACTGTGCTTCCACAAACCATTCATAGTATCTATTTTGAGGCATTTTAACCTCATCTGAAATCATCTGAAGTTTGTAACTTTACTGGATTGACGAAACAGCGCCTTACAATCGCGAATGAACGAGATTACGATTACACGAACTTCGACCCCTTAGCAACCACGGCAACAGAAAACAGACGGACGGACGAACTTTATGGAGCTTCAGCGATACTTTGGGAAGGGATATTTGGCATTTTCTTCAAAGTCAAACACGGTTGCACGATTTGATACCAAAGTAAACAAAACACACGACCCTTTCGTCAGTGTCGCACTTCACGACCCCACGTTCAGAGCTTTGTAAGACATCGTAATCATCGATACCCACATATGAGAGCTTTGAAAATCCAAAAACACAACACTTCATCAACAAACCGCAAAGATGGCGCCGGCAGGAGGCGGAAACATCAAGGTAGTGGTGCGATGTAGACCCTTCAACAGTCGAGAAATCGACCGCGGCGCACAATGTATCGTGCAGATGAAGGGCAACCAAACGGTCCTCACGCCCTCAGATACACAAACCGCCGCAAAGGGTGCCGCGAACAAGGATCTTGGACCAAAGTCATTCGCCTTCGATAAATCGTACTGGTCGTTCGACAAATCCGATGCGAATTATGCGGGACAGGAAGACCTTCACAACGACCTTGGTCGGCCATTGCTGGATAATGCATTTCAGGGTTATAACAACTGTATCTTCGCATACGGTCAGACTGGGTCTGGAAAATCTTACTCGATGATGGGTTATGGACCAGATGCCGGTGTCATTCCCAAGATTTGTCAAGACATGTTCCAACGGATCAACGAGCTGCAAGCCGCGGACCCCAACGTAAAATTCACTGTCGAAGTGTCGTATCTCGAAATTTACAACGAAAAAGTTCGAGATCTCTTGAATCCTACGACTAAGGGAAACCTCAAGGTCAGAGAGCATCCATCCACCGGTCCTTACGTCGAAGATTTGGCGAAACTGGTGGTTAGCAGCTTCAACGAAATCGAACATTTGATGGACGAAGGAAACAAGGCTCGAACTGTTGCAGCCACGAACATGAACGAAACCAGTAGTCGAAGTCACGCAGTTTTCACTCTTATGCTTACACAAAAACGCAAGGATGTCGAGACCAAGATGTCGATGGAGAAAGTCGCAAAGATCAGTTTGGTGGATTTGGCTGGTTCCGAAAGAGCTACATCTACTGGTGCTACGGGTGCTCGCTTGAAAGAGGGTGCTGAGATCAATAGATCTCTGTCTACGCTGGGTCGTGTCATTGCGGCATTAGCGGACTTGTCTACTGGAACAAAGAAGAAGAAGGCTGGAGCGAACCAAGTTCCGTACAGAGATAGTGTTCTGACATGGCTGCTGAAAGATTCTCTGGGAGGAAACAGTATGACAGCTATGATTGCTGCCATCAGTCCTGCCGATATCAATTTTGACGAAACCCTGAGTACCCTGCGATACGCCGATAGTGCTAAGAGAATCAAGAACCATGCTGTGGTCAATGAAGATGCAAATGCACGGATGATTCGCGAACTCAAAGAGGAACTGGAGGCATTAAGGGGGAAGTTGAGTGGAGGTGGTGTCGGAGGGATTGCAGAAGAGACTTACGCTGAAGGCACTCCTCTTGAGAAACAGATTGTCAGCATCAAACAAGCTGATGGAACCGTGAAAAAGGTATCTAAAGCCGAGATTGCTGAACAACTTGATCAGTCAGAGAAATTGTACTCCGATCTCAACCAAACATGGGAGGAGAAACTGCAGAAGACAGAAGAAATCCACAAGGAACGTGAATCGGCATTAGAAGAACTCGGTATCAGTATCGAGAAGGGATTTGTAGGACTGCACACACCCAAGAAGATGCCCCATCTTGTCAATCTATCGGATGACCCACTTCTTGCTGAGTGTCTTGTGTACAATCTCAAACCGGGAACCACCACTGTAGGTAACGTCGAAACAAATGCTGTTAACACGTCTGAGATTCGATTGAATGGAAGTACTATTCTGCACGCGCACTGTACGTTCGAGAATGTGGATGAAGTGGTGACTGTTGTGCCCAATGAGGGTGCTGCAGTCATGATAAATGGAAAGAGAATCACCACTCCTAAACGTCTAAGAAGTGGCTACAGAATCATACTTGGCGACTTCCATATCTTCCGTTTCAACCATCCAATGGAGGCAAGAGCAGAGAGGGCCGAACAAAGTTTGCTACGACACTCTGTAACAGCCGCACAACTTGCTGAAGGCGATGCGAGCGTGGGGACCCCAAGTCGTAGTCCCAGACCAGCCGGACACGAACGCATTAATAGTGGCCTCGAGTGGGATGGAAGCCGACCGGAATCTCCATTTTCTCAGCGTGGACGCGACTTCGATTGGTCCTTCGCAAGAAGAGAAGCCGCAAGCGCTATCTTGGGACCAGATCAAAAGATTGCAGGCCTCACTGACGAGGAGCTTAATATTCTATTTGAGGATGTTCAAAGAGCACGAGCTGAGCGCAAGAATGGAAAGGATGCCGACGATGACTTGGACTCGATGAGCTCATACCCAGTCAGAGAAAAGTATGCTTCTGGAGGCACAATTGACAACTTCTCACTCGACACAGCTCTGACCATGCCCTCAACTCCTCGACAAGGAGAGGTCGAGGACAAACTTCGGGAGGTTCGAGAAGAGATGCAAAATCAACTTGATAAGCAGAAAGAGGATTTCCAAGATCAACTCAAAACCGCTGAGGCTGGTAACGTTGAAGTGGAGGAGATCAAGAAGGAGAAGGAGCGGATGCACCAAGCCCTGCAAGAGGCGAAAGAAGAGATGCAGAAGCAGTTGGAGGTGCAGAAGAAAGAGTTTGAGGAGCGACTCGAACAGTTGGCTCCTGGTTCCACAAGCAAGCCTGGGCCCAAAGGCTTGAGTGACAAGGAGATTTCGATTGTGAAGAAGGCTAGCAAGCACTGGCGTGATCAGCGATATGTACGAATGGCAGAATCTGTTCTTTCGGCGGCTGCAACTCTTAAGGAAGCACAAATTATGAGCCAGGAGATGGATGAGAGCGTAGTGTTTCAGTTCGCTATAATCGATGTTGGCCATGGATCTTGTTCCTCCTACGACATGGTTCTGAACGATATAGAAGAGGGTGACGATGTCTTCCTTGAAAATGCTGGGAAGCCATGTGTTGGAATACGAGTCATCGACTACAAGGCTAGTGTTGTGCATCTCTGGAGTTTGGAAAAGTTGAAGGATCGGGTGAGACTTATGAGACAGATGCATCAATATCTCGACCGACCCGAATATATGCAACATTTCAGACTCGATAACCCTTTTATGGAGACATGTATGCCGCAGTATACACTAGTTGGAGATGTTGATGTACCTCTGACTGCAGTCTTTGAGAGTAGAGTCCAAGATTTTAGCTTGGACGTTCTTTCACCCTATACGTCAAGCGTTATTGGTATTATCAAACTCTCTCTCGAGCCATCCTCAGCAAGAGCACCTTCGAGTACACTAAAGTTCAATGTGGTTATGCATGATATGATGGGATTTGCTGAGCGCGAAGGAACCGAAGTTCATGCCCAGCTGTTCATACCTGGCATATCTGAGGATGGCGGCGTTACAACGACTCAAATGATTAGCGACTTTGACGAAGGGCCGATTCGTTTCGAAAGTGTACACAGTATGAGTGTTCCAATATCTAGTCCAAAGAGCGTGTGTCTGCGTGTTGCCATCTTCGCAAAAGTATCTTCAATGCACTTGGATAAGCTGCTGAGCTGGGATGACATGCGGGATTCTGTGGTTCAGCCAAAAAAGAAGCGGAAGAACGCAAGAATCTCCGAGTCTCACTTTCACAAGGAGGAAAAGCACGACGTATTCACTAGAGTACAAATTCTCGAGCTGGCAGAGAATGGAGAGTATTTGCCAGTCGATGTATTGCAGACTAGTGACGTTGATAAGGGTGCCTACCAGTTACATCAAGGTCTTCAGCGAAGAATTGTTGTCAGTCTAGTTCACAGCTCGGGCGATACTTTGGGGTGGAACGATGTCTCAAACATGCGCGTAGGACGTATTCAGCTGGTTGACCAGGTCGGGAAAACTCCAGATCTAGGATCTTCTACCCCTGATATTCCTATCAAGCTGGTAGCACCGCCTGTGATTAAAAGTAACCCCAACGGTACCTGCAGTGTTACAATGACTGGTCAATGGGACTCTTCTCTGCATGACTCACTATTGCTAGATCGCACGACTGCTGATAAGCATCGGGTGAAAATGTCTGTCTCTTGGTCTATCATGTCTTCTCGTCTTGCCGAGCCAACCACGTTCTCTATGGATCTCTGCTCTCAGATCCTTTCTCGTTCACACACTCGCCAAAGGTCTATGCTTTCAAGTTTATGGCAGACTGTGAGAGTTGTTCATTCGACATCCACCATTTTCGCCCTGGGCATCAAGCCAACTCCAGTGAAGAGAGTGAGTGACCTTTGGCGAATGAACACAAAGAACGATTACGTGAAAGGTGAAGAAGGGCTCACTGGCTGGACACCAAGAGGTGTTAGTCTTGTGAGAGACTTCATCGCAGGGAAACGAAGAAGAAGACGTATGGCCGAGCTTGAGGCTGTGAAGGTCTTGCTTAGTCGATTCCCAAACTTCTCTTTCGAGCCAGTGCCAAAGGAGGAATCAGTCGAGAGCACTCTCGAAAGTATGGGCTTGGGAATCGAAGGTATTGAATCCAAACAGTCTCAAGAAGAGCAAGATGAAGAAGTAACATTCAGCGACGAGCAAAAAGCAATTCTTCAGAAATACTTAGGACTATGGCACAAGCACCACGACCCAACCGACCGAATCCTACTTCCGCAGAACGTCGAGCCCCCCTCCACAGGCGCCCCTGCCTCACCAACAAGTGAAGAACCACCACGTCTGACAGCCACTGTAAACACCGTAACCAAAAATAAAGAGGTCCTCAAAGGCGGCTACCTTTTGGTCCCAAGCGCGGACAGCACACGCTGGTTGCGACGTTTCGTCGAGCTGCGCCGTCCATACCTCCACATCCACTCGGTGCCAGACGGCGAGGAAATCGGTATCATAAGCTTGCGTAACAGCCGTGTCGATCATCGGCCGGAAATTGCGAAGCTGCTTCAACGCGATGAACCGGTTCGTAATGGCGCAACTGCCACCGGTATCTGGAGTGGACGGACAGCTCAGCCACCGCGGGAAGAAGAGACGGTTTTTGCTATCTACGGCACGGATAATACGTGGTTGTTTAAGACACGGAGTGAAAGAGATAAGGTCGAGTGGATATTCAAGATCGATATGGCTTATTTTGGGAGCGGGCAAAGCGGTGGGAATAGTGGGGAAGGAAGTGGTGATGATTAGAGTTGTGTGCATGTCAGTGCTGCTACTACTGGTGTGAAGGGTTCACGAGGATGGGTAATGGTGTTTGGAGTATTATACCCCCAATATATGGTTAGATGTTTGAATATGGACGATCTTGGGCATGTAGGTAAGGTAGATTGTTAAATAGACTGACTGCCTTTGTGAACGTTCTTGCATGATTTGTGACATCGCGATTGTTGCTGCTGGGAGCTTTACTAGCTCATATTACTTCCATGAGTAGGAACTCTGGAGTTGTTTTGTATTCGGGAGTGCCAGATCGTAAGGGAAGAGCGATGGATATGGCGTAGGAGTATATGAGCACGCTTTCTCTCAGACTCTTCTTTTCTCTTCCTCTTCGCGACTACGTGGCATATACGACCACAGCGTTATATATTTTATTTTTTTAGGTTGTATATATTGTCAGCCAAAGATCAAATGTATTTCCGCAAATTCTTCTCCGGTACCCTCACCGCCTGGCGTGCCCTGACGCCTAAGGACAGTATCAATCTGGTTCTTGACAAGCCTTCCGTGGAACCAGATCATCCCTCTTAGGGGACAGGCCCAGCGGTTCTTGACGGGCGGATTAGGAGGAGTGGAACAGAGCACCTCCGGGCATGGTAGTAAGTTTCCAACAGTCCCAAAAGCACTCTCTCTATTCGCACCATATCTGATTTGCAAACTGGCGGCCCGATGGCGCTGCCTGTAAGACCCTCAAGCCGAAAGGCACTGCCTCCCCATGTGTTTCCGGGTGCCGGAAGGAGACATTGCTTCAGCATACCTCAGCTGTAGCTCTAGCTCTACCACCTTCCCACGCATCGAAACAAACATCGTCGGAGAATCGTGCTCAGCCATCCATTCGGTTTTCAATCTCATCGGGATATCATGTGTACATTCTTTGCATCAAGCTTCGAGAATTGAAAGGTACAGCCTCCTCATCAGGACAAATGACAAGAAAGATACGAAAGACACGAAAGAAACGACCTCGCCATCGGGAACGAAAGTTTCAACCTCAATAATTGTTAGCAGACTCTGGGAGGACAAGGACGATACGAAAGACACTTATTCTGGATAACAATGTAGGGAGTTAGGGATTCGTGGATGGAAAAATGGAAGATACGAAATGTTGAACCTACAGTAGAATGCCTACTTAGCGAAAGCGATATGTACATACAATAAATGTCACAATAAGACACCTTGATGTCGAGCATCTTATCCCTGCATTTGGTAACTGCATCTATTTTCTCCTACGGCATTGACTGTAATGACCACTGGTATAAAATACTGGTATAAAATAATTGTGGTTACAAAAACGTTTCCCCCCTCTCGCCAACAATAGAAGTTCAATCCGATATCATTTGTGAACGCATCGACCAATCTTGGCAAAGAAGCATGCCTGTGTCCTCCAATCATCGACCGAATCGCCCTGTTCAGCCGGAAACTCTTGAAAACCTCTCCTAACAACGACAGTATCGCCAGCAATCATAGTAGTGGTGCATAGAATTATATCCTCTCCAACACGCGTATGAACACGACCAACAACGATCATTCCCGATCAGAAGACTTCTTAACTTGTGCATCTTCTTTCTTTCGCCAGTTGCGCTGCTTCAGGTGCGCATAAAACACCGCACCCGTCCAGGTGTATGCTGCGAAACTTAGTTGTGGGTTCATTGCGAAAAAGAGCTTGTCTCTGGGCGTCATGGTGCGCCACACTGATATAAAGCCGCGCATGTTTTGTGGTTATTTGGTCGGGGTCGAGTTGCATTAGAGATGTACTGGTGATTGTAGGTATGTATTGTCTGTTATCCAGAAGAGTGAGAGAACTTGATGGGAATATATTGGCGTGCACTGCTGCTGAGTGAATGCTTAACCCATAACGATGTGGTCTTCCCCAAAAATGGCCTTTTGGAGGTATTTGCCATGAAGCAGCAGAATAGGTACATTTTTAAGCCTCTTTAATACTAGGAAATGATAGCCGAGACCATGGATTGATAAAATATTTATATTTATATTTATAGAAGCTAGTGTTGGGGTTTATAACTACCTTCATAGATGTAGAAAGCGTTCTGTATACAATTCCAGAGCCCCCTTGGAGACATTTTTGATGAGAACTCCACGTATCTATTGCACCCAAAATGTACGGCGTTGACTGACTGTCTGACTGAACCTCCAATGACTGTCTATGAGTATATGAATCTCAACAACTCCAAATCGATATGTGCGCTGAACAACTCTGCAGCTTCACTGAGCGTTCTCGAGATGTGTTACTGATCACAGTTCATTATGGTAGAACTCAGGCATTACTCCATATAATAATATCTCCTTTTTGCCGTTTCCCCATGAAATTATCGATATCGAAACAACTCCAACTCCAACTGAAATCCCCGAGAGCGATTTATAAGATGTACAGTACAGAATCTACATAATATATCACAACATTGGATATCAGCTGCTGATAGTAAAAGAACCAACAACACCACGCATAGAAATCACTTCACCGGACTCCATAAAGCCTAGATAGGAAGTACTTACGACCCCCCAAGCGCATCATCCTTCAGCCTCCTCCCATCACCAATGTCGTCGAAATAACCTTGAAACCCCCAAAGTACCACATAATAGAAGCTCGATATTGCATCATACCACCAACCGGCATGTCACCCTCACGATGCAAGTGGAGAGCACGACATTCGATTCGTGCCTGGCATTAGTTCCCGCAAGGCACGAGGCGGCGAGGCGGCGAGGCGTCGATCCCACGTGAAGTCGTCGGTGACAGGAGCAATGGCTGAGCTTAAGTTGACGAAGTGCTGATGTCGAGATGAAGAAGAGGGGGGAAAGCATGGGGAGTTATAATTTCCAAATCGCAAATAAGAGCGATTTGATAGACGGCGGGAGGGAGGGAAGTATTGCAGTGGACAGGAGGACTGTTATGAGGATGGTTGAAGAAGCAAGCTGCTTAGTTTGTGAAAATCAGCCCAGGGCAGACAGAAGAAAGAATACAAACGACGTATCAAAGACTTCATTCATCAATCCATCCTTCCCCATACCATGTATCCTACTTTATACTTCCAACCTCGGAATTGAGTTGAGTATCAGCATCTCCACATCAGTATCTCCCTCTCACTCCGCTCAATAATGCACCTCAGTTTTAATCGTCCCCGCCCGCGCCGCTAAAGCATTTCGCGTACGCGTAAACCATTTCGTAGGCTCTCTGAAGTAGATCTTGGCACTCCTAAGAAAAGTTGACGAAACAACAATTCGACTTTGAATTCGAATGACAGCAATTTCCACATCATCTCACACTCGTGAAACAGAAAAAGAAACATGCCTGCGAAAACATGGTACTATACGTGATGGCATAGTCGTTGGTATGCAAGGGTAGAGAATAGGATGGATGATATAGCGTCGTGATTTCATCAACGCTCATAAATCTCACCTCAACGAAACCTCCCATCGAACCGTATTCAACTCCAAATCCATCGAGTATCAAATCACGATTAACGTCGTGTCACATTGAGTAATAAGTAAACATCCGAGTCCGCAGCAAAGTTCTCGCTACGCTCTCCGCGCGCTCGCCTCGCACTCACTCGCATTTGTGCCTCACACCTGATGCGGCCTGGATAAAATTCAAATCACAGTCCGCACAAACACGAGCTCTTGGCGAGCTCAGTAACGCAGAATCCCCCCTTTAGAGGTGCTTGGCTCAGTCGATAAGTCACGAACGGACAGGGAAGGATAAGTCGCCATACTGGAGTCGATATTTGCCATATCTTAGTAGAACCATACTGCGGAGTAAAATAGAGAACGAGCGGTTCAGAATGCGGTAGTGAAAGCGAATGCGAGCGAGAGTGGGATTCGTATGTTGGGGCAGTGCTGTGTTGGTTGTGATGCAGTCAGTGTGTGTGCTGGTTCGGATAAACGTGCTGTACCGAGCCGTCTGCAAGCCCGAATTGAATGGTTGTGTCCGAATCCTGACGTGTTGGAAAAACTGTATTGGACGATAAGAGTATTCAAGGCGAACATCATCTAGTAGTGCTTATATAATTCATACGGAATAAGGTACATACTGTATTTGTAGGTCGTAATAGACACAGCAGGTAGGCAATTGATTGCACTCCAATCACACTGAGAACCACAATCTATCCGTGACCAACGCGTGTGTAGAACCAGTTGTCGATGTGATTCTGGGTTCATGTGATGATGGAAGGTGAGGGAAACCGCACAGAATTTTAGACATGAGTAGTAGTATCATTGATATATAATTTGGTAGATACCTGACAGATCTTTTGAACAATCAACGAGAATGCAACATCTCCAACAAGGTATAGTAACAACTCCACCCAAAAAACTCCAGTCCGTGAAGCTCCCGAAAAAAAAACAAAATGAACGTCTCAGCCGAGACAGGTCATGACTAAATGTGTGATATGTATGAACGTGGGTAAGTTATAAGTGATATGGCGTATGATCCCTCTACTTGAGGAGATCAAAGAGCTTGAAACGTTTAGCAGCGTGAGCGGTAACAGCGACACCAGCAGCGAAGCTGGAGCCGATGACAGCGTATCTGAAGAGAACGTTAAGCATCTGGTTTCTGTTTCTGCGCTGGGAGCGGGAGACGAAGTCAGAATTATCGTTGACGCGGGGGAAGGGCACGCATGGGACAGACTCGTCGAGGAACTCGGCGAGCGGCTTCCAGCCATCGGTGATCTTGTATTCGAGTAGGCGCTCTGGTGGGACCATTGACTTGACGTTCTCGTAGTGACGTGCGTAGATCTCCTTGCCCTTCTTTGGGAAGTCGCCCTCGAAGAAAGTGTCGAAGAAGCGCTGTAGTACAGGCTCGTACATTGAGGCTGCCCATGAGAACTTCGATACAAACTTCAAGGCTGGGTCCGTCACGCGCCAGTATACCGTCTTCATAGTCGATGCATGCCAGCTGTCGACGTCCCGTCCTGTCAAGATGACCTTCGCTTCTGGGTATGCTTCGATGAGTTCTTGGGCGAAGGCTACGGCTGGCCAGTCGCACACGGCTTGGCAGTGTCCCATCAATTGATCTGTAGAAGGAGTTGTTTAGTACGTTTCTTGCGTTGGGACTGCCACTGGCGTCTTGGGGTCTGGGAAACTCACCCCAGTCTTTTCTGGTGAATGTTCCTACGCCGTCGAATTTGGCGGCAAAGGCATCTTGCCACATAAGACAGTCGGGAGGGTTCTCAATGGATGCAGACATCATGTGGTAGGTATCGACATATCCGAGTTGCTTCATGGCTTCGCGCATAGCTAAAGGGGACGTTAGACTTTCAGCCAGATAGAGACAATGGTAAGCTTACAAGCTGTTCCTGTGCGGCCAAGACCGAGGATCAAGACCTTCATTGGCACCACTCTCTTACATTCTCTTCTGTTGATACTGGTATCGGCTGGAGTGAAGATGTCGGTAATTGGCTTTGGGGTGTATCTCGCGGAGGCGGCCATCTTGAATGATGGTGGTATATCTAAAGTGCAATGGGGTATGAATGCGGATGTGGAACAAATGGCTTGTAAGTCTTATTTAATGAGTGAATGACAAGCAATAGAAGCAGAAGAAGTCAGCTTAACAAAGATAGACAATGTTTTTTGAAAGAAGGTTGTTGGAGATAAAGAGTGACAGATATACTTGTGAATGAAATACTTTCATACAACGGCGTCACAACTCCTTCAAGGAATTTGATGGAGCATACATACGACAGCCTTAGGGTGGCTGAGACCCAATGGTGATACCCTTGCCATACTATACACCTTCTAGAAGAGGGCCCTAAAATAGGGAGAGACGGTATCAAAGCTTGAGGGGGAGGGGGTTGATTGTGGGATCTTGGAGCTTGGAATCGGGGGGAGGAATATGGGCGAGGCCCTGCTTGCTACGCATCCAAGTTACCTTATATTGATCATTTGTTAGTTGCTAGTTGCAAATTGCTAAATCTCCGTTTGACCATGGTGCCGTTGGAAATCGAGTACTACTTTATTTGGAGTAGTAGTAGTAGTTAGTGGTAATGGTGATTATGCAAGTCCCAAGTAAACAGCTTATGAACAGCGAAGAGTAGATGAATGAATGAATCGGTCGTTTCGCCTTGAAGTGTTTTTTGTTCATGTCGTTCGTTCATCCAGCACTTCTTTTCTTTTCCTTCCCAGGGTATGTTGAGACGAGCTCGAGATAGGAAGTACAGCCAGGGACCACACTTAAGTGGCTAGGGCCTATTCCTTTATTGGGTAGGATATGGTGCTTGCAAGCTCATTCACCCTCCTTCTGCTTCTTTTCCTTGGACATGCTTGGCATTGGTGGTCTTGGAAAGTGTCTTGGCCTTTCTCCATAGGCACATACATAAGAGAAAGTGAAGAAGTGGAAAAGTTGTGCGGCTCCACTATTTTCCGGGGGGTGAACTTATTTTACTACTTACTTACTGTGGTGAGTCGACTGCAAGAATGTTATCCGAGCGTCTTTCCCGTCAGTTCCCAGTAGTTTGATACATTAGCCGATAAACAAATGCGAACAACGGAAGGGAGCATATTATTATTGTCGAGTATGGGCCGACAGCCACCACCACCACCTACGCAACCTATGCCTGGAGTACAGATAAATATAAAAGTTTATAAGAAAGAAAAAAAAAATACCATAAATAGGATGAAGATGAAGATGAAATATTTAAATTAAAATTAAATAAAATAAAATAAACAAAAAGTCACAGATATCGAGGATACAATGCACTTGGAGACACCCTTTAAATCCGACCATTATCACCTGAGATGTATAACTTCTCTCATATTGCACTTCATTCATCTCATCACATTGCAGTTCCCGGCATCCAATCCATCCGTTTATCTCATCTTCCTTCCTCTTCAATGGAATGTCACACTATTCACCTAATGTGTATGTTGGGGCCTGCAAGGCCGTTTCTAAGAACGGAGTTATGCTTGTCAAGAACCCCCGAAATTCGACATCACGAATTGAATCACCACCACCAAACTCCCTATCATACTCCACCGCACATCTGATGCGCACGTCGCAAGTGAAAGGAAAGAAAAGAATAAAAGAAAAAAACAATTGGCACCACCAGTGAGTGTACAGCGAAGAGCTTGACAAACTAAGCAAACTATGCCTGTCTCTTCATACTCTATAGGGTAGAGATAGGCGCGGGATTAGCATATGGGGTACGTACTCTTGCAATACCTTCCGTTCCCCTTCCCCAACGTGGTTAAACAGCAATGTTACACCTGTGTACGATACTGTACTACGCAGTATGTGTTTACTAGAATACGTACGCTGACACTGACACGCCGCACTTTCATTCCATTTTGTGAATTCAAAAGTGAAGGCTGTGCCACCATTTCCACGCGCCATGCACATTCTCCGCCCGTCGCTTGGCCCTTGTCGCTTGGCCCTTGGCCCCGGTAAACTCAACCCGATCTAATCTATGTATGTACCCATCCGGCTCTTTTGCCCCTGTTCCATTGAATTCACAATCTCCAACAGATGCCAGAACAAGAAGAGAAGAGCAGGAACAACCCCCTCCTCCGAAAGATTAGAGAAACTCAATGAAACCAATGAAATCATCATATGCGCATATCTCATAGTATGGGGAGAGAGGGAGAGAGAGTATCGTAGCTACGCATCATTCTTTCACTGCGTCGTCACAATTGTCAAGCTGATACGCACCAAATCATCAGACACAGATGTTTTTCATCGTCACAGCATGACCATCATCCACCTCATAGCGATTCATTGGCTAACCGTGCTCCTTCGCTCAATCAAAGTATCAAAAATAACTCAGGATTGGAAAAGAAATGATATGGCTTGCAGCATGTTACGCGCGTGCAAATGATGATGATCAAACTGAGCATCATCATGCCGTTCCCATCATCCCAATTGCATGGTGTAAACATCAAATCATCATCTCCAAGTTACCCACACGCTTTCTCCCAAATTCCCCACCCGTTGATCCCTTCGCCTTCCCAACCTCTATGTTCCAAGTGTTCCCTGTTCCCCTCCTTTCCCCGTCAAGGCTTGTTCCCTCGGCATGCTGAGCCGCTCAACTTGTGACTTGCTATGATATTTTGTTGTGTGATCATTTTGTAGGTATGTATGCCGGATACTTGGAAAAGAGAAAGCCATTGTGGGTGCAAGTACAATACGATTAGATGGTCGTACACAGATAGATAGGATACGAAGATACGAAGATACGAAGATACGAAAGACAATCACAGACGGAACATCGGAGCGCCGTCCCTCCTTTTTGAACAAGGTATGTATGTACAGTATGTACATATATGTACATATGTCAGGTACATGACATACCGTGACATACGTTCCGTCTGTCTTGATCTCCACCTCGAAGTCAGGCAAGATGCTCGGAGCAACTGCACTCTACATGTGCGTATCGGAATTGGTTATCGGGGAAATCTAAGAGCTTTACCTCCGTTTGGATGAGTGTGCATCAGCCATTCTTCTTCTTTGAGATCCTGGTCCCCTCTATTACTTCCTCTTTGGATGAGCAAAAGTCCTTCATGATATCTCGGGATGCCTCAAAAACGCATCGACATGCAGCGATGTCCACCAAATCACTTGGAACGTATATGCATATACCAAAACAGCATGTCGAATGGTGACTTTCAGTCTCATCCTCTTCCTCCTCCCTTCCTCTCTGCTCATCGGCCCACGGCCAATGGATCCTCCCCCATCCTCCTGCCTCGGTGGGCAAGTTGTAAGCGGGTTAATCGAGTCTTGGCATTCCATGGGGGCAAAGTCATAAACCCGCAAACCTGAGCAGCTCCACCACCACCACCATACCTAGCAGCGCCTAAAGAAAAGAAAAATTGGAAAGCAAAGAAGACGAAAAGAAAGAAGTGAAAAAAAAAAGAATATACATAGCAAAAACTTACTGCCAATGGCTCGCGCACCACCTCAATTCATCCACAGAAACAGCGAGCATTGACTAAGCTATTACCATCAGGTCGTCGCGTCCTCCCATGGACCTGACACCTAATCAATGAAATCATGTCTATCCGTATCAAGCCTTGATTCTATGTCATAACAACCCTGCACCTTAGATGCTTGTTTCCGTTTCATGACTGTTCAGATTCCTCATCCAGAGTGAGCGACTCTGTTCACTCTTCTCTCTCTTGTATTTCTTTCCAAAGTCTGCCTCCTGTCAGCCTGTCGCACGCGATCTCTGAATTCCTCTCCTCTCCATACTACCTATTCATACAAACTATACCGAACCCCCGCCAACAAACCCCTATCTCAATCTCTCCCGACCGTTATTCTTGCTCAACATTATTTTGAGTATTATATTTTTATTCTCTCACTGGACTTTGGTTCACTTAATTCTTCGTTTCGTTTCTTTTTTTTTTGCCGCGCCTCTTGCGGTGTGCGAAGTCGCAAGCTGAGGCTGCCTCATATGGAGCAGCAAACCACCAAATTCGATGTAGCCTCACAATCGAGGCTACATCAACGACACGGCTCGCGGACGCTGTCTGTGGATTTCGGCAACAATGCGTTATTCAATACCATTCCGGATCACACCCCCGTCAAGGATGTCACTCGGGCGCCCAAACCGGGTCCGGTGACTTGGATGTCATTGCCGAGAAAGAGGCAGTTGGCAATTCTCTTTGCCTCAAGATTATTTGATTTCCTTCAGGTCGCCTCCCTGCAGGCATATATCTTCCATCAGCTGAAGAGTTTCGATACGTCATTGCCAGATTCGGCCATATCGGCGCAGGCCGGTATATTGCAAGGATGCTATACCGCTGCACAGATAGCAACGGCTATCTTATGGGGCAAGGTTGCTGATGCAAGCTGGGGAGGCAGGAAGATGGTCCTCTTGATTGGTCTCGCCGGTACTGCGATATCATGTATTGGTTATGGCTTTGCAACCACGTTCTCACAGGCTGCTTTCTTCCGTGTCCTTGGCGGCGGCTTGAACGGTACCGTTGGAATTATTCGAACGATGATTGCGGAGATCACAAAGGAGAAGAAGTACCAGTCACGTGCCTTCCTTATTCTACCCATCAGCTTCAATGTTGCTGCGTTACTTGGTCCGGGTATGTCAATGTCAAATAGGGTTAAAATTATGTCTAGCTAATTTGTCATTCCAGTCCTCGGAGGTCTTCTTTCAGAACCGACTACAGCATACCCAGAGACCTTTGGTGGCATCACTTGGTTAGAGAAGTATCCATTTGCATTGCCAAATCTATTAGGGGCATTGTTCCTCACTTTTACTCTTGCTGCAGTGTTTTTCGGTCTTGAAGAGGTATGTCTCAAGCTGGAAGAAAGCAGAGAGAACTCCATCTAATATTAAGCTTTAGACTTTAAGTAGCCGCAAGGATAGATTTGATATGGGACTACACCTTGCCAAGAAGTTCACAGATATCGTCAAGGGACGTCGATCTCTTGACTCGGGCGAGTATGCCATGCTGGCAACGAGCGAGCAGTCATCAGAAACCGAGTTGAAGAACTATGAAGAGCAAGGTAGAGTCACGCCTACGAAGCCCGCTCCTTTATCAAGAGCAAAGTTGCCTTTCAGCCGTTTATGGACATGGAATGTCATTTTCACATTGACTACTTGCGCAGTTTTCGATTTTCAAATGGGGTAAGTCCAAGTAACATGGACCTCCAAATTCGCAGTTTCTAATACAAAACAGTGCCTTTAACAATCTCTGGACTCTTCTCCTTTCTACGCCGCGTGACATGACCAACTCCTCAAGCCTGCCGTTCTTCTTTACCGGTGGCCTCGGCATGCAATCCGCCTCCGTCGGCTTCGCGACTGCTATCATCGGTGTCCTAGGCATGCTCCTGCAACTCTTCCTCTACCCGGCCGTACACGCGCGTCTCGGTACGCTCCGCAGTTTCCGCTGGTTCTTGCTTTTTTTCCCCCTCGCCTACGCCGTAGCCCCCTACTTGGCTGTCCTCCCATCCACCACCGCGCCACCCGAGCCCTCTTCCGGTTTCATCGTCTGGTTTGGCATCGTTGTTGTCCTGCTCCTGCAGGTTATGGCCCGCACATTTGCCCTCCCCGCTACCATTATCTTGCTCAATAATTGCTCTCCACACCCTTCTGTCCTCGGCACGATACACGGTCTCGGCATGAGCGTTAGCTCAGCCTTCCGCACTTTTGGTCCAATCATCTCGGGTTGGTGGTACGGCTGGGGTCTGGAGATTGGAGTCGTCGGTATCTCATGGTGGGCTACTGCTGCTGTTGCTGCTGCTGGTTGTATCACGGCTACCTGGGTCTATGAAGGCTCTGGTCATGAGATCTTCCTCCCCGGAGAGGAGCCCAACAAGAACGATCAGCCAATCCCCATGACTATGACCATGGGTGCTGCGAGCAGTGCGGCTGCTCCGGGGCAAGAGAGTGGAGTGGTGACTGTGTGGCCCGCGGAGCAGGGCTCAGCTTCTACTTCTCAATCTCCTTCGCCGGTTCCGTGGACTAAGGAAGTGGCATCGAAATCTCTTTCGTAAAAGCCCCTATGTTAGAATTCTTATATCTTATGTGAATTACTCGTTGTCGCATTTCATGTCATGTTATTACTATAGATATACCTTGGTGTTTTTGCTTTCTGTAGCATAGTTAGCCAGTCTGGAAAGATGAATGATCAATTATATCAATTCACAGGTCCGTACAATAAAACTACAAACACTGCGTCTACCATGGCATGCCATATACATAAAAACAAACACGAAAGCATGTACATAGTCACTACATCTTCCATCACGCTGCGATTCATCATGCCCCACCCTCGAGACACTTTCATTTTTGCGAGACACGTGACTGAAACATCCCAACTTGCCTGTCTTGGAAAGCATTCCATCCATGCTTCCATTTACAGGGGTGGGGGGAAAGTGCCTTCACGCTGGTGCCGGCTCTCCTTGGCGTGTGTGGATAAGCAATGCCGGACAGAGACAGAAGATCGTCGGACAATACATCAGTGCTCCATGATCCGACGCGGAGAAGCGTAGAGTGAGTTGAAGTCCACGGGGAAATAGCATCCACCCAAACATCACCCCCAACTCTATCCCTATACATAACATATTCAACCAAAGTTCATCCACGGCGTAGTCTCAACTCCAATCGTTGGCATCGCTGACCACCACTGACTTCTGTTCACGCCCACAAGGCCGCGCAATGGGGCCGGGCAATCCCATGGGCAATGATGGGGGAGGGATCCCTATGTCTAGCCGCTCCCTACCACGTCGCATCGTATCGCATTTGCCCTTCCTTCATTTGCTTGCTTGTATGGTGAGCGCTGCTGATCTGAGTGTCGTGATGACGACGACGTCAGGTCCGAGGCGGGCCCTCATAGGTCATGGAGCAGCGAAAAAGAAAAACATCCGCCTTTTGCTGGTGCCCCCTGCTTGCTGGCTGGCTGTGGCTGAGAAGGTATGGATTTGGGCGGTGGCGTAGTGGAGCGTTGTAGCGTTGAAGCGTTGAAGCGTAGCGCTTCGTTACGGTCGTTTGGGCGTGCGTGTACATACATCCATCCATCTCTCAGGTATCAAACCTTACGACCTTACTCGACGACCCTTTAGTATAGATTGAATGGACTGGATTGAGTATGAGAATCACTGAAGCGGGGCTTTTATGATTCCTTGATACTGGAGTATTGATGTATTTGTTACTACGGAGTACGTAATGTCCTCTACGTACCAATACTGTAAGCTCGTGAGCTTACTCTACGACCAGATATTATAGCAGATGCTACATCGAGCGTGTAACGACGCAAGGTACTTTGTATAATGTGATGGTACCTTGCATCGCGGGGCTTACGCATCGCGATTTGATTGAAGCCCAAGCATAAGACTTTTCCAAGCGGGCTCAATTGCCAAGAACCTTTCTTATTTTATTCTTCTTCGATGCTCTGCACAACAAAGTAAGGTCATGGATCATCTTGCGCGCTCTTCCTTCCTGCTCAATGGCAAAAACGCTCAAGGCCCTGCAGTTCGTGCATTTCATGTTCCTATCCTGGCATGACTTTCCGATCCGGTATATCCCAACATCATGTGTGAAGTGGTATCGAGCAGGTGGTACACCGCATCTGGATCGATAACCATGATATCTGTTCGCGTGAGGTACTCTCTACATGAGGGTATTGTAAACCTTGCGATAGGTATGTGGGACGAAGAACATGCGTAAGAATAGACAGGCCATGGTGTTCAGTAGTATCGATGTACAAATTCATTCATTCATTCGTTCGTTTATTCATTCATTCATTCAACTCTCCAGTATCGGACGACGGCCACAACTCGTGCCCTTCCCTCTCCATCCTTTGTTACTCCTCCTCCCTCCTCCCCCTCCTTATCGTCGTAAGGCTCGTCTTGTCCTTAACCACCGGCGACTCTTGGCACTCCTGAGGTGGACACGGACGCGTGTGATACTGGAGAAGATGCGCGGTGTGGATGGGACACACACGCACCCGTGCACTCCGGCATAATGTGCGGTTCCCGGTTTTACTAAGGCATCGGGGAAGTGTTATTGCAGATTTGCTTGTTGTTTCCGCCGTCTCAGTCTGGACAGACGAGATGAGACTCAACTCAACTCTCGGATGAGAAAGGAGTGAGTGCCTTTTTGACCTGCCTTGGATGCTCTGTCTCCCTATCTTCTACCGTTCAACGGAGGGAACCCTGGCTGGTCGACCACCTGTTTCTCGCTCTGTAAAGGTAAAGGAGCATGGAATGGAATCTGTATGTATGTACAGCAATGCACGAGTCTGTATGTGTATATGAATATGTATATATGTGTATGTACGTGCTAACACAACGACAAGGTTAACGAGTGTTTTATCAAGCTGTTGTATAATGATCCAACATCGCCACCTTACCCTACCTTACTATTAAGTATGACAAGCAATACCTACTCCTACTAGCCATTATCGCTGGTGCCAGAAACGGAGCTCGGAGGATAAGCGGACTTTTTGGGTGTCAACGTGGTTGAGTGTTTGAGGGTGCCGCCATCTTTTCGACGGGCTTTTGGCGGGGCAAACGACACCCGAAAGAGCACGCATCCAAACCCCAAAAAAAAACCAAGAAGAAAGAGAAGAAAAAATAAATAAAATACCTTGTGCTGTTACATACTCATTATCACCTTGAACTGAGAGAACTACTTTATCTCATACCAAGCCAAATTGTTTGCTTCTTGTAAAGCAAGAATAACAAGAGGGGTAGAATGTGGAGTATTCACTACTTTCCTCTACCTTGTAATCTGCTACAACTTATAGAAATTAATTGCGCTTCCCAATTGTCTTGTCTATCCTTTGATAAGATGATGATAATCGGACAGGGGGGGCTATTCTAGGCCCTATCACTCCCCTCCCATGAGACATCTATCCTATTCTTATTTGCTCTACACATTTGATTGTACGCGCATTACTGAACGCTTCTGTCTTCGGGGTACGTATGTCTGTTAGCTGTATTCATCAACCTGTGGCTGAGTTTGGCACCTTTGAACCTCCTCTTGTCATTTCCAGCCTCTCTCACAACCTCTCGAAGACCGTAATCCTCGATTTTCAAATTCCACATTACAAGGTATAGCTTCTTAGTCGTTATCATCTGTCAATCAGCGACGATTCGGTCTACCAAATACCCAGCGCAGTTCTCCACTTCTGCCATAAACCCTTCAGGTTCTTTATCTTCAATCCTCAACAGAGAAATATTGGAACAAGATATTCCTGATTCCGTTTCTAACCATTCTCACGCCACCGTCACCAAAATCCTAAATTATCATAGACCAGAATTTTGAGAACAAGATCTCGTGTGGTATATTGAAAGTACTATTCGATGATATCATAACATTCATCCGCACGTCCACCAGTCTCTCTCTCCTCTAGCAAACTCGCCATGGGGCGATATTTTTACCTCGCCCTACTGGCCTTTGCGCAGCACGTCGTGGGCGACGTTGAGCCATTCATCAACGATGCGCGCTTCGACGCCGGTGACTATGGTATCTATCCGATGAAAACATATCATACGACATCCTTAATGTCGCCGCGGCTGAACATGGTCAGCATGAACGAGCAATGCCGAGATGGGAACTTGACAATGCTAACGCCGCGTGGTGGCCAAGTTCCCAAGGGAGTGGCTGCTGGTCCGGTCATTCTTGATGATGCCGGGGATTTGGTCTGGACGCAGGTTGGGTGGGGATCTGGTGATACGTATGGGTTAACGGTGCAAGAATTCAAGGGGAAAGATTATCTTACTTTTTGGGCGGGTGATGATTCGGTGAGGGGGCATGGGGAGGGGGTTTATTATATGGTATGTTTTTACCTGAATGTTTCCTTATTGTTTGAAGTGGCTTTGGAGAGCGTAAGCTGATTAGTGTAGCTGGATGAGCATTATAATGTAGCATATACGCTTGATGCAGTTGGAGGTCTCAAAGGAGATCTCCATGAGTTGATGATCACGCCCGAGGGAACGGCGTTGATGACCATCTACAAAGTGGTGAAGGTAGGACCTCAGCCAGACCACAAGTACTTCGGCGGTTGGATTTGGGAGAGTATCCTCCAAGAAATCAATATTGAGACCAACGAGCTGGTTTTTGAATGGCACGCATCCGACCATTACGACATTTTCGACTCGTACAATAACGAGAACATCGCGGGCTCGCATAACTCGCCATACGACTTCTTCCACATGAACTCCATTGAAAAGGATCCCTGGGGCAATTATCTCATTTCCTCACGTTACATGCACACCCTGACCTACATCGAGGGCAAGACCGGCAACATTCTGTGGGTCATGGGCGGCAAGCGCAACACCTTCACTGATCTCTCTGACGGCAAAGCTGTTTCTTTCAAGTGGCAGCACCATGCGCGCTGGCACAATAACTACACGGAAATCTCCCTCTTTGACAATGGCGCCGATTACCGGCACAACGATGAGGCCATGTCGCGCGGCATGCTCCTTGGAGTCGACAAGGATGCCCAGACTGTTTCGCTCATCACCGAGTACCTCAACCCCACGAGTATCCTCTCTTCATCCCAGGGGTCTGTACAGATGCGCGAGAACGGCAATGTCCTCGTGGGCTTTGGCTTCAATGCCGCCTGGACCGAGTTTGCTAGGGATGGGACGCCGCTCTGCGAGATACACTTCGGCGCCTCGTCGCATTGGAACACCGGCTCCGTTCAGTCGTACCGAGTGCTCAAGCACAAGTGGGTTGGGTACCCGACCACGAAGCCAGACCTCTCGATCGTTGACAACATTGCATACGTGTCGTGGAACGGCGCCACGGAGGTCGTGCACTGGATGGTGCAGGGCAGCGTACAAAGCGAAGCTGGTGCCGAGTTCTACGGCATCAAGAGCATTGAGAAGATAGGGTTTGAGACGGGCATTTCTCTGGACGGAATCTCCGGGGATATTCGAATTGCGGCGCTCGATATCAATGGCGATGTCCTAGGTACCAGTGATGCGGTCACTTTCTCTGTCGCCACCGAGATGAGCCACCAAGGCGAGGTTAAAAACAAGGACCTCCTGCCGCTGAGGATGCTAGTCGGGATCATGACCTGTGTCATGATGGCGATGGTGTGCCGTGAGTGTGTAGGCTGTATGAAGAGGAGAAAGGCGCGTGCTATGGGAAGAATTGAGGAGGGAGACGATGAGGAGTTCTTGCTTGCGAGGAATCCGACGATAGAAGTCACCCATGCCGATTAGATATCATGTTTTATGGCGTTTTGTATATACATAGACCCATTCTTTTGTAAATATGGGGTTCGAGAACATAAACTATTGTAAATTGAATATTTCGAGCATTCATCTGTCTCCTCTTTGCAATTCGTTTGCCGTGATGGTCATTGTGATATTCCACAGAACAAATCTTCATATGAATTCTACCACACAGATGGCATAGTAAAAAATATAGAAAATATAGTAGAACGGGATGAGCAGGCTTAAAGAGAAAGAGAGAGAGACATATATATATATATATATATATACATGAGTGACATAAGAGATGTCGTCGAAATTACCTCCCCGGCGCCATGCACACCATTTACAGTGGAGTGAGCCCACCATGGGCCATAGTTTATAGGGTGTTCGTCAGCGGACCGATCCATAGAGATAGATAGATCTATTATAGTGATGCCAATCTATGCAAGATCCGCTATCCGGGGAACATCTGGGCGATCAATCTCTCCAACGGTGGCTTGGCGGCAGGCATACCATCGCGTTTGTGTTATACGTGATTGCGTGCTGCGTTGACGTGCTATTTATGATAGTGCTGGACTGGACTGGCCGTTGTTTCGCGAGTTGGCGAGATGGGCATTGCGTGATTGACAGTAACGAAGCATGGGCCTCGCGACTTTGCAATCTCAACTACTTACTCCCTCAATGTAAAGTCTCTCGATTATATGAGATGCTCTAGATGTGAGTAATCTGCAGTGCTAATGTTTACAGTTGTCCTTAATTAGAATGCCATAGCTGTCGGCTCAAGCGCAGATTCTCATGTGGAGTTTCTTAAGGTCGTTATGGTCACGATTGGATTTGGCTCGCGAGCTACGGGCCTTATTTCACGTACAATTCATGGTCGCGTGCGCCGCTTCTTCGTATTCTGAATCAGAATACTGCTAATAAGAGATGATGTCTGTGAGGTGGATACACGGAGGATTGTATATGCTCGTTGGTATGCTTGTTGGAAAGGAGTGTGTTCCGGAAATGCCTAGTTCAAGCCACGCCGCCAATGTGTGCTTGGTATCATCGTCGACCGATGAGACCTTTCTCTCATGAATACCGCGGCCTCTCCTAACATATTACTGCGACTTGCTCTGCGGTGCGAAGAATCAACAATGAGATTCGACTCACCGTAGAGGATACAAAATCGATTTCTGGTGCTCCCGAGATGAGCCTGAGACATAACTCAGCGTTATCGCCCTGTCCAATGTTGTTTCCACGTTTAGCTTCTCGCGATGAACTCAGATAACTTCATTGTTTCTCTTTCCTAATAAACGTTTATAACTCTTGTGTGGTCTTCTTGAGCTCACTGAGTTGTGGGTACTGGTGAAGCTCAAGTGTTTCGAGGACATGGGTAAGGCAATTGCTTTAGGGCACGCCGTGCTCCAACCATATGCCTAAACGTCCGTAGTTTTGATGAACAAATTATCTCATAGCATACCAGTTCTGGCGATAAACTGATCTGGGCACGATATATTACCTTCTGCATGTGTGATAATATTAGCGATCAAAATATCCAACGCTTAGCATTCGGTACTGGAATGTCTGAGCCTCCTATTCGAACCCTCTCCTTCTATCTTGGTCATCGCACAGGCAATATGTATTGACGATATGAAAGAGTGGACTGTGTTCCGAAGAGCTATGCGGGTGTGATATCGAGATGAGAATGATCATGCTTTACTCCTAGAGTTGGCTATCAAAGCTTTGCCATGTTGGCAACTTGTCGAACTCGGGGATGAGGGACAATTAATATCTACCATGTCTTAAAATTTTCTACAAGTGTTGGTTAACTTGATATGACAGAATTCGTAGCAATGGCCCTTGGGTTTGTTTTCAACATCTGTTCCTATTCTTGCTTGGATCGGTTGTCATGGGCAGCGAAGGATGAACACTTGAGATATTTGGGTTCGTTTCGCAAGTATTGATTTGTTGTATGTATCTCGAGACATTGAAGCGCTGAACATACGAAGGCGCCATAAATTACCAGAGGTTCTTTGCGTTAAAAGAGATTGCTGAAGTGACAAAAAGTAACTCAGAGCTCTCCGCCGGACCTGGTACCATGGGGATCAGGCATAACTCCACTTGCTCACTTCTACCTGCTCACTTCCACGCAACTTTCCAAATTAGGTCATGCTTGTAGCCGAGGACGATTTTCGAAATTTGTTTGCACCCTTCTCGTTAGTTGCTAAAGTATATAAACCCCTCTCTCCCCATCCAGACTCTCGCTTCCCTTTCGACTCCCCAAAACACAACAACTTTCATATATTCAGCTCAAACTCCTCATCGATACCATCACTTATTCCATGTTCTTACATGCCCAGAGCAGTCTACGGCTGGAAACGTGAAGTATGTTGCACTGCAAATCACACATCTTACATATACTTACGCTATATGCAGCGTTCTGGAGATCATGAAACACAATTTGTGACCAACATAGATGGTCGACCAGCATTCCTTAAGGTAAGATCACTCCCCGTGTCCCTGTCCTCCATCTTTCTATGCCTTGTTACGCCCACAAGTTGAAACCTACGGGTTACCAGCTTGTCGGGACAACTATCCCGGCTTAGCCCTGGCACTGTTCAGGTTGAGCTTGTGGGTAGTCTGTTGGTAATGCTGGAAAGCGGATATCCTTGTTACACTCCCAAGATGAAACCAGTGACCCGAGGGCCTGGTTACCGACTTGCTGGAGATACTTACCTCTTGGCCCTTGGCACGTCCAGGGTAAGCTCGCGGGTATCTATCGGTAATGCTGGAGTGACCTCGTGGTAGTGGCAGGTCTTACTCAGCATGATATATCTTGCTGACAGGGTTTTTTGTCTTATTTAGGAAAATCATAACAATCAACCAACCGCCATGGAATCTAGTGGTATGGTTTCAAGAACCAATAAACTTGTATGTATTATTCACTCTTGTATTCTTGCAATCAAGGTACACTAACTTCAAATTTTAGGAACACGAAGATCCTCGATGGACCGATACACAAGTGCATCAGAGGCACACAGAGGCAAAACGACTGGCAGATGCTCAAGCCTTATCGTTTGTTATTTCACACTGGGTGATGGTCGGGGCTTTTTCTGTGGTGGTTGGGCTACTTTGTCTACATGTCTATTTCATGTTTGCCATTATGGTACAAGCGTATAGGGATGCTATGTCTCAGGTTGAAAGTGAAAGTGAAAGTGAAAGTGAAAGTTGACTGTGATGATATGAAGATATTTTCTTTGCATCTACCAATGGTCATCAAAACGTTTCGTTAATACCTATACCATTATCAAATCGACCAACTTCCCTCTTGCTCTCATAATAGTCCACTTTCCTACCTCGTGGTGCATTCCTGACGCCCTCGGAGGTTTCTGCTCTATCAAACAATACTTCTGTTTCTTTTGCGCTTGATTTTAGCTGGTTGCTTCAAGAGACCAGGGTTCTCCATTATCTGCGTTGTCTCCAGATGGAGTCTTCGATCCAGACTGCTGCATGAAAATATGCACAAGATGGAGTATCCCTTGTATTTAAAAAAGGATAACACTTCTGCCGTAAAGAAGTCATGAAAAACTGGTTCATAAACCCTCTGATTACAATACAAAATATTTCACAAGACCGGTTTAATGATGTTACAGATATATGTGTGCCATTTCAAAAAGGTAAACTTTACGGTATAGGTCATAAGTATATCGTAAAGATGTGCTAGCAAACTCAATAAATCTATATCTGGAAATTCCAACTCCAGAATCGTCACGAAACCGTCCAAGGCAGCTTCGACTGTTCACAAGGCTGTATGTTCCTTCCGAACCTTAAAAGTAGATTTGTAGCGTCTATTTCCCTCATGTTATCGCTTTCGAAAGTGCGAGCCGCCCCAAAAGACAAGGCGAAAGTTCTTCGATGATATCACCGGCGATCTAAAATCAGCTTGGACGTCGACGATACCGAAGAGCTACTAGGACATCCCAGAAATGTAAGTCAAAAGACATGTAACTAATCTTATTCCTCGATGTCTACCATTGAAAAAGCCACCAGAAGCAAGCATCCCAAAAACGCCCCTTGAATAGTATATCATATATCATCCCACGCAGTAATGAGAAAAAGCCTGCTATCCACAATACTTAATGCGCAATCCATATTCATTCAATAGATACCCGTACCACCCGCCAATCTCACAAAGCTGCAAGGGATATTCTGTCCACAGAGACCCTTGAGGATCTCCACAGTGACGAAAGCACCCACATCGGCAATCCCGTACGCCATCCAACCTTCCTTTTCAGCGACCTCTTGCGGATCGCATTTCCGCGGTCCGACAGCAGCAAGGTCAATGAAGACCTTACCTTTAACACCACCCATAAAGTCATTCATACCAGCAATAAGACTGTCTCTTCGGCCACGGAAGTGGCGAAGGAGTGGCTGCACGAGATGAGATTTCTCGGCTGGCAGGGCGGAAACGATGACAAAGGGCGAGGAGATTTTCTGCACGCTCTCGATAGACGTGAAGGGTTCAACACCGATGCCGATCTCGCCTTGTGCCCGGAAGCCGACCGAATAGATCTTTCCGATATTGAGAGATCGCAGCGCGAAAATTGTTGATGAGGCATCTTCGACACTTGATGCGAGGATTATGGCTGCGCGTGAAGAATATGCTGATGGAGCGTAATCCCGCGTCAATGTGTTTCGGATACCTTTCCATGTCACATTATCGCCCAGAAGTGCTCGAGTGCCGTTCGTGGACCGTGCAATGATGCTGTCGACCGATCCAATGCTACGAGCAGCATCTGTCAGCGAATGCAGGAAGGCTGGCTGAGTGTGGGCAGATAAGGGAGGGTTTATATATGCGCCTCCAAAGCCTGACTGGGAGCAAAATGACTCTATGCTGCTGCGTGAGGTGCGATCTGTGGTTATGATCTGATGAGGAAGTCCCAGCTCGTTGAAGCATTTCTCAAAGAATGTCGCTTGCGGTGTGCTGCGCACAGTCGTGATAGCATAGATGGTTTTCTTTGGGAGTTGTCCAATGGTGCTCAGGGTGTGGTTTATCTGTGCGGCGCTCATCTGGCCCGGTGCTGCTATCACTGGTAACAAAGGATGAGTAATGGGCGAGAATACTGTGTTGAAAGCTCGTGATATTTGCCCGGTTCCTCCCATGTTCACAGCAGAGAGCGGTGGGCCTTCTGGGTGGTTTGCCCTAATGGTTGCGCGGAAGTATTCGAGCTCGTAGTTCTCGGACTCAGAGTTGATGATGGCTATCATTTTGACAATATCTCCGTACCTAGCTGAATCTTCAAAGATTGTTTGTGCTTGAGGTGATGGCCATTTGAAAGTGCCGGAGAAATCATGAAAAGCCGAAATGATTTTGCTTTTGCCTCGTTTGTCATACAGGCGCCGACGTATCTCTTCTGGTAACCAGATTTCTACATCTATGTATTCGACACCCCACTGAATCGCTCGATACAGGTACTCATAGTACAGTTCTGGATTGTCCATGGGGAATTTTCCATTCTCTTTCGTACACCTAGTTGTGAAGATGATAGGAAGTTCAGTCTGTTGACGAAGAAGCATAACTTGCTCTGCGACATAGCTCAGACTTGGCACCGGACTGACACTCCCATCCGGAAGAGGCTCCTTCAACAAGTCAACTCGTATTTCAACTGCATCTGAGCCCACAGAGAGGATATCTAGATTTGATAGTGCGGTCCGAACGTCCGGAAAAGTGGTTGATATGAAATACGTGCGAGGCTTTGTTATGAGCTCTTCATGGTGACTGATTTGACCCAGTGTGAAGGCGATGAACCTCGACAGATCCCTTCTGTAGAAGGGTGCTTCCGTATATAGGAATTCATAGTCGCACTCGGCAGAGAGGTCCACATCCGGAGGCATTCCAAGATTCACACAATGTGCGTTAATAGCAACACATAATGACTTGTCTCTTGCCTTGATATCGAGCTTCGCCTCATCATCTGCTATGCCATATACGGTTCCCCGGTCCATTCCCGACAGCGCTTTGAAGCTGGATGCAAACTGATGGGGCCTGCCCAATACATCAGCGCAAACAGAAATGATGCTTTCTTGTCCTTTCCCATAGACCATAATCACAAGCCGCGTGTCTCCGACGTCCGGTGTCGATGCATTAATTAATGTAGTCATGTTCTCAATTGGCACTGGCGTTGGCGCGTCTTGCAGTTGCTTTGTGGTCATCTTGTCGCAAGGCGGTATGATGGTGTTCAAGATGCGCAGCTGATTATGGATAAGGGATGTATCCACCTCTCCAAAGTCCTCAAAAGTGGCAGTTTAGCTAGCTCCAAGCCAGAGACAGGAAAGATTCTATAGGCCAGTGATGTTCAACATCAATGGCATGAGAGACATAGAAGGGAGAGTGGGGGAGATATGTAGCATCAACTTCCCATGTGTGTTTCGTATGGAGAAGGCCTTGTAGTATAGATGAGATATGAATTAGATGGTGAAATGGCGAGGTACCGCAACAATAAAATCCGTGATATATTGTAAAGTAAAGTTACTCAATTTCGAAGCTTTCAGTATATGCAGCGAACTACAGGGAATGACCTCGACATCAATACCTTATTTGATTGTGTAAGTAAGTGCGACTATGACGGTTGTGTGTGTACCCCTCGGAGCGTCTCAATGTGGTAATTTTCCTTGTCGGGTTGGAAACCGGAGAATATTTGGCTGGGTTGAATATCAACAGATGATATTGACTCGTTCGTACTCGACCTCAGCTTGCATAATGTTGTGTCTGCCGGCTGGTACTCGGTGAGGTCTACTCGAAGGTGAGTGAATGAATTGCCCCGATTGCCGAAGGATGAGTAGCGTCTGGTGCGTGCAACAAAAATGGGAACGTATGACTCCGGAATCCGATTATTCCTTGTAACCGACACTTTTTTTTTTGTCAATGACAGAGACCGAGTCGAGTATGTCTATCTAGGAAGGCTTGGTTGCTGGAAGCACAGTGGAGGAATTATCAGGTATCGCAGATAGCAGATTGCAGATTGCTGTGCATGAAGTTTCAAAAGCAACGAATCTTGAGTGTTTGAAGAAGGGTCTTGCGACTATGAGGTGTATGCTGATGATGGTGGTGGTGATGCTGATGCTGATGCTGATGATGATGCTGATGCGTCTGGAGGGTCCACCTCTCTGGGAAAGGGCATTTCAGAGCTATCAAGCGTATTTGTGGAATAAGATTGAAGCAGTGGGATAGTAAGGTGCCGGTGGTAAGCTGTGATAGGTTTGATATGTATTTGGGGATGTATTTGGGGATATATTTGCCATATATTTGACATAGATGTGGCATAGATGTGGCATAAGACGTGGGATTGATTCCCGGAAAGGTGGTGGATTGTGGATTGTGGACTGTGAATTGTGAATTGTTTCTCGTTGCTGCTGGTCACGGCCTTTCTTGGACCAGGCGATCCTTCGAACTGCTGGGATGTTCTCTTGGGGCTGACTCGACTTGGTGTTCTTTTTGTTTTGGTCTTCGCTGTTCCCAGTCTGACGGTGGCGGCTTTGCGTGAGTTGCAGCACACAATTTCTCCGCCAATGACGTTGGCGCGGGGCAAGATAAAATCTACGGAAGACGGGAGCGAGGGGTAAGGGCGGGCGAGTCATAGCCGTGACAGGTAGACTCGTCCACCCTTATGCTCACCCTCACCCGCACTCTCATTTCACTCTCGCCCTCAATATACACACCTGCAGTCGAAACAAGCCAGGTAGAAACCTCTTCTTCTTCCTCTTCGGATCACAGGAACCCATGGAAAGGAGGAAGAATTGAAAGAGGAATAAGAAGAAGAAGAAGAAGAAGAAGAAGACGAAGAGTATGATGATAGTAGGAGTGGAGGCTGAACAAAGCCACCAACTGTCTTCCGCACTTGGCACCACATTTTGTCACGGTAAAGATCCGAAGAATAAACAAATGGGTACGCAATCGTCGCCAGGAGTTCATCTATAGGTAATATATCCTGGACAAGCTCTGTTCGGAGAAAAAGAGAAAGAAGATTACAGCGGGAGAATGGAAGTGTTGAGCCTTCGTAGAGATAAAGTAAAGTAAGGTGTAGACATGTACATAAGGTGAGATACTGACCCCCATGAGTATGGGGTTTGACGAAACAATCCATGCTACAATCATGCTGGGCTGGGCTGGGCTGGGCTGGAGATCCCGTACGCATCAATTCAATCTACCTGAAACACGAAGTCATCCAGACCTCCAGTTTCGTTGCAGACGTTGGATTTTGACCGCCTTGGCCTCGCTGGTCTCGCTGTTCTTTTATCCGGCTGACAATTCCACGCACGCACGATACACAGTTCGTACATACAGCCTGATATAGAAGGGAGGTTTAATCCGAGCATGCTGAAAGTCGTGTGCTTTCCATATCGCCGTGTAAGCCAGCATCCTAGCAGAGGGTATTTAAATATGTGTGTATATATATATATATATATTAACTTTATGCGAGACGATCTGTTACGCTAATCAACCACTCTTTCTGACGCAGCACTTTCGAAACGAAACATTCCAAGAATTTCAAATTCTGCCGCGATGCGCAGTGGATAACCGTCGCATTGACTAACCCTGCTACACGTGATGCTCGCTCATCCCACGTGATGTGGATACTGAACCTGTTCTCGTGAGGTGGGGTGTGTGAGAGGGAGAAAGCTTGGAGAACTCGAAACATCGAATACGAAGTATCAGCAGCGTTTGAGCTGAGTCACGCAAGAATTCGGGTGTTTGAGATACAGAGCACTGCAATGCGACTTTTCCGATTCTTATGGCTTTGAGTTCCTCAATTCCCAAAAGCAACATTGGAAAAACAATATTGCGTACCTGCATATGTCCTCTTGATAATTATACCGAGCTCAACATCTCCACTTGGACTTTTGCCACCAGTTACAGCCAAGTACTCATACGCAATACCGATTTATCTTCATGAATGTGCACCGCCAGATTTCATTGAGTCCCGAGATCTGTCTTTGGGTTCAATGGTCCGAAATCCAGCATTGCGAGTGGTCATCTGTATGTATATGATTTATAGCAAAAACTTCATTTGTCTTTATTTAAAAAAAATTACCAAAACACATTTATATTTATATTCTTTAGTTAGGCTCCGAATAAATTAATTAAAAATATGCTAAGTCTTGTGCCTATTCATAACATGAAATACCAGTAGAAACTTGTCTATGTGGCTATGGTGATTTCCGGTTGATTTCATGTCACCAGCAAGTAGTTAGCAGTGTAAGTCTGTTTGCCGTTAGAGCTCAGTGACAGTTGGACTATGGAGAGTACTAGATAAGCCACGAGATATGAAATGATGAGAATAGTGCATGGCTATAAGGAGCATAGGCTGAGATATTGGCCAACATAACCAATCCCTAGCTCAGTCCCTTCTACAGTCTCTTATATTTAGTGATGATTATTATATCACTGTAAATCCGGTCAGACAAAAGGATTTTGCCGTCGAATACGACAAATGATGGCTTTGTTTTCGACCTAGAGTCAAAAGAAAATGGTATGAAAATAGATGATTCTGAAAAGAAGATCGACGAAGCACAAGATCAGGTCAAGTCACTACTTGTGGAGCTTTTCTCATAGCATTAGATATGCTTACGGTTAATGCAGAATTTGGCAGTTTTCGATCTTAAGGGTCATTACTTACACTGATGAAGTAGGTATCTACTGAAGTTGTACATCAGGAAGTTGAGCTGGTGAAGTCTCTCACTTCAAAGTATCACTATGGACCGTGAGAAGAAGTTGAAAGAGCTGCCATCAGCAGTGCCAGATTCGGCAACTTTTTTGAGTCCCGTCATCGAAGAAACACGGAATTTGACACCAGTGCTTACTTCAATATCACCAAATATAGAAAGAGACTTTCGTTATCATATTACAGCACATCACCATCAACTCTTCGGCATTGTTCTTCTGTTCGTTATGCAAGTATCGTAACTTTGCCTAGCAATGGTCAAACGTATCTGTCACTCATTCAGTGAACTGGTGGGCTCACAGCATCGTGTTCAATCGCAGTGAGCTGTGCAGATAGACTTGAGACCACTCATATACAATTGTCCTAGCCCGTGTTGCTATCTTTAACCATTATGTCTTCGTTTCTCAACTTTCAAAAATGGAACCTCACGTCATTTCAAGGATCTCCTCTACGAAACTCGGATAACTATACATATATGCCTCTTGGGAGACTTGCATTAAGTTCATTTTACCATGTAACTAAAAGCAGTGCAAAACCCTTCGTAGTTATTGAAACTACTATCAAATCATATATGACCACTAAGTTCGTTAAGGATGACCTAAAATTTTATTTTGTAGATCGTGTACGAAGAGAAATGTGGATGCCACCGCCTGAAAAGTGAAGCTGAGGATATACAAGAAAACTCCTGAATCAACAACGCCTAATTACCAATGACCTCCATCTTTCACACCATCCTCCTACTCCACTATAGCCAAGGTTTCCGGTCGTGGTATCAACAAGGTCTCGGGGTTATTCGACAATCCATCATGGCTAGAACACTTCAGTTTCGTGGCTGCGGAATCAGATCCAGCGAATAGAATGGTAGTTTTCATCGAAATACGGAGCACCATTGGGGCATTAATCATTATCCTTCTCATCCTTATAGGTGCGTCAGTTGGCATATCGATACGCAAATATCGCATGTGAGGGTTAAGCATGGCTGTTGATTCGGGACAAGAAATCTCTTGCAGAGTCTATATGTGAATCAACATGTATACTTGACTAGAGATTGTCTCTATCTGCCTACATCTACAATTGGCCCCCTGATGTTCAAGATTCAACCCGATCGTGCCGTACGGATATAAAACCTCTCTGGGACTACTGCTACGAGGCTTTGAGCCAGGATGTTTGAAGAGATGGACGACATCAGTCATCACAATGTGTTATCATCAACCTTTCTTTATTACTCCTCTAGTCTCTATTAGCTGAGAACAGCAAGTTCAACCCTACACCTTGTCACATGTCCGAAGACCACTATTGTGCTATTACTTGCTGGAATTAAACCTCTAAGAGATTGTCAATATATACGGTCAATGTCAAATCTCATTTACTTGAACGGTTTTTGAAAATAAGAATTTCTCACTTTCAATTCTCTCCTCTTCTTCAGTCGATTTGGTACCTAGCCCTTGATGCGCCGTTGCACGTCCGACTGCATCAAGTGTTCTGGTGTAGACCGGTCTATATACATACCCCTCCCATATCAACCTGTCATTTTCAGTTTCTTGTGTTTCAAACATTTCTCTATACTTCGAGATCAAACGTCCAATTTACTCGAAACATCATCCTCCACTATCATTCTCACATCAACGTCGAGGGCGGCGACCTATTTGTTCTCTCTTTCACATGAGTATCGGTATGAATATCCTGGATTATATCTGGCAAGCACGAAGGGCAACTCCACGCATACAGCTCCAGGCCGAGCGTGACAGTTATGAGCTTACACCGGAGAAGGCAAGAGCTGGAATCATTGCTGGAGAGGCTAGCTCATGGCTACGTTATTGGCGACCGGCGTATCCAGAAGGCCCTCAACCTTGATCACAAACACAAGCACAGCGTTTCCTCCAAGTTCTTGTATACCTTTAGACCCCCGACTAGAAGTACGCCATTCAACAGAAGACTGCTACCACTCACGCAAAGCACCAGGTCATCGAGAAGGCTGAGCACGTTGCCTCTACCGTCTGTAGTGGCCTTTCTTCTCATATGAGACGGCTGCTAGTACTCCAACTGGTTGAATACTCGTCATAATTCTATAAGTTTGGAAGTATCACTAACCCATTGCAGATTCTCAACAGCAGAGACAAGCTATCGACATTGACAATGAGATACAAAGATGGGCTATCGTAAAGGAGGGAACTAGTTTTACCCTATTCCAGTCCCGGGACCGAGAAGACAACTTGTAAATCTGGTGCTTCTTCATCATGTTCATGTTCATGTTCATGTTCATGTTCATATCCATGTGAGCCTTTCCCGTTTTATTTGTTGGTACAAAATCTTTTACAAAGTCTTTGTTGATTTCTTAACACATATAATAATAAAACAAAACATGTAATGTTCAAAGCGGGTATGACCAGGTCCTTGAACGCCACGCACAAGAAAACCCATATGCATCACTTCCTATGCTCTTACTCCATCTATCTCAAATCATGCCTCAGTCTTTCCCTGATTTATTGGATCTTCAGGATGGGCATTCTGCATCAGCCCTCCCTCGACGTGATCAGCGTTAGTCTTGCGAATATCACGACCGCCAGGACCCAAATTAAGGTGATCAGTATTGACAAGATCACCTCCAGACGCGATCTCGTACTTCGAGGACTGGAGTACGGGCACATGCATGAGGTACATAGAATCAACCTCCTCGATGGTGCGACCTTGGGATTCCATGAGGAAGAAGTAGACAGTGACGGCTGCTGCCAGATTACAGCCTGCGAAGACGTAGCCGTACATGAAGTCTATATCCCCTGTGATAAAGGGGGTGAAGAAGGCCAACATGAAATTCCAGAACCACTGAAGCCTGTTAGCAAAGTGAAATATAACAATCAAGTGGAGGAATCAAGTGGAGGATGATGACTTACGTTAGCAGCCGTAGCGAACGACATTCCACTGGCACGGTATCTGTAAGGGAACATCTCTCCAATGCAAGACCAAACCATAGGACCCCATGTCGATGCGAAAGCTATAATAAACAGACAGGAGAAGGCGATCATGATACCACCACCAGTTTTGGCCTGTTGGGATCCTGTAGCAGCCGGCTCATAGTAGAAGTGACCAACAGAAGCAAAGACCATGAAGCAAATAAACATCCACAAGGCACCACCAACGAGACACTTTCTGCGGCCATATTTCTCAACCATGTAGAGACCTAGGAAGGTGGATACAACGTTGACACCACCGAGAATCATGGCAGTAACGTAAGAATTGCTAAGGCCCACCCCGCTGAAGACGGTTGTGCCGTAGTAGAAGAAGTAGTTGGCGCCAGTGAGTTGCTGGAAGGTCTGGAGTGCCATAGCAAGCAAGACTCGGTATAACATTCTTGGGCCGGTGAAGACCTCATACCATGGGTGGTTGCCAGCGATGGCGGCAAGAGCTTCGCGAACTTCGCGGACCTCGAGATTGATTGCGGCATGATTCGTTGGAACTCCATAAAACTTCGCCATAGTCTGAGTACCAAGTTCTTCGTTACCTTGGCGCATCACGTATCTAGGTGACTCTGGCATGAACATCATACCTGTAGGAACACCACTGTTAGCGACTGTATACATGCTCCCAAAAGACTATACGTACCAACACCGAGAATGAGAGCCCAAATGTATCCAATAGCCATTGGAATGCGGTAAGAACCAGTGTCATTGCGGGATTCAGTGCCGTAGTTAATACAATCTGCTGTGAAGATACCAACGGTGATGAAAAGTTGGTAACAACACACAACAGCTCCACGAACTTGCTTGGGCGACGATTCGGACATGTAGAGGGGCGTCAAGACCGACAAAGCTCCTACTCCGAGACCTGCTACCCATCTTCCCATGACAATTCCAACCCACTGACCTTCAGCGACTGAAATTTGAATTGTGACTCCGATAGCAAAGACAAGACACCAAGGGGGAATACACCATTTGCGTCCGAATTTGTTCGATAATGGTGCTGCGATCAGACAACCAATGAGAGTACCAATGGAGAGCTGCGGAAGATAATGTTAGCTCATTCTCTCAAGAGCATGTTCACGAAACCCTACCAAAGCAACAATCAAACCAGATCGAACATTACTGAAATAGTAAGTGCCATCGGAGTGTTGCTGACCAAATCTTTCCAAGAAAACCTGCATCTCCAGAAAACCAGAAATTTGTCCAGTGTCATAGCCGAAGACGAATCCTGCCATTGCAGAGAGGACGGTCATGATCAAGGTCCATGCTGTAAGGAGTTTTGGCTTGTATGTCTCAATGCCTTTCTCGGGGTCGACACCTGGAATATCAACAGGAACACCACTACCAGCTGGCAAAGTATCGGCTGAGCTGGACGTCCTTTGGGACTCGCCCTGCTTCTGTTTGCGGAGGAATTTTGACATTGTGGTGATGTTTGTTGCCTCCAGTCCGAGTTGAAGGGGGGAGAAGGAAGAATTGAGGAGATGGAGGGAACAGAAGGGTTAAGTGTAACTACCACGAAATGGTAAAAGTTTATGGCTGAATGTCAGAGCGGATGGCTTACACTTACTTATAGGTTTGTGTATCAGGGAGTTGAAGGCGGCATGTGTCGGATGGTGGGCTGTCAAAGCCGAGTGATCCATAGTGTGTGCTCCGAATATTATCAACTGATACGATACGGGTTATGCAGGCCAAGTCGACCATGGATCCGTCTCCATGGGAGAGAATTGAGACCAGGCAATGACCATCTGGGGGACACCCGGGGACTCCAGACGGCGGTACGTACTCCAGAGTGACTAAGAAAGAACCCACTACGAACCCACCGCGGACGTTGCCCGTAGACGGTATAGATCATTGTTGATTTTTTTTTCACAATTGTTGGTTTGGTACAAGTGAATGCCTCGACGTCATATCTCCACAGATAGAGCGGAAGAGGCTTCGACGTTGCAACAGGATGGGGGTGTTTTTCCCAGTGGCTGACATAGTCTGCAACCTTAATTTACAAAGAATCTCGCCGCAAAACAGCCGCTGACGAAGAAACTGGGAGTTCACGTGACAATGTTTCGCCTCATTGCGGCGAGTGTTATTGTACAAGGAGTCAAGTTAGGATGAGCGGTAAGGATGAAAAGCAGCTGAACTCCCAGTTTTTGGTTGTGGATTGGTGTAGTGGTATGCATTGGGAGTGGTCTTCAAGATGGAACTTTGTGGTAGAAAAGGGAAGCAAAGTAACATGACGAATTGACGGAGCGACCAAGTGACAAAGTGACAAGGCGACCAAGTGACAAAGTGGCAGGACAGACTTGCGCAGTGAGAAGTGTGTGTATATCGTAGTGCCGGTGGTATCTCGGTCAGATGAATGGACACAGTTTTGGTCGGATGCTGATAATCATCCAATTGTATATTGTATTTTCCATGGATTCGGAGTCAACATAATCATTGCCAATCTTCGAGACCCATATATACTTATGGGGACAATTGGTGTGCAACGGGGAATATGCCTAAACGTGGAGGTAAGTGGGCTGTTTGAGCTCTGGAGTGGTGGTGGAGTCTGGAGTCTCCACGACCCATAATCTCCAGTCTCTCCAGTCTCTCCAGTCTCCAGTCTCCAGTCTCTCCAGTCTCCAGTTTCTCCAGGTCCGCAAAAAGAAAAGTGGGAAAAGGGAGAAGAAAGACCGAAGCAAAAGTGAGGCTTGAATATTAAATCAACGATGATGAGGCCCATAAAAGATCAATTCGAAATAATCATTCACTTTCGCAACCTTTCTATGTTTTTTTTTTCTTTCTTTTTTTCTTTTTTTCTTTTTTTCACCCTGACATTATTTTCCTTCCTTTGACTTTCTAAGCGTTCTTCTCGAGGAGAATCATTCGACCGTTTCCTCACACCAGAGCAGGGACTTGCGCATATTCCGCGGGAAAGGCGTACTACCTAGGCTAGGTTCGACGATGGAAAGAACGGATATGAATAAGCCTTGGGACATGTGTAGCCAACCGGATCAGCTGGCTAGTGACCTCATCGACACCTGATTCTCGTGTCTTTTTCTTCTTCGTTTTTTCCTTTTCCTTTTGCTCTGCCCCTTCCTCTTCCCTTTCCCACTTCAGCGTGGTGTGCAACGCGGCTCTCTGATCTGGTGTGCATCGGCAACTTCGGCTGACTTGCCTCGGGGTATTGCGCATCGAAATGCCGAGGCAATATCAGCTGCATTTTGTGTAGTCACCCGTTGGTCATTTGAGATTCCGAACTCCGATACCAAGTAATTCCTGCCTTTCGGTTAATGGCATGGTCCTGGTAGGTCAAGCTTTGTGGATGAACGCATATTCATCACTGATAAGTAAACGCAGTAAGTAGATTGACTCCCTCGTGTAAGTTAGTATATAGGAGGACAGGAGGGGTGCGGGGGTGGAGAAACGAACGCTCGGTGCTCGGTGGGTACTTATACGGTATGAATGCATCATCACCTTGGATATCCTTGAGATAACAATGACATACACCACGGAGAGGAAGACTGCCAAGTCCTACCTGGACGATCAATATTAAACATGCTGCAAAATGCTATCTCCAAAGTGAAGTTATATCAGGATGCTTGCCTGAATCTGCTTCAGTCCAGTACGGATAGTACGTTCCTTCGAAGCCTAATGTGTGTATGAGATTACAAGCATGCAGCACAACTGATCACCCAACCCTCTAGGACCGGACCGTCGACTGCAATATCTGTATTGTACCATACTCTGAGCAACCATACTTGAGCATCAATGATTGAATGCATTGAACATCGTGCCGATAGGTCTAGCCTTCGATGATCATCACTCTATTCCTTGTCTGATTCTGATCTCTAGGAAATCTTCCTCAGATGTGAAGTTTTTTGGGGTTTGGTACTTAGAAAACCCCCCCTTAAGTAATCGGGTCCACTGGCAATAATACCGGGAAAAGAAACACAGCCCTGAGTAGCGCACCACTTGATTTTCTATGCCCACATGACATTGAGTCTATTCGTGTTCGCTTCATTCACGTGCTCTCGATTCTCCCAATCATGTGGCACGATCCGAGCACAGTTCCAGTACTGGGAGTGACATGTGTACGGCTGTCGAGGTCCATACAGCATTAAGGACTCATACAATGACTTAGGGTTGTCAACTTTATCGTGTTCGTGCGTTTAATGCTACATACAGAAACAGTTTCTGGATGCAGTTGTGAAGTCGAGAGTGATGCATTCAACGAAGGAAATATACAATCTCAAGACTATGTAATATTGAGATGGTATAATCATTATGCCGTACACAGTCGACATACAATTATTCGAAGCTGCACATGTATTCCGAGACATATAATGCCCGAGAAGCATCCCGTTCGGACCGGTCTCTATGAGAAATAATCGATTGTTATACTCATGCCATGCGACCACATTTATGTGAATCATCAACAAGGGACCTGCCTTTCATTGAGTATTTTTGTGCTAGAAAGAAACTAAAATCGACTACAACTTCTGTTCCTCATCCCCCTGCTATCCTGAGTGTTACCACTCAAATTCGTTCGAGATACCAGTATCTCTTCCTCTCAACACTATAGACAATTTTTGACAAGGAAAATAGAAAGGAAACCCCCCCCCCCCCACTCCCGAGAAAGCGCAATTTAAAGTGACGAGAATTTCTTTGGTGATTCCACTTGTTGACACAAGTAGAAACCACCAAGAATGCAAACAAAGTTCTTCTCGGTGATTCCACAGTGTATACGCAGTTGCCAAAATAAAGTGAACAGAACCCCCTCCAGGTAACACCACCATGCAAACACAAGAAGAGGTGATGGGAAACAATAATACTGCAAGCTGTTCAGTAGAACAAGAGGGTATCTTCACAATACCAGAACGCCTTGCAGCATTCAAGCAACTTACAGACCGCTGGCACCGAAGAACTCGATAAAGCGCGCCTCGTACATCTTTTCGGCAGCAGTTTCCTCCTCTTCTTCGTACTCCTCCTCCGGGTCTTCCTCAATAGTGTCAAGGAAAGGACGACTGAGAAATTCGACCTCAAGAGTTGGAGTTCTTGCCTCTTCCTCCTTCTCAATTTCAAGGTGACCATTTTCAGTCTCAAGAACCTCATTCTCCGAGAGCTCCACAGTCGAATCGAAGTTGGGAAAACAAATAGATGCTGAGTCTGAGACGGAGTCGTGAAGATTGTAGGTCATGAGTGCCGTCTCCGTATCATTATCTACATTATCATCACCATTGGCGTCCTGATCAACAGCATCGACAATCTCTGGACTTGGTGATGGCTCTTTGTTCGGGGCAGGAACGGCCTTGTTAACGATATCGCGCCTGGTGTACGTGGTGTCTATCATGAGCTCAAGAATGTGACGATGACCCTCGAGTTCGTAAAATGAGATGTAAGGCGTCTTGTTGACTTCGAAAGCATATGGGGAATCGGAGGTCCACTCAGGGAAGCGCGTATGGTTCATAGACTTCTGAATGAACTCAATAGGGATAGTGGCGTAGACCATTCTGGCCTCCATTTGGTGGATTGTGAGGACACGAGTCTGCGATATAAGTGTCAGTTTTTGTTAGGATGAAAGATAATAAGCAAATAGACTGTGGTGAAGATGCAAGTTTCGATGACTTACTCGATAAATCTTCTGCTTAATGAAACCAGCATTGTGGGCCTCGTTGACAAGATCGTCATCGTACATATCGCCAGCGAGAACCAGAAGAGTCAAAAATTCCCCAGAAGTGATGCGGTTGGGGTCGGCCTTAATGGGTTGGATCAAGATTGCCGTGTGTGGAGCAAAGCCTTGGTACGAACCCAATAGGTCAGTGGGAATACCTTCGCCCATGATCATAGGTGGCCTATAAAAGGTAGCGCGCTTGGTGAAGTCTTTTGGGTGTGGAAGTAACATGGGTTGATACCTAGATCAATCAGTCAGTTGATCACAAAGTGTGGATGAGAGCGCACCTACCAGGATACGTAGAAGCTTCGGTCAAAAGAGAGGTTGAAGAGCTGCTGCTTCAAGCTCTGGGCGAAAACCCCGCCAATTTCCTTCCACATGCCGCGAATCTTCTTCTTCTTGTCAAAACCATGTTGCCACTTGATCATGCACAGTTGGTTGACGAGCATTGATTGATATATCACATTACATTCAGTCTTGATGCTCTGCCGGATTGGTGTTGAGATGGTAACTTCGTTGTAGCTTCTGGAGGAATTATTCATGGTCACATGCAACTCCCCTAGGTGCTTGTTTGTGAACCAAGATTCTTTCTTTTTGCCGTCACGGGCCATCATAATAAGGACCTTTGGCCAGTACACTGGAGGAGGATTGTTTCCGTACATGCAAGATGGCACGCTACGGTATGGCTTTCCGCCACCTTGTGGAGATACTTGTGGGATATAAATGTCCTGGAGGATGCGAAGAGGAAGATTGGATGCATCCGAAACATGTGGAGTTTTCTCTTGATTATGGACGTGGTTGCGTATAAATTCTGGAGCTCCAATTGTCTTCTTCGGTGAGGTGATCTGTATGATCTTTTGCTTGAGCTCTGTGGTTCCCTGATCAATTTTGGCGATGGTTGGAGTAACATTTCTTACACGCTGTTCTAGGCGACTCTTTGGACAATCTGTGCACTTCACCTCCTCGTCCTTTGAAACGACTTCTTCGACATGGACCTTAGGAACGCTCCCGGCAGAATCCTTGCGCCGAGCCTGGTGAATTGTGACTTCTCTGACCTTTGGATTATTCTGCTTGAAGTCCAAATTGTCCTTTGTCAAGCCCTTGTGTGGATTCTGGCGAATTTTGATCACCCTGACCTTTGCTTCAGTCTGCTTAGCCTTTGGGCCAAAGTCTTTGGCTGGGAGTTCTGGTTTTGCTGGACTGTCTGGAAGGCTTTTGGAAGAGAGTTGGCGATGAAGATGATCTTTCTTTGAAGTGCGTTCTTTGCTTCGAGTCTCTGGAAGACTCTTCGCAGAGCTCTTGCGACGAAGTCTATCGATCTTTTCCGCCAGTAGGGCTTCGTCAGGTGCTTGTGGAAGGCTCTTGGTAAACCGAGAGCGAGAGATACAAGGGAAAGGAGAAATGATATCCTTGACACGATACTCTGAACACATAGCAACCTCCTTGGGTGTGTCGTCACTAAAGTCACTCCTGTCGACATCCATATCAAGAAGCTGTATACCGTCCTCTGTGCTCAATGTAACATCTTCCTCAACAAAACGTACCTTCTTCCGGGTGGTGAAGAGCCACTTATCATCCTTTGGAGGTGGTGCAGGAGCCCCTATGCCGAGAATATCATCCACAGAATGTGTTTGGATCCTATGATCGATAGAACGACCAAGCCATCCACCAGTCTTGCCTCGCCCATCATGGCTGTGCATGGTAATAGCGAGAAATTTGATTTTTCAATGACAGCGTCACCTCTGAGAAACCCTTATAGTAGTGATGCTAGTCTGTAGAGGCAATTTTGATGTGGTGTTGAAGGTCGAGCTGTTGTTTTGTTTCGAAATTGGACGAAAGTTAACGGGAAACTTGAGATTTCTCACTTTGAAAAGGACCGCGAAGCTCATAACACCCGTCGACGAGCGTTACTATTCACGCTCCTCCCCACCAGATATGTTTGCATAGTTGTAAATGTTTCCCGTTGACTTTCGTCCAATTCCGCTCCGCAACGGATTGCCCCCTTTCCCACCGTCTTGCACTCCATGGCATCTGGCAGCTCTCCTCACTCTGCGAGTATTTCGACTAAAGACATACCTGTGCATTATGACTTACCAACAATACATGCGATACAAAATCACAACAAAATAATCATTTTCGAATTCTACAACACTTTCTTGAATGTTTAACGGTACACTGATGCAGACAAGGAAGACAAGGCTACGAGGCTCGGGCGACAGTGATCTTAGCGTCAATCCATACAACAAGGCAAGGCTGGATAATACAAGGATGCTACCACCTTACCTGCGTAGGCAAGGTACTTATCGAATATTGCCATTGTGATCTTGAGCTGCCGGGATCGTCGGCAGTGGGACTGGAAGCCAGGGAAGCAGTAGCCGAGAGAATCGATCTCGTGGTTCTCAAGAATTTCTGACTATGTGGAGATATAGACACAACATGTTCGCAATATCCGTCCTCAGATGTTTTCCTTCGCTCTTTGCACGGATGTAGGATTTCGGTGATCCTACCCGCGCACAGCTCCTCTACTTCTTCTGCTTCAACTATTGACCTCAGATAGGTCTGAGAAGTTTGTTTAAGAATTGGTTCCTTTTCTTTATCTTTGACCGCGAAGTGGAAAAAAGTGACGGACATTTGACGGTGAAGGGGACGTCCACTGTTTCATGCAGTCTGTGGCCACGGACGTACCACCTTGACCAGTGGTCATTGCTTGTTCCGAATTTTGCTTTCTATGTATGAACACAGACATGAATTCTCGTGGCAACCAACAGCATCATCCTTGTAGCGCTTAGTTAGTAGCAGCATGGGAGGGAGTCGAGGAAGCTTCATCTTTACATCTTTACATATTTACCTGGTAGGTACAGTGGGTGGGTATTCGTGACTAGAGTCCATATGTCGTGACCTTCTTTCAGATGGCAGCAATAGGTCAATGAGTGGTGGCATGTACTGTAGGGTACGACTACTGTGCACGCCGTTCTTCGTCAAGGTGACTGCATTCTGGGATGCTGTGTTGTGATACATCCAGCACCTGTCGTGACTTTTGTGTTGACACTGATCTGATGAGTTGAGAGGTTCATGATCAGCAGTTTCTCCACGCTCTCTCGGCCTATTCATGCCGCACCTACAAGGGCTCCTGTCTCACATCAAAGCACAATGGCACGCATTCGGTGGCATCGCGACCCAAGACGAGTAACGTAAAGCTCTAGTGCAGCCAACGATGGATAAATTTAGAGAGAGAGCAAATACTGTGTACACAGAGTCGAGCACGAACATACACACTTCCAGCACGTACTCTAGAATCATGTACAGATGATGATGGTTGGGAGAGTTATCAATGTTATCATGACAGCGAACAAGAGAATCGAGTCGATGATTCAAAATCATCCAGAAGAATATTCCTTCCGCATACTACTACATAGCTGGGAGCACCAGAGTACGAAGATTGTCGAGTCTTGTGGTGGTGCTTACTTCCCTTCACTTAGGTATGTTGGAAGCCCGCCTTGACTTCAATCCGGGTGGCTGGCTGCAATGGGTTTTGCTGACGAATGAGCCAGGGCATTTATAATCCATTCATACGTACGTGACTGCAGCATATTGTACAACACACATCACATTATTATTATTTCATCATCCATATTCAACATTGCGCATGCTGCTGCTCTCCTCTCTCTCTCACCTTCCCGGATCTCTGGATCTCTCATCAGCTTACTCGTCGTCATTTTAGCCACGGATGGTGCGGGAAGTGACTAACTTGACGAAAAGAAAAGAAGAAGAAGAAAAAAGAGAAGCGCCCTCACACACACTTCTGTTGCTTCAGCGTCAGCCAGCACCAGCAGCAGCGGCTTTTCGGCTTTGACGACTAAAAAAACTACCTTCGTATTTATGTCATGTACCCTACGGACATGGCGCCGACGAGGTGCAGCAGGGATTAATTGGCTCTGCTCGTCCCGTTGTTGCCGCATCTAGACCTGTAGTCACTCTTCTTCTTCTCTGCCTCACTGGACAGAAGCAAAATATAATTGTGGAGATTCCATGCTTGCTTCTTCTTCTCTAACTCATCTTGTCAGAGCGGGCCTTTTCTTACGGTCGATTTACTGAAGCTACTTCGATCATTTCGTCACATTGGGTAACTTTGGACTCCCTCGACTTTTAGGAACATCTGCTGTTGTTGTAGTCCCCACCGGGCCACAGGGCTTATCGTCTTTAACATGGTCTGCTCGTTCGATCCTTGCCTGCATTCCTTCTATCAAGCTTACAGGTAAAAAGCTCTGACTTTTGCATATCGTCAGTGCATCATCACCCACTAACAGATTGTTAAGCAGATGTGCTAGCCCCTCAGACGGTTTGAACTTCGCGATCCAGTAACAGCATGCAGATGATGGCTACCATATGGTTTGTAACTTACGGGGTCCACCGGTACTACGTACTGCAAAAGCCGCATTCCAGAGTGACTCAACCTGGTACATTATTATTACTTACTATGTCCGTCATGTTCCTCCCGTTTCTTCCGTTGATGGCTTTATGTAAAGGCATGTTTGTCTCTTCTCTTCTTTCTCGTTGATTAGTATGTCGAAGATCATCCTCTCGTTTTTATCAACTTGATCTCTTGTGTACCTTGAGGGTACTGCGCCGGTCGCCTTTTCTAGACGTCACATATCCTTGTGCGCACATAATATCACATTATCACATCATATTGATTAAACTCCCATTATAACCAACGGTATTTGTACTTGAGACAAAGCAGAGGGTGCTTGAAGCGCCAAGTCTCGCTCATATTTCCTTGAACAATGTTTACAAAAAAGCGATGGCTAATTGCCATTTCACTTGTTCTGGCATACTTCAGTATCGGTAGATTATACAACCACCTTGATATCCGACAAAAGCATGGTGACGAAGCGCGAGAAGAAAATCGCTGGATCTCTACATCACATTCGTGGCTGGACCGCATGGTATGCCGGTGGGCTGGGATATGTGGTACAGGCCATTTTCACACGGGACGAGATGGCAAGAGAAGAAAGTCGAAGAAGCAGCAAGAAACATTGAAGCCAACTATTGCAGTACCGGTAAAACAACCTGAGGTCGATGGGAACCGGGTCTTGAAAGATATTCCAGATTATGTCTTAGACTTTGCGCCATTGGTATATTTGAGCGAACATGAGGAGTTTTGGCCCACCGATCCCAAAGAGCACATCAGCCGCGTAACACCTCATCTCAACTATACCGCATTGCAAGACACTTATTCTTCAATGTACAATCTCGAGCAACTCAATGAGTACCAGGGCGGTAGCTTTGTTTATTTGAAGAGCAATGATAACCCTATGGATCGCCCGGCTTGGTTAACTGGAGAAGAAAATATTCCTTCGGCATCGACTAGCACGGTGGAGGAGCACGAAGAAAGTTGGGCAGAATGGGATGCACGTGTTGAGGGCAAGAAGCTAGACGACGATCGGGAAGCATGGGTTCACGCTGGAATTGGTGACAGCAAGAAACTTGGTGGTGATCGACCAGTGCCAAATCAAGAGGATCCAGTCGTGCCAACGACTGGAGTGGAGGGTGAAGCATTGATTCCCGAATCCAAGGCTTCAGAATCAACGAGCCGACTGAGAAGTCGGCAAGTCAGTAGTCCAAGAAAGATTTCGGGAGGTAAAAGCTCGGCGCCTGCAACTCTCATCGTTGTTGATAAGGGCAATGGAATTATTGACGCTTTCTGGTTTTATTTTTACTCGTATAACAACGGTAACAAGGTAGGAGGCTTGCACTTTGGAGACCATGTCGGAGATTGGGAACATTCTCTGGTGCGCTTCCAGGACGGTATTCCAAGAGCAGTCTTCTTCAGTGAGCATTCGGGAGGCCAAGCCTATGCATATGGAGCTGTTGAGAAAATTGGCAAGAGACCAGTTATCTATGCAGGAGCAGGGACACATGCTCTTTACGCCATGCCTGGTCGACATCCATATGTCCTACCTTTTGGCCTCCTGCACGACATTACAGACAAAGGGCCGCTCTGGGATCCTCTTCACAACTTCGCATCTTACCATTACGACTATCTAAGTGATGAGACTAGCACGGACAGCCTGCAACCTTCATCTCTAAACCCGGAATCACCTACCAACTGGTTCTATTTCAATGGTCACTGGGGTGATAAATTTTATGGCCTTGATGATAAGAGACAGTATCGAATTGCTGGCCAGTATCACATTGTCAACGGGCCTTTAGGGCCCAAGTTCAAGAACTTGGGTAGAAAGACTGTCTGCCAAAGCAAAAGAACATGCACTGTTCTAGAAAGTATCGCAGTTGGCAAAAAAATCTCATGGGTTGGTTAAAAAAAATCCTTTTTAAGATCTGTTTTGGTTGGGTTGAGAGCAAGATTTGAATGTTTTATGATTTATGTTTTTTCGAGGGGTTTTTGGCGCCTTTCTGGGCTTTGGCGTTTGCAAAAGCAATTGCTTGGGTGGGCAGTCTTGGCGGCATAGTTTTCAAACATAGCGACACTTTCCTTCAGATACCCATTCATATTGGTCCTAGTGGGCCAGTTTCTTTCTTTACCTGCATCGACAAATGACAAAATAAATATATATATATATATACATTGCACATGATTGAGCATGATTGAGACAGATCATTTTTCCAGAATCGTCCCTACCTTCATGTATTAAGCTGTTGTATTTATAATGAGACAGTTCATGACAGAAATGACAGAATGACAGCCTCGTGTCCGATGACCTCACAAAGCTAATCAGGCAGCTAACTAGCTGTCAGCCTCATAATAAACATACTGAGCTCTGCATCTTGCATCATCTATCATTTATCAACAATCACGATGAAAGCAATTATCGCAGTTCCGGCCACCTTGGCCCTCTGCTACAGAGCTCATAGTCATAAGTCTCTGACGCCTGCTGGCATTGTGGTAGCTGCTCTCACGGCAGTTGCGCATGCCGTTCATCCTTGGAATTTACCATTCGTACTTCTCGTTGTTTTCTTTCTCGCCGGTACGAGAGTCACAAAGGTATCTCGATCACAATCGACCACGATATGATATCATTGGACCTTACTGATTGTAAAAACTGCAGATTAAGAAGGATGCCAAAGCGACCATGACAATGGCAGCGAGCGGAAACTCTGGCGGAGAAGGACCAAGGACACATATTCAAGTCCTTGCAAACAGCTTCGTTGCCTCCGTTCTTTGCCTAGTGCATGCCTATCAACTACATGTCCGCAGAACTTCGTCTTCGCCGACTCTCGCATGCTATGCCTGGGGGTCTGACCTTGCCGTCATCGGCATTGTCGCGAATTATGCTGCCGTCGCTGCCGACACATTCTCTTCAGAGCTCGGGATCCTTTCTGCTTCACCGCCAAGACTTATCACCTCTTTGGACTTTCGAAAGGTCGCAAGGGGTACAAATGGTGGTGTCACACTTTGGGGTTTGGTTGCGGGGCTCATGGGCAGCTTGGTAGTCGTTACTGCAAGCATGGTGTTCATGCCCTTCTGTCCAGAGAATGCGGCTGTGGCAACTGGCATGCAGGGTGGTATAGCATGGGGTCTGCGAGAGAGACAGGTCTACGCCTGGGGCATGATGGTCTGGGGAGCTCTAGGCTCGGTGCTGGATAGCTTCCTTGGAGGTTGGTTCCAACAATCTGTCCTTGATACGCGCTCTGGAAGGATTGTCGAAGGCGATGGTGGCAAAAGAGTCCTTGTCAGTAATGATGGACCGAACAGCATGCATTTCAAGAAGAAGGCCGAGATCGAGGCACATTTATTGAGTGGAGACGGTAAAGGCGCGGTTGCAAAGCCTAATATTGAGAATACACTGGACCAGAAATTGGAGCGCGTGGACAACAAGGGTACGGATAATCATGATGCAAATCACAGGAGGTCGAGTTCGGACGGTGACCGACCAAGTCGCATTGTCGTCAGCGGGCTTGGGGTGCTAGACAACAATGAGGTGAATTTCTTGATGGCTTTGACAATGAGTTTCGGAGCTATGGGTATTGCTTCTTATCTATGGAAGGTACCTTTCAGCAGTCTTTATACATTTTAATGTGTAAGGAACGTTTTTCTGCTGAGATATTACACTTGTCGCTTCTGCCGACGTCTTAATTAACGCTGAATGTAAGATATATAGCCAGATTATTGAAATTACACAATTATCTTCCTAGATACGCGTGAGGCTGTTGAAAATCGAATATACGGGCATCTCTTCCTTCCTCTTTCCACCTTTCCAAGCACGCCACGGTCAGTTTTGCTGACAGAACTTCTATGTATCTCAAGGTTCCCCATTTCTCCCTAAGCCGCTGCTGGTTCATGTCTCTGGCTCTCTGCATCGTTTTGCAGTCTGTGCATATAAGCTTCAAGGTTGCATCCACACTCTAGCCGATCGCTTGAAAGTCCGCGACTCTTATTAACTTCGACCGGAATCTCCTTGTGGATATCCAAGGTTGTCTGAGTAAATTCAATGGTCCTATCAGAGTCCCTATAATACCAATAAAACCTTGCCAGCCAAGAACAACACAATTCCATATCTCTGTAGGCGTTCATCAGATCCAACCTTCTTCTAATCCCCTTTCTATTTTTGAGAATCCATTCCTTGTACTGCTCGGCCTTCTGCTGAGCTCTCTCCAAAGACACAATCGCTCGTTGTCTATCGCTTTTCATGGAGGAAATGCCGGTATTCAGCGAGATTCGGGTCCTCACAAGTCCCAGCAAAACTTGGTTATCCTGGGTATGTCTCCGGACCGCCTCGAGACTTTTCACAATAGTAATCCAGTCCAATATTTCTTCACTGTTTCCCGAGATTGTAATGGTCTGCTTCGTAAGTGTCCCGGGGGTATCTAGGTTCAGATTGCTCTGCTTATACTGTTGATTCTCCCTGCGCAGTTGCTCTAGCTCCAAGTCACGCTTCTCCAGTTCTGACTCGGCAGTTGCTTTTTCCCTGCCCAAACGCTCAGTCACAGCTTTGCCAATGGAGACCTCACCCTCCAATTTCTTAGCCTTGAGTTCAAAAGCCTGTTTCTCTGCTTCAATCCCATCGATCTTACTCGCCAGATCTTCCGTAGGCATTGGGCCAGCGTTCTTCAATTCCCTGATCTCCACTAGCAAGCTTTCAATCTTCTCGTCTTTGGCTGCATCGGTCTGCTGTCCATGGGGATTTCCCGATTTGGTTTCTTGGAGCTCACGCTGGAGCTTGATAATCTCCTGCTGCAGCTTGCGTGTCGCTGCTTCGTCACGCACGTGCGGTTCAAGGCGGGAGAGTGCTGTACGGGTTTCCTCCTCTCTCCAGAACTTGATCATTTCTTGTACAAGCTCTTTGGGAACCTCCGTTACGCCTGCCTCGTTCTCATAATTTTGCTCATATGTAAATATTGCCTCTGGTTTCTGGAATGATGTTATTCACATGTGGGGTCTTGGATACTTCATTGCAAATCGTACTTACAGAATGATCCATGAGGTTGTATCTCTTTGCTGCCTTTGGGGCTGCTTTTGGAGGCATTCTACGAATCTGGGTTATCGAAAAAGACCTAATACAATTCAAAATATGACATAGATCAATACACGTAAAGGGAATTATATCGATCAGTATCCTTCAAGGGCTTTATATCATTTGGGATCTCGCTGGGTGCTTTGATACTGCTCTTTGTGCTCTTTGTACTCTTTCTTTGTCTGAGACGAAACCTCAACAGAAATATGCAGAATTCAATAAAGAGAACCCCCTTACACTGCTTCTGAGTCCGACAGGTATCAAGAACCACCAATATGCAATGGTATTGAGGCGCCACACGTGAGCGTAGGATATTTGCTCCTGAGGCCTTAGAGGAACTCTTATTTCAAAAACTTTAAGGACGGCTTATAAAAATATACCTTTGCGTATCTTATAATATTCATGGTAATAGCCTTATATCTAGTCGGATGGAAGGTGGTATCCTAGCCTAGTAACCTTTTCATAAAGGACAATTCGTAAGTTCTTGATCCACAAGTTCGTACCATTTTCTGTGTAACGCTTCCCCCATGTCACAATCATAGGAATTTCCACTGTGCTCAGGAGTATGATACTTTCCAGCCTCCATGAAAAGCTCCTCGGCCCTGATGAGCGCCTCCCTAGCCTTTGGGAAATCTGCAGTCTGTATGAATCTCAGCCCGCGTTCATATATATGCCTCCCAGCCCAGAAATGACAACGTTCTGCCAAAGCAGCCATCTCATATTCCCATGCAGCATTGACCTCTTTCTGGAGATCATCACTAAACCCGTCGTGGTATTCAAGTGCGTTGCATGAGGCTGTCGCAACTTCTTGCAAAGATTCGTTCATAAATGCTCTATCCCGTCGGAAAAGAAACAGAGCCCTGTTGAGGTCAACACGGATTTTCACTGACTGCGCTAGAAACTGCCTGTCACTATCGCGCTTCTTTCTTTCTTCGGGATTTTTGTATTCCTGTAAGAAAGTTTGAAGTTTCGGAAAGATTGAATACAGTAGCGGCGGTTGAGAAACATGCAGCTCGTCGGCTTGTTTCGATTTGTCGATTTCTCCTTTCAGTGGTGCTTGCTTGTGATCTTTTGGTTGCGGTTGGTTTTGTGTTTGAAGAAGGAACGAAATTCCTTGGCCTATATAGTGGGTGTATATGTTTTCCCAATCGCCTTTCTTGACCATCTTCTTGTTTCTGTAGACTTCCGGGTAATGTATCAATGCTTCAGGTTTCTGTGCTTCTTTAGCTTATGCACCTTTGAGAAAGATGATTCGGACGAGATAGGGTCCCATACGGTTTTGAGTGTCATCCCCCTCTGGTGCATCCGGTTCTCCTGTTCTTCAAACCAATGAAGACTCCGGTCCACAAAATCTTTATGTACGATCTCATGATTTCGGTAGTTTTCTTGCCAGTAGCATAGCTCTTCGGGTACCTAAGAATGTATGTTAGCCTCTAGGAAACTATGTGCGTTAAACTTTGAATCACATCTTCTCCTTCATAGAGGTCGACCTTCGGCTGACTGGCGGATGGCAGTTCACCCGGATCCTCTTGAGTCAGTGACAATTTGGACAGCATATCTACAGATGATTGACGTGCGTGATCCATTGTCAAAGCCCATTCTTCTTTGTTCCCCAAATGTGATTGGCCTTCTTCCTATCACTTCTGTCTTCGTATCTGTAGATTGACTTCTTATTTCTCTTATCATTTCCCAACACCTTCCTGCAATTTCGATAAATATGAGAATGCGTTGAATTGGAAGGTCAAACTTTCTTATTGTAAATCCGAAGTTCCTTCGATATGTTTTTGTTTGGTGGCTCCATGCAATATTCTTTGCCGGAAGCAACGTCACTTGGTAAAGCTCGAACAAAGGAGTTCTACATAATCCAACCAGCATAAAGAAAGTCACCGACTCTGAATGATGGCACTCGGTATTTATTTACAGCTTTCTAAAAGGCTTTGATGTAACACCTGGAACTCAACCAGTTAGTTGGTTCCACAAGATTCCAATACGACTGATGGAAGTTCAGGAGGCTTAGGCTACTGGAATACAGAATATAAATAAATACGCGGTGAGGAAATAAGATAAGTATATTGAAACTGTGCAGTGCCTTGTCGAATGTATTTCAATATCACGTGTTGTTCTTGCTGTTCCTAGTAGTACCTTACGTCGTTACTGTACCTACATAGGTGTCTGCTCACTACATTATGTATATATCTACATACATACCCATCGTAGATAGGTAATGAGTGGGTGGGTGAGTGAGTGAGTGATCGAGTGAACTATAGAATCATCTATCTATTCCTCGTTCGTTCTCACAGCGTTACGATATGAATGCCGCCTGATGATCACAACGGCATTACCTTATCTGCTTATGTCAGGCAACGTGAGAATTAGGATGTCCTTCTCATCAAAGTCGTATGCTTCATTCAGCCATAGTTGATAATGCATGCGTTGTCATCAGGGCATGGTATGTATGATGAATGCGCAGTCATACGCCCACATACATACATATACATACATGCTTACATACATGCATATACATACATGAAATACACACGTATAAGTACACACGTACAAGTACACACGTATATATACACACACATTCTCGCCCAGTTTCAAAGGGACATAGATAGAGCCGCATAGGATTCGGCGATATCCTATCGTTGCTCAATCGTGATCACCATCCATTAAACTTGTCTCTGTAGTCTTAGTGGTCCATTTTGTTTGGTGCGTATCTGGTTCTATACCCAAAATGTTAAAGTACATACATACCTACCTGTACGTATATACATCCATATATTACTACGTGCGGTATACATACAAGTGCATTAACTCCTACTTCAAGGATGCAGGTGAAGAAGGGGTCACAACGGCACTAGAACGCCTCACTTCCTATCTAGTAAACTTCTATGGCTCTGGTGTTCTGTGGCTATGTATGAGTGAAATAATGCCTGTCGACATGGTCTTGAGTATTGGAAGAAGGTACTACCTATGTACATTATGTATATACTATGTATTTGTACATGTATGTACTGTGCAGTACGTACATACATACATGATACTCCATACGTGAGATAGGTAGTTTGCCTACAACGTAGGTAGGCATGTATTCATTTGTTGGATCGTTCGTTGATTCATTTATCTAAGTATTCACTATTGATCTCTTTTGATTTACCAGCTTTTATAACTTACTATAGTCTAGTACAACAATACCACCTTCAGAGCATGCATTCCTATATATGGTTATACGCTCATCAATTCCCTGTTATGACTAACATATTCATATTTCTCACTTCTTCATTCGTTTATCCTTTTATTCTTTTTCTTATTGATCCTCGTGATATAGGAAATATTTCCCCTCCCACCACCACCACTACCATTGAGCTGATTGACGACGGAGCGGCGGGCCAGCTATCGCGTGTGCTACCTTTAATGCTGTTGGATCCTCGCTTCACCGCCTACTTTGGGCTCACCGAGAACCTTGAGCAACCAAAATTCGTCTGCCTTGCGACGCCCCAATTGTAGTGAGTCGCTCGCACATTGGTCTCCAGTAATAATGAACTTTCGTGCGGACTATCTCCCTATTCCCTTCCTCTCCCAGCTCCGCACCCCCATCTAATCTCTGTTCACTGCAAATTTTGGGAGGCTCTACAGGTCTTTGGCACATTCTGGGCTATTTTGCTACTCCCATTACTACTCTCCGTTGTTTTTATTCACTCTCACTGCCCATCTCGACAGCACCACCCATTGTTGTCTAGGACACTCCTGCTTGCATAAGTAAGTGACTGAGTGAGACAGTGAGAGAGTGAGAGAGTGATAAAATGATTGGTTAGTCCAATCTCGTCAACTTTACACGCAGCCGACTTATCATCAACCAAGAAAAAGGAAATGATAGTTGCCTGATATCGTCCTCGACCACACTGTTGCACAATAAGATGTACGCTCTTCACTCTTAACCATTGCCGCTGTAGCATTGCGTTCTAACATTCGCATCTTATTAGTCGTTACCAGTCGAAGATCATGTCCGGTTCCTTTTCCAGGCCAAGTCCATATGGCAGCCAAAACGGCTCCTGGCCGCAGGCATTCGCACCTTCTACAGTAAAATCGATGGCCATGAACCCGTCTTCTCCCTCCAAGGTGTTACCCCTCGGGCCTTTATCAACATGGAAATGGGGACAGCCAGATTCACCAGAATCTACATATCCAGCTCCAGAAACTAGCTTTCATGGGGAATATAATGATGCTGAGATGCAAGACTTCTCTTCCAATATCCGTCGAGAGCAAACAGGAGATTCGTTGAAGAACTGGTACGAAGATCATGATGCGCCATATGTACCAAGAGGGGTTATTCCATCCATTTCCGGAGATGCAGGGTTCCGACCCCACAGGCCACAGATGAGTTACAATAACTACAGCCAGGAGATGTATCCGAATAGTCAGTATCCTTCCTTGGATATGGTGGAAACGGATAGTATTGCTCGAAGCTATGTGCCTTCCGACTCTGGTTATGGCAGCCGGAGAGGAGAAGGTGCTTCTATCTTTAGTGCTGAGCTTGTCCATGGAATGGACAAAAGTTTCGAGTCCAGATCATCCTTCTCCGATGGAACGCGCGAGGACTTTGAGTTTGGGTCTGCTCAGAAACATCCGTCTCTTCTGTCTAATTTCGATGTCAAAAGCAACTTTAGCGGGAAGAAGCCCGCCTTCTACACCTGTGATAGTTGCAAGGCAAAAGTCAAGACGAAGTCAGATCTGAAGTAGGTCCAATATTTATCCATTTTCATATCCCTGTGCTAAGATTGTAGGAAACATCAGTTCCGACACCTTAAGCCTTTCAAGTGCGATTTCCCAGACTGTGAACGGTCCCAAGGGTTTAGTACCAGCAACGATCTTGAAAGGCATAAGAGGAGTAAACATCCATCAAGCATTCCAAGCAAGAAACGATTCCGTTGTCTTGCGCCCAAATGCAGGTCGAAAGATAAGTTGTGGCCACGACTTGACAACTTTCGTAGTCACTTAAAACGGATACACTCTATATCTGGAGAAGAAGCCGATAGTTTGGTTCAAAGGTTAGTCTAATTGGGGCAGATATGATTGCTATGGATATTAATTAACTCATTCATCTACACAGGGGCCAGACTACAGATCAAGATATTGAACTGTCTGACTTACAGGTCAATCAACCAAGCGCTATATCATATACAAACGATCTTCCGATAGAGATCACCTCATCGCACGATTCATTTTCAAGCGGATATCCACGAGAAATCGAAGAGACGTATGAGCGCTCGCCTGTGCTTAAGAGGAGTACAGAAAGCCTCTTCAGGCAGCTTTCTACCACTCACATTGCCGCTTCCGAGGCCACTTTCGATCAATGGCCATCTGCTTCTAACACCCCATCGGATTCTGATAGTGGTCAAACCTCGGCTTTCGATCATCATGGTATCATGGATTCTAAAAAGGCCAGTGATCTGAAGCATATTTTGAACGACAGTAGTCAAAGTGTTGTTCACGTAGAGAATCAATCCTGTTCTGATGAACCATACTTGAATCCAAGCAGTGATGGTACTTTATCGTCTTCAAGTGCAAGTGGGAGTATTGAGATCAGAGATTTAGAGAATGGTTTGCTCGGGAGAATAATCCAGCAGCTCAAAGAACGAGGCTATAAAATTACGAAGTCGTCTTCATTACCTTCTTCTAGAAACTCATCAGCTCCAAAGCCAACCAACGAAAGTTCTGTTTTGCAAGACCATGGCAAGAGACAGAAAACTACTAAATGTGGTAAATGCGAGTATCATGGTCGACCTTGTGAAGTCAGGTGAGTTCTGACATTTAGTGCAAAGGGTGTCAAACTGACCAGGACTAGAAAACATATGAAGCGACATGAGAAGCCATATGGCTGCACTTTTCCTGCCTGTCAGAAATCGTTTGGAAGCAAAAACGATTGGAAACGGCATGAGATTTCTCAACATCGCCATGCTGAACATGACGAGTGGAGATGTGATGTTAGCAGTAACTCACAGGCCTGTGCCCGAGTCTTTTCTGAACCGCAGCAGTTTAGAGAACATTTACAGAGCCATCAAGTAGAACCCGAAGACGCTATTGACTCAAGACTGGGATCTTGCCGGATTGGTGCCAAAAACTCTCTGAGATTCTGGTGCGGATTTTGTAGAATGCTTGTCCAATTTGAACACAAAGGTGACGATGCGCAGAAAGAGAGGTTCGATCACATTGATGACCACTTTATGGGCCGCAGAGATCTTATCCAGAAGAGCATGAAAGAATGGCTTCCGATTGACATGGATGCTGTAGCTTGGGATCGAAAGCACCAGCCGTCTGGACAACATGGTGGGTGTACTTCAACTCAGAGCCAACTAGGCTCGTCCCGAAAACGATCAGCCACGGATGATATTGAAGAGCGAACGAGCAAGTCTCGGCGATACTATTCAGATGGTCTGCGCCCGTACATCAGATGTGTGAGTACTAAACCTCCTGATTTGTGTACATGAGCTTTTGGGCTAATATTTCTGTAGTGCAACTGCGGTTTTTCATCACCCCATTCACCGATCAAGCAGGGCTGTGATCTGTGCAATAATCATCGATTCTGTAAGAATTGTAGTAGAAGCGCCATCTGAGAAGTAGTGGATTTGAGAATAGCCATGAAATTTCTGGTTATGAGTACAATGTATTGATGAGTTGTGATACCAGGAGGTTGTATCATATTCTTAGAGTATATGTAATGAATGTAGAAGGAGTTAGATCTTCGAAATATACATTACGAGCAACAAACATTCCCACAGTCTGTAAGAGTCATGCCATAATGCTTGTTATGTATGTACCTTATGAAGATGATCAACTATCGGAAGTGGCTGTTCATGTTCGAAGATGCGAAAGCGCGTGGCACAGCAACATGGGGAGGGGAAGACACAACAACAACAACAAGAAGAAGAAAAAAAAGGCTCGACTCGCGGGCAGGGTGCCACAAGATCAGCGTTATTATGCGCGACTCTTGTCTATCGCATAATCCGTGACTGGATTGTCAGCCGCAGCTGAACTTTGGATGATTTGCCTGACATGCAGAGACCGGGGGCAGCAAGCATTCTTTGCTGGGGAGGAGGAGGAGAAGGAGGGGTAGTGTAGTAATCAGTGCTGATGATAGTAGGTAGTGCTGGGAGAACCTTCGTACTGGGGAGGGAGATTATCTTCCTTGTGTTCCGCACATCGATCGATATTCGGTAGCACTGTAGGGAGTACGTATGGATAATTCATAACGACGTAACGACGTAAGGCACATACCTAATTATCTTCTCTCTCCTCTCTCCTCTCTCCTCTCTCCTCTCTCCTCTCTCCTCTCCTCTCCTCTCCTCTCCTCTCTTCTCCTCCTCACTACCACACCGGGCTGCTCTCCTTCTCTCACCGAACGAATACTTACTTGGATTTAGACAGAATGCACACCGCCCCACATCTTGGATTGTGATATTAAATGTTGCATCATCATTGCATTCATTACAAGTACTATTCAACCCATTCATACATTCATTCATTCACCGAGGGTAGGGTATGGTCATCCGGGTGCTCTTGTACAGAGAGTAGCGTCGCAACTGTAATATGGGATGTGGAATTGGGTGAAGTCTACACAGTACTTTTCCTGGGAATGAATGAATGAGACAGTATCCTCCCAATTCGTAGAGAGAGAGAGATACTCATTCTATACTTATGAGGCCCAGTTCGTTAACAATATAGGGGGTTTTTTTCAGAGACCCAAGTATCTGGAGATGCATGGAAAGTGGCGGGGCAATCAATATTGAATTGGACAATATCTGGACAATGTGGTGAAAACGCCTAATATATTCTCACTTATTCTTTTCTGCTGTTATACTACTACCCGTATACATACATAGGTAGACATATCTGTCTATCGACATAACGTTGGAGAGTCAGTCCGTCAGTCAGTCAGTCAGTCCAGTCAGTCAATCACCAGAAAGTGTGTGATGAGTGCGACTCCTTCATAGCCGCCGAGGAAGAGAAGCATGGATATGTCCAGAGCCAGTAATGATGTCCGTTGGCGTTGGTGCCTCTTTTTTTGAAGATTTGGGGGCCATGTGTGAGAGAGCGAGCCATCTGACAACAGTTGGCTGTTGTTGTTGCCGTCTTTTCGTCTTTCATCGCCCAGTTCAGGTGTGTACGATGGAGGGTTATCCCAGTAGACAGAATGCGGAGGTGGGATCTGGGGATAGGGTTGGTTGATGCTCTCGAAATGGTAATAATAATGTACATGTAATGATGAGGGTGTGAGAGAAGGGGCACAAGGACAAGGACGAGGGTGGGAGGCTTCCAACAACAACAACGACAACAACAACGACAACAACAACAACAACAACAAACCTCTTGTCAGTCATTCAACAATCAATTCATTGTTAATTGTAAATTCTCCAATGTTTAAGGTAATGTGTTCATCCAGTCATTCATTCATTCATCCATTAGTAACTACCTAATTCTATTTACCATTCTATACATAATCCTCATCTGTTTCTTCCATCGGATTTGGTTCCCTGATCCTTATCATTCATCCATCGAATCGACGATAACTGCCACTGTTGTTGTTGTTGCATGCCTACAACGGCTGCTGTTACTGTCATCATTCTCCGACCACCAGGTCATTCTTTATTCTTTCCATCCTATTACACGCCTTGATACAACTACTAACTGCCTACGCGTTTATTTGGACAAAGATCATTTCAAGCCACCAAGCTGCACACCGGAAGAGATCCAAGGAAATTCCACGTATATTCACACAAATGGGTTGTCTAGCTCTGAGGTGCAGACTGATGGATGTCCTTTTGGTGTCTGAATCAATCATAGGCAGCCAGCAAGCTGATGCCTATCAACAGTTCATCAGATTTGAGATGTAGAGACAGATATGATGTTATCTAGATGCTTTGCAATTGTCTCGTCGCTTCACTCTTCACTGCGTAAGGTATTCAACTTTGTACATACTGCGTATATGGCGCAGTCAACAGTGCAGCTGCCTTTAAATATACGTAAATGTCTTCCATCAGACTGGCTGGTCGAACGAAGGTGATGAGGGCAAATAACGCTCTGGGCGAACTCCCCCAGAATACTTTAAGCAAAGCCAAAGAAATGAGAATCTGCGAACTGCGAAATGCGAACCATCAACTGCGTGCGCCTTACCCCATGCGCACCATGCGGACCACCACCACGACGGACACGACACCTCGAACACCAGACCGAAATGAGGACCCCAACCTCCACAGAACACAAACCCTTCGGAAGCATCACATCAAACTCACCCAAGAAGACTATTCAGACTCCCATTGCACATCCACCAAGAAGCAGAAGAACAGGAAGAGGACTGGTGCACTGAACAAGAACCATTAACATCTCGTATCCAGTCCCATCCATATACCATCTCATTCATTCTCTTGCACAAACCCCTTCTGCCTTCCCGCTTCCAGCCTCTCTCACTGCCCTGCTCTACTCGTCTTACTTGCATGGCCGTGCTGCCAGACCGCGAATACTACCAATCTCCTACCCTCCATTCCACCCACCCCCCAGGTACAGCTTTTACGACTGCCAACATCGTCAGGGATCTTCAAGGCACTAACTGCTGCAGGTATACATACATGCTACTGTATTTGGGCCATGAATGAGCCAGGACTCATCTGCGAGGGGGCTTTGCGGTTGAGATGAGGCTCAAAATCGACTTGAGTGCTCTTCCCCTCGGTCTGAGGAGGGCGCCAACGCTTCTGTAGGAGGGAGAATTTCCTACTTATGCTGCTCTTTTCTCCTTAAATGATTTCTGTGCTGCGCCTTTCCACCTACATGACTTCGCCCCAATTACATTTACATCTTCATTGATGAAATCATAATTCATGTGCCTTCAGCATAAGGTTCTTCATACTCTACCATTCAACCTCACGGTCGGCCATATTTTTCATTGATATTTTCAACAAAAAAAAACAGAAAAAAGATATATATCAGCCCTCGGTCTTGCCGGGGAAATCCTTTTCTCAGCCTGATAACTCGAATCTTACATCAATTTCTGGACAACTACCATCATAACTTCTCGTCTTGCCAGCTTGGATTCGTAGCCTTGTTCCAGCCCCATACTCTTCATTGGTTGACTTCGAGCCCAAGGCTGGATAATATACAGCCATACGCCATGGCTCAATTCACGACTTACCCAGGAGTATCACAGTCTTCATATCAACCTCATAATATGTCATATCCCCAGGACTCGGATACCATAACAATGGAGCCTTGGCTAGCAAGAGTTGATCCTATGCTCAGAGAGTTTTCTAGCTCAGCCTCATCAGATCAACCACTCCAGCGCTTCCTCACCGAACCTGGAAACCCATTGTTTGATCTTGCCTGTCTCTCCAGCCCTCAGTTCATGACCTTGCCACATGATATGGACGGAGCTTTTGATCACTCCTATATCTCCTCTCACCCACAGTCATATCAAGTTCGACATCCATCACCAACTCTATCTCATGAGCAATCCTCTATTTGTAGTTCGCTCAGTCAGCCAATGGATCTCGAATGGACTGGTGATAATTATCAGAACTATAATCCGTTGCCTTCATCCCGGGCTACATCTACAAGTCAGGGTGTTCCAGAACTATCCTGGGATGGCAACTTCGGCTCAGGACACGAGCCTGGACGTCACATCAACATGAGTCAAGTTCAAGGAGTTCCCGATACACTGGAGCTACCCTATGAAGAGGATTCTGGATACACAACCACAATGGAACATAAACCCCAATTCTTCCATGTACCGGAGACAAATGCCAAGGCAAAAAGCAGCTTCTCGTCCTTTCAGGGTTCGATGGTTGAGGACTGTTTGAACCAGTCTCAACATGGTTCTTCCAATATCCGTGTCAAGAGCGAGATGACTGGCTACCCTCTGAGTGATCTTGATGCCGATGGTGAGGAAGACGATGAAACGGACGATGAAATCAACAATGCCGTGGCCCTGAAAGAAGCCGATGCAGAGGCCAATGATGATTCGTACTATCCACGTGCTACTCGCAACCCTCGTCGTCGTCGCTCCACACGCCCAACAATCCTTCCAAACAAACGCTCACGCATCAAGAAGAGCAACAACAGAAGCCGTTTTATCTCGCCGATGCAATGTCGATCGTGTAGCCATGCGCCTTTCAAGGACATCGACGCGCTCGATAGGCACACCAAGTCTGCACACACGCGTACCTATAGCTGTACCTTTTCGTTCGCCGGCTGCATGTCAGTATTCGGCTCAAAGAATGAGTGGAAGCGTCACGTCGCTTCCCAGCACCTATGTCTCAACTACTGGGAATGCACCCTGGACGGTTGCGGCTCACGGCCGAAGTCCTCAGCCGTCGGTAAGACCTCCATCTTTAACCGCAAGGACCTTTTCACACAGCACCTCCGCCGAATGCACGCTCCGCCGGCGGCTAAGAAATGTGCGAAAAAGATTCCCAAGTGGGAGTTCGAGATCACTAAGTTACAGACTGAGTGTTTGAGGACCAGGAGGGAATCACCTCACTCGCTTGCTTGTGATAGGTGTAACATGACGTTCGACAAGGACAATGCATGGGATCAGCGCATGGAACACTTTGCTAGGCACGCCGAGGCCGGGGAGGATGTTCCAGATGATCAGGGGCTTGTGGACTGGGCTATCCATGAGGGTGTTGTCAAGAATGAAGGTCGCGGCTTGGAACTCGTTAGCAGCGCCAATCTGGGCAGAGGCTTCTACGAGGACGCTGAGTGTGAGGATGACGAGTAATCGCACTATTCTTTCATGTTTAGATCTCTATTTCAGGTGTTTGTTGGAGTTGGAGGACTTGCCTTGCAGCTCCTAGGTTCGGTTGATTGATGGCGTGCTTCTTGTCACTTGGGCTTGGGCTTCGACTTGTACTACATAGATGAAATATGGTTGTTATGGTTGTTTGGGCTGGTTTGGTATGAGTTGGTATACCCTCCTTTGTATTCGAGATGGTTACGGCATATATTACGGCATTTCAATGAAAGTCACGATTTCTTCTTTTCGCAAAGTCTGCTCTTTCTTGACATTGCTTGTTTTCCGCTTCCAAATTGAGACAAGCACGCTCCTAAGTCTTGCTACTTGTGAAATGTACTTGCGCCGTTAGGCTGTATGAGGGGCACCAAAGGTATCACAACAGATCACACCTCATACAAAGCGACATTTCCCAACACCTTCGCCTCCTTTCTTCCATACATTCACGCGGCACCAACACATTCTCTAAGCACCAGCTGTCGACCGTTGTATATTCCTACCACCCTATGCAGAAAAGCACCCAATCCACGTCACGGCCAGCGACTCGCATGGCCGATACTATCCTTCAGAATCGAGGTATGCAGAATCACTGTTGGTTTGCTACCTGGTGCTTGCATTGCCGGCGCTTACGTTGGATTACAGAGCCTCTTGCAAACCAATACCTCCCTCGACTCTCAGCCCCCAAATCATTCCAAACTGCGCGGATTTTTGTTCGCCCCTCGCCCCTCGCCCCACGCCCCCAATAATTGCGCCTGTTATTCAAGTATAAAATAGGAAACTCCTACACGGGTGGTAGACGCCGATCTTGCTTTTTGTGCTGATACACAACGGAACCCCTGAGCTCAAGATTCCATGTAGGTTTTTCTGAGCTTCGTTGAAGTGACAGCCAATTGGATTACCAAATTTTCTATAGAAGTTTAAGGACATCCCGCTGTAACTTTACACTTTCTAGAAGTACCTTTCATTACCTCTGATCCTGGTTTGATTTTGAGAACATACCCGCCTAAATGTCTCATTATTAACCCCTTATGTTCAAGCACGGGTATTGAGGTAAGTAATGGAGAGTAACTTGATGATGTTTAGGTACACGAGGAGGATGTGCAAGTCACGGATCGCTGGTGTATCACACACCGCAAACATATGTGTGTTCATCATTAATTCGTCCCGACATCCTTACGTCGTTAACACAGTGATGTTTCAACATCATTTAGTGGGCTGCATGCTAGCCAAGAGTCATACGTTTATTCTGTACCTTCTAATCCGCTATGATTATATAGTTTTTTGGGATACAACTACTTTTTATGAGCCACATTATTATTGACATGCCATTATTAGATGCCATTATATATAACTTGCTTGACCGCATATCAAGATTTTTCCCCGACTAGAGCAGAGGCCAGTCGCTAAGCTGTACGTCACGGAATACGTCTTGGATGGCGAGTCGAATCCAGGCAAAAGAGTTTCGAGTTGAGGTGGAGAAATACTCCAATATCAAAATTTGCTAGTAATAGACTCTCTCCTTCATATATCCTTACAAACAACAACTCATGCCGCTATTTCGTTGACAATATTGAACAACCTATACCCCTCTACTGTCGTTCTTTGACCGCATTTCTCCAATTCGGCCCATTGCACGGGATAGCGTTCACGCGCCCACTTCTCCACAAGGTCTTTTCGGTTTTGACCTGGCAATGCATTGTACACATTCCCAAAACTGTGTTGTAATAATTAGCGAATAGGAAGCAGAGTTGGTGGGCAGCTAACTTGGTAAATGCTTACGTCATAAAATCAGCCCGAAGACCAAGATCCCCCTGCATACCCTCTATCAGAGTCTTGACCTCGTCGAATAGTCCTTGGCCCGCCAGAGCACCAACATAGGCATTGAAAACTTCTTGAGTAACCTCGATCTCCATCCTCCTCATTTTGTTCCAAATAATTTTTGCAGGCTCATCGCCAAAAGGTTTGCGCTCACAAGCTCGGAAAACAATCTGCAAGCTGGCGTACGTGGGTCCTTCAATAGAGTTTGTGATGTCATTCCAGAAGTCCAGAGCACGGTAGGGTTCGTCGCAAGCTATATGGGCAAGCATGAGGGCGTTATAAAGCTTCGTACAAGGCTCAATTGAAGAATCCATTTTCATCATATTATGCACCATGTCGAGGTTCTCTAGGTCAGCACAACGTGCAATACCCAAAAAACATTGGGCGTATGTCTCGACTGTAGGGCGCTTATCGTGGCGAACATGTTGGCGCATATGCCCAAAAACATGGCATGCCATGTCTGAACGCTTACGACGGAAGAACTCATTCATCATTTGGGTGCGAATATTGGTATCCGTCTCGTCAAATACCTGACGGAAAATTGTATAGCAATCCCAAACCTGTTCAACGCTGTTGTTGTGGTCAAGAGCAAACATTAGGAATGCATCACGGATTCGGGCTCGCTCGTCGAGGGTGTGATGAAAGGTGTGCGCTTGAAGGATATCGACAACCTCGTGAAGCTCGTCTCTCCGGAGATGCATCAAACATAATGCTGAAACAGTGTCCGCTTCTAGACGAGCCTTTCTTTCATCAAGATCGGCTGTAACTCCCATTATGCGATCATAGTATGTGCCGTGCACATTGCATAGCGCTCGGATATATTTATTGATAACTGGAAGATCCTCATTGTCCAGTATCTCCTCTCCTTGGAGGCCCTCGTATGCTGTCTGAACTCCTGACCAATCCCCAGCCTCGATACGGTATTCCATTTGAAGGATGAATGTTCGAGCATTGGGACGTACACTCCATTTCTGAGCAAGACCAATGTATCTTTCGGCGAGATATGGGTCTTTCTTAGCCATGGCAAGCTCCACAAGTCCGTTGAAAGTGGTAATGTCCGGCCTTATTCCGTTTGTCTGTGGGTTGCGTCGTAGCATGACTGTCATCATTCTGTCCACTTCTTCCACTCCCTTGCCAAATGCCCCAGCGGCCCACCGGAAAACAACATCCCACATCTCCTTCGAAGGATTTGAGTCTAACAGTGGCCGAAAAACTTCTTTACACCATTCCAGTTGATCGTTGCGCATACAGAACTCCAGAATCTCTGAAATCGTCGTTACTGTTGGTTTCACGTCTCGATGTATAGGTCTTGCGAACCAGGCCTTAGTTGCCATGACATCGTTTTTTCGGGCATAGAATGTAGTAATGATTTCATGATGTTGCTCCGAGAATCGTACTTCTGAAACTTCGGCCATTCTGAAGGTGCTGAGAAGCTCAGTCTCGTTATTTTCCAGAGCAAAGCCCTTGTATATCTGAGTCCAGAGCCTTAGTGCAGTCTTCCCTCGGTTTGTACCATGATTTGAAGATATATCATCTTTATCACAAAGATCCCAGAACTGAACAGTACGTGCTCTTGCTTCCATCGTATCGCCAGTCAAGGTCAAGGCTCTGATAAATTTAGCCAGGTCTGGGAATGACGATGAGTCGCCCTCTGATATTAGGCCCAGGGCATGTTTTCTGATTGTCAATTCCTGGAAAAGTACCCTCGCGAACTCGTTATGTGTATCTCTCCTATCCTTTGGCATCGTTAACATAACATCACGAGCACTATGAAGATCTTCCATGGTCAGGCCAAACCCAGGCTCTTCCGTATTGGTCTCCTTCAAGTGCTTGAAAGTTCTCAAAGCATGCTGAGCCTGGATATTGTTGACTGCTTCTTTCTTACGCAATTTTGCAGCAAAGAAGGCTCTATAAGCTGCGACTAGTTCAGCTGCAGGCGGCGGTCGTGAATGAACTTTGTCCATGAGGAAAAGATCCAACATCTTACTCAGCCCAGGATCCAGGTCTGTGTCTCTAATCGGGCGAGGCGGCTTATGAGAGAATCCAAACAAAGTACGCCTCTGTAGCCGTCGATGTGATTGTAGGGCATTTTGTCGTTTTTGTATGTGCAGTACAGATCGAGTTGGGCAGTTGAACAGTAAAGGCTCATTGCATATGAGGCGTCGAAAAATGTTGCGAGTAAGATGTGACGGCATATTGATTATGTGTTGTTAATGTACAAGAAAACAAAGTTACTGGCATACATTAGCTACATATTCCACAATCGTGTTGGAATGACTTACAGGAACATACTAGATTGGGCTTTCAATTGAACTTTGAAAACTGGTGATGATGAGCTCGGCGTCATCTTTCTGTGAAGCTCCCAGCGGCAAGACCCGTTTGAAGCGTGGGATAATTTTATTACGCCTGATATGTTAGGTACCAGGAGTGAATCTCACAGCAACCACATGAGGTATCGGAATTTGCATAGTTTGACATTACCTTACAGTAAGGTAATGTGAAATGATACAATAGCCTTCAGATCACGGATGGCGTTCACCATTCTGCTCAGAAATAGAGCTCATGATTTCTATTCTATTCTCACTTCGGTAACTACCTGTCAAGGGATCGATCAGGAGCATGACTACCTCAACTGTCTCACTCACAACACAGAATTATAGCAGCGTCTCGCCAGCCTGGAGCAGTAGCTTGTCATCCGATGAGACTTGAGGTAAGCCGAGCCTGAATCATTCTGGAGAGCAGCAAATACAGACATTGATACGCTTCTGTTCGTATCTTTGAGCAGCCCATCAATGATTTGCTTGTTCTACACAACATTCTACACAATAAACCGACATCATCTCAGCGTACTTCTTCCTTCCGTGCTATTCTGATGTCTATCTGCAGCTCTCGATACATCAAGCTCTCTGTCAAGAAGAACGCCGTTTTGGGTCTTTGATGGCAGCCGATATGTTGTGATAGAAACAAATAGTCAAGTCCCCATCGTTGTGAGATCCGGCAGGCATGAAGCAAGCTGTGCTTAGCAGGGTGCTTCACCTTCACAATTTCTGTTTGTCGCAGCGTCCCTCCCTCGGCCATGGAAATATTTCTCCGTCGACTCAAACAGCCCCTAGGCCCCAGAAACACGAAACATTTATTCAAACAACAAACGCCACGCCAACATATAGATGTGTCAACATCAACCGATCATCGTCCAGAAGTGTATACCTGAGTACCTGTTGTGTATGACAGATGCATAGCATCCTCTCGATCTGAATTATAACTTATGAGAGCAGAGCCACTAAGTAGTCTTAAGATGCATCATCATAAGTGAGCTTGTCTTCATATCGTCTTTATTATGGGAATACCCCATTTCCAGGGGCAACAATACAGTTTAAGTATATCTTATGTTGAATTGGCTTCGATCTCATCTCCTTAGTCGTTGCTTAAAATTTTTCTTATCATTCCCCAGCCTCACCTTGCTCATCCAGAAAGCTCCAGCAACTGATTGTCAGACAGGTTCCAGTGCTATTTGTGGTGCAATGCACTCTTAACGATATAAGGACTATCTTCAGACATCTGCGATGTTCCTCGCCCTAAACTTATTTGGCAAATCTAACATCGATTCGCAAAGGCTCTCGGACATCTGACATTTCATCTTCTGACTGCCCCGCAGAACCTTCGGATGATGCTCCCCATCAGACGATGTCAGAAACTCGTCAACATGGTGAACGTTGTTGCCACTGGAAATAGTGTCGATTCGTCTAGATTGAAATCTACCAGGGTTCCACTTGTTCATCTGTTCTTTGACCTCCTCGCCAAACTTGCGTGTACTCGGTAAGCTTAACCATGCTCATGCGTACCCTGGCGCAGGCAATCAACTTCACACATCATCAATAACCATGGCGCTTGATCATTGGTGTTGCCGGCATAAGCATGTTCCAATGCCACCGGAGAACATTTCTCTTCAAACAACTGCTCACGCCGCCTCGTGATGTTGAGTGAAATCCAATATACAGTGAAACCTCTTCTCCTCTCCCCTTTAACTTTACAATGTTCCGGAGACAGCTGTGGGTAAAGAAGGAGACCTGGGCGCCTACTGTGAGAGCCTCCTTGAAAATGCCTCGAAGGATTCATATAAGTACAATTATATTCTCTTCGATTCAGTCTTCTCTCCTCATCCAGCAGGACAGCGATCTTCATTCACTTTACATTCTTTACCAGTCTTTTTGACATTACATTCTCTTGACTTCATTGATTGAAGCTTGTATTTATTCCTTTTTCTCTAGCAATTTTTCAACCCATTACACACTTTTCTACCAGAACTATCAATCGAACACACCAACATCACAATGTCGTTCTCTAAGATTGTCAGTGTTGCTGGTGCGATTGCTTTCGCATCCCAGGTTGCTGCTCACGGTACTGTCACTGGTATCGTCGCAGATGGAGTATACTACGAAGGTTACCATGCAAGTTTTCAATACCTTCAAACTCAACCAAAGGTTGTTGGTTGGTCCATTCCAGATGATCTTGGCAATGGCTTCATCGCACCAGATGCTTACACCGACTCTGACATCATCTGCCATCTGAACGCTACCAACGCTCAAGCCTCTGCCACTGTCAAGGCTGGAGGAACTGTTGAGCTTCAATGGACTGCTTGGCCATCATCTCATCACGGCCCAGTCCTTGACTACCTGGCCAACTGCAATGGTGACTGTACCACTGTCGACAAGACCACCCTTGAATTCTTCAAGATTGATGGTGTTGGTCTGATCAATGATACCACTGTCCCAGGTTCTTGGGCCAGTGATGATTTGATTGCCAATAACAACACCTGGGCTGTCACTATCCCTTCAACCATCGCCCCAGGGAGCTATGTTCTCCGTCATGAGATTATTGCTCTTCACTCTGCTGGAACCGTCGATGGTGCCCAGAATTATCCACAGTGTGTCAATCTTGAGATCACTGGTTCCGGAACAGACTCACCTACCGGTGAACTTGCCACAGCTTTCTACACCGAGACCGATCCGGGTATTGAAGTAAACATCTACCAATCCCTCTCCACCTACGAGGTTCCAGGTCCAACTCTCTACTCTGGTGCCACAGCTGCAGCTACCTCCGTCGCCGCTTCTTCTACCTCTGTTGCTGCTTCCTCTACCTCTGTCGCTGCTTCTTCTACCTCCGTCGTTGCCAAGGTTGCTACTTCAGCCTCTACTTCATCTGCTGCCGTACGTTTCCCTGTTCTTGTCCACATTCAATACTTACTAAACTCTCTAATTCAGGTCACTTCCGCTGCCGATGCTAGCGCTGTGTCCTCAGCTGTTGCTGCTTTGAGTACGATCGTCCCAACGTCTGCCCTTACAGCTGTTGTCCCAACTTCAACTGCTACCTCCTCATCTGATGCCACTATGCCAGCCGGTACCACTCTTGAAGATCTCCTCTCTTGGCTCGCTATCCTTATGGAAGATGTCTTCTCCAACAAGTCCTCCGTCTCCCGCCGTCATGCTCGTGACATTGCTGTAGCCGAGGCCAAGCACGAGCGCCGCCAGTTCGCTCCAAGTGGTACTAAGCCATCTGGTGGTTTTGCTGCTCCATCTGGTCACCACCGCGGCTCTCATGGTCACGGCACTGGTTCCGTTGGTCCATTGGCTACTGGTGGTGCCAAATATGTTGTTAAAGGTGCCGGTTTCTGAGTTCCCTTGTAAGGATCAGTCACATTCACACCTGCACTCAAGAAGGTGCCGGGATGCGCTCAGCATAAAGGAAGGTTTGTCCCTCAGACATACACTCCATGTTATTTTCATGTAGATATAAATGTACTTCTGATGTTTGGAGAATTGGTGTCATCTGATAAGTTTGATTTGTCCTGTTACTGCTTCCGTACTTGATTCTGATCTAGCATCGTGTATCGTTGTAATGGACCTATGGTAACGACGTTGATTACTATGATCATATCATGACATCATAAACCTTGTACCCCAAAATAGTATATACTGTCCGAAGCAAGACTTTAATTTTACTTGCTCATCTTTTCATTGCCGATTGTTCAAAAAATATCCTTCTAAATGCGTAGGCAGCTCCTATGTAATCATGTATCTTTTTATGAATATACACTTTTGTTGACCACATGTACTTGAATAAACGCTTAGCCCTGAATACTTTAGTGCTTTAGATATTTCTCTTCTGGAAAAAGTGCTGAACTTCCGAACAAAACAAAAGCACCTCCCAATGGGTAAAGAGCAACAATACCCAAGATCGGGTAGTTTATTATTACACTGTTTTGGCGTAGATTTTCATAGAAAAGAAAGGTGTCTCCTTTGAGTTATTTAAAGATCGATAAATAATGCCTGCGGGTTTAAACGACTGTCAAGTGAAGTCAAGTAAAGTCACACCCGACTGCAGCATATTATAACATGTACGCTGGACTATGTTGCAAGCAAATTATAGATGCTCAAACCAATCAACTCAGTGTAGAGAGCAAAAAAGGAGAAGTATCAATAATTATAATTCAGAACTAAACAAAAGCACAGCCGTTACAAACTATTCTGATTTAGGTGCAGAAATCTTGAACCCCATCTTCAACCCATCATGTCTCTCATAAATCATCGTTATTCATCATCATAAACCGTGACATAGGACAAACTCCAATAAAAGGAGAAAAGGGTCCAGACGCATAGGGAAAAAAAACTCAAAAAATTAACGACAAAAAGCCAGACTGAGCAATAAAATTGAGCTGTGTCAAGGAAAGCATTGTAAGTTTCATCTCTTCTCGAATAGCGAACGAAACATATCCTTCCAGCTAACCCTCCCATCAACTACCGCTTCGACATCACTTAGAATACGCTCCACTATCTCTTCTTTCCCAGTATGCTCAATAGGTCGGCCATACTTGTCGAATCTATCGGGAAGTACCTCAATGTCTTCGTCTGATGAGCTCGGGGACGAAGAGTGTCTTCGACGATGATGGCGAGAGGGACGGTTGTATGAAGGATCTGAGTTTCTCCTCCTTCTTTGGCGAGATAATTCAGGTTCAGGAAGAGACGAGGAGCTTTGTCCGTTGGTCTTAATCTTGGCGAGACGATGGGAAGAGGCGGGTGAAAGAGGAGCGAAGGTCACAGAACGGTTATGTGGACGCTCGAGAGAGGTTATAGAGTGGTTCTGCATCATCATCAAATTATCTGTATGCTCCGTATCAGTATGTGGTCTTTAGATATCACGTTGATTAGAAAATGGTACAAACGCACCCTCCTCGGGAGACTCTGTTGCGAATATACTTACATTATCTCCATCTCTACCCCTTTGCGCAGCTGTACGTCCGTATGGATCTGAAGGATAAGGGTCTTGATTCGTATAGTCCCTAGGATCATACTGAGGTACCTCATTCACATGTGTCGTAGAGGTTGTATGTTGCGTATAGCCTCCTGTGTTCTGAGGGAAGTAGGCACCACCAGAAGCTCGAGGAGGAGAGTCGGAAACACTTTCAGGGTAAGGCTCATCTTCAAAGTACTCAGGTGAGACATCGCCACGGTAATGACGTCTTTCTTCACGCTCTTCCCTCTTCCTGTCTTGATGCTTCTTGAGCTTGTTGATTCCAATTGCAGCTGCACCAGTGGCAATAGCTCCACTAGCTAGATCACGAGCTCGAGAGCGAGATCGACTTCTGCCAACGACTCTATCAGAGTCGGAGGAGTAATCGCGTCTTCTGGAATGGCTTCGAGAACGATGACTTCCACCTCCAGACATTACCGGGTCGTAGGACTCGGTTGTGGTAGTCTGCTTTGTGTAAACTGGGTCCGCGCCATACTGAACCATGCCAAGCTCAGGGTCAATGGTTTCAGCATACCCAGCAGAACGTGGCCGTGAACGACTTCTTGATGTTCTTCTCAAGTGGTGACGGGTTTCTGCCAAAGCCTCCTCATCTTCTTGTTTAGCCTTGCGCATCTCGTAAAGACCTGCAACTGCTGCTCCAGCAAGCCCAGTAGCTGCAATTGGAACTCCGGTACGAAGACGAGAGCGAGAACGAGAGGGTAAGCCTCTTCTCTCGCGAGATTTGTTGCGAGCATACTCCACTACGCCAGCTACCGCCGCGGTTGCTGCGCCAGCCTTGGCCATGGCTGAGGCACGATGCTTGGGATCATGGTGCCTGCTAGCACTTCGAGTTCTTGAAAAAGCAGATACAGAACGACGCCTGGAAACACTTCGTGTGCGACTGCGGCCACGACCGAGCTCGTCGCGATTGGCGATGCGGTTCTGATTGACTTTGTTGGCTACAGCTGCTGCTACACCAAGAGCCGCGAGACCAAGACCAATTTTCAGCTTCGAATGTGAGTCCCTGCTACTAGAACGTGATCGCCGACCCCTACTCCGCGAGTCTCTTTCTCTGTATCGGCTCCTTGCTCGTGTGGCAATCTCAGTACCAATGGCACCAAGCACAGCTCCGCCAACAACATTTCTACCCTTGTGTTCTACCTCTATACCTTGTTTCTCACGGTGGTTGGCAAGAAGGGCAGCTGCTCCAGCACCCGCAAGGGCTCCTTCAGCTAGATGCCGCTTATGTTTTGGACTCCGTGACCTGAAGCTCTTCCTATCCCGCCGGATAATCACTTGCTCATCGTCGCTATAATCGCTGACTGAATGTGGGCGACGATCGTACCTTGCCATAGCATAGTCATCATCTCTTCCTCTACCATCTGTTTCTCGAACCTCTCTGTGATAATAGTATTCTTCGTCGTCCCGTCGAGGCTCTGGACGTGCCAACTCTTGCACCTCAGATCTATGGATGACCTCGTAACTTGGTTCTTCTCTAGCCAAAACTATGGGTTGCGGTTGAGGTGCTTCTTGAACGATAATCTGCTGTGGCTCTTGGGCTCGCTGGCGGATGATTATGGGCTGCGGAGCAGGTTCCGGGCGTTCGTAGTACTCGGTCTCCTTCTGATACCTCTCGAGCTGCATCGGTTGCTCTTCTCTGCGATCCGTACGTCTCTCAATTCTAACATCTGTCTCACGCTCCCAAGGTCTATCTCTTTCGCGCTCCCATGGACGACTTGAAAGTGATTCGCGAGGGCGTTCACGCTCACGCTCACGCTCATAGACAACGGTTCGGGTGCGCTCCGGTTCGCGTTCTCTTTCTCTTTCAATGACTAATTCACGAGATGAACGTTCGGGCTCTCTCTCGACGTATCTCTCCACGCGACGATCGACCTCGACTCTTTCCGCTCGCGGTGGGCCGCTGTAACGTTCCGAATGTATACTTCTTATATCATCATCAAAATCAGTTCGACTCGGAGTTACTCGATATCTCTGAACGGTACGGTAGCCTGCTGGCCGAGATCTTCCATAAGAAGAAGACCGATCATCATCCGAAGAGTAATCATCAGCCTCTCGACTTGTATATCGTGACTCGCGGACTCGGGAGATTTCTGGCATCTTTCCAATGTTTCCACTTGCAAGACAGCGATGTCGGATATGTTTGAATGCGTCAAAATAGGACTAGCAGTCGGAACTTTTATATAAGATTGCTGGATCAAAGAAGTGCTTTGTGACTGGTTCTTATTGTAGGCCCTTGTCTGCTTGTGAAGGCCGAAAACCCCAGCACAATATGATATTTATTGTGATCTTTATCTTTATTTTTAATGGGAAAGATGCACGCGCTCCTGCTGGAAGTAGTTCGGTAAGTGTATCCTCAAGGACTAAGGATAGGATGCAGGATGTGGGATGAAGGCGCAATGCTGACGGGTTGGGGGAAGCGCCCTTGTGTGAGCCCCAGCTGTACTGCAGTGGTTGGCGAAGGATATTGTGTTGCAAGCGTGCCTGCTGAGGGAGGCTGGGGCGGATTTGCGAGGAGGAACAGGCAGGAGTTGATTCGGTAGATGTGGGGTAATTCGGGCTGAAACGACTCGACTCGACTTGACTTGACTTGACTTGACTTTGCTTTATCTGATGGACAAAATGATGTCGCAAATGATGGCGGGATATGGAGCTCTCAAGGTTTATACTCGTGAATGAAGGGTATCTTTGATGGAGGTGGGACAAGAGATGTCGCGCAGAGTAGGACGAAAGACAGGAAGGAGTATTTGTGTATGTGTTTGCGTGTGTTTGTGTTTATACATACATATATGTGTATATATAAATATATATAAATATACAAATCCTCAGATAGGATTTGTAGGTACTTATCTCGGTTGGGCACGACCGACAAACCCAGCACAGCACAGCACAGTAATAGAGAGAGAGAAAAGAGAGGACAAAAGGCAAGGAAAGCAGAAGAAGGTATAGAGGATGGAAGGTATTATGGAGAGAAGAAAGTCAACCCCAGATCAAGGACACACATATACACGGCATGTATGTATGTATGAGAACGAAACGAACAAGATTGACATCCCTGCTCTCCACGTAGCACATTCATCTGTCATGTGTTTTGTCTAGCTACTTTCCTTCTCTTCTCTTCTCTTCTCTGTGCACACTTTCCTTCATTATGATTGGACTGGGATGATAAAGTAACATGTTTGACAATAGAAAGTCGTGGATGTTCGCTCACCTTGCCTTTCCTCTCCCTTCCTTACCTTTACCTAGTCGAGCACTTTTACTTCCGTCACCCGAGCGAGTTTCCTTAACGCCGTTGCCAGCCTCTTCGATATTTTCTCATGATCCGACCTGATCCCTCTCACATTAGTCCACGATAGGTAGTCCTCGGACCCCTCACCCCCCAGCCCCCATGCATACCAGCCAAGATTTGCTAGAAGACTGTCTACTATCATGACGCCATATTGAAGTGTTCGGTGCTCCAAATTCCCTGCATAATTCGGGTGCGAGCACTAAAGTGAATGAATACCTGACCTGAGTGTATTGCCTTTGTGCACGTGAAGTTGAGACGCATCTCAAAATTACGTATGGATAGCTAGGCAGAGAGAAGAGTAAAGGTCGATGGATCGATCATACACACTCATCGTTCACCTATCCGGATTTACCTCGGTATCTAAAGTGCCTTACTGTTTGCCCTTCATTTCTGTAGCGTGACATCTGACTAGTCCGCATGTTGACACTCTAAATTCTGACAAGTGCTGAATGAGATACCTTCTTACCTTATATACCTTACCTTACCTACAAAGGTACCTTAGACACCGTATTTGCCTATCTACCTAGTGGCGGATCCATGCAGACACTACCTACCTAGGTTAGGTAGATATATCTTGCCTCGCGTTGCCTTGCCTTGCCTAGGTACCTTCTTACATGCTTATGTAGTATGTAGATAAAATCGTGGCGGCACGGGCCTCATTCCCCAGAATTGTATTTCCCATGCTCCCACTGTTCACTATTTGGCGGTAGCCTACCCGCCTTCAGTCCAGGTATGTAAATGCTTAAGTATCCCACTACTGAACTGAACCCGTACTACATACAAGTACATACCTATGTATGTATGTACATATATACTTTGGCAGAATCCACAAAAGGTTCCATCAGCCTAGTGTGGCGGCTTGAAGTGGTTGAGCACGTATTCCGGTGGTGACCGACGCATCCCAACTACCTACCATATCATATACGCTACTACATAGGTGCGCACAAGGTAGGTACATATCTACATGTACATTTATCTTACCACCCCCATACTTGTTGTTATGAGTCAGTCATTCTCATAGCCTCAAACTCCATTCCCGATTAGGGTATATTATACCAATCTACATTGTCAGTACAACGTTTCCTTCCCATCATCAGTACTAATTTGTAATTATTCAGCTTTATGATTCTTGAAATCTGTGTGCTATCTTCCTTTGCATTCGAGGGGTCATGCAAATGTGAAATTCCGGGTTGTGTCCGTTTTTACTCTTGAACAGTCGTGATTGATGCTAAAAGCTACTGCTTCTCGGTCATTATCACACTCACATACAGATGGCACTTACATAGTAGTTATAAATGGCTATGTTCATCCATGTAGGATCTGCCATTAGATCTCTACACCGTTACTGTTCCTGCCGCTATCACGGCTACTTTGATCTCTGGTACCACGACCTCTGTTCACGATGGTCCAAGCAACATCGGCTTCGGAATTGCAGTAGGAACCAGTGCTCTGACTGCTGGTGAGCCAGTTAACATAGTTGTTGAGGATGGTACCACAGTTTTCATTACTGGTATTGACATTACCGCAGATGCGACCTGGTACCCCGAGTCCAATTTCACTGGCTCCGCTCCATCTCCCATTACCACGCCTCTTGCGACTGTCCCACCTGTTACTTCTGACTCTGAAGCTGGCCATGTCGAGGACGGCGAATTGACTGCTGGTCAAACTGTTGCTATTGTCACCCAGACGGATGGCTCTGGTTTTTACTTCACTAGCAACGATTACTCAAACGCCATCTGGTAGCCAAGCAGCACTTCCTGGTTTCCTCCCCCACTTGGTACCTCAATGTCTGCCGATACCACATGTACTGAGACTGCTACTGTTGGTGCTGTTAGGAGAACTTCCATATAGGCCATGGCCTAAATATGAAGACTACTCTTGAGACACGCACTGTTACTATTAGGTGTGTAGAGCTCTGAAATTTGTTTACTCTATCGACTGATATGCTCCAGTTCCAGTGCTTGACTTATAATTTATGAATGCAGATCCTCTATGCTGCGCGATTAGTTGCTGCTATTTTCATAGATCATGAGTTCATGTAATTGAGAGTGGAACTGTCATTGTGGCGGTGATTCCTTGAAAACATGCATGGACGTCCTTTGCAGAAGCAAGATAGTCTTGATGAAACTACTTCAAAGTCAATACTTTCAGAACTGCTGTTTTAGTTGAAATGAATGTAGCTTTCCTGGCTATTCCAGTTTTGAATCCAACCAACGCCATCGCTATGCCAAACCAAATCTCATGTTTATTCTCCCCAAACCCTATATTCGTACGCTTCTACAAAAGATCAAAATCATCCAGCTTTTCCTTGTATTGCAGAATGTTTCTTCTGATCTTCGATCCATCTACCCAAGTAACGAAGTCCTCCATACTTCTGGTCACAAGAAATGCAGTATCGGTAATGGTTTCGGTTCCAACTCGCACATGTCCTTGCTCAATGATTTTGTTGGCGGCTTGAACGGTCTCCGCCATGCGTAGCCTGGTCATGACAACTGGCAATCTTCGGCGACAGAATGATGAGACGGTCACATCTTTTTCAACAGAGGAAAGCTTGCCGGTAGAGGCAGTGGTGGAGAGGATCCCAATGTCATTGAGCTTGTCAAGGAGCAGGTTTTCGTGCTTCGCGCGAACTGGGTCATCGGGTGGCAGGGCGGCAAGCTTATGTGCTAGTTGACGAAGAGACTACACGGAAGATCAGCATAATATACTAGAAGCTTTCTCTAATAAAAACATACACCACAGATTCTGTTGTACTTCTGATAGTCGCCTGGCTTTTGGATAGCATATCTTCGAATGACAGCGGCATCGCGGTGGTTATTGTCGCCGGCATAAGTGGTGAAATCAACTTTTCGAAGAAGCTTCTGCTCGTGATGTTTAAGTTTTCTAACCATCTTGTCGTTCTATTGTGTGAAAATGAAGTCGGGATGATCAAAAGATTATTATGCGCTTTGAGGCTGTGATTTTCCTTATCGCAGATAAACTTCTAGAAAAAAGTGTGCTTATGTAAGCAATACATCTCTTTGGCAGTTCGGCCATGGCCTCGACGACAATGCGAGGAATATAACAGCGATTCAACAATACGATCAGCATTATGCTACCAAGGTTACGTTTTACAAATGTGGTATGGGAGTCCAAACATGTGCAGTCATGCTTGAGAACTTTTTCTACATCACAAAGAGCGTGTGGTAAGCAATTGACATAGACAAGTCACCTACTTACTTAATTACCAGCTATTCTAACTTCTCAATAGATGGCAACCAAAACGAATCCGCTGCTCTCCTTGGCTCTCTCTTTCAATCTCCAAATTCGAACGTGTCTCCTTCTGAATCTCCAATCAGACCTCAACTCTCAGCCTCCTTCCGCAGTGTTCTTCGCAATGACAGACCTGGCGCCGACGGTGGGCGATCCACAGCAGCAGCATCACGCCTTATCCAAAAGACAATGGAGCGCCAGCAAGCCAAGGCCAGTCGACGATCGGGTCACATGAACCCAACCGTTGCAGATATTGAAAAGACCAAGATGGCCAGTGATCTGGGCAAGCAGATACTTAGAAAGTGGAAGCAGGGTGATATTTACGCTCCTCACGATCTGTCTGCTACGGAGGCACAGAAGTGGAAGATGAATGCGCCACCAGCATACGATGTCTTTGATGTGCTGGGCCTGAATCCTATTGATGGATACAAGGTACGTTATAAGGCCGCGGAATATAAAATTGGAATTACTTGAAAACATAAAACTAATCTCTGTTATGTAGAACTTCTCAGTCTTGTCGGAATATATGTCACCCATGGGTCGTATCAAGCATTCCAAAGAAACCGGTCTCAGATCCGTCAATCAACGACGAATTTCTAAGGCCATCAGAAGAAGTATTGGAATGGGCATCATGCCAAGTGTCCACAGACATCCAGAGATCTTGCAGAAGGAGGCTCAGAAACAACATGATTACCAGGTTAGATCAAGAATGTCAGGTTTGTAGTTTATGTTCGAGTGTGATGATATTGTTGAGATACAGTCCCATTTTGAAGAACTTGCAATCCGTGAATTATATCTGCCAATCAGTTTATTTTTCTGTGAGGATTTTTGGCCACATCCAAGTGTCTGATAAAATAGCCATGAACTTCTTGTTTTTACTTCCTCTGCTCGTCTCTCGCCTGCTGGGCCAGCAAATCCATTGACTAGCAAGTGTTTCACTTCGAAGCACTTAGTCTCGAAACCTGAGCAGATTGCGTCTTCGGGTATGAGAAGGTGACATGTCTCTTGTTTTCTTTTCTATTTCAGATTAAGAGTATTCTTTGATTGAGAACGATCATAATCGTTGATGGAGCTGTAACAGTAGTATATGTGCTGGGATACTTGGTTGAGATGGACACTCTCTTGATGTCCATTACTCAATCACTATTTATGTATTCGTTATCTGTACCTCCATTATCGCTCAAAATGATGACTCAAAATGATGACTCAAAATGATGACTCAAAATTCGCCGTCAACCAACTCCGTTTGTATGAATGCCTCTCAGCCTAAGATCCTTGTAGGTACACATGCAAAGACAAGACACACTGAAGGGGTCTTGTGCCATATCATCGTGTAAATATCACTTATTAGTCTCTTATATCCTTAGAACCAACCAGTTTTCTTGTTTTCCTGGTTCACTCTTTCTTTGCAAATACATCTCAAAATGTTAATAGTCAAACATATGACTTTACTAGTGATCTTACTCTTCAAGGCAGCGAATAACAGATCTGATCCTCAAAATACCGACTATCGATCTGCAAAGATATTTAGTTCAGTTGTGAAGGGCTCTTAGTGTGAGTTTCCTGTATGTACTACGGTCAAGGGATATCTTGAAAGTCATGACGAACAGAACTCAATTTGTACCAAGACAAATGCGTGTGTTTTATACCCATACAACCCACGTATCACGCGATGATATGTGGGTTGTATGGGTAAACTACTCTTTTACTCATTTACATTTTGTTTGATAAGTTAATTGAATTATATTATTCTTACCTATCTAGGTAGGTACCAAAAATACATCTTGTGTACATAATGTAATGTAGTTGCTCCCAATGTTTAAACCCCTTAGCGTTATGGTCGAAGACCACCACACGGGGGAATTAGCGCGCTTTCGATAAGGAAAATCGGAGCTAAGATACAAAAAGTCTCGAACCCAAGTCGCAAACAACTACAATTGTCAAAACCTCAACCCTCAACACCATCAAATCGCAACCATGGGAAAAATCCAGAAGGGCAAAAAGAACTCTGCTGCAGGTGGAACACCCTATGAAAAAGCTGCCAAAGCCACCAATAATGTCTTCAAATTCAATACGAATGTTGGACAGCATATTCTCAAGAACCCGGGAGTCGCAGAAGCAATCGTTGCCAAAGCTAATCTCAAACCCTCGGATGTCGTGCTCGAAGTTGGTCCTGGTACAGGAAATTTGACTGTCAGAATTTTGGAGAAGGCGAAGAAGGTCATTGCTTGCGAGTTGGACCCTCGTATGGCAGCTGAGGTTACCAAGAGAGTTCAAGGGAAGCCAGAGGCTAAAAGATTGGAGGTTCTCCTGGGAGATGTCATGAAGACAACGCTGCCACCCTTTGATGTTTGCATCAGCAATACTCCTTACCAAGTAGTTTCCCGGCCATCATAAAGTCAAGCATGTTACTAATAGCGAGATCAGATTTCGTCTCCACTTGTCTTCAAGCTTCTCTCTCTTCCAAATCCGCCACGAACTTCAATACTCATGTTTCAACGCGAATTTGCATTGCGACTCACTGCCCGCCCAGGCGATGCACTTTACTGCCGTCTTTCTGTAAACGCACAATTCTGGTCTAAAATAACCCACATCATGAAGGTGGGCAAGAACAATTTTAAGCCTCCACCACAAGTCGAATCTAGTGTTGTCAGGATTGAGCCAAAGATGGGCAAGGATAGACCCGGTGTCAGCTGGGATGAGTGGGATGGGATGCTTAGAATTTGTTTCGTGAGAAAGAACAGAACGATGCGTGCTAGTTGGTTAGGCACCAAGGAAGTACTGGGGCTCATCGAAAGAAATTACCGTGTTTGGTGCGCGATGAACCATGTTGCAATTGATGAAACTATTGTGGGTGACGATGATGAAGATATGGATGTTGATGGAGGCATTTCTTCTATACCTGCCGAGGATGAATGGGATGGGGGCATGGACGTCGACGATGAGATAGACGACACACCAGCCTTCTTCAAAGAGCTCAACGAGAAGAATCATAACCCGGAGAAGACAAAGAGCAAGAAGAAGAAAACTAGGGTTGCGGAGTTGATTAGGGAGAAGATCAGAAAGGTGTTGGAAGACGTTACAGAATTGGCGGATAAGCGTGCTGGCAAGTGCGATGAGAATGATTTCTTGAGACTCCTATTTGCTTTCAACGAGGAGGGTATTCACTTTGCTTGATCGATTGTATGTCACAGGATATCAAAAGTGTTGGGAATTAGCATGGCGTTTTGGGGGGGGGGGGCAATCTTATATCCATAATGGTATAGAATATAGGGATTTCTTATTCTTGAAGCACTATCTTATGTTCCTCTATTATCTGCCATGAGAGCTATGGTACAGGACTTCCTGAAGAATATAGATCTGAAGATGTCTCAATTACCACGCACCTTTTCTGGAGCTTGAATCTTTGACTTTGCCACCTTATATTATAATGGCTACTCTCGAATCAACGGGCGATTTCTCACCAGCGCTCCCTTGTTCTCGTCGGATCTATCTTGGAGTTTGTAGGGACGTCAAGATCGTCCTCAGCAACACGGTCAATTTGGTCTAGGGGCCAAGCTGACTGCAGAACCACTTCCTGAGCTTGTTCACATGTTATCACTTCGGTTTTTCTGACACCAGCAATCCTAGCCTGCCTTTTCTTTCAATAAGCGTAGAATAGTAATGCTGTCACAAATACTGCACCCAGCGATCCCGTCTTGATCTTATTCTTGCGACAGGAATCCGAATAGTATACGATGGAGTTCTAGCTTTTCTATAAACAAATCTTCAGCAATATTGTCCACATTACCTGATCCCTCCATCTTTCTAGGATTCTTTATGACCCGCAATTTCATTCTTACTTGGTTATATGCGTTTGAGTATTTTACCAAGGTGAAGTTTGAGATACGTATCTCCCATTACTTCCGCCGTGAAAACTACCCCCACGTGTCTTTACGTGTCTTTACATGTCTTTACATGTCTTTCAAGTTTGACGACGTGGCAGCGCTCATTCTTCTTCTCCACTACGAGCCCTCGCTGTACGTTGTCCAAAGCGGGAGAAGGAATGATAGGGTCTCGAGAGTATTCCACCCATGCCACGACATAAGACACAGGTGTGAGAGCATGTATCTGACGCTGCGCTTGTTGTTGCGCGCAGGAAACTCCGACCACCTTTCCGAGGCACTGGGAATGGGGAAGAGGGAAGGAGGGGAGAGCAAATGGATGGTTGATTTGTGGGATTTAGTTTAACATGTAGATGTGCTGACGTATGGGACGTTCAAACCCCCGGTTTTTTACAATGAGAAGCACGGCCAATTCTAATTGTTATAATTCTTCTTCTTTTTTCTTGGTCTTTTCTTCAATAATGCCAGAGAATAATAATGAGGGTGTGATCATTGGCATACTTGTTCGCTACGCTGTTCTGGGGCTTAGGAAGCGGGAAAGGCTTGGGATGGCTCGGGGTGGTTGTTGGTACTGCTTGTTGTAGAATGACAGTTTGATGTATCAACAATCTCAGAGTTTTGGATGGGTACGGAGTCTATTGATACTGCTTGCAAAGGACATCCAGGTCCGATGTTTTATATCTGCTTATTTGATGTGTTTTATATGCAGTTGTGAAATTTCACCATAAAACATGATATGGAGTAGAGTAGAGTATATACATACCAGGTACCTATATGCCTAGGTGAGATACTTACCATGAGAATAAGGTGTGTTAGTGTCCATTTTCAAGTTGTCGAGTCACGTCATCACTTATCTTACCTCGCGCATCTTAGGTAGATACATATGTACCTATGTTTAGATAGTACGGATGGTATGATGATCATTGTTTAACCAAGATCTCCATGAGTATGACGAAGTATTCTAAATTCTGGGTATATGGGATATGATACGAATAAATTAGAGTGAGTATTGGTCGTGAAAAAGAAGGGGCGGAAAATTTGTTGGATTTAATTATACTTTATCCGAATATCAAAGTTTTCTATACACGGATATTAAATGGGCATGAACTCTACCTACGGTAGGATGGAATCTGCTGTGTACTACTACCAAATATCAGCACTGGACATCACAGAGGTATTTCAACAGGATTGATTATGGTACATATATTGGTTTAGGATGCACAAGTCAGGCGTGCACCACGTATTCGATGCTTATTTGCTACTCTACATGTTGATGACAGTAAGGTAGAATACTGATTGCACATATCCCTTGACAAAGCGAGATACAGAAAACTCCTTTAGACATCAATATATATGATTATCAACCAGTCAAATGACTTGCGCATGTATTTGTGTATATTCCGTAGATGTATTTGCCGCTCTGTACAGCAAAAGAAAATATAAACAGATGGATTCCGTACTTTGTAAGCTCCGGATTCTTACCACTCTTCTTTTTGAACGGAGCAAGATTTTCAGCATGTCAGGTACCCCTGTCCTGCAGTATGTATGCATTCTGGGGGAGGGGGAGGAGGAGAGAGAGTGTGTGTATGTGTGTATATGTGTGTGCGACTGTAAAAGCGCTTTTCTGCCGTTGTGCTCGTGCAGGAGAAAAGAACAACAAAGTCCAGCCCCATCTGCCTTATTAGATCTCTCAAGTCTTGTCCTCCCGACTCATCTCGACCTCATCAACTCCACTCAGTCAGTGGTCAATACTACAATGAAAATAGCTTCATGGTATGCTCCATTTGACACGCAGGAAAGTCCCGATATTTCCGGTGTCACTTTATCGATCGTCGAACTTCACCGCTGCCCTTTCGACTTGCGCGATCCATCGGTTACTGGCAATCGAAGCCGTGCCTGAGCTGAAATCTGCTAAGAACTCACACACTGCCTGGTGCCTGTCAGCCGCCGCCTGATCCAAGGACTGGGCTACTTATTCATCATTATTCATAACTACGACTTAGGATATTTAGTGAGTTCGAAGTGAGCGTGTGGGACTTTGGAAGAGAGCAACAGAGTGTTGTTTCCAGTACCTTACCGCACCGTGAACAAAGTGCACAGTGCTTGATCTTGGCTCTGTGTCTGGAAAGCCTAAACGACGACAACTGACAACGAAACAAAACACTACCAATACCTTCCTTGACCTCCGCCACCTCCACCAGATATTGAAAAGAGGAAGGAATAATAACAACGCAGTCTAGGTCTAGCATATAGAGGGACTTATCGGCCACGCAGCAAGACTTTTTCGATGTACGGCGGCGTACAGATACTTTTCCCCCAGAAACATACTTGCCTCGCAACATCGTTCCATTGTGCATAACCATACAGCGCCTTATATTCTACACACAAGCCTCCTGGTGCTCTGTACTCCGTCCTCTTGATTGTATAGGTACTACCTACGTACTCATATGATTACACGCACACACTCGCACGCCACCAGCTCAAGTTATAAAGAAAGAAAGAAACCACTTCCCGTTTATCTGCAGGGAAAGGGCTGGTTCCAGTTCCTCAAAGGCACAAACAGCAACTCCGCCATTCCTTCGATGCCAGCAGCTACATTTTCGTTCTTAATTTCCTATGGAAGAAGAGAAAGGTCTCCCAAGCTAGAGGTATCCTTAAAGGTATTTCGCCGATCGACGCTAGTCTTTTTCTCAGGGAAGCCCGACACGCTCAAAGAAGACCAGTCGGAAAGCTACCGGTAGAGAGAGTTGAAGAGACTAAACAAAAACTGAGCTCCACGAGTCACGGGTCATTTACGAATGATAATTGGGCCGTACGCTGTCACGGTTCAGGTCGTGTTACTACTCCAAGTACTCACCAAAATCCACCCTCTAGAAGTATTTGCTGCCACTGGGCTGTTGAGGCAGGCACCATGGACGATAGACCATTTAATTCCGTGACGGGCTCATCGCAGGTGGCAGAGCCCGAATCGACGGATACCATGATTTCCGATCAGCAAACCACGCCAAAGCCCAAGCTCGCCCACGAACCCTCATCTTCTTCATTATCGACGGTTAAAAGAACCCACAGTGTAAAGAGTGTCACCCCAAAGTCTACGGCCAATTCGCCAAGGCCTTCACGAGAGTCCTCTCCATCTAGACCTTCCTTGCGTTCGACGTCCAACACACGACTCGGACGATCCCGAAAGAACAGTAGCAAAGAGGCCAGTCCTTCACGCACTTCAACTTCGAATACGAATCCTCCTTCTGCAGCGTCAATACAACGAGCTCTATCGGCATCAAATACCCCACAGCTGCATCCTGTGCTGTCCGAAACGACGATCAGAGCCCCCACTCCTCAGAAGCTATCAGATACCCCACGGTGGCCCATATCTCCACGATTGAAATCGCCGCCGCCTGCATTCAAAGCTGCTGTTGCCTCTCCCAGGCGGCTAGAGCCAGAGAACCCAACCATCAATGCACAACGGTCAAGCTCTGTACCGACGGAGAGCAAGTCACAACATAACTCTGATTCGGAGAGTTCTCTGGGAGTCCCGGGCATGAGAACCCCCGCAAGAGGTGTTAGCGGAGCCGGTTCGACATTGGAAACTGTACAAGAGTCAAGCCAACCAGCAACTCCATGCGCAGGACCGAAAGACAACGAGAATGCAATAAAGGAAGAAGGCCAAATGCAGCAAATGAGTGAGAGAGAAAATCCGATTGATAGTGCTTTTAACAGAACCCTGAAGAGAACAGAAGTCAGCAACACTGAAAGTGGCAGTGATAGCGGCGGCAAGAAAGGCGAAGGTAAGATACGATCAACATCAGCCTCAATGTCGAATACCCCCCGACAGATTGCAGCTCCTTCAATGAAACCGTACAGCGTAGTGGCTGCGGCGGCTATCGGTCGCGGCAAACCAGCTGCTGAAGGGTCCACAAGGAACATGACTGTCGAGACGGAAACTGTCACATCGATACCGCATCTAGCAGTAGGAGGGAGCGGCAGCGGCAGTGGCGTCAATGGCAGCTTGCGTGCAAAACCAAGCTCGGAAACTATTAGACCACGGAAAGAGAAGAAGAAGACCGCACGCAAAGCACCGTCGGTCACTTCTGGCATGGGTGAGACACAATATCCAAATTTTCCTCCTGTACTCCATCATCATCATTCTACCAGGTCAATCAGAGACTATCGAAGAACCATATCTCCATCGGATTCGGTCCGTTGGAGTGCAGGTGCAGGATCTGGGTTTATGGGTCCACCTCCTACACCCCTCATGCAACCCTCTTTGTCTTCACAACCAAGTTTGAACTTTCGCAACGTAGGTGCAAGGCTAACATCATCAAACCGCATAGCTTCTTCGAAGGCGGACATTTTTGAAGCAAAGGTTGCAAGTGCTGTTGATGAGGCGAACTCTTCGGATTCAGACGAGACGTTTGTCTACGAGTCAAATCCCCCGGAGTCGAACGATCGCCCTCGAAGATATCATCACTCGCGAACTCCGAGTGCCACTTCCATGGCCAGTCAAGCTGACCCTAGAGGAGGCATCAGATCCATACATGGTGCATTAGATGGTGTGCACAGCGTTGCTATGAAGAAAAGTATGAAATTCGCCAATTCTTACAATAACCCAGGTCCCGAAACCACCGCAGGGGAGGAAGATGGTAAAGGTACAGTACGAAGTTCGAACGGTACCGGAAGAGGTAGCACTCATCATCATCACATTGGTCGATGGGGTCGTAATGGTGGCAATGGCCATCCCTCACTCTTTGACAACGAATCTCCCTTTCCTAATGTCGCAAAGTCTAAATTATCTGGAACCGGTTCAAGACATTCCTCTCGACCTACAAGTCCACGTATCAGCAATCCAAAGAACGGAAATGGCAAGAAGTCAAGTCTGCTAGCACAATACGATATAGATGACGGAGCAGGAGCTGATGACGAACGGACACCCTTAATGTCATCAAGCGTTCGCTCTGCACGTTCTGGTAGAGGTCGCCGCCCAATTTCCTCTTCCATGCGTCAACTCGAGCATCAAGCATATCGTGCTAATCGGTCTTTCTTGGCACGCTTTGCTGGCTGTATAGTACTTACATTGATGATTGCTCTTGTCTTTTCTGGTGCTATAGGGTTCATGTTTGCCACAACTGAACCCCTCACTGAAGTCAAGGTCCTTGCTCTGAAAAATGTCTTAGCATCAGAGCAAGAGATCATGCTCGATCTTCTTGTTCAAGCAAGGAATCCTAATGTCGTGGTTGTTTCAATCGATTCTATGGACGTCAATGTGTTTGCGAAGAGCAAGCACGTGGGCACTGATGGAGAATGGTATCACCGTCCTCAGAGCATGTTCACATCCTTGTCCTCCAAGATTAGAAAGCGGGACGACGATCCTCGAGATCCAATTGAAGACGACCCTGATGCATCTCAAACCATGCTTCTTGGGCGAATCTTCGAGTTCGATTCCCCCCTCACATTTGATGGCTCCCCTTTCAGACACCTTCACAGTACCTCTATGGGCGAAGTTAGGTTGGCTAAGCCTGGGAACAAGACCGAAGCCGGTGGAACAGAACGCTGGGAGCGAGTCTTGAAATACGAGTTCGAGCTCATTCTAAGAGGCGTACTCAAATACACATTGCCACTCAGTCAGAAAATCAGAAGTGTAGGTGTTGAGGGGCGTGTTATTGTAAAACCTTCCGGAGAGGAGGCCGGCGGACACGATAAAGACCACGTGCATTCCGGATTTGTTTGGGAGGAGTGGGACGAAGACGAAGTTGGAGGAATTGTGGTTTAAAAAGCACTTCATAATGTGTGTCTTTGATGCTTGATATGTGACATAACATGGCGCGTTTACTATACGGGGTCTCCTTTTACTTCTCTTGCTTGGAGGCAATGTAAAAGACGGCATAATTTGATTTTAGTGGGTTTGGATTCCCGACCGGCGCTCCTTGCTTGTTTTTTTCTTGTTTCTAGACTACGTAGCTGCAGGCATTTGGATTAGACGACTTGATGACGGGCGGGTATTATGAATGATGAAGATGGGGCGAGTGTACGGACGAGAGAACTTGTATATTTTGTGTATGAGGCTATGATTTGGTATTCATGTACATAGAGATGGTCCGGAACATGTAAATCAAATAAACACCTTTGAGTATTTCGCGTCTCCTGGACATCGAGTCATCGCATCCGAATAATTGAAGTCTTTTCAGCTACTCTGGTGCTCCACTATTGTTTTGGTAAGACTGACATCTGAAAGCCATATGTATTTTGTTGGTACTATACCTGGTTCTTACGGTACCTAACCTACCTAGGTAGACGAGGTAACTACATATGTAGGTACCCTAGCACGCTGTTGACACGGAAAGTGGCACGTGCTGAAAGGTATAATCAAATTTCTTGAAATCTATACAGGTCATTACTGATCTCTTAAGATGCTATATATATACATATATATTTTTGTCTTTTATATATTTTTTATTTTTTATATTCTTATAAAGCTCGAAGAGCTTTGTGGCTATATGTAATTGTTTTTTGTAAGAGCAAATAAATCTAGTAGATTTACAACGTAGAGCGCAGTACGTGGCCATGTTCCGTATCAACCTCACCACGTCAGGTACCTTATCATAGGCTCGCGAAGTTTCGCGTATAATCATGTGATTCAGCCTTGCGGCATTCAAAATTCCATGAGCATTACAACGACTTTTTCCCACACACACCTTTGAGGGTATCTAATAAAATGTCTGGTCGCAGGGACTTTCTAAGTCAGGCAGCTCCAGAAAACTACGTTGCCGGTCTTGGTCGTGGTGCTACGGGGTTTACAACGCGATCTGATCTTGGTCCTGCAAGAGAAGGTCCAAGTGAGGACCAGATCAAGGAAGCTCTTGCGAAGCGTGCCGCTCAACTTGGTGCAGCTGCTCCTACAGCTTACGGTGCCACGGAGAAGAAAGATGAGGATGACGATGATGACCGCTATCAGGATCCGGAGAATGAGGTGGGGCTCTTCGCGGGCGGCGCATACGACAAGGACGATGACGAGGCCGATAGAATATATCAGGAGGTAGATGAGAAGATGGACAGGAGAAGGAAAGTTCGAAGGTTTGTTCCCCCTCCCCAATTCCTTCCTCTATCTATATACGTCTACCACAAGAGGCAGATCGTTTATCATATCATATCTATAGATGAGCAGATTGCCGACCAATTCTACGTTAACAGGGAAGCACGAGAAAAGGCTGAGCGCGAAGAGTACGAGCGCAACAACCCTAAGATTCAACAGCAATTTGCGGACCTTAAGAGAGCTTTGGGAACGGTCAGTGACGAGGACTGGGCCAATTTGCCGGAGGTGGGTGATTTGACAGGCAAGAACCGAAGGAGCAAGCAGGCTTTACGACAAAGGTTCTACGCAGTCCCAGATAGTGTTATCGCCGGTGCTCGGGACTCTACAGAACTTGGTACAACGGTCACTGAAGACGGCGCATCGGGGGATCAGGCTGATGGGACGATGACGAATTTCGCAGATATTGGGAAAGCTCGTGATAAAGTACTTCAAGTACGACTCGATCAGGCGTCACAAGGGAGTGGTATGGATTCGGTGACGGGAAGCTCGACTAGTATTGACCCCAAGGGATACCTGACGAGTCTGCAGAAATCACAGTCTGGCGAAGGCGAGGCACAAGTTGGAGATATCAAGCGTGTCCGAGTCCTACTCGAGTCTGTAATCAAGACGAACCCAAAGCACGCGCCTGGTTGGATTGCCGCTGCACGCCTTGAGGAACTTGCTGGGAAGACCGTTGCCGCTAGAAATGTGATTGCTCGGGGCTGTGAGTTTTGTCCAAAGAGTGAGGACGTGTGGTTAGAGAACATTCGGCTGAATGACAATCATAACGCAAAAATCATCGCGGCAAATGCTATCAAAAACAACGATCATTCCGTACGACTCTGGGTGGAGGCGATGAAGCTGGAATCGGAGGCACGCGCGAAGAAACGTGTGATTCGACACGCCTTGGATCACATTCCACAGTCTGTTATGCTTTGGAAAGAGGCTGTCAATTTGGAAGAAGACCCTGATGATGCCCGTTTACTTCTTGCAAAAGCAACTGAGATTATTCCTCTATCTGTTGAGTTGTGGCTTGCACTTGCACGTTTAGAGTCCGAGGAAAATGCTCAGAAAGTACTTAACAAGGCTCGTAAAGCTATCCCAACCTCTCACGAAATCTGGATAGCCGCTGCGAGGTTGCAGGAACAGATGGGCAACGCAAACAAGGTCAACGTTATGAAGCGTGCTGTGCAGGCTCTCGCCAAAGAATCTGCTATGTTAAAGAGAGAAGAATGGATCACGGAAGCTGAAAAATGCGAGGAAGAGGGTGCAATCCTGACTTGTGGCAACATCATTCGGGAAACACTTGGATGGGGTCTCGATGAGGATGATGACCGTAAAGAGATCTGGATCGATGATGCTAAGTCGAGTATTGGCAGGGGCATGTATGGTACAGCCCGCGCTATCTTCGCCTATGCGCTTAGAGTCTTTGTTAACAGTAGAACACTTTGGCTTGCTGCTGCAGATCTGGAGAAGAATCATGGTAGTAAGGAGGCGTTGTGGCAATTGCTCGAGAAGGCTGTCGAGGCTTGTCCTCAAAGCGAGGTATTGTGGATGATGCTTGCGAAGGAGAAGTGGCAGGCGGGCGAGATTGACAATGCACGGAGGGTACTTGGCAGAGCTTTCAACCAGAATCCAAATAATGAGGATATCTGGCTTGCAGCAGTAAAACTCGAGGCTGAGAATCAACAACCCGATGCCGCTAGAGATCTGCTGAAGACTGCTCGTCAAGAAGCACCAACGGATCGTGTATGGACAAAGAGCGTGGCGTATGAGCGTCAACTCGGAAATGTTGACGCTGCACTTGATCTTGTCAACGAAGCGCTCCAGTTGTTCCCTTCCGCGCCCAAGTTATGGATGATGAAGGGGCAGATTTACGAAAGTGAAGGAAAGCCACCACAGGCACGGGAAGCGTATAGCACTGGTACTAAAGCATGTCCAAAATCCGTCCCATTATGGCTTCTCAATTCTCGTCTTGAAGAGAGGGCTGGTATGGTTGTTAAGGCACGCAGTGTTCTCGATCGAGCACGTCTTGCGGTACCAAAATCACCAGAGTTATGGACAGAATCTGTGCGTGTTGAGCGCCGTGCCAACAACATCAATCAGGCAAAAATCATGATGGCAAAAGCACTTCAAGAAGTACCGACTAGTGGTTTATTATGGAGCGAGTCTATCTGGTATCTCGAACCAAGGACCCAACGCAAGCCTCGTAGTCTTGAAGCCATCAAAAAGGTTGACAACGACCCAATTCTTTTTGTCACTTGTGCAAGAATATTCTGGGGTGAGAGAAAACTGGAAAAGGCTCAAAATTGGTTTGAGAAGGCTATCGTGCTTGATAGTGATATTGGCGATACTTGGGCCTGGTACTATAAATTCCTCATGCAGCACGGTACAGATGTAAGTTGTCCACACGAATTCTTGATATTATGCGCTGGTTTCTAATGCATGTGTTTAGGAAAAGCGCGCAGACGTCCTTGCAAAGTGCGAGACAAGTGAGCCCCGACATGGTGAAGTATGGCAAAGCGTTGCAAAGGATCCAAAGAATGCCGGACTCGGTATCGAAACGATCTTAAAAATCGTGGTTGAAAAGCTTGAGTAGGATTTGTTACAATACCTGTATGGTAGATCTGGCAGATTCGTTGGCGTTTGGTCGGTATGAAAAATCTGAGGACAAATTTGATAACTTTTTTATGTGAATTGCTTTTGAGTTTTGGTAAACTATTGCAACTATTCTGAATAGCTGTGAAAAGCAAACAATATGGCGCTGGATGCATGTGCAGCAAAGTCAACTATAGCTCTAACTGATCTTACAATGAATTAATTATACCATCATACGACTACTTTCAATAACTAGTTGTTCTTCAGGAAGTGCATGTTACTCTCAGACGGTCAGTCACCATGCAAGAAGCCAGAGTGAAGTAGCGATAGACTATAAACTTTAATCTTGAGAGCTTAAGACGAAGGGTCTCGGTGATGATACTAACTAAACTCTAAAAATAACCTGCCGAAGAGGATGTATAAACATAGATACCGTATACACTATTAATCTTATTGTACTTCAACAATGTCTACCAGCAAGAACATAGCATCTAAATTGCATCTGACTTTACAAATAGTTTTAATAGTCTAAAGCATTAAACTAGTTGATTTAATAGGCTTAGATTAAATGCTTTTATAACCGTTTCTTTACTGAAAGACAAAGATAAGATTGCTAGTAGCATTATATCTTCAGTTATAAATCTATCAAGTCTATTAGTTATATTGTAACAACCAACCTATCAAAGTATCTTCAGCTGCAAAACAAAACAAAAAAACACTTATAACTACCAAATCCTCTGTCTATTTGAGTATATATATATAGCTCTCTAACTATATACTATTTTTTGACGTGACTTTCCTAGAACCAGCGTAGTACCCAAAGTGGCGCAGTATAGAGTAACTAGCCTAGAACCGATGCACCGCGTTTTTCGTACTAGAAGCGACGCAGTATCCGAAGCAACGCAGTATATTGGAATGCAACTACTTCAATTATATATAACTGCTATGCTAACTCATCTATTTCCGAATCCGGCTCTTCCTAGGCAATATCAGACTCCTGCTCTTTATCTTGTATATCTGATACATCAATTAACTCTAATAGTAGCTCTTTACAACATTTTTTACGCGCAGTTTCTTCTTCTGTATTTTGTACAACCTATAATACTTCTTGAGTAGAATATATAAACTAACCTTCTAAATATACTTGCCTTGTTTTATAAATATACTTAGTTTAGACTAGCTCTCTACATATATTAAGTTCCCTTTATATAACTATAAGCTTAGTATTCTAAGCTTCAATTATATTGGTTACTTGCTTAGTATACCAATATATAGAAGAAGAAACAGCTGATTTAGCTTGTAACAATATATTATAAAACATATTATTTACGTTTTTGAGTGCTATATAACTAATAGAAGATCCCTATAACAGTAAAATATTAAGTATATATAGTAGTAGTATAGAAGATAGACTAGAAGGATAGCTTAGTAGTTGTATTAGAAGGTTATAGAATACTCTAAGCAGATTATAAAGGATTAAATCTACTCCTTTCTAATCAGCTAGAATATTATATACATTTATAGCTTTATTTGAGATGTTAATAAGTATTCAACCTAATCTTTGTATATAATGTATATAATATACGCTCTTAAATAGCAGTCAACTTTAAATATAGAATTGCTTTATTGGTCTAAAAACACCAACATCAAGTACTTATAATAAATAAGAACAATGTAGTAGTAATATAAGTAGATCAATGCTAATATAACTAGCTTATAGGCGACACAAGCCTATAAGCGATGTAGCATTACCAACTTCAACTTTACTATACTACTTTACTTATATATAACTCTACAACCAATACTTCAATCAATTCAACCAATATACCAAATAAACAAACTATTTCAGGCGCAATAAATATACTCAATATATATAAATTTGAGTCAATTTGGGCTGTTGTACAGCATTTCTAAGTACTTGAGTCAACTCTTTAGTACTAGACTAAAGGAAGACTAACTTAAGTTGATTCCTACCAATATCGCTAAATAATCTTAGAAACAGAAGAATATACTTTATTTCAATAGATTATATATATTACATCAATTAGAATACCTATTATACTAAGGCTAGTTATAGAAATAGCCTAAAAATTTGTTAACTAGTAATACTAGTTGGTCTTACTTGAAAACTATTAATACTAAGATCTTGAAATACCTATAATATTCTACAAATAGCTTTGAATATTCTAAAACAATACCTTGTATTAAAAAGCTTATATTTATATCAATTGGAGTCTTTATACTATAGAAGAGCAACTATTATATATATTAAACTTTAGTTTAATGTATTTTGCTACTTTATTGAAGAATATTAATATAGGCTTGAAAATATCTACAATATAGATGAAACTAGGTTTTTATTTGGAGATATATATTCTATATATTATAGTTAATTCTAGTTAAAAATCAAATTATAAAGTTATACTAGAGAGACAAGAATTAGTAACTACTATTAAGTATATAAATAGTATAAGTAATTTATTACTACTATTAATTATATTTAAAGCAAAATATACCAACTTTAATTGGATTTCAAGTAATTTACCTTTTAATTGGCATTTTTAAACTAGTATAAGTAGTTAGACTTTAAATAGTTATAGTTTAAAGTAGCTGTATAAGGTTTTTATACCCTAAAGTAGTAATATATTGCAAGGTTAATATAAAATTTAAATTATAGATAGCTATCCTAGTTATATAACAGGTAAATTCATTGCTAAATATATTTACAATAATATTGACTTACTTATAATACTTCTATATTGTTTCTACTTATTACAACTACTTAATATTGGTAAATTTAGTCTAATCAAGTAGTTTTATACTTAAAACGTCAATTAATATTTAAAAGTATATATAACCTATATAATATACAGTTTATATTATATATAAATTTTATATTAATTGAGTTTAATAGTACTAACTTATACTTACTTTTAATATATACTTACTTTCTACTTCTTTTATATTTTTTAAAAATACCTACCTAGCTATATACAAATTGCTCTATATATAAAGCTATTAAAGTATAATTACCCTATATAGAAGCTTATAGTTATTTCCTAGTAGCCCTAGCTAAAGTTATTAGAATATTTAGTAAAAAGCAAGTAATTTTTCAGGCTATATACTATATCTCCCTTTAAGAGTTATATAACTATAAATCCAAGTTATATATAAAGTTTCTATACCTTAATAAGCCTATATATACAATAATTTCTATATAGCTATCTAGGAGCTTTTATAAAGAGTAAAAGAAGTAGAAAAAGAATAGATACTCAAAATAAATATAACTTAGTCTAGTTGTACTCAATTAATGCAAAAATTATATATTCAATAGAGTAGATACTAGAGAGCTATATCCTATCTGCTTACCTAATTTGGACTAGTACACGTAGAATTATAATGAATTATTGACCAAATATTGAAAATACGTTGCTTATAGGCTTGTATTGCTTATAGGCTAGTTATATTATATATAGCCTGTATTACATACAAATATTAGGTTGAAATACTTATTAGTATACAGAATAAAGCTTTGAATATTTATAATATCTTTGCTAGGTAGAAAGGAGCTAGTCTAATCTTTTACAACCTACTTAGAGTTATATAAAACCTTCTAGTATAGCTACTAAGTTGACCTTCTAGTCTACACTCTATACTACTACTAGCAAAGTTAGAAAGAAGCTTGCTTTAAACCTTGTTTAATTCAGTCTTTTAAACAAAGTATTAATTGTTCTATACTTTATATACTTTTTTATATACTATATATTTCTTTGTAGTAGACTTGTTAGCTTTAGTAGAATAATCCTTTGAGCTATATACTTCTATATAGTAGCTATATACTATACTTGCTTTATACTAGGTTTTTATATAGCTATATCTTTAATATTTGTAGCATTGCTTTAGTTGGTACTTTTTGTTGTATCTTTTATACTAAAATACTTCGCCTTGCCAAATAAAACCTTTATTAATAATTTTGTTTGTATCTTTAGGGTTTGTAAACTCGATAATAATAGTTGAGGCTGACTGTAGATGTAGCGCTAGACAACTATCTAATATATTTGATGTCTATATTTAGTATAAAGGGTTTGTTGTTATATAGTGGTTCGGCTTTGACTTTACTAAACTTCTTTGTATTTATTGAGCTAGTTTTAATCTTATATACTAGAATACTATACGTTAGGATTTAGATAGATATAATTCTCCCGATTTAGGTTACCTAGTTGTTTACAAACTATTTTGATGCTAAAGTTTCTGCTCTTCAATTAATTAGCTAATACTACTCAGATCTTTTCTATAACGTGCCCTCCCCCGAACCGACGCAGTACCCGAAGCAACGCAGTAAAATTGAATATAACCACTTTAAATATATATAACTCTACGCCAACTCGTCCAATTCAGAATCCTGATCTTCCCAGCCAATATCGGACCCCTGCTCTTCAATATGTGTATTATACACATCAATTGACTCCAATGGTGGCTCTTTACGACGTTTTTTGCGTGCAGTCTCTTCCTCTGCTTCCTGTACAATCTGCAACACTTCCTGAGTAGAATATACAAATTGACCTTCTAACTGCACTCTCTTTCCCTTATTCTGAGTACGCTTCTTCTGAAGTAGCTCCTTGTATATATCAAGTTCCCTTTGTATAATTGTAAGCTTGGTATTCTGAGCTTCAATCATATTGGTTACTTGCTTAGCATACCGACGTGTAGGAGAGGAAACAGCTGATTTGGCATCTAATAGTATATTATAGAACACATTATTAGCGTTTTTAAGTACCCTATGACTGACAAGGGACCCCTGTAATATTGAAATATTGAGTGTATGCGGTAGTAGTATAGAAAGTAGACTAGAAGGTCGACTTGGTAGTTGTATTGGAAGGTTATTAAGTACTTTAAGTAGGTTAAAATGAATTAAACCCGCCCCCTTCCAACTAGCTTGAATATTATATATATTCAAAGCTTTATTCCGGATCTTAATAAGTATTTCAATCTAATATTCGTGTGTTATACAGGTTATATATGCTCTTGAATACCGGTCTACTTCAAGAGTATAAAATCTCTTCAAAGGACTAAAAACACCAACATTAAGTAGTTGTAGTAAGTAGGAGCAGTATAGTAGGAATTATGTCGGGTTGGTCTTCCCTTAGCCCGGTGCCGAAGAGTTGACTCTAGTACTTGGAAGTGCCGCGCGGCAGCGCGTATTGAATCGAATTGATGTGTATTGAGTACGTTTATTGCTTCCGAAATAGCGCTTTCATTCGGCATATTGGTTCAGTTGATTGAAGTGTTGGTTGTAGAGTTATACTCAATTGAAGTAGTATGGGGAAGTTGATATAGTGGGAAGTACGTCGCTTCGGGTACTGCGTCGGTTTGGGGGAGGGCACGTTATATTGGTTTCTACTCTGTTTAATTGTACTGTAGACTATCTAAGCTGCCTGATTTGGGCTAGTATTTGTAGAGTTATAATAAAATATTGGAGAAATATTAGAAAATGCGTCGGTTCTAGTAATACGTTGCTTTTAGTAATACATTGCTTTAGGTGATGCATTGCTTCTAGTAAAGTTATATTATATATAACTCCTATACCAACTCGTCTAATTTATATTCCAGCTCTTCTAAGTCAATATCAGACTACTGCTCTTCAACCTGTGTTTTTATATACATTAATTGAGTCCATTGGTAGCTCTCTACAACGTTTTTTACATGCAGTCTCTTTTTCAGCTTCTTGTAATACTTCCTAAGTTGAATATACAAACTAACCTTCTATGTACTCTTTTACCCTTATTCTAAGCGCGCCTAGTCTGGGCTAGCTCTTTATATAGAAAGAGTTCCCTTTGAATAATTGTAAGCTTTATATTCTGAGCTTCAATTATATTGGTTACTTGCTTAGTATACCAATATATAGGAGAAGAAACAGCTGATTTAGTATCTGATAATATATTATAAATATATAATATAGATAAAACTAGGTTCTTTATTAAAGATATTTAATCTACTTGTATTATAGTTAATTCTAGTCAAAAGTCAAACTATAAAGTTATACTTAGAAGACAAGAATTAATAACATTAATTAAGTATATAAATAGTATAGGTAATTTATTACTACTAGTAATTATATTGCAAGCTAAATATACTAACCCTAAGTAGATTCTAAGTAATATACCTTTTGATTATAACTTTTTAACTAGTATAAGTAGTTGGACTTTAAATAGTCTAGGCTTAGAATAGTTATATAAAGTATTTATACTAGAAAGTATAAAAATAGTACTTAGTCAATGTAGATTATTAATAGTTGACAGCTACTTAAGCTATATAACTAGTAAATTCATTGCTAAATATATATATAATAGCATTAATTTACTTATATTGGTACTATATTGTTTTTATTTATTAAAAATACTTGATATTAATGTTTTTAAACCAATAAAACAGTTTTATACTTAAAAAGTCAATTAATATTCAAGAGTATATATAAACTGTATAATATACAAATATTAGGTTTAAATACCTATTAAAATCTGTAATAAAGCTATAAATATATATAATATTTAAGCTAGTTGGAAGGAGCAGGTTTGATTTTCTATAACCTACTTAAAATATTTAATAACCTTCTATTACAACTATTAAGCCAACCTCCTAGTCTATCTTCTATACCAATACTATATACCTTCAATACTTCAATTTTATAGGGGTCTCCTGTTAGTTATATAGCACTCAAAAATGCTAATAATATATTTCATAAAAGAGGCAGCAAAATATATTAAACCAAGGCTTTATATATATAATATTTGCTTCTTTATACTAACTAGCATTAATTTGGTGTATATATAGTCCTTTAAGACTAGGGTACTATTTTTAGAACCTATAGAGCTATTTATAGCCTATAATTAATAGTTCTACAAGTTGATTTTTGTAATTTTCAAGTATTGTAGCCTAGTACTAAGAAGTTGACTCTAGTATTTTGAAATACCGTACTATAGCCTAAATCGATCTAAATTGATGTATATTGAGTATATTAATTGTATTGGAAATAGCTCTTTTATTTAGTATATTGGTTTTTTTGACTTGAAGTAGTAGTTGTAGAGCTATATTCAATTGAAGTAGAAGTATAGTATTGGTATTAGGAGGGGCTATATTGGTTTAGCTAATATATTAGTTCTTTATAAGTTATATTATATATACTTGATATTTTAATTCTAAAGAGGTCTTCTATTAGTTATATAGTATTCAAAAATACTAATAATATATTATTAGATGTTAAATTAGCTGTTTCTTCTTCAATATATTAGTATACTAAGCAAGTAACCAATATAATTGAAGTTTAGAATACTAAGCTTATAGTTATATAAAGGGAACTTAATATATGTAGAGAGCTAGTCTAAACTAAGTATATTTATAAAACAAGGCAAGTATATTTAGAAGGTTAATTTATATATTCTACTCAAGAAGTATTATAGGTTGTACAAAATACAGAAGAAACTACATGTAAAAAATGTTGTAAAAAGCTACTATTAGAGTTAATTGATGTATCAGATATACAAGATAAAAAGTAGGAGTCTAATATTGCTATAGAAGAACTAGATTGTAAATTAAATAAGTTAGTATAGGAGTTAATATAGCTTGTAGGTAACTAATATATAACCTATTACCAAAGTACTTCTAAAATTTGGTTAATATCTTATTATAACTCTATATCTACTAGTCTAAATCAGGCAAGAAGATAGCTTATAGCTCTTAGCTTCTACTCTATAGTATATATAAGTCTTATATTGATTAAGTACAATAGTACTAAGTTATAATATAACTTGTATAAAAGCAATATAGTACCTAAAGCAATATATTTTCAAGATTTTTACTTCAATTGATTATAACTCTATATATGCTAGCCTAAATCTGGTAGGGAGATAGTCTATTACTTTCTAGCTTCTACTCTATATAATATATAAGTTTTATACTAATTATATACTATTACATTAAATTATACTTATTTTTAAAATACTTTTATTTTCTACTTTTCCTGCTTTTGTAAAAGCTTCTAGCTAGCTATATACAAATTGTTGTATATATAGGCTTATTAAAGTATAGAGACTTTATATATAACTTGGATTTATAGTTATATAACTCTTAAAGGGAGATATAGTATATAGCCTGAAAAATTACTTGCTTTTTACTAAATATTCTAATAACTTTAGCTAGGGCTACTAGAAATAGCTATAAGCTTATATATAAGACGATTTATATATAGCTAGCTAGGAGCTCTTGTAAAGTATAAGAAAAGCCAAATATAAAAGTTAACTGAAACTAAGTATAACTTAGTGCCTTTGTACTCAATTAGCGTGAAAGCTATACATACTGTAGAGAGGAAGCTATAGAATCATATGCCGGTCTGCTTACCCGATTTGGACTAGTGTGTGTAGATTTATAGTCATTTTAAGTGAAAATTACAGAAATGCGTCGCTTATAGACCTGCATCGCTTTTGGGCCAGTCATGTTAACTGGAAATCAGAAACAACCGTTAACTACCACAGATTCACTGTGAAGTTGCCGTAACAGCGACTTTTTAGTGATCTCACTGAAACAAGTGCGTTCCGGACAACTTACGGTTGAATCACGATTAATTTGACCGTATCTGTCCGCTAAGGTAGGTAGTAGGTAAGATAAGGTACGTTAGGTAAGTTAGGTAAGGTAAGGTAGGTGGGTGGTTAGGTACCTTAGAAGAACCACCAAAGATTCGGTAGGCGATAAGGCTGAGCATATTAGATTGCAAGTTGCTCCGACATAACGCAGCAACAAACCCAACGACGCTTCTATCATGGCCTCTTCTCAAGGCCAGACAGGTAAAGAATGATACAATTATGCTATTAGCATTGATCGTACTAATTGAAATATGACAGTTGATCTTGCGAGCCTTTCCACGCAACAACTCAGCCAGGTGAAGAAGCAGCTTGATGATGAACTAGAGCACCTTACTAGCTCCTTTACACAACTGCGAGCTGCACAGGCAAAGTTCAGAGAATGCCTCAAGTCCATTGAAGGAGGAGTGGCATCGAATGTTGAAGGTGAGGATTATATGGTGCACATTGGATCTGTCCTAATCGTTCCCAGGCAAGCCTATACTTGTGCCGTTGACCACATCCTTATATGTCCCAGGAACTCTAGCAGACACAAAGAATGTCATTGTTGATGTTGGAACGGGATTTTATGTCGAGAAGGTATGGATAGTATGATAGTGTTCAGAGATGTACTGGTTTCTAATCATGTACAGAACACAAAAGATGCCACAAAATTCTATGAGAGCAAGGTAGAGGAGCTTGGCGCGAACCTCAAGGACCTGGAGAGCATTGTGCAAGGAAAATCGAACAATCTGAGAGTGATCGAAGATGGTAATTATACCAGAGATATCACTTTGACGCCTGAGCTAATTAAATCATTCAAGTTTTACGACAAAAAGTTATTAGCAGCACAAGTGCTGAAGCCTAAGAACAATAAGACAACATACAACTCAAAACACAACAGTGAAAAACAAACTACATAAACAAACACAGATCCACTCACTCTATATCTTTGTTCCGTCGGATATCACTCAGAGCAAGTTCAGAAAACCTTGGATCTTCTCAACTGTCGCAACGCATTCCGAGAAACCACCCAAACCCCCCTTTCCGTCAGACGAGAAAAAATTGTTAAGCTCAATATCCCAACTCCTTCCTCCTTCCGTTGAGCTTGGCTGCGTCATCTCAGCAGCCCAGTTTGTTCCATAGAAAGATGCGCCGAAATGTGATGTTGCTGGTGTTGATTTTAATTTTGAGCTATTCCAGCTGCGATACATTGCCACCTCGAAGGCATAATTTGTGTCCCTAACCAAGTATTTCAGTGAGCTTCTGATGACGACAGCCTCGATGAAAGCCCCGGGTGGAACGCTGATATTTAATATAGGATACGTAAAACCGAAAGCATCAGTACAGTGTGCCAATCTACTGGATGTGCCGTTACGGACTACAAGATTTTTAAGTGCTGTTGGAACATCTCGAAGTACATCATTGCTAATGATCTCATGGCGCCAAGAATGTTTTCTGTGATCAATTAGCACATGTACCAATATAGGGCGTTGAGGTAGATGCTAACTTGTTCAAGCTGCAAGACGTGACGTCAAGATGTATTTTGTGCCTCGAAATTGGGTAATAGAGAGTCTCCCCCCATTGATAAATACCACCTCCAGGACAGGTCGATACCATGTCAAGGTCAGTCTCGAGCCGGACAGTCTCACCAGCCGGAGTTTTGACAAAAATCACCAGAGCATGTCTTGGCATTATGTCCGCGGGGCTGGAAAGCAGTGGATCCTCGGGTTCAAAAAGGCTTTGAGCCTTGTTAACGGCAGCGACCACTTTTGCAGCGTCAGATATGGTACCGAGACTGTTTGGAATGGTCAGTTTGTACATTACACCTATACACGTCTCTTACCTTTTCTCAAAATTACCCGCCGTGCGAAAGTCCTGCATCATGCTTGAGAACATTTCATACGTGTGATGGCCCTCAAGGAAGCTCTTGTGATATCGAGTGAGTTCGACCTTTCCGAAGTGGACTCGCATTCTCATCCAACTTTTGAGATCTTTCAAGTCTTTCAAGAGTGCTCTGATGTGGTCAAAGTGCTTAATCAAATTCTGTTCCCGCATGCCAGCTTTGAATTCTTCCCAAGTCTGTGCATCAGGGCCATTCGAACAATCGAGCAGGAGCTTGAAGCCTTCAATGATCTTGTCCTGTCGGACCTGCGCTGATTGTCGTAGAATCGGGACCACACACAATATCTTCAATTCTGATGGTGGAATTACATAGAGTGAAGTTGCAGTACGGTTCTCTGCTCTAGAGTTTTGAATGACCGATCGAATGCTAGCTAGGACTTCATCAATGCTGTCTTGATCATCAGTGTTGATCTGGAGGCTAGCCTTGCTCTTGTTGTAGGTGATGTAGACGTGAAAAGAACCACGAATGCTATCAAGTAGTTCGAGTCTTCCTCCTAAGATGTCGCTTGGATCACCCAGCGTTGGAGGCCAAAGGTAATAACCCTGCCCCGATGATTAGTCTTTTTCATCATCTTGTATTGCAATTTCAACTGAAACCATTGGGGCGGGGCAATGGCCAAATATTCGAGTGCGGAGTTTCATACATACAAGAAAACTCAAAGGTTTGTCCTCTGGAAGAGTGCGTGTGTACTTGTTCACATCATCGGCTGCGTTTCTGTCCTTGTCTTGCGTACCTTTCAAAGCCGTCGTGACAAGAGGCATTTTTGGCCACTTGTTTTCAGAAAACTGGTGCTGTGATGGAGAAGCTCTAGGCATAATTTTGCTCTGAAACGGTTGCCCTTTCCTATCGCTATGGTGTTTTTGGTTTGACTGGAGGCCTTGAGGAACAGATTTCGAAAGGATCGATGAAGGAAGTATATGAGAACCTGCTGATTTCAAGGCAAATAATATATTGGAATCTCCAGAATGACTTAGGCGACGGTGGGTTTGGCTTGAGAATCTCCCAGCAGTCTGAGGAGAAGCTGGTCTGAAGCCAGCAATGGACAAGTCTGTATCCCATTCTCGGGCTTTGTTTATCTCATAGCTACCAAAGAGTTTATAATTAGCAGCTAAAGAATATATCTGAACTGGGGAAGTACTCTTCAGTGGAGGACATTGTCCGATTCTCCACACGGTATTTCAACTATTGCTCCACACGCAGGAACAGTTGAGTTGTTGACTGGGAGATGTAAAAATTGAATAGGATTGCGACGTTGATATGGAACAAATCTGAGAGTGAGTATCCTCAATGTCAGTGAATTTATGTCACCGTAGGCGTCAATTGTTGAGCTGAGAAAATGTGAGTGTGCAGGTGTCGTGATGAGCACGAAGCAGAGGTTCCCATGAGATGAGATACAGGTAGGTAGGTAGGTAGGTAGCTACGCTCAAACTTATTTAGTAGGAAGGTGCTCAATAACTGCAAAGAAATGGTTCGCTCTTTGAGCAAATAGTATTTTCCTGGTAACAAGGCAAACAATTCCAGAACTTAAGGTAAAAGGAACGATCGGAACCCTGCATACTCTGAATTTGGATCTGGTTGAATAGACTTCCGTTGTAGAAGCATACGCCCAACCTCACACGATTGACTCCTGAAGGGGGACATAAAAAGTGAAAAGGTATGTTAAATTAAGAGTAATCATGAGGGAGCCCACAGGGCATCAACTTACACAAGTACCGTTGTATATGCTACTAATATTATCGAGATGTCTTGCTAGCATAGATCTTGTGTACCATACTACCCCATGTACTCATTGCAGAGCACAGCCAGGTATGTCTGTGCTGACTCTGGCACAGGCAGAGGCGACTGCGACAGCAGAAGAGACGCATACAGCATAGAAGGGATATTATCACATTCAAGCGAGTCAGAATGCACAGGGTTCAAGAGTAAATAGGGATTGTGAAAGGTTTTCATTTAGGATATGTATATGACGGAACGAAATGTGTTGAAAATTGCAGAAGCTAGAACTGTTCGAAGAGTCAGATATGAACCAAAATCGCCAGCAAGCCAACGATGAACAACGAAAAAGTCATAGATCAGTTCTCCAAAGTGAAATAAATGTTTCGACAATGTGAGTCAGTAAGAACACAACGAAATCATTTACATTCATCAGAAGGTGGAAGAGACATTGACTGATAACAAATTTGACTGACCTGTTAGCGTACTCAAGGTTCCACCAGCTGTTTCGGTGAATCTGTTTCTTTTTAACATGTCAGTAAACAATCATGCTGATATAAGTTCGAGATATTTTCTGGAGTGTAAGAACTGAATGTAGATTTCAGGCTAAAAATACAATTGTCAGATCGTGTACCAATAGTGTGACAATGAATGATCCTACCTCATTAAATCAGATTTTTGTAAATGCGTTCATGGCCGAACAAGTCCGGTTCAAACAGTGTGAATAGGTATCATCATTTCATACAATAGTCCTTGATATGGATGGAGAAGATTGGGAGTGCGATGTACCTGACGGGAGAATAGTTAGTACAAGCCCAAATGAGAAGAACACACTTCATGTGGTATAGTGGTCGTATCAGCTGACGAGTTCTCAACAATCACTTCCAAATGTCCACACTCACAAGGTTTGTACGCCTTGCTGTTTCTGAGTGTGGACATAGGAGTGCACAGTCTGTCCGCCCGTTCGTTCAAAGTTCGTCATGGAAAAGATATCGCAAGCAACTAGAAATTTTGGTGGAAAGTACCTGAAAGAACGAGTCAGCAAATGAGGTTCATTCTATTATTTCTTATAGCAATGGTGTTTCAATAAAAACTCAGACAAGGCTGAAACTAGTTTAGACTGAATCGACATAGTATATTCGGAATGAGGAATTCCTATTGTTGTCACTTGATCATCACAGAGTGTGATATGGTATATCCAAAAGAAAATAAATTGAACGAACCTTTTAATGAACATATATCGTTCATACTGAACATAAATGCAAGCTTCTTAGATATCTGAGTCAATCGTCAGCGATGTTCCACATAGCATTCGACAGAAGCAGAAGCGCAAGCAATGCGTGTGATGAATTTCAGAGTAATTGGAGTATGTATCCGTCATGCCTGAGTCGGAGTTGGATTGTTCATTGTAATACTCTCTCATCATTGAACGAGGCCGTAGATTGAAGGCCAAATAGGCGTTGAGATGAATGAATACCTACAAGAAGTGCATAGTTACCACAATCTCACGAGCGTTCCAGCTGTGTAGAGATTTGTGGTGGTGTTGTTGTTGTGTAATATAGAAAGAAAAGAAAGAGTTCACTCAGCTCGAGAATTTCTAAATGCTGTGGGCATGTTAGCGCGGCACTAGTACAGAACTGCTTAGGCCCTGACGAACATCTCAGCGAAGCCCGAAGTCTCAATTCTATGCCTGAGGCTAAAACATCCTCTCGCCTTGCCATTGAATTTGCGTACTAAGGTACCGAGGTCCACTTGTGTCAGGAAAGTGGCTGAGCACCCCCGTTACATCACGTGAATGTGGCGAACGTCCCTCTTATCATCATCATATGCTGTATGCACGACCTCCCCTCTCTTTCTCTCAGATTGCTGTCTGATAGCACAAACCATTGTTCTTCGGCGAATCTCGTCACAACAGTGAACAATTCTGATCATCATGCCGCCTCTCAGCGGCCTGTATGGTCCTACATCCTTAAGGATGTTAAAGTAGGTTCTCAGTCACGTACTCTGTTTTCTTTAATGAATGACCTGCTATTATTTGCGAATGCTAAGTTTCAAATAGAAAAGCCTTTAAGAAAGTCTCACAAGCAATCGAGGCCCGAGTATCTCAAGTCACAAAGCCAACATTCAATGAAGTTCAACCTGTTCTTATTCGCAATTCCGTAAGACAGCCGGTTCATCCTGCGGCGTTGTTACGTCAACATAGAGCAAGATGGTTCTCTTCTGCTGCAGTTCGTCGATTTATGAGCACCGGCTCCTCCAAAGTCTCGAAGCCACAAATCGATCGTTCTTCTTTGCCCGCATCTTCTGTGGCTACTGCGGTCGGTAGAATTACTACCCGCACACCGTGGTCATCCACTCTGCGGCCAAACCTAACGGGGGGTGCTCTTCCAAGATCTGCTGGTGGCTATGGAGCTGGGAGCGTACGTCATTTTTCTCATACTCCAGCTGCCCCTGCGCAAGTCATTCACAATGTCTCTATGGCGGTTCGAGCTTTCTGGCTCTCAGGCCAAAAAGCTCAATTTGATGGTATGACTTCGGCTGGCGAGCGGAAATATCGAAGCGTATCTGCTTTGCAGTCAGAGTCCTGCAAGAAGATGCAGTCAGTGCCAAAATGGATGCCAGGTTCCTTCATCGATTTCCACATCAGTCCTACTGTTACCGCACTTAGTCCGCTTGCTTCTCAGTCCTTAGATCAAGAGACTCAGTCTCTCAGCACTGATGGTTTATTGGACGTTCTTTCTGTCGATTTCGCTCGTGCTTTGAAAGATCTTGCTGCTGTCATGAATGATCTCAAACGCCTTCAAGTACTGGGGGATTTACCCGTGTCTATGATGGGACCATCAACACTCCGCGTTCGTTTCCCAGGGTGCGATGCGGAAACCGTCGAATATCTGTGTGATGAATTAGGTGTACAGCGTGGCATTATCAAACAAGATAACGACTTTGATGCTACTTATGGCGGTAAGATTGCGCTGATGTTCCCCTATGCACCCAATTCTGTACGTGATCCTTGCTCCATCGGAGGAACTCTTCGCTCTCAAAGCGATCTCGCATCGAACGAATTCGAACTTGACTCAGATATTGCTGAAAATCCATGGGTTTCTCCGGAAGGCTATGAGAGCCTGGAGGATGTGAGCTCATGTGATTCTAACTACTTTCAACACCACAGCACAACAATTGAGAGCTCCAAGGAAGATTTCGAAGGCCTCGAAGGCATATATCGATTCATTGAGGAATGCGACAATGCCTATCGGCCATGAGCACCTGTGTTTTATTTGTTGATGCAATTTTTGTTGCTAGTTAGTATTGAGCTCGGATTTTCACCGGTTTTTGTTTGTTTAGCTTTCACATATCAGATTGTTATTTTGTCCAAATCTTGGTAGCTATGAGAGGATCTTGCGCTCAATTCGAGATGTTGGGATTTGTAGCTGAGAATCAAAGTCATCTTCGGAAGATTGATGAGTTTATGAATAACACTGTAAGCTTTCAAAGTCAGGTCTACAAATGTGCTCGAAGAAACAAAAATGCCGGGACTTGAATTGTAGTCATCAAAAAACATTTCCCTTAGCGTATTGATATACATCTGAGGTCCAGGCCTATTAATGGATATGTTCCCCTCTCAATTGATGTGTATCTTATTCGGCCACAAGCAGCTACGACTCTTTTCATTACTAATTATGGTAGAGATATATAAGAACTTAACCAGAGGCGTGTCCACAAATACTTAAATAGGCCTGTATATCCGCTCTTGACTATGCAACTCCTTGACGCCATGCTCTTCTGATTATCGCAATTGATGAAAACATTACTGAAGGCTCTCAAAATGCCATGAGATCGAAGTCCTGGTACAGACAATTATCCAAACACCATCGCGTTCACGATATTGCCCTCTTTCCAACCCTGTGATCTTAATGATTTCCCCTCGTCCATCATCTTTCCTAAATAAGCTATCCTGATGTTCTTCGTGGAGGGTAACTAGCCAGACCCATCAGCACTGAGAATCAAATCAGGATATGGGTAAAGATTTACACCTGATACTTCCAAAATCTTTCTTGAACACAACCTAGCACTATCATCCTGTCCAATCAAGACTTTCACATCAGTGTTTCCTGTAATGGATTCAGATAATCTTGCTGTTAGTCTGAGCCGTGCTGCCTCAACACCCTTTCCCTTCTCCTCCCTTCTGCGTTCTGCCTCACCCTCGCTCATATCCGATGCTGAATCATTGCTAATTTTAGTCATTCCTTTCCCACCATCATCGTCCTCCGTACGACCGCCTGTAACAAGGTTGTCTGGATCACTTATGACCCATACTGGGATGCTATACAATTCCCCACGAGAATCAAAAATATTTTTGGACAGATCTCCAATGGGAACAGTCATGGATGATGCGTCTAGGATTGCCTGAGCTGTTGCAATACCCTCTTCTCTGCTCTCCGAATTCCAGATTGCTTCAATAGCAACCCTCAAAGTCTGCCAGCTCTCCTTTCGGCCGCTTGTCCGAGTGTCAAAGAATTCCTCTCGTTCCTTGTCAAGTGAGGCCCGAGTCCAGTGGTGCTTGGATGTCCAAGATGGCACTCGAATGGGTTGATTCGGATGACTGCCCAGAGCACCGCTGTATGGATGGCGGGAAGAATGGTTTGTCGAGGGTCGATGTATCCCTGAATTTGACGCGGGAGCCGTGATAGCACGAGATGATGCGGATTGAGGGTTCTGTGGTGGATAAGGCGATGTTCGCGAGGATGCAACCGACATACAGCAACCCTTGAATTTTGTCAATATCTGACTGCTGCGTTTATACACACGCCTTGAAAAGAGAATTTTGTACATACCATGATGTGTATAGATGAAAGTGTGTGATATTAACTAGTACGTATAAGGCGCATACGCTGAATTGGTCGTCAAAAGAGCGTAGGTGATGTGGGAAAGTGTTGGAGACTGTTGGTGTATTTTGGACTCCATGTATCAGAAAAAGATTTAGCGGACCTTCACAATTCGTACCCAATCTAGTGTAGTGAATGATGAACAGCGAACGAATGAGTGGTTCCCTGCTTTCAGATGTGATGTCGTCAACGAAGAGTTGGGCGAGGAGGAACAGGTTGACAAGTTGTGCTGATCTTAAGTACAATAGACAAAACGACTGTTGGTAAATTCGAATATTAGAGGAAATAGAGCATGCGCTCTGCCCGTGACATATATGTGTATCTTGTGAGAGACTATGTATGGGTCTGAGTATGTAGGTATAGCGCAGTATTCTTCTCTCTCTTTCTCACTCACTCTCCGTCGCTCACTCTCCCCCTCTCTTTATGTTCTGAAGGAGAAAGATGGTCGGGGAAGGGTTGGGGTTGAGCGAGGGATCATATAAATGGGAAGAGCGATTAGCAGAAGGAGTGTGAATTTGTTTCCTCTGACGCAGGCGTAAAGCAGATAGAGTGAAGATACTATAGAGCTATAGAAGCAGTAAGAAGAGTGAGGTAATGTAGACTCCGACGCAAGGAGGTCGGGTGAACAGATAGATAGCTGGGTGAGGAAAGAGAATAGGAGGGAGACCAAATAGTAATGTTCAAGTAGTGAAGTGAAGCTATTATTCAACATGGCAATGTCTCTCGCGATTGGGCTGGTGGTGTGTGTCGCATCGACGGACCACGGGACTATTGTAGTGCACTATCTACAACCTTAATTCAATGGGCCAATATGGAGGGGTCTAGAAGAGCCGTACACCAGCCAATTACAAAAAGTTGCCTCTATCTGGAGGCACTGATTGATATGCTTACGACGAAGATCTCTAGAGCAAGACGAATCAGGTAGTCTGGAGTACTGTACCAACATACTCAACTCTTCTCCTCACGTGGTTGCATTGTATTGTTATTATTATTTTTGCTGCTATTATCATCATTATGACGGTGGTATGTATCTCGATTTAAACTTTTATCTCCCTTTTCTATGTATGTACCTATTCATTCAATCATTAGTTCAGAGTTCCGATAAAGAATGGCTTGTGCTTCACTCGTCCGTGCTGAGCCGCGAAAGGAGAGATCAGCACACAATACCTTAGGTAAATAAATACATGTACTGTGTAACTAACTAACTATAGACACCAACACAAACATTCTGCAGGTAAGTTATTCGAAAGCAGTCTTATAAACACATTGAACAATTCGGATTTTAGACAACCCTTAATAATAGTAAATAATATTTATAGCAGCAGTCTAAATATATACTGTTTATTAGTCAAAAAACTGGGCGTTAACCAGAAAATGGAGGGGAAGAATTAGTAAAGAGTCGAGTATAGGTTAGGCAGAGTAGTTTAAAAGACTTAAGGCACAACAGTGTATTACTATATACCTAAGTACCTACATATATATGTTCTTTCATATAATCTTGTAAACAAAGAAGGTATCGAACGACTTGTTGAAAAATATACAGGTAGGTATCAGCAGATAACAGACTAGCGTATGTATTTATTAGTAAGTTCCATATTTGTCCCTAATTGATATTATAGCTATTATACTTAATATGTTTAACAAGTTTTTAACTCGAGCTTATGGATATAGATTTAGATGTTGAGAAGAAAGTCGAACTGTACTTATATTTGTAGAGACAGATAGTATTTAAGCCTTGTCAATTTAAATGGCATTATACACAGAAGTACTTAGGTAATGGGTAGTAAACATGTTGCGGTACTGCATGATAAATTCAAAGAAAGTTGATTTATTGCCCTCGTGAGTTGCAGCCTTGGAGGTACAGTAAGGCTATTATCAGAAGTGATTTGCTACCTACCACCTAGGTAAGGTGCCTAAACACGCAAGGTACGTACCTAGGTACCTTGGTACCATGCCGCCTTTTTTTAAGGCGCCGGGAAGTACCGCACGCGGCATAGAATTTCTTTCTCCGACTCTGCGATAGAGATTAATTATCATAGTCGATTGCTTCAGCCTTGACCTTTCAAACTTGCACCTACACTTCACTTTCCTAATCAGATACAGCTGAATTCTCTTCTACATCCTCTCAGCTTGTACAAATTATTAAGATGTCATCCGACATATCTCAGACCCCTTTTGTCAAGCAGTTGGCTGCAAACGGTAAGCTGTCTACCTACCTGTTCTCGCATGTCGTGCACAACTTTTTGTAGCAAAATCAGGAAAACTTACATTTTTGTACAGATCGACCTACGCGTGACAAGGCTGTATCTTCTCTTCGAACATATCTCTCCGGCCGCCGCACTCTCGACAACACATCTTTGTTAAAATTATGGAAGGGCCTTTTTTACTGCATGTGGATGTCTGATCGCCCACGAACCCAACAACGCTTGGCTGACGACCTTGCCGAGCTTGTCTCTGTTCTTCCACCAAACAACGTAATTCCGTTCCTCACGGCTTTCTGGAAGACTATGGCAAGAGAATGGACGAACATCGATGTGCTGAGGATGGAAAAGTTTTTGCTGCTCACGAGAAGATATTTGTTGGCTAGCTTCAAGAGCTTGGAAAAGAACGGCTGGAAGGATAAGGAAATGAAAGCCATGACTGATCTTCTTGAGGAGTACCCCCTCAATGTTGGGAACCCAAGAATACCGAATGGTATGAGATATCATGTTATCGATATCTACGTTGATGAGCTAGAGAAGGCAGGCTTACTGGGCGAAGATGTCGACGAAGAAAGGTTGGAAGTTCTATTGGATCCTCTACGAACACTTTCTTCCGGCAGTCCAACAAAGCCAGTCAGAGAGAAGTCAAAAGAGGCCCTGGCTGATGAAAGACTACCTGGCAATGAAAAGCTTGCCGACCCAGAAGATGCCGAGTCGAAGGAAGATGATGGCTGGGCTGGGATTGAGGATTGAGGATTGATACTGAATTACATCAGTGGAGTTCCAGGAGTTCTTGGATGGGATTATCTGGCAATTCAATGTATTGTGCTGTGCGCAAATTTCCTTAATTTGATACCAGAAGCAGTGTGCTCTGCTGAAATAAAATGGGTTCTCCATACGATGCAACATCTGGGTATCTTATGCCAGCTCTTAAGTGAATTGTCTCGTTCAAAAAACGCCCCAACGAAATCCAAATTTACAAAGGCCCAGGGGCCTCGTAAATGTGTCCTGTCTTTGACAAAACGGTCCCTAATCCCCTGTGTACTTCTGCTTGGAAAGGCTCAAAGGGCACACGCTCACCGTCAACACTGATATAACCGTCTCCTTGACTCTTGGGAATTATCCGATAACCCAGAATCTTCCGATAGGAGACTAGCGGCATGTCAAAGAACTTTCCATTGTCAACAGCCATCAGCATCTGGAGAGCTGACAAGCGACTGATGTCACCGTTGATACAAACTAGATCCATATAACCATCATTGGGCAACGCTGGAGAGAAAAAGTTCGTATCGGCTGCCATATATGCCATCTGGAAGTAACCGTCAGCAGAATTACTAATCTAAGATCTACTGGTGGCATTTATCTTGCTTACATTACCACAGTAGAAATTACCAAGTTTCTCATAAGGGACTACTTCCCAATCGTCAGGCAGTTTGTCGTTGATCGTACCATATCTCAGAGCAGGAAGACCTTCCTCGCTGCCACTACTTGCAGAAGCATCGTCGTCGTACAAAATACCGCGGCGCTCATTAATAGACGTATGTACATTTCCAAGTTCAGTACGATAGTGATCCTTTATAGCACTTTTCTCAGCAATTGCTACCTTGACAGCAATATCGCAAGGGTACACTGTTTTTCTAAGTAACCTGACCAGAAAACCATAGGTAAAGCGTGCAGATCCCATCCACCTTAGATTTTCGGTGGCCAAGTCCGACTCCGCAATGATGCCAACCGACTGAGAGAGAAAGGACAGCGTCCGTGTCTGGCCCTGAGTGATAGAAATGAGATCCAAAGGTGTGGGCACGCCTTTTACCACAGCAAGAGTCGCTAGACTTGCAGAATCTGTGCCGTTAAGATTGCAACTCATCGCATTACCAGATCCACAGGGGAGTTGAACAACAGCGATCTTGGACAAAGCGCGTTTGGCATCTGGCCGTTTCCCAAGACCATTGAATACCTCATATGGCAGACCGTCTCCGGAACAGGATACAACCATGTCAAAGGCTTCAACATCCATCTTCTCAGCAATTTCTACCGCTTCACCAGAATATTTGGTCTTTTTCATAGTAATCTTGCACTGAGCTGCTGCGAGAATTGGCTCTATGTCTCGATAATACCACTTTTGGGCCTTTCCTTGCCCACTATGAGGATTCACAAGAACCAAAGCTCGTTTGCAGCGCTGTGCAACTCCATATGCTCTGTCTAGTAGCTTGGATACCCATGGTGTGAGAAGCGCATAATTCTCAACTTGATAGGCCAAGGTTGCTGCGCGAACTACAGACTTGGCTACCGATTTCGCGTAGTGTATGGTGATGTTGCTATCAACAACGTCAATCCATAGAATGTTGTAAAAAGGAATGGCCCGCGTTGAGGTTGAACCTATTGACATTCTCAGCTTGGTGCCATGATAAGTTCAAAATCAAGCAGTTGATAGTAGACAATGGCTGAAAGACAAGGCAGAATAGGGTGCTTTTGGCGTACCTGAGGGCCACATTCCGCAGCAATCGCGAGCACTATTCTCTAAAGCCTCATCTGTGGATTGTATCAGTATGCAGAACGGACCTTGAGCCTCTTATGCCTACCAAGTACAATCAATGCATCCGTTCCTAATGTCAGTGAGCCATTGCGCTCAACGGCCAAAGTGGCATCTGTATGGAAAGCCTCCTCCTGGCCAGCGTCGTCCTGGCCAGGACTGGGATCAACAAAAGGATCATTGCTCTGGGTATCTGCTGTAGCCATGATACCGTGAACTTCGATACATAGTACTTGTGGTGGTAATAATGACGCTTGCCCGGCGTGCGGCACTTCTGACGTCGGATCCCGGAAACAAAGATAGCCCGATGGCGCGCTTAAGATAAACAACCTGTTTTTGGATACTCCAACAATGTTCCTTAACGAGTAGGATTGCCTCGGTGCTCTACCAAAGCAGAGTCAAGGTACTAAGGGTGGCTTATCGAGATGGGGACACCGTTTTTGCCCGTAGGACTCTCCATAGACGTATGTTGCAACGATGAGGATATGGATCAAAATCAAGGGATCTCCTTTGTGATGTAGATGACCTTCTTGGTCCTCAATGGTGTATTATTACGGTGCTACGATATTGTTCTTGGATATGTTTACGGCGTGTTTAGCTTTGGCATAAAGTTTGGGCCATAAAGATACCTTAGCAAAGAACAGAACATCAATGCGTGATAACTTAAGGACGAGCATTTGGCGGCGACTGACTTGTATATCACTGAAAGGACAGGTACTATTATGTTCAGAATTGTTTTCTCAGCAATATCATGGGTTCTACATAACTCCTTTTAATTGCGCCAGCCATGATCCGCAAGTATTCCGCAGTAATTTCGTGATTTTTCAACAATAACCTGCAGCCCCCAAATCTAGAAGCAGAATCAATACACTTATGAAGCAAAGCGAAATTAAATCTTTCATCGCTACGATGCACCGTATTGTCTTCACGTTACGCTCTTTCAATTGCCCTGCTACAGAGGCTCTCACGACGACTCCCCAACCTTGTTCAAGCCTTTCAAAGAGCCAAGGCTGAGAGCAAGACCTTGCGAGCGAGATCGAATGCGTACGAAGCCAGTGACAGGACCATCTTCTCCCTCCTTTTCAATGCTGAGGTTGGCAAGAGCATCCTCACCTACATAACCATGTTAGCGGATGTCAGAGCAGGATATTGAATAGACTTTAGACTTACCAAAAACGCTACGTGCATATAGGTTAGCACTCAAGAACTGACAGTCGCCCTTCAACGAAGCCTCTGGAGTAAGGCAGTTCATGTTTGTAGATGCCATCAATTGTGTAAGGAAATCCCTTAGTGTTTTGGCTTTGGAGTTAATATTGACCTTATTCTCCCACTCAAATTCAGTCCACATCGTGCGAAATTGTGTTTCTGTACAGGTGGCTGGTTGAATGTAATCCATGATGTCTACATGAACATCATTCAAGATGACAACGTTGTTCTCGGTGGAGCTTGCGCCGTCATATACAACATTCCCAAAGATGACACCAGTATCCGTAGACGAGACCTTGATTGTTGTCTGCACATTCTGGAAATCGTGTGGACCAAGGTTTTGAGTTGTGGGTCTTTCCACAACCTTGAGGTCACCCAAAGTTGCAAATTCCACAGACAAGTTCTGGAGTGTTTCGGTGGTTTGATTAACCAAAAGTACATCGAGGACGATGTCAAATTGATGAACTTTAACGTAGGCCTCAGCGTAGACTGGATCCGAGAACCCAGTAAGCTGAACCACTCGGCTAAGTTTGGAGGAGAGATCTTCTACGGTGGAATCACCACCGGTAGCCTTTTCCAGATCGAGCTCAATCTCATCCGTTCCGTCGCCAGCGTTCCTTTTGGCAAGTTGTCGGATTGAGAAGACATCATCGACTTGCACAGCTGTCTTTGCCTTCTCTACCGCCTCCTTTGCAGCACGCTTCTTCTCTTCAACCTGAACCATGGCTCTGAACGCCTTTCGTGTATCGTCAAGGAAAACTGTTTCAAGCTCCTTCTTTTGTGCAAATTCGGCGAGCGATCTGACACAAGACATGATTCTATCTACAGAATCTTCATCAATTGGTGCCTTTACGAATTGAGATTGACCAACACGAATGATGGAAATCATGATAAGCATAGCCTCTGCACGCAAAGCATTGGTCCGAGCAAGATCAGATGATATCTCTGAGTGACGCATAACGAGCTTTGTGAGAGTGGATGACAACACAGTGGCAAGATAATAGTCGCCATCTAAGATGAGCTGTCGAAGAGGTGGTTTCTGTGCAGCTTTGACTGCTTCGAGCTTGGCCGCTGTTGCAGACTGACTCGTTAAAGCATTCTCAGTAGCGTATGTTCCATCAGCGAGGACTCTACGAGAGCCTGCCGGTGCTGCTGTCTTTGAATGACCGTTGACCTGCTCTGGTTCCTTAGCTGGCTCCTGACCGTCTGCAACCTCATCCAAAAGTCGTTGTTCTGAAGCTAGAATAGGGATTTCACCTAGACTGGCACGAATGCGCTTCCATGCATCACGTATGTCGTTGGCTTCCAAGGAGTACTCGCCAACAATCCAAAGAGCTCCTCGGTAAACCTTTCCAGCACGAACTTCACTGAGGGTTGATACCAAACGCTCGACAATAGATGGTCTGAGTTTGGGGAATTTTTCCACAACTTCCTTTACGAAGGAAATGACATCCACAGCCGAGGTGTTGTTGAAGTCAGCGATGAAATCCATCAAGAGATCGACGACACTAGCTGCAACCTCAGAAAATTTGATGGCACACTGATGTATCGAGTGAATGAGTAGTTGACGGTACTCATTGTTCTTCTCATACTCTTGGTCGACAGTCTTCGATAACTCCTTCTTTAAGAGAAGGACAACCTCCTCCACGTTCTTACTAGATACCATCTCTAGCGCAATGCCAAGCGCCTTTCTGCGGACATCAATATCAGGACTGGAAAGAACACGGAGAATCTCCATGGTCAGGTCGTCCAACACGCCTTCATTCTTCTGTCTCAAGTGGTCCACGCGATCTAATACAATGAGCTTGACATTATTATCCGCTTCTTTTATGCTAAGTTCAATGAACTTGGAAGCTGCTGCCTTGACAGCAACTGGGTTGCTCGTCAAAGCTGTCAAAGAAGAGGCTGCTTCATAAACGACAGTTGTTGCACCAGCTTCAAGAAGGTCGAATATCAATCGCAAGTACCGCGCCTTCTACAGGTTAGCATGATATTCTTCATTTGATATCTATAACCACTAAGGAGGAAACTGACCTTATTTTGAGAATTCTGTACAGCATCTTTGCGAATAAATTCGAGTTCGACCAGCTGCAACAGCTCATCTGCATTTGGGATACCGTCGAAGATACTACTGAGGTACGCCAAGGCCTTGTCGTGGCTGATGCTGACTAGAGCCGCAAATGCATTGCGCTTACAGGTGTGATCACTCTCCGCTTCAAGGAATGTTGCAATCAGCTCAGGGGCATCTGGAATGAGGCTCTCGGAGTGTTGGTAGATCGAGGCTATAGCAAAGACAGCATTCTTGCGAACATAGGCATGGCGATGCTCAAGGCAGGATCGTGCAGAGGAAAGGAGAGGTTCGATAAGCTCCGCTTCGCGAAGCTTGCACAGGAAGCGTAGAGTGTTTCCGCGAATGTATTCGTTCGGGTGTTGGAGATCGTTTCGAATGCCGTTGCTGAAGTACCTGTTAGCAATTGAAAATGGAAGAGGAGCAGCTTGAGCAGATACCAGACTAATATCATCTCCTGCTTGAGCTTGCCACTTGCGTCCAGTTTTGGACAGATCTCGTAGTAGAAATATAAGAGTTTCTTCAGAGCCTTGTGTTTGGAAGGCATAACAAATCGGATGATATGCATCAGCAATTGAGGCATTGGGTCGCCATTGAGCATGATTGTGAGAATGCGCTTCATTGTTTCCACCTTGCTTTCATCGGTTCCCTTTTCCAGCTGCGTTCGCAGCTCAGACATTGAAGGTACATCTGCAGTATTATCTTGGTGTACAAGACTGTACGAGTGTTCGAGAAAAAGCGCCATATTGTGCAGCTATGGAGTGATGGACGACGGTTGGTCTGGGGAAGGGGAATCGAAAGAGTGTCCTCAGGAATTCGATTGATCGGGCAAGCCCACCGTCCAGTACAATTTAGGACTTCAGTCGTGTAGGAATCTAAGAGCTGTATGTAGTATGGAAGATTCTCAGAAGCTGACTATATGTATTGCAGACTTCGACAACAATGTAGTAAGGAAGGTGTGCTTTCGGCCACGGTGCTTCATCCTGGGGAGTGTGAGTGTTCCTTATGGATAACTAGGTGCTGAGGGTGTGGTGCCTTGGCGCCTTAACGACCAAGGTAATAGCCAGATTCACCTCAACCTTGCCTGCACGGCGTGTGCGACAAGGCAAGGATACCCCTCCATCATTGCCCAGTTACAATACGTATGGCAAGTTCCGCTTAGCGCGTTTATGTCTTGAAGCTTCCCTCATTATTGCTTTCGAAATACTGCTCCTGCGATTAAGGTGAATTTGATTGTTTTGATGACTCTGTTTTCTACCCTTTTCTACCCTACCAACACGACGATAGCCAGCGAATTCTCTCTTTAGTGGGACGATCAAAACCATGGCGACTGCAAATGAACCATTCTACATCAGATATTAGTACGCTTATTTTACAACTCGCTCTTCAAGTTCTACTACTGATCTTCTGTCTCTCACAGCTCTGGACACCAAGGTCGTCATGGGCACGAGTTTCTAGGTACTTGGCGCCTCTTCTACTTCAAACACTTGCGATTCCTGACGTCTATTTAGAATTCGACTTTCGTGTTCTTGGAGATGGGCGCAGCGCGTCTGCGAGATATGCCAACAACTCCAACTATCGCAATGATTCCCTGATTCGCAAAGAGAGTATGTGAACGCGATCCAAGAAAATCAGTCGGATACTAGCTTATACCAGGATAGTGTGCGTTAGTGATCAGTTGATCAGCGAGATCAAACGCATAATCAAGACCAGCGAAATCATGAAGTAAGTCATTAAGTCTTATCAGCTTCCAGGTATATCTGACCTTTTTGCTTTAGGGAGGATGATGCAAAATGGCCACAAAAGAACAAAGATGGTCGTCAGGAGCTGGAGATTCGACTCGGAAATGAACATATTTCTTTTGAGGTATGCTCACACTGATAGACAGCTTGAGATTATTTCTTTCATTCTTTCATCCTCTTATTCATACACAAGCGCTGATGAATTGCAGACTGCTAAAATTGGCTCTCTTGTGGATGTAACGGAGTCTGCAGACCCTGAGGGACTTCGTGTGTTCTACTATCTCGTCCAAGATCTGAAGGCGTTGGTGTTTTCATTGATATCATTGCACTTCAAGATCAAGCCGATCTGATATGTTTTTCTTACTAAGAGGGCTTGTGGCACCGTGAATGATACGGCACGTTGTGAAAGCATGGGATACGGCGTTGGAGTCTTACAAAAGCTAGGCGTTCGATACTAAATCACTAGACTATAACAGAAGGCAGAGGATGGTTGCTCAGAGACTTAAAAAGAGTATTGAGTTACCGTTTTAATTGCCAAGGGAGATGTGGGTTTCTGCAGGAAAGACTTTGGGCCATAAAATCAATCAATCGTTGTGGTCAAATTGTGTTGCACATGAATAAATGTACATCAGATATATGTACGTAGTTATCCTCGTGACTTTTGTTACACCTTTGTATCGAATACCTATACTATTTTGAGTAAAGACATATCACAACTATTGTAATGTGAAGAATGTTAGATTCTATACTTGTAAACCCATAAAGTATAGGAATCAACATCCGAGACTCAGAAAGTCCCCTGCGCAGCATATGAATAGAGTATGCGGCTTTTTGACATCATATACTCCGTAGTCGGTTGCGGAGACACGGAGCACAGCACATCATTTTGTTGCGCACCTAAGGCAGGCGGTGTTCTCTTGTGGAGGCAATCCAAGTTGAGATGCGCCCATTCCACCAGTGCCAACCAGTGACCACCAAAATACCACACACACCACTGACCTCATAAGCCATATCTCGTTACGGGAATCATGTCAAGCGCATCTCTACTATTACCGTCGACCTGAAGAACGATATTTATCATCTGTCTTGTCCATAGACTGTGGGTCCACTCTTCCACGTGTACGCTTCAATCGAGCCTGTGGTCTATCGACGGCGCATCAATGCCCACGCCTCGCGAACCGATTGATGACCCCAGGTCATTGCACACGACATGCCCCCCAGACGATGATAGACCTGCTTCATGGCGACGGTCACAAACCCGAACAGAGATAGATGCATGCGATGAACGAGCGACTCTCGACCCGATGATTGATCGGATCTACCCTCCAGAATCTGTTGATTCGCGACCGACATCTTCGTCTAGTCGGCCCGCATTCGAACCTCAACGCATTGCGCAAATCTCTCGGGATGACGAAGGATCAGTGCAAGACGTGCTATCACCAATGAGTACAGAAAGCGATAAGCAAGAAGACTGCGAAAGACAACCACCCTCTAATGGTAAACTCAACTCTGCATCAAGCAGTGACTTCTCCAATATCCGCGTAGGTCCATGTCCATAACCAGTGATCAGAAACCCATCGTCGATTACTGACAGTCGAGGTTGTAGCTTCTACCCTCATCCTGTTCATCATTCTTGAGATCTGGTAGTCGGTTTTGTGGTACACAGACTTCCGAACGCCAGGTCTATGATGTACAAGTAGAAATTAAACATGTTGATATGAGAGAGTCCTATCTCTGTGGATATCTACGTATACAAGGTAAGGATGACCATGATCTCTTCCAGCTCATGATCTGATAGTTGAAACCAATGCTAACGAATATCCAAGGACTGACGGAAGATCATCCTACCCTAACTACCTTCTTCGAGGGCGAAATTATTGGATCAAAATATTCTTTTCTAACCCAGCACGAAGACTGGGGATCTACTGATAAGGTCGATCTTATGCACTGGGCCAAATTTCAAGCTTTCCGCCCATATCAGAAACAAGCCAGGAAAGGAAGCCTTCATATTCCAAATTTGTCTCAGCGGGACAACATATTTATGAGGTGGAAAGAACACTTCCTCGTACCAGACCACAGAGTAAAGACTATCAGTGGGGCTAGTTTCGAAGGATTCTACTATATCTGCTTCAATCAGTCTGCTGGATCTGTCAGCGGCATTTATTTTCATAAGAAGAGTGAGAAGTAAGACTATTCAAGAATCCGCGTCACATGCTAAGTACGCTAACGCTTCAAGCAGATTCCAACAACTAGAATTGAAGCATGTTGAAGATAGAGGATGCTTCGGTGCTATGGAATTTCGATGATGGGTAAGTACTGTGCGCAATAGGCACAGTAATGATAAGATTATGGATTGGAATAAATTCAGGAGTTGAGGATGCTGCATGGTTGATATTAGGAGGCGTATGTGATTCCGCATGGCGATTTCTGGCTGATCGGGGAGAACGAAGATATTTTTACATGTTAACAAGTGAGGTAGTAATGATTTCTAAGTCAAGCTTGAGCAATATAGGCTTGAGTAGCAAATTCCGGAAGCGTATGCAGGAACACCAATTCCGATGCTTCATCTCTCAAAGGATTTGTCGAGCGAATTTCCTGCGTTATTTGTAGTTAAGACCTAGCTAGTGGTGTTTGTGTATATAAACATACAAAGTGAACAGTAATCGCATTTCAGTGTCTTGATTTGGATACGCATATTCAGACACTATATTGAAGTACAGGCACTAGGTTATATCTACACTTGTCTGTTTCCTTATCCAGAGTATATATGCCAACCTCCTGACGTCGTGATGCAAGCGCCGAAGTAAGGTACTCAATTGTATGGTAGAGGAAAAACATTGATGCGATTGTGGGGCGATAAAGACTGAGGGATGCCGATAGCAGCTATGGTACATGTACGAAATAAATCCTCAGAATTTAATTCCCCGAACGCAGTAAGATGTTCGGATGCAAATACGAACCTCAACCACGCAAAAAAGCAACGACCGCATATTACGCCTGCCACACTTCCAAATAATTGTCCAGTTGAATTGACTAGAATTTTGTGTTAATGATGGTTCATCCTCCAAACAAGCGACAAAAGCGCGAGGACTATCGCACTGCTCAACGTGAAGATGGTACCACAGAACTACCAAAGAAAAAATTCTATCGCCAGAGAGCGCATGCCAACCCTTTCTCTGACCATCAACTGGAATAGTGAGTAAATTTCGCGTATGGCCACCTAGATTTCTTGTGTACTAACGTACTGTCAGTCCAGAGAAGCCTTCTTTGATGAATTGGGCATCATATTATCCCGCGTATGCAGTTGAAGGCAGTACCAATAGCAGCATAGCGCAAGGACACGCCGCTGAAGAGCACTTGGAAAAGAACACAATCTCAAAGGATGTAGAAGTTGCCGATATTGGGTGTGGATTTGGCGGTTTGCTGGTTGCCCTTGGGCCACAATTGCCAAACACATTGATTCTAGGTGAGGGATATGTATATATGTAGGAATTGCGTAAACTAACGCCATAACAGGTATGGAAATTCGTACACAGGTTACTGAATACGTTCAAGAACGCATCAAGGCACTACGCAGCCAGAATCCTGACACTGGCATGTACCAGAACATAGCATGCTTGCGAGCAAACACAATGAAATTCCTGCCCAATTTCTTTAGAAAACATCAACTTTCAAAAATCTTTCTCTGCTTTCCAGATCCGCACTTCAAAGCTCGTAAGCACAAGGCACGCATTGTTTCAACAACGCTCAACTCCGAGTATGCCTATGTTATGAAGCCAGGTGGAATAGTGTACACAATAACGGACGTGGAGGATCTGCACACCTGGATGGTACAACATCTAGATGCTCACCCAATTTTTGAGAGGGTGTCAGAAGAAGAGCAGGAAGCAGACGAGTGCGTAAAAGTGATGAGGGTGGAAACTGAAGAGGGTAAGAAAGTCGAGCGGAATCAGGGCAAGAAATTTGTGGCACTATTTCGCAGACTGGAGGATCCAGCATGGCCAGAAACCTAATGACCTATACAGTACAAGTTGGTAGTTCAATGGATCTCTGAATAGCAATGCAGTCAGTTTTGAGTTTGCGGTCCAACACAAAAAGCCTACACTATACACACGCTCTCCAAACCTCCAAATGTGATATTGCATCTGTAAGACATAATAGTAAGCACTCAAAAGCTGCCTACCTCAACACCAGCCACCAAACATTCACAAAAAGCAAAGAGACAGTGATGTTGTACGAAGAACGTGAGCAGATGTGCCTAGTATCCTTCAAATCAGTCCTATTGTGCACAGGGATGGTGTACAATACAATTGCAGTAACTTTTGTTACAACACAAATACCTAGGTATACATCGGATCTATCTATTATGGAAGCACATAATCTTCCTGACATACGGTGTTAGATTGTGTACAATATAGTAATATTACTCATAGTCCATACATCATCAGCGACGCAATAATAACGACGTAGCTCCATGCTACATGCAGATCGTGCATCAACCAGCGGTAGTAAGCAGGGGTTTGGTACCGCAGAATCTCACCGTAGCCAGGCGGCACAGGCTTTCCCCGTGTCACCTAACGCAGTAACGTCGTGACAGCTTGCCGTCTAAAAGTGAACCCTGTCAACACTACTTCATATTACGTTCAGACGTCGACCGCTCTGTTACCATGACCTGAACCATGAAGCAACATCATCTAAGCCACGACATTCGGCGATGACGACCGGGTTGCGATTGTCTCCTTATAATGGCCCTTGATCGCAGGGGCGTGATTTTGGCTGCGATCACCAGCTTCATTGCATGGGGCTATGCTGTCAATTGGCTCCCATCACTACGTTGGATAGGATATGCCTTTATCGCTGGTCTCATAGTACCCATTGCCTCGTTGGTGGCTCTACTAGCATGTACCTCCAGAGGGAACTTTTTTCCGCAAAGGAACGCACTCCATCGATCTAAAGTTGTGGTTTTCCATGGGAGAAGTGTCTGGGCGCAAGAACTCGAGGCGTTGCGGAAACGACAGTTATATAAAAGGCAACCATTATATGGCGAATCTTTCTACATCTCTGATGCGCTCGATGAGCTTCTTGAGCTTATTGGCAGAGATTTTGTCAAGTCTTGGTACGCCAATATCAGTAGCAACCCAGTATTCACAAATGAGGTCGATAAAACGATCAGACTGGCAATCGTCAGCCTGCGAGATAGGCTCCTAAGCGTTGACCTTGTGGAGGTTGTTATCACCCGTCTTATACCAATAATGACAACGCACTTCAGGAACTTCGACAAAGCAGAAAAAGCAGTGAGAGGCCGTCATCTGAACCGGAATGTTACCGAATCTGAGGAGTTGGATCTTGCTATAGCTGGGAAATACAATGAGGGAAAGTTGCATCCAGCAGCGTCGCTTTCATATTCAGATACGCGTCTTGTACAACAGAGCTATCTACGGGAACTGGTCCATAACCTCCTCCCCAAGCTTTTACCATCGAGCATAGTTACTAGCCGCGCAGTTTCGGTACTCATTAAGGAGCTGGCCGCCGGTGCTGTCTTGGCACCTATCATGCAAATGCTCGCCGATCCTGACACTTGGGATCAGATTATGGAAGATTATGTACGTGTCTTCTGAAGTCTGCTCACTTTAGCAACCTTGCTGACAGGAAAGCAGGGTCGAACAATGTTACAGGACCGCTCTACAGTGCGAAAGCTACGGGCTGCCCTTGACGAACACGCGTCTCCAGCTCCGCATGCAAAGCGTAACGTGTCTTTCCCAAGGTTATCACCCCAAGATTCGGAGCGAAAATTTGAGAAATTTATTAGAGCAATTCGAAAAGTCAATAACCTTTCTGATGCGCGTCGATTCCGTAGCGAGGTGTCTAGTCAATTCAAACGGGACGTTCGCGATCAAGCCCATGATCCTGTCTATATTCGTCGCTTGGAAATCGGCGAGAAGATTCTGGATCAAAAAGTCAGTCAGCTTGCATCCGGTCGGGATCGTGGGGGGCTAGCTAAACCAAATGTACCCCGTCCCAAACCTTCTATGTCGAAGCTTGAAAACGTGTCCTTAGTCGATTTATTACACGATTCTTCTGGACTGTCATACTTCATGGAATACATGGACAGGCAGCGACTTATGCCTATGGTCCAATTTTGGATTGTGGTTGATGGATTTCGAAATCCTCTGGAGGACGATCTCGCTGAGGGGGAAGATGTGCCTATGCCTGCTCCTCAGTGGACTGAGTCTGATCGAGCGGATTTAGCTCAGATCAATGAAGCATATATGTCTCGGCCCGAACTTCGCATTGCTGAACGACAACGTCAGGAGGTTAGGGATTTCTTAAGAGCTGGGAAGAATGCCACTCCGGAGCAGTATTCTGCCGCAAGACGAGCCATATTGAATGCACAAACTTCAGCTCTAGAGGAAATGAAGGAGCACCATTTTCCGAACTTCAAGAAATCTGATCTTTTTTATAAATATTTGACATCAGAGGAAGCTTCCAAAAAGGCTATTGCAACATCAACTTCCCATACACAAGCTACTATACTGCCACCGAAGCCCTCTGTTCCACAACGCGCCAGCACAAGCCAAGTAGTGCCTACGAAATCCTCCACCATGGCAAGAGTACCGTCAAGGTTTATTTCTCGCAAGACTGATCTCCGTCGTGCTGCGGTATCATCCACAGACCTGTCAGTCTCTAGCACCCATGGTACTGAAGAGACGTCGACATCGAGACAGTCACTTGATGAACTCCCCCCGTCACCATTGTTTGATGACGATGACATTGCAGGTGAAGATCTAAGTGCGTCTGTGAATAGCCTAGATTATGTCCAGGACGAGCTGTACAGTAATAACACCCCAGATACTCATATAGTCCAAGCTATGGAGGCTGCTCTCAACGACATCATGGAGGACACGCCTAATGTTGACGAGCTTCGGTCTTCGATCTTCGAAACACACGAATCTCCAGAGCCAAGTCTCATATCCCCGCAAGATAACGACTCTTTGAGAAGCTCAATTGATACTCATCGCAACGACACTTTGTTCAAGGACGGCGAGAAGCCAAATCTTGCTTCTTTGGGACTTGTCAACACGTCTTCACGTATTGGTGTTTTCACTGACGATGACTTATTTCCCGATGAAGCCAGGTTCATGTCAGATGAGCATGATGATCCAGATGATGAAGGAGACAAAGATACAGATGAAGATGTCCATGAAGCTGCACCTGGAGACTTGGGCTTGGCTGAGGCCATTGCAGCACTTACCACAGATGTGGATCGTCTTACAACGCAGAACGCGGTTATCGATTCGTTGATCAGGAAAGCAGAGTTGACTAACAATACAGCCGAGTTGAGAATTCTTCGAAAATCAAAATCAAGTCTGCAAAGAGAAATTCGCCGAAAGGAGATGCAGAGACAGCAGTATACTATTCAAGAAAGTGACAACAGCCTTTATGGTCGTTCAACCATCAAAATCAAATCGGTTGTAGTGGGGAAAGAAGAGGACGGCCGGGAGTACGCAATATATGTTGTGGAAGTGCAACGCAAAGCAGGTGAGCAGATGCCAGCAGCCACATGGTCAATCACTCGAAGATACAGCGAGTTCCTTGAATTGCACCAAAGGCTTAGGTTTAAATATGCATCTGTTCGACATTTAGACTTTCCCCGCCGTCGAGTAGTAATGAAATTGCAGAGTGATTTTCTGCACAAACGTCGAATAGCGCTAGAGAAGTATTTACGTGAGTTACTTCTCTTGCCTGATGTCTGCCGCAGCCGAGATTTGCGTGCATTTCTATCACAAAGCGCCATCGCGCCAGGAGGCGAGTCTAATGGACAAGAGGATAAGAAAGACATGATGACTAGACTCTATAACTCTGTGACGGATGGAATGGAAGACATACTTGGCAATATCCCAGTTCTTGATCAGCTTTCGGTCGCTGGCCAAAACCTCTTATCAGCTGCCACAAACCAGTTAAGCACAATGCCTAACGCAATCAGCGAAGATCCATTGACAGCAGCAGAAGCAGAAGCAGAACTCAACGCTTTTGAGAACCGGGAATTGGAACCGTTCGTGAAGCCTATCTGCGATATATTTTTAGAAATATTTGAATTGAACAGGGGCAACAACTGGCTTAGAGGACGTGCCGTGGTGGTGGTGTTACACCAGCTGCTTGGAGGTACGATTGAGCGCAAGGTACGAGATAATGTCAATAGCCTTATACACGACGATGCAATTGTTCGCTACATTAGCCTGGTGAGGGACTCTCTGTGGCCGAATGGGAAACTGAAACAAGATTCAAAAACAAGGACAGCCAGTGATCAGGCGAAGAGTAGAAAGGAGGCGAGTCTCATGCTGGCGACCCTGATACCAGATCTTGCGGGAAGTGTTGTGGGAAGGGCTAATGCCAAGGCCGCAAGTCGCAGGATCTTTGCCACGTTCAACAATCCACGGCTCAAGTACGTAAAATATTTTCTCTCGGATATTTTGTATGCCCAAGAGCTCGACTGACAACCACCAGTGTTCATTTGACCTTTACCATGCTGGACGAGCTCATTGATATATTATTTGGAGACATACGGAAGTAGGAGACGGGGGTGACCGATGCAAGAGCACATCTAAGTGATGTTTTGAAGAAGATGCGATGTTGAGAAGCTCGCAGATATTTGAATCAACGATAGGCAGGATTGCAGGAAGTGTATTGTCATGGTTTAAGAGTCTTAGAACACCTGGTCTAGTAAATGACGACGCCAATAATCCCACCTTTTCTCATTTGCCTTCTTTGTTCGTGATGAAGTGAAGGTCTATGCGTACATCATCGGCATCATCGGCACTTATGAAATATCATGATAATTCAGAAAAGAGGTGGCAGTCACTCCGTCAAATGGTTACGAGAAGTGCTCTTCAAAGTTGCTGTTGCAGTCCCTCTACTACTTAGATATATCTTGGTACCATGTCACTGTCAGATAGGGTAAGGCTATACTTAATACCTTACGTGGTACCCTTACTTGACCTTACCTTATTATCCCACAGCTCAGCCTTGCATTCGATGCCCGTCATCTAGCGGCAAGGCTGAGCTGTCATCCGCACCATTCACCCTTGTCACATATCCAAGATACCTACCAAGATAAACACTCGAAGCGACATCTTGCGCCTCATACATGTGCATTTAATACACTGTTATTTGAGACAATTCCTATGGATGCAACGTTGTCATCAGCGCCAAACATGGCTTTCGCATTTCCCCGTCACTATAATTTCCCACCGTTTTTCACTCGCCAGGACAATATAACAACTCTCCATGCGCAGTGTCAGAAATGGTCATCGCTCATACTCTCATATTGCCGCTATCATAAACTGTGGAAATTGTCATTGGTGGACGCTTTGGACACAGAGCTATTTTACAACAAGAAGTTAGAGAAAAGATTAAGTCTGAAAGATGCGCGTGAAATGCTGGAGTTTATGAGGAAGGAGGGTAGAGCAGAGTGGATCGGAAAGGAGGAAAATGTTGCCTGGGTTTGGTGGAGGAATCCAGAAGAGTGGGCAATGGCTATTGCCGATTGGGTAGCTTTACATCTCCGGAGACTATGAGATTTGGTGCTGATGTGTGATACTAGGTGGAAGAGACAGGTCAGAAAAACACTGTATTGACATTGTATGAGCTCACAGAGAGTGAAGCTACTCTTTCGCAAGGTGAGCGCATATTTCCCAAGTCGCCCTTAAGTTTCTGACACCATTGTATAGAATTCCATGGCATGGATGCAGATCTTCTGCAGAAGGCGTTAGCTGTGCTTGTGAAGCGTGGCAAGGCGCAGGTATTTGGTCAAGAAGACCAACAGGGCGTAAAGTTCTTTTGATTCGACTGCATAGTTTGCATTATAAGCGTTGCCACAAATCGAGATCAGTTCGGATTTCTAATATCGCTTTTTCTTATTTGGGGTTTTATTCATGTGTCTAATCCATTACAATCCCAAACATGGCGTGTGCTCTCGGGAAACCTAAGCCAATACATTGTCAAGTAGCACGAAGAAGATATTTCTTGTCCCACCGGAGTTCCTGCGCCATAGCTGTGTCCAACAACCACTCAGTCTGTACAATTCGAGGCTCCATACCACCTTGTTCTGCCATCTGTACGAATTTGGGCCATAGCCTTTTCTCTTCAGCTTTTATGCCGGACAGCAAATAAACTGGTTCCATCTCGTCATCACTATCAGGGCCAGATGGCTTTATTGTTGCACCACCTCGGGCACGATACACATTGAAAGTGGCTCCATTGGCCTCAACAATGTCCTTGTAAGTATCTGGCCCGTTAGGAATATCGGAGGTGCAGTAGACCACAACGCCTTTAAGCAGTTTTCTTCCATTGTTTTGAGCTCGTTTAACAACATCTTTCAATTTTAGTCCGAAGCGCTTTTCATTGACCTTGTCATTAAGAAGGAAGCTTTCCGCATCAGGAATTGAACCACTTTCAAGACATGTATCGATGAAGTCTGATGATATGATAGTTGGACCAGATCCAGCGAGAGCACAAAGGAACTTCTTGGTTCTGACTATTGATGGTGCTGCCAAATGGGTACAGGCAGTGGGGTCTTGAGTTACACTGATACCTAAATCACGTAGTTTCTTCTATAGAAAGGTCAATTCACTTTACAGATCATATATGCTCGAGTCAACGTACCCTGTCCTTTTCTTCTTTGCCAGAATCCTGAATCCATCTCTTGTATCCTGTGATAAGTAGACGCATCGCAACAGAGGGCCTACCAGTTTTGGCCTTTTTCACTTCTCGAGTTTCCAATTCGGAGTTCAGATTGTCATTAACCTCGCTGCTAAGGCTTGCGCTTCTCTTTTTACCTCTACTTTGGTCAATTCTATCAGCTGCTCGTTTGCCACCCCAAACGCCTCCGATTGAAGCTCGCTTCTTCTCCTTTTCGTAAAGAGCCAGGTCTGGGGCCAGATCCTGTAACTTCGACAGCGCTCGATCCTTGGCACCGCGGCTACTAGTACTGGATGGAGTCTCGTTTTCTTTATCACGACTGCTCAAGCGTATCACTGATGGTGTGGTAGGTAAATTTGATGTTGGGCGGCTCGGAATGATTACAGACACTTGACTGTCCGGCGACATATCTTCAGCCTCACCATTCTCTGTCTTCGGGGGGAGCCGTGCAGCATTTTCCACTGCTTGGGCGCTACGCGACCGTGAGTCCTTGCCTAATCGTGCCAGCTTTACTTCCTCTGAATTCATCTCCGGGTCCTTTGGATAGTACAGCTCCTCCAGAATGGTTGCGTTCAAGTAGGTCTCCCCAATAACTTCTCCGAGATTGGTTCTTGGTGGAAAATGTGTATAGCGAGGATTGGATAGTTTCTGAACTTCACATCTAGCATAACTTTCCTCGATCCATAAATGGTTGACCATTTCGATGTTCCATTCCTCGGCTGCCGCACACTTTTCGCTGTTCTTACGAGCAGTGATAAGGTGAGTGTTGTCCTGCTTCATACTCTTGGTAAATTCTCCACCCGCAGCTACTACAAGGTTCTCAAGATAGACCCTTGCTTCTCCTCCATAATTAGATAGCGTGATGCGAAATTGCTCAAATCCAGGGATTCCATTTCGAGGAAGGGGATAATGAAGAAGTCTTCGGAATGGCGATGTCCACTCGTTTGTGGTTATGAGATGGTATAGCCAAGACAAATTACCGACATCAATGCCCATGCGCGCTGCAAAAACATAGTCTCTTCCATCGCGATATCGTCCAATGTACATATGGGCAAAACGAACCGAATCGGTGAGCTCACCCCCACCACTTGTAACCAAATCCGCAATCGTACTTCGCAGGCGCTTAGACAACCCGAGATCATCGCAAAGCAGTACTTTCTTATTGTTGAATACGTCGAGTTTACGAGTTGTAGTGGTAACTTGCAGGCGGGGAAGTACTTCCGGATGTGGAGACATCGAAGATTCAATGTGTGCTGTAGACGGGATTCTCAAGTCATCCTCTGGCTTTAACCGTAAGATGTCGGGATTGGGCAGCATATATGGTGTTTCGTCAATCCGTTTGCCAAGTTTCAGACAGTCGTCAAACCTAAAAAAATTAATACAAACATCTAAAACCAACGATGAGATGTTTACCAGTGAGGAAGTATGACTTTGCACTTAAGCCTTTTCTCTTTGGCCTGCTGCACCTTCTGGGTATCATCGGTCAGGGCCACAATATGCGTAACAAGCTTGGTAAGACCGCTGGAATATTGGCCTCCCATTGCCAAAACAGCTCCAACGATGGCATCCTGATCACCACTTGGCAGGTCAGCCGTAGTCAGAACAACCCCAGAGAATATCAATCTTGGGTCGGGTGTAAAAGGTCGGATTTGAGCTTGTTTATTTCTCAAAAGGGACTGAGTAATCCATGCTGGTGTAACCACGGGTATCATGCGATCACAAGCCTTTGGGTATTGAGGAAAGTCGCAAGTGGTAGAGATGATGTGAGATACCACAGAGAGGTCAATTGTTCCGTCCGCCTTGGTTTCGATCACGGTGGCACCATTGCCTTCCAGAGTACTGCACAACTGATCATAGTTAGTTTTGAGATAAAGAGAAACTGATAACATCAGTGTATATACGTGCCTGCTTCTGATTCTCAACCGTGATGTCCCTACTTAAAAGGATACTCACCGAGCACTGGCCGAAGAGACCAGTACTACTATCCTCGCCTCCAGTCATAATGCTTTCCAGACTGGATCAGACACCAGCAAAAAGTGTTGGCGTTCTCCGTATTTTTGTATATGTAAAGCAGTTTAACATGGATAAACTGTCCCATGTATGGTGAGAATTATATGTTCAAGTAAGTATGTCTTCGTGACGTTGCCGCAAATGGTGTTTGTGGTTGATCACGATTATTATGGCGATGCCGTCGCGCTTCAACTGTGTTACGCGATGGAATATGAAAGCGCGATTGGGAACAGGCACACGTCTGCACGTGTCCGTCTTCTGACTATCGGGTTTCGGGATTTAGATTGCAAGGCTGCATGTTAGCCTTGTTTTAAGACCAACAGCCGTGGCCGTGCGGTGAGCGGTTGGACATCTTACCTCGGCCCGGTAGACAGGCAGGTATCACCTACGTACTAGGTAGAGCTTAGGTAGAGTGTGTCTCCCTGTTTGACAGTTGACCACAAGGTACCTTAGAACTCAACCAAACCAAATATAAAATCATCAAAGTGATTTTCAACATTTGTTTTAGTTTCTGGACTTTTCTTGAGCCCCGTTTGCTTCTGCATTCAATTTTCAAATCTTCTTGATTTGTTGTCGCTTTTATCGATAATTCCATTGCGTTATATTTTCTGATATCATAGAATTTTACGATATGTCTTCATCAAACTTTCTTGTGAAAGAGCATATTATACCTTGCCAGCACATTCGTGAGTATCCTCGGGCTACAGCTTATCATCAAGAGGATGTACTCCAGCTGGCTATCAAGCAATACGTTCCATTGAATAATCAAAAGCCGAAGTATGGCGATTTGACTATCATTGGTGCACATGCCAATGGTTTTCCCAAGGTCAGACACCTCTGAAAATGACTAGCAAACATTTGAATTGATACAAACTACTAGGAACTGTATGAACCTCTCTGGGACGAAATTCTCAAGCGATCTCAGTTAGATGGATATTGTATTCGTGGTATATGGATTGCAGATATGTCTAATCAGGGGGCAAGTGGGATTCTCAATGAAGAACTGCTTGGCAATGACCGCAAGTCAATCTTTAGTCAACAGTCCTCAGGTCACTCAACTAACACTCCACACAGCATCTTGGCTAGATCATAGTCGGGACTTGTTACATATGGTGAATCATTTCCGACGGGAGATGCCAATGCCGATTTCTGGCATCGGGCACTCTCTTGGGGCGGCCCAGCTCGTCAACTTGGCACTCATTCATCCGCGACTGATGACGACCCTTATACTCCTGGATCCTGTGATACAAATCAATGCTTCGGTGCCCAAAGGTGTTAATACCGTCCAAGCATCGACTTTCCGCAGGGATATATGGCCAACCAAGGAAGCAGCAGTCGCATCTTTCAACAAATCTAAGTTCTATAGAGCATGGGATAAGCGTGTACTTGATGCCTGGATCAAGCATGGTCTACGACGAACGCCTACGAGTATCTACTCGGCACAAGCTGGAGAGGTTACCTTATCGACAACGAAGCATCAAGAGGTCTTTACATTTCTACGCCCGAACTTCAACCCTCAAACGCCCGATGGAAGATCTATCGTAGAGCGTATGGAAATCCCTGATCTCGACGAAACAACACCCGATAAGAACCCATTCTATAGGCCAGAACCTCCAGCTATTCTAGCAAGGATGGGGCATTTGCGCCCAAGCACCTTTTTCATTTTTGGTGAAAAGAGCGAGATGTCGAGCAAGGAATCGCAGACACAAAAGCTTGAAATTACTGGAAGAGATGTTGGAGGAAGCGGAGGAGTCCCAGAAGGACGAGTCAGCAGCGTTACTTTAGAGAACGTTGGTCACCTGGTTGCAATGGAAGCGGTAAATAAATGTGCAGATGCTGCATCTCCATGGCTTGGCCGTGAGGTACAGCGATGGACAAAGCAACAACAAGCTTATGCTGAGTGGGCTGCAAAAAGTAAAGAGAAGGCCACCTTATCTGAAGAATACAAAGCCAGGATTGGTGGGCCATTGTATCCGGACATGAAGGGGAAGTTGTAGGAATATGGATCTGATAAGCACAATGGGTTGACAAAATATGACTGATCCTCGAATTTACCTCAATTCAAGAACAAGACTGCTTCTACTTCTAAACATAGCTTTCTCCTTTCCTTCATATCTTAAGTTCTCCCCGATTTAAAAAAACTTCTTCATCCTGATGACACATAACCTGCATATTGCATATTGACCAGTATACGTATAAACACGTGATCTGCAGGAATAAGACTATGTACGAGCTAAGCTTATTGCAGATGGCCCTAAAGGTTTTATTTCGCGGATTATTAATTTCATTAATGTCATGTTTCAACAGATATGACTTGGCTGGGTACTTTTCATACGATTGGCTTGATCTAGCTCTCGTCAATGAGGGGTACCCAAACCAGTATTCCCTTCTTGTCAGCCTTCATACCATCTGTGGGAACTACTTTTAATATCTTTTGGAAGTATCGATCTCGAACAACGAAATTAGGCTGGATCCAATCACCAACAACCGATGGTAGTAACATAAATCGAACAGTAATCCTTGAGAGAGGAAGCAACTGCACAGAGGTTTGTTTTGGCCCCGAGAAGGCAAACGTCTCACTTGGATCCATTGCCAAGCCGAAAGTGAGAAAGTGCATCGAGGGATTTTCGATGGTGTATTCTAAGATGATTGTTGTTGTATCAGTTGATTCGGCCTTGACAACAGCAGCAAGTACTCTTGGCTCACTGCTTGCCACAAGGAACCGAGGCATCGGAAGTATAGTTGTGTTGACTTCAGATTCGTCGTGTCTGGACCACTTGATGCTCAAAGATAACTCCAGCGAGCCCGCACGGCGATCATCCAGGCTTAACTTGCGCGTATCAACCCTAAACAAAGATTCTTCTATCGAATTCGGGCTGATTTGAACAACCGTCTTTTTCTCAGCAGGGTTCTCGGAAAGCAGCTGACAGTCAATGTTGCCAGTGACACTGACAACGTTGACAGAAACTTGATGAATGTTGAGAACTTCAGTGGCGAATGAGGCATATCGCGTGACCAGGCACCAACGCTGAGCCAGGCCATACGAAGTACCCTTATCTGTAGTAGCAGGGATTTTTTCATTCTCAGCTTCCAGTATGTTCTCCGCGTCAAAATAGCTTGGCCAAGAATCCGGATGGATTCGTGGCAAGAAATCATAGTTTGCCTCGAAAGGGCAAATTATGGCGAGTGGTATTGTACTAGAACATGACATTGCTGCCTCTTGGTCCGAAATGAGAGTATAGTCAACATCCATCCGGAGTTGATAGGTTGATGAGATCGTAACAGCTGGCACAGTGATGCTCACGTACACGGATTGAGAGCTTGCAATGCTTCCGAGATCCAAGGTATGGGAATTAGTCGAGTCACTTTGAGGAACAAAATCCCCCGTGCTTGATATAATTTGAAGCACTACTTGAGGACTTCCATTTCCTACAAGTTCTGCCTTTAGCTTTGCTGCAATACCCTCAACTTCGCCATTCAGAACCTCGAGTTTCAATGAGATGGTTTCACTGGTATAGAACTCTTCCCCACTGTCATAGTACTTGAGGTCTACCTTTGGTGGTTTTGGTAGAACTTCAATAGTGCATGTATCAGGTCTTCCAAACCCCTTTCTGATCGGAATCTTCCCATGCGTCCACCAACCTTGAGGTATGCCAGATTGAACAAAGATTTGAGTGTATTCGAGATCAAAAGCTTCAGTACTCATACTAAAGACAGCAGATGTGGCTTGTACATGACCAGCGTCTTTGAAAGAAGTGACATACTCGAAAATTTTGGTCGTGCCAGGCGGGAAAGTCAGATCTGCCTTTCCAACTAGCCCTGAGTAACCATCCCTATCTACAAGATCGAGTCTACTATGTAGAATCTTTCTCGTCGGAGAGCCACTAGCTTCAGAGGTGTTTTGGTGCTCAAGCAGCACTGGCTTACAAGTTCCATCAAATGATACTTCCAGACTGGTCATAACAACAGGTGCCGAACCTGCTCGAGCATCCGATCTTATAGTAAGCTGTGAAGAACAAGGCTCGCCTACTCTCCCTTCTGCAGACTTAAAGGCATACTGGGCTTCAAGAAAAGACCTGACTTCTGCACTTGATATCTTGATGGCAGGACGAGAATCAGCGCTAACGGCACCCAAGGAGCTTCCAATCTCGTACTTCCAGTTTGCTCGATGTGTGAGACCTGCCAAGACGTCAGTAGGTATACAGCGGTAATCAGAAAATATGTACCTACCGCAATTGAGGAGTTCCCAATCAGCTTTTACAACAAGATCAGAATTTTCAGCACGCGCAGCTGCTAAGCGCAGAGTCCATATGACTTCTTCAGCTAGATCACACCAGCCCTCCCTTCTAAATGTCATATCGTGCCAAAGATTTTCCAAAGTACGTAAAGCATCGTCCAGATAGGTTGCTTTCAAGCTTGTCTTGCCTTTTTGTAGACGAAGTTCCTCTACCATTCGAACTTGAGATCTCAACGTGTACTCAGTTATTGCTCTATCTAGCAGCGATTGTATCTGTTGAGAATGATCAAGGCCAGCTTCTATGTTAGGCTCATGGCACATATATGTATCGTACATCTGGCCCTTTCTTGCAAGTTGAGACGCAGATGAAGCATCAGGAGAAGCGCGATCCTCCTCCGGGATAGCCTCGGCAAGCTTTTGTCGACGATATGCATGTATACTTGCTTCTTTGTACCAGTAACCAGGATGGTGTAAATAATTCCATGGGTTTGTCACGTCCGCGGTCGGCTTCTCATGGGGAACGAACAATATACCATCACTTGGGTGACGGAACGCAGGCAGGTCCATCTTCTGCACGATCTCTGCCATTACCGTTGCCCATCTCGATTCCCATGCTTCCCATCCATATGTTGAGGAGCCTTTGCCACGACGGTCAACAAGATCTCGCATTACCTCTCTATGTGCTCTCCAGCGCACTGATGCAGTCGCAGCATGCCCATTCCAAAGCATGCAGCGAATGATGCGAATAGTTACGATATCCGCTAGCATACGAGCCTCGTTCCATCGCGGACTCCAACTAGCTATGCTCTCAAAAACGTCACTTCCAAGCAAACCTTCATAACAACCCTCAAATGATCTCATCGCAACATCCATCTCTTGCCGAAACTCAGCGAAAACACCGAGCTTGAAATCATATCTAACGTTCCATCCTTGATTCGAAAGCGTCTGTGATGTTCCTGTGGTGGGTGGTGCTGTTGGTGGAGGGATTACCCCCCTGTTTCGCTTTCTCCTGGTGTGTTTCGACAGGTCTCGATAATATTCGATGCACACCGAGTAGTTAGAAGTAACAATACTCTCTGCAAAAGCAGCTATTTCTATAGCAGAAGACTGCGGTGGTAAGAAGAACAATGAGGTCTTCGGATCAAGACCGGTAGCTTTCCTGATATTGGCCAATCGATCTTCGATCTCTGGTGATTGTACAATAGATTCCTCACTCAATAGGACCACAACGAGTCGTGTTCTATACCCGGATTTACTTAAAACAGCTTTCAGGTTGTTGATATCTGATTTCAACTGATTATCATGTAAGGTTGAAAGTTGTGTATTCGATGTGAACGGGTAGACAGATATGTAAGCACTTGGAAGTATTTCTTGGTGCTTCAAAATCCACCTAGAGTCTACAAGGCCATCCGGAAACAAGGGCGAGCTCGGTGTTAAGGGAGAAAGGGGCGAGTGCAATCCAGAGTGAGTATTTGGTGAAGTTGAAGGAGGGTTGGCGTGTCGGGGAGGTAGCTTATATGTCTGATCCGATACACAATCAGTATTATGTTCTTAATTGGCAGATACTCCAATGCAATGCACTTTCATGGCCGTGGTCAAGAGCAATGTAGGATGCCACATAGAGAAATTCACTCCCTGAACATGCGATTACATTAATGGAAGAGACTTTGTGTACACATACCCTGCCTGCAGTCCTAACCCTGAAGTGGAAACGACTTTCTGATCTGCCATGCCATGGAGTGTTGCTCGCATCGTAAGCTTGGAAATGCTTCAGTAGTGCTCGCGAATCTTCCGAATCGACGATTGGAATATCCGAAGACAAGTGGAATCCTCTGTCTGCAAGAAGAGGGTATTCGAAAGATTCTGGAGGTACATCTGAAAGACCGGAGACCACCAGCAGAGGAAGATTATGGCCGATGAAGTTTGGAGGATAATCGTCCATGACGTTGGTGTAAGAGTGTTTGGATAATTGTCGGCGTAGAGGCAATACAACCTATTACAGGAAAGAGCTATGCCATTTCTCGAGTCTGATACCAGTAAATTGAATGGGGCACGTTGACATTTGATGTATGATGCACCTCTTATGATTGTACAGCGGTGCTATTGCGATTTGTACTAAGGTTGGTGGGTTCGAGTAAGGTAAGGCAAGGTAGGTAGCGACTAAAGTCTTCAACGGGTACTCTGAATTGATACCCGGGTACCCAACCGTGCTTTAGACGTGGTAAGGCGAAGTACCTGAACCAACACCAACGACATACCAGGTGTGATAAGGTACCTGTAGGTACCTAGGTTGGCAAGGGTTGATAATCACCGTCACCTGTGTGCCCTCACCGATTAGGCCAACAAGGCTGAGGGCGGTGAATGGCGGCAGGTATTTGTCCATGCGCAGTACGGTAGTAGGTATCTGTGGTACTAAGTACGGTTGAGGTAGAATAACGAATAAGGCACTGGAATACAGTAGAGTTACCTTTACTTTACCTCATATTCGTATTCGCGCGCTCTGCAACTGCCACAATTACCTCAAATCCATCACAACTCTATCCTATGTCCTACCTGCTACCGCCCAATCAACAAACGACCCTCCTTGTGCATTCATGAATTAGTCACCGTGATATTATTATCACCTTCACATCGTACTGCTTCCCACATCCTCAACCTGCTCTCGAGGCATCTCTTATGCGTCCCTGCGAGTAGAGCGACGAAACACCGTAGAATCCTGGTCCGCTACTTTCGACAGCACTCGTCAATATAGGAGAACTTCGGATCTCGAAGAGCGCCGAAAAAGTGTTGATTATAACCACAGTGCGAATAGTTGAGAGTACTTGGACCATCGTTAAAGCATGGCGTCACAAGCTGTTTTCTTTGCTGAGACAATCTCGGGCATGAAAAAGGCCATAAAAAGAAAGGCAGATGGTACGGTCAATTTCCAGCACATATGGACCATTTATTGATGAGCTGACGTTGATCGCTTTGTAGACTCCGAATCTGACGACCACATCGAACATTTCACAAATCGCGGAAACAAACTCAGGAAGGGTGCTCGATATGTACGTGAAGGCCAATTGGCTCAGCCAGATGGGTCCAAGGCATACAAAAAGGTCTTCCCCTTACATTTCTCTCCAGCCTGTGCGCACAAGGCACTTCAATCACTAATGCGTCGAGTTATAGACGATTGTGCATGCCGGCTTTCAACGCGAGATTATTAGTCAGAATGTCAAAATGTATGACGATGAGGGGTTTGAAGTGGATAGCGAGGACGACGATGATCGGGCGCAAGCTGCGGTGGCTAATGCCATTGACTTCGACCCATACGCTGGAGTTCGTATTGAAGGTATTTGGACTGTCTCATTCATTGGATTGATTGATGGATCTGACAACTCTGTGCTAGATCTCCTCGCACCATTAACAGCCGCCTCCGACCTCCCCAACCATCCAACGCTATCACAGCCATATTATTCGAAGACGCTGACAGAATTGACAAAACATGCATGTAAAATGGTACACAAGGAGAGGGCTTCGCTATGGAGGATGAAGCGCCTGCTTACGAAGCTGAGTGGAGACCATGCTTGGGTTCCTTGTGGCGATCTGGAGACTCAAAATGACATCGAGCTGTTTCTAGATGGACAGAACGAATTTCGTGAACATAGGCGAGAGAAACGTGAACGGAGAGCAGCTGAAGAGGCGAGTGCGATCGAGATGGAGAAGATCCAGGAGACCGACAGCACAACTGGACCACGTCCCAACGACTTACAAGAGCTTGAGAATAATCGCAGTCCAGATCACCCATCTGCTGATGATGATGTGGCAATGGTAGACGCGGGCACTGGCGCGGTGGACTCGACTCATCCTCGAGATAAAGAACCAACTCTTTCAGGTGACAAAACGGATGCAGATAGTCGCACCAACTCTGCTTTGAAGACTCCCGATAAAGTGGATGGACATAGCAAGACGAAAATGGACTTGGGCGAAACGTCAGAAATTCCCGAAGTGGCTATACACGGGCCTAGTGATACCGTGGAAGAGACCCGTACCACTTTGAAAGACTCCCCAGTTGCCAAGGATGTCGATGGCGAAATGGACGATGACAACGATGTAACTATCGAATTCGAGGACGACCAAATGGACCAACCAATTCCACGTCGAATGCGGACTCGAGCTCAAGCACAGGCGGATTCGGATAATACAACACAAAGTCGCAACCGTTCTATGTCACCTGAGTCTAGCAACGAATCCTACATACACCCTTACTTCCTGGCTCCTACATCATCCTATCCCGATCGAGATTTTGGCTTGCCGCAACATGAAGCTGATGAGACGAGACGCTTGCTACAATTATACATTCAAAAGCAGGAGGAAGTCTGTCGTGGTGCGCAGAAGGTGTATGATGGATTACTTCGCGCTGAACGTCTTAGACATACCGTAATGAAGTGGGCGACAGCTGATGGACATGTTGGTGAAATGGAGAACGATGAGGATTGGTATGACAAGAACGAGTGGGGCTTGGACGAAGATTTGAAGAAGGGACAAGATGAGGAGGAAGAAGATGCAGCGACAACAGCTAAGAAGACCAGGACACGGAGACAATAGGTTGGCAATAACGCGTTTGGCATATGGTCTGTTTGGTTTAGAAAGAGGCGCATTGGGTACTTGTAAAGGCATGAGCATGGCGTTTATTTGAATTCTTTACGATATCCATGAACTAGGCCAACTTGAAAATTACTTAAAATCTCTCCCACTGCTATGCTTCAGGACAGACGTAGTTGATGGTCATGCAAGTCCTTATATGTTTTGCACTCCACACGCTTTTCTTAATGCATAATGAACCTTATTGATTATGAGAACTTCTTGATACCTCGCTGTTCCCGTTCACGCTTAGCATATATCTCGGAAGTGTATGAATCTTTTCTACGATAAAGTATAAGGTTTTAAAGTAAGGTAATTATCCAAGTACTAAGAACCTACATTGAACTAAAAACTAAACGTTTCATAGCGAGGAGCGTATGTGTAATGTACCTAACGTATGTAGTTGGAAACGGTAGATTATAGCAGTGAGTGCAATAGCTAGGCCTAAAGTGCACGCTTGTAAAGAAGGTCTGAAGATCCTGACGTTGCGTGGCCAATCTACCCATGTAGTATATATCTACATACCTAATACGTACTCGAAGATAAGAAGCACTTTTGGTATATCAATCAATCGATCATATTGAGGTTTCTACCTACCTATGCATTAAGAGTGTAATTCATTCGCTAAGATCGTTGCTGCTATTAGCTGGACACTGAAAATGCTTCTCATACCTGAAGGGATATATGTCAGCCAACAACGCTCATTATGTATTGTCCTCCATCGAAAGTAAGTATCAGCATGAAAATTGAAGGAACGAGTTGTTAGATTCAAGGAAACCTGTTAAGATGTCAATGATAGATAATAATACTTCGCCGAGGGCGCACAGACACGATTGTGAACACGATTGTGACTTCGCTACTTATTGGTAGAGACCCCACCGCTCGACCAAGGTAATAAGGTACAGGTACTTTACACAGTTCCTCCATACCTATCAACCACCAGTAACATTCAAGAGAGAACCAATCAGTTTAACCACGACCGCGAAGGAAGTATTACATACTACGGCATCTTATATATCTCAATGTCCATTCATCATCCAGAATGCCAATAGCCGTAAGTTTCATTTAGTGTGCAGCTGCAGCATCATCTCTGTATCCAAAGCACTCATCGTTCCGCTTTGCTGACGCTATATCAGAGTATTGGTCAGCTGACCTCAACCGCCTCGATGGTACACAACCTTGGACTTTGTAAGGTGTTGATCCAGAAGGCTGTAAAGGCCAAGGCGAGCTGTTTGTTTCTTCCGGAAGCAACGGATTATATTAGCTCAAGCGCCGAGGAGTCTCTATCTCTCGTAAGATCTGTTGAGGAAAGCCCATTTGTATTGGGGCTCCAGAAAGAGGCCGCGGAGAACAATATCTCCATAAACGTCGGCATTCACGAGCCAGGAAATACCCAGGAAAGAGTCAAGAACACAAGCATATGGATCGATAACGCCGGCAAGATTACACAGCGTTATCAGAAGCTTCATCTATTTGACGTCGATATTAAAAGCGGCCCATGTTTAAAGGAGAGTGATAGTGTTGAGAAAGGAAGGGATATTCTTCCCCCCTTTTCCACTCCTGTAGGCCGAGTTGGTTTGATGATATGCTTTGACGTATGTAGAAGGACTCTGGAAACATAGGCATACCTTCAGCTCACACTATACAGCTTCGATTTCCTGAAATAAGTCTGGCTCTAAAGCGACAAAACGCTCAGATAATCACCTATCCGTCGGCATTCACGGTTCCTACTGGCCAAGCTCATGTTCGTCACCCTATTATGCTTTTGATATAAAATTGCTCATTGAATATTCCAGTGGGAGACGTTACTCAGAGCGAGAGCCATTGAAACACAGGCCTATGTGCTCGCAGCGGCTCAAGTTGGCGCTCACAATGCAAAGAGAAAGAGCTATGGTCATAGTATGATCATCGATCCATGGGGAAAGGTTCTCGGTGAGCTCTCAGGGGAAGCTAGTGAGCCAGAGATCTTGACTGCAGAAATTGATCTTGGATTTTGGGAAACAGTACAGAATTCACAACCTCTGCTACGTCGAACGTAAGTCTTCCGAGTTATGACTACACGCAAAAAACTAATCTTTTCTTTTAGTGATGTATACCCGGAGATCTAAGGGCTACTCACTTAACACAAAGAATATAAATTAGCCACAGCTGTCAATTCTCAACGTTTTCAAGGTCAATGCTCACACCCCTACCTTTCCGTGAGATCAAGATAGCTATTTGTTGCTGGAAATATCTGAATTCAATCACAAGGTGTTGATCAATTTTGTGGTAAGCACATCTCCACCAGAGTGGCGGGCTGTGCAAAATATTTAATCGATCAAGCTTTCGCAATTATATAGTGATAAGAGATGTAAGGGTATTCCCATTCCTGCACTGCCATCATTCTGTGTCATCTGCCGCCTGCAAACAAAGTCAACAGCGTCGAAGGAGAGCTTCTACGCTTGTGTTCCCTTCTTATGATGTCATATTCCACTTGCCTCTCCCGTCCTCGAGAATGATGAGGTGGTTCCAACAGAAGAACCTTTCTCTCTCGAAGTTCACGCGTATGATTCCACAAGAAATCTTGTTCCCACTCGGGTACCCATCTCTTGATAAGTACATAGCTTGGATCCTTCAGGATGTCAGCCTTCATTCTGCATACATCTCGAAGGTTACTCACCTGGTCCAGCTCATAGTCGATGCGATATTTATTCAAGGTTTCAATACTCAAATGTCTCCTGGACATTCTTGTATACGTCGGTCGTCTGTTAGCCCCTGGTTCCGCCTTGTCTTTACTTAGAACCACGGCAATCCTTCCTTCATCAAGTCCAGCAGTGCGTAAATCCTCTTCAAGTCTTTGCTTATACTCCTTCTCTCGTTCTTCTTTGTCCTTCTTTTCCTTAGCAATACGCTCTGCTTCTCTCTGCTTGAATTCTCTGATGGTCTTTTCTTGCTCCAATCTCAGCCTCGTTTTCTCTTCCTCGGCTTTCTTCTCCTCCCTCAGTCTTTTCAGCTCGAGCTCATGCTTGATACGCCTCTCTTCCTGTTCGCGCTGCTCCTCTAGCTTGTAACCCTCGAGCTCCTTTCTTACTCTTTCGAGTTCCCATGCGTCCTTGGAGTAGCCGGAGCTTGGACGACTGTCATGTCTACTATGACTTCTTGGATGAATGGTCCTCTCTGGAGAATACAGGACTGGTGTTCTCATTCGGAATCGATCCTCATCCTCAAAAATCTCTCCCTCGAAATGGTTGTCAATTCTGTTTTGTATTATAAGCGGGGGGGCAGGCGGTGCCGCTGCTCTGTGTCCCTGGGATCGAGAACGCTGCAACCCACTAGTAATCGGCTGTTCAGCAAACAAGTAACCTGACTGAACATGATTATATGGGGGCCGAGCGAGGGTTCGAGGACGATGCTCAGGAAGTACAACTGGAGAGCGTGTGCGGAAGTCATGGCGACGGGGTGGAAGACCATGACGGATATGGAGGTCGATTTCCTCCTCGTCGTCCAACCAGTGTGCCATATGCAGGATCGGCTTGGGTTTTCCCCGTGGATCTAGAAGAGGATACTGTGATGTGACGATAAGGCCGCAGCTGTTGGGACAACTGATGTAGGTAAGGCTGCACTATGGATTATCCCTGAACAAACGGATGCATACACACAGGATGTGTTAGCAGGGAGGTTGCGAAAGAACTCCTCGAGAGACAAGTACGCGATAACTTATAAATGAATAAATATATAAAGCTGGTTGTCACTATTCGCTCAAGAAATACAGGCCCATATATGTTTTGCATGTGCATAATTACACCAACAAAACAAGAAATGAGTCGACTACTTTCTGTGTTCGTATTTTTGGTAATGGTAGTCCACCGAATGGTGTCGGATAGGCAAGGTTGTCTCAACGAGCAGAGTCATTCATACTGAAGACATTTGGTGTCACGCATGAGGATGTGCTTGGATTTATACTCTGTAGGTAAGACCGTTTATTTGTCTGACAAAGCCACCAAGACGGCTGATCCAACAAGCTGACAACAAAGGTGTATTAGGGTGGACATGCTCGAGTGCATGCGTGCATACATATCTTACCATGTAGCTGCTCCAGCGCTGACGCCCATCGCGCTACAGCCTGCACTTGCATATGACGCTGTCGGAGACTATCTAATGTCTCGTGTATGATATTGGATACTACCTGATCAGTCGTGTAGTATATATGCAGGTTTGTATGGTGCCCCTGACTTCCAAAGGAGGATATATCTTGGAATTTCATGGATAGACTGCACGATATAGGGCCAGTAGCGCACACACCGGGGTTGTAATCAACGCAATACATACCACTGGCTCTGGCCGTGGCGTACGAAGGCCTGCACTTATGAAGTACTCTCTCTGGTGCTTTACTGTGTATGTATGTGCTGCACGCATAATCGCATTCCATACTATGATCAAAGCACGCGCGGATAGCCGTCTTGACGAAGCCTCGCAGTGTAAGTAGGATAGCTCGAGCTGTGCCCTTTACTGTGTACTGCGTACGCCGATTCCTTCAAAGCGAATAGTTTGGAGATAACTGGGTTCAAAGCGCAAAAGCACACTTTCTGGCCCCCAATATTCATCACAGAGGTGGTGTCAAGGGAAAAACGCCGCCATCATGATTGGACATTTATGCCGTGTGCTGCATAGCTGCTCATACTTTGAAGTTGTTCCTTGTTCATGATTTGTCGTCAGGTGCTATGTATTGGGGAGGGCGGTTGGCGGTGAATAAATAACCTTCTGCTTTTCGTCCTCCTGTGTTTGGTATCATTTTTCCAATGATACTCAAATGCAAACACTTACAATATTGCGCATAGCTACGAACCGCACATACAATCTCTTGCCAAGCAATTCGATCCAATGCATATCTCCTACAATGCTCTGCACGTGGCAAGTTTCGGTGAGCATGAACAAAAGAGCGTGTATTGCCATGAGTCGAATCGCTTGGCCAGAGATTACACGATCTTCAGATGCTTGTAGCCCCATCAACCCTGCAGATATCGTTCATCTTGGATTTCTAGCAACTATATAGCTATTAGTCTTTGTAAACGGCTTGTAATAAGCAACTGATCACTACTCGTTAAAGGGTTGCTTGATGTAGTGTCTACTCTTATACATCGACTCAAGATATTGTAGTTTCTTCCTAAAATTTTCGACCTAGTGTAAGTGATTTCCTTAGTTTACCTTTTCTTGATATCTGCTGCAATTATAACAACGAACCGATTAAGCAATCTCTTGGTAAGGGTTCAAGAAATAACAACGTAAAGCAAGTTCGATTATACCACTTAAATATGGTCTATATTCTTACGGTATTACACTGCTATTATACTTGATGTGCCTGGGTCTTGGTTTCCCACACTACCTAGTATCGAGTCAGTAAGGTTAAATATAAAATTAAGAGGAAGGATTTACCTACAAATCTGCAGAGCTTTGAATAGTAAAACAATATTGTAGGGGAAGCGTAGACATCATCTAAAATATAGTCCAGAATTTGCTGCACAGGGTGGGATTTGGCAAGAGTGGGTGGCTTCGCTTTGCTGTACAATATCACCTTCAATATCACTTTTTGACATATGGGGGCGGATTGTGGATGGTGGTGAGCCGGCCCGAAAATAGACCGGACGGGCATTGCGACGGGTAAGATACTTGAGTAAGGTAAGGTAGGTAGGTAGTATGCACTGTGTAAGGCATCACACTTTTTGCACATCTCCATCGCGGAACAGTTCCTCCAAGCAACAATAACTCAGAGAGACTACGGTTAATACTCAACGCCAATGGACATCTGCAAATGCCATGTTGGACGGAAATTACCTTATTTTCCCTTTACCTAATCTGCTTGCCCTATGGTAGGGTGTGGATACTAAGGGTATTTAGTGATCTATGTGTCTACCGAACTTACCTAGGTATTCTACATACATACATGTTCTACTTTGTACGAAGATCTCAAACAGCTTTAGTGACTGGTCTATAGTATATATTCACACCCTCAATATGTATATCTAGTCTAACTAGAGAAACACATCTGAACTGCCCAATCACTAAGCAACCAATGTCGCTGAGCTATTGATATCCATTCCCTCCGTGAACAAGTGCTAGTTGGGAAATATTTCGGCGGATGGACCGGCAACAATTCATAAATTATATATAAGCGCCTATTTCCTGCTCTACTTAACGACGTAACCAGGCCAGAACGATAGATACTAGTATGCTTGGGCATATCTAGGCATAATCTTTTGGCCAAACCCTATGTTATCGTAGATTCGAGCACGTTCACCTCTCACCTATCAACAGAGTACCGGAGCAAGGATCCGAACGTAATCGTAAGACACACCGCTTGAAAGATCCATCAGTTAGAAGGAATGCGTTGAGGTTTCCTCAGACGTGTTGTTGACAAACATTAAGCAGAGCAAGAATAGAACAAAGGCATCTGTAATGAATGGTGGTAATGATGACTAGCAGTCTGATTATCATGATAATCTAGGTAACTGACTGAAAAGTAAATAAAGTAGGAAAAGTAGAAAGCAGTAAGATAGAGTTGACACTTACAAAGTCACACCTCAGTGGAGCGTCTAGATACCAATCCACACACCATTCCATAAATACTTTGTGCCTTGTCCCCATAGGGAAGAAAGATAGCTTATAGTGTCAGGCGGTACAGCCATGCAGAATTGAGCGACCCAATCGGTCGGTATCATTTCCCATCGAAATATTCTGCTCTGATTTGATTGATCAAAGTAGATTCCTTTACTTCCCTAGGTCCAGGAATAATGTAGAGCGTATTTGTACATCACACATTATTGTCTAGGCTCCGGCCGCATATCCGCAAGTGACGTCGGAATGGATACATCAACTTGACTTCCGTTCAGATATCGCACCACACCTGTTGGGCATTGATTTGATTTCTCTGGTTCTAGTAATTCATTCATTATCTTTATCATCGCTTTTGCTGTGCTTCTTCCTCATAGACCAACTTCCGTAGTGCCAATTGAGCGAATCTTCGAGCATACCCACCTACTGTCACATTTAAATACGAGGCACATGCCTTACGTCGTCAATCTCCATCGCTAGTCTGTCTTCTCTTCTCGCAGAAACATTACTCATTTTATAAGCCCTGCTTGTTTTTGAGTTATTCAAACCCCAGGATCTGTTTCTCTCTCTCTCTCTCTCTCTCTCTCTCTTCCTGCGCCTGTTCTTTCTGTGGGTGCCTACCTCATAGATATTTCTTCAGCAATTCTAGGAGCCTGGTGAGAAGGAGTAGACATAGGGACATCTATCCTCCTAATTCTCGAATTTGAAAGTGACAGAGAGCTGTCCATCGGTCTTGTTTTTGTTTGAACATTCCCAACGATGCTTCAATCGTTGCCGAGCTTTCCGGTTCGTTGCATGAACCATCAACTATTCACAGCCATTGTTATCTCTTAGGATGTATGGGGAACTAATTATTCTCCTCATAGTACCCGGAACCGTCAAAGGATGGATTCTGGAATCCAGTCACATCCACAATAAACTGGTGCGAAGAGGTATGGATTATGTCCTACTGTCACTGAGGAAATTCTTCGAGGTTATAACATTGCTGCTAGGATTACTATGCAACCATATATGCCGCAGAAATCGTCAACACGTTAACAAATCTCCTCTTTATTGCACTTGGAATAAAAGGCATCAAAAACTGCATCAAAGAAGGCCATGACTCTATATTCATGATCTCCTTCATAGGATATTTGCTTGTCGGTTCTGGCTCGTTCCTTTTCCATGCAACTCTAAAATGTCTGTGAATTCCAACCGAAGACATGCACGGCGATTTGCGAAAACGGCGGTGCTGACACTGCACCTCAGATCCTATGCAACTGGTTGACGAACTATCGATGATATACACGACATGTCTGATGTGCTATGCTACATTCTCGTTCTCTAAGTCACGAATTTTCTCTCAGCTCCTTGCCGCTGGCCTTGTAGGACTTTCCGTCTTTATCACTGTAAGGACTCCAAACCGATGTTTCGGACTTGTAACTGATTGAAGCACAATGTCTATAGCTATATTATCATTACCTGCAAGACCCAGACTTCCATCAGAATGCATATGCAATTCTCACCGCTGTTGTCCTTTTCAGATCAATGTATGTCATGGAGATAAATCTGCGACCATCACTTCGAGCAAAATACAATAAGGCAGCACCAGGAGAAGAAATTAGCGCACAGCAGCGCACATTAGACGCGCAAAGAGACAAGTGGATTTTGGGACGTATGTGGCTCATGATTGCACTTGGGCTTTCAATATTCCTTGGTGGGTTTGGCATATGGACGCTTGACAACGTTTATTGCTCAAAATTGAGAACTTGGCGTCGTGAGATTGGTTTGCCATGGGGACTACTCTTGGAAGGTCACGGCTGGTGGTGAGTACATGCCTTCGTAATCTGACAGAGTGTATCTAACGTTCACAGGCATCTCATGACTGGAACCGGTGCATACTTTTATATAACTTGGGGAATCTGGCTGCGACACTGTCTGAACAACAGACAAGAAGAGTACACTTTGAAATGGCCAAGCATTGTCTTCTCTTTACCAGAGGTAGTAAGGGTTCCCAAGACTTGTGGAACACATACCAATGATAGTCCAAACGGCACCATACAGAACGGACAATCGAAGAAACTGGTATGAGTGGGATCGGGGGAGTGAAGGCCTCTAACCGTAGTAGCAATGCTTGGATAAATCAAATGCTACTGACAAATAGATAGATTTACTCATTTGAATAGAACTGCGCATGTCTGTAGCAGGGATACTGGTTTGATTGGGCGTTCTGAGGCCGACACTTATATCAAGGATACGTAGATTGTGGGGATAAAGATCTTGATCTGTGCATACAATGTTTTTATCTACATACGTCTCAAACGTGGAAGTGGAAAACGCTGCTTAGCAAAAGGGCAGGAATCCACTGATCATTCGCTGGTGAAAGCCCTTTACACTTTATATGCAAGAACCATAGTTATATAGAATTAAATAAATAAATAAAAACAGTATATATATACGTATGCTTGTCCCTTATTCTATATTCATCACGTTCGGCCAGCAGTGTTGAAAGGCCCTGGCGCTAAGACAGAGTACCGCAAGTAACTATACCGATAAGATGAGGGATGTCATCTCAAGGCCACCTGCAGCTCGTCAGAGTACACGTAGATCACTAGCCATCATCTCAATTCACGGAAGTCTTTCGTTTCCTTCACCAAAGTCCTGCATGCACCAAGCTGCACTCTCCTGCTTTCAGCTACAGCATTTCCTAGATCATTTTATCCGATAGTTTAACATTCCAGCAGCAATCAAGCAACGTTTCTCGAACCTGTAGCCGATAATGAATTCGAACATTTAGAACTCAACCACCAGAACACACATTTACGGGTTTACCGCTGAGACGAATTCGAAGTATACGACCATGACCACATCTTCGAAAGGCTCTTCGAGATGGGGTTCATTTTTACAACAAGCTGTAGCAGGCGTGGAGTCACGGCTCGACACAATTCTGGCCGAAGGTGACGAGGCACAGAAACCAAAGCAACCGTCAGCCAGCACATCGGTTGCCTCGACGCCAAACACCAAAACAGACAGTGGTATTTTCTTCTCAGATGCCATTGTGTAGTTAAAATGCTTACATCTACTCTCAAGGGCTCTCAAGAAGCGGATCTACGACCAGCAGAACTAATGATCGTCTACAAGAGCGCCTGGCCAAGGCTATAGCAGCAAAGAATGCTGCGCAACGGAGCGGTGGCCCAACATCTTCTTCGAGCGTACCCTCTAGATCTGGGAGCCCTGCGACTGTGCTCGTGAGTCCAAGACAGAGCGTTGATAGCACAAGACCAAGCATCGACATAACAACGCCCAGGACGGACGATTTTTCTACTGAAATTGAACAGCTGGCTAGAAGATCGGAAGAACGGAACTTATCACATATATTTGTCGGAGCGTCACTGAAGGATGATGTGAACGCATCTATCGCTGAAGATGCTACTCGGTCGTCGCTCGAATCGCATGCAGTTTCTACACCAACTTCGGAATTGCAATTAGGCAATGGGCATACAGAAAATGACGCACCCTTCACAACAGTCGATACAGCGCCTGACTCGATACTGGAAGATAATGCTTCCGTTCTCAAGCAGCTTCGAGAGGACTATGAAGTCGCCCAGCTGCAGCGTCAGGAGGAGATACACAGCTACGTGGAACAAATTGACTCGTTACAAGCCAAATTGCAATACCTGTCCAAGGAATCTGCGGAAACGGCACGGAGAACTGGCTCCTCTGCTCCAGCTGGTAGTCTCGAAAAGAAATTGGCAGAGAAAGAAGAGCGGATCGCACTGCTGATGGAAGAGGGTCAAAATTGGTCAAAGACCGAGCTTAAACATATGACAGCTATCAAGAGGTTGAGGGCAAAGATATTGGATGATACCAAAGAGCTACAAGAAGCCAAACGGAAGCAGGATAAGGCTCAGAAAGAGCAGTCAAGTCTAATAGATCGTTTGCGCCAAGCTGAGCTGGCCCAGAAAAACCTCAACGAACGATTGAAGAGCACAAATAAGCTACAAAAAGATTTTGAAGCCATGAAAGCCGATCGGGATTCAAAAGATGCAATCATCAAACAACTCAAGCAGCAACTCACGGAAGCGACGAATTCTGCGAATGAAGCCGACACGAAGGTTGCTAAAGAAGCACTGGCTGCCGAAAGAAGGAAGCTTGAGGAGTTGGAAGAGAAACTATCGGATCTAAGACTAGAGAAGGAGTTGTCGAATGATCGTGCCCAATCGCAGATAAAAGAACTCAAAGAACAATTGGAGAAAGATTCTCAGCGCAGACAAGCCGCTGAGACTGAGATGAAGGCAGAACAACAAATGCTGGAAAGTAAGCTTGAGGTCATGCGTGCGCGTGCGGAGGAGGTCTCCTCAGGTGCTACAGGCGATGCACAAGCTAAGCTTCTTCGTCAAATTGAGACGCTTCAAAGCCAGTACTCTATTGCTAGTGAAAATTGGCAAGGTATCGAGTCTTCTATGATTGCCCGAGTTACTAGTTTAGAAAGGGAACGTGATGAACTCAGCCGCAAAGAGGCAGATATCAGACGCAAAGCTCGGGAAGTGGTACGTTGATTTTTGCCTTGTTTTGTGAAGTAATCACTAATTATGACAGACTCTGAAATCTAAACGTAACGAGGAGGAGCTCGAAGAAACGCAAGCCAAGCTGCAAAATTTTCAACATGACCTCACGGAGCACAAGTCAAAATTGGATAACTTACAGCTACGTGCTGAAAAGGCCGAGGCCGCACTCATTGAAGCAAAATCATCCTTCGAACAAGAGAAGCAAGCTTTGAAGGCTGAGGCACAGCAGCAATTGGAGGAAGAAAGAGCTCGTTTACAAGAACAATCTAACGGCAGCGTCTTCAGTGGCAGGGCTGAATCACCAGCAGCATCCAGCCAAAGAGGATTGACTTCCGACCTTCTAGGCCTACAAAATCTCCAATCGAGAAGGGCATCTGCTCGTTCCGCTACAAGCGAATTTCCTGTAATAGATCGCTTTGTTACAAGTCGACGACCATCTGTGCTTCCTCGAACATCATTGCCGGGGACGCCACAACGCCAGGATTCTCAGCTGTCGCTCAATCATAGCAATGAAATGACACAAACACCTCTAATCCATACAGGCGACCACGACGATGACTTTTTTGATCATCCAGAGTCCCCCCAACAGACAATCAACGATATGGTCTCTGTCAGCACAGTTGGCGCTGGTCCAAGTGTAGAGCTCGTTGGACGTATGTCAGCTGCAGTTCGTCGCTTAGAAAGTGAAAAAGTTGCTACAAAGGAAGAGATTTCGCGCCTTTCTAGTCAAAGGGATGAGGCCAGAAGCGAGATTGTTAAGCTCATGCATGAGGTCGCAACCAAGAGAGCCGCTGATGAGAAGGTCAAGAAGCTTGAGGAAGAGGTCCAGATGTTGAAAGAAAGATATGATACCACACTTGAGATGCTAGGGGCCAAAACCGAAGAAGCTGAGGAATTGAGAGCTGATGTTGCCGATCTTAAGGAGATGTACAAGGAACTGGTTGACAGAGTAATGACCAGGTAGTCAATTCATGGGTGTGTCAAGACAATTTAGCGTGTATAATTACTATGTTATAATTCTATACCCTCTCTTTCAGCAGTCTGTACTATGAACTTTCGAACCTTGACATTTGTCAGTATTGTACTCAATATATTATGATGATGAGACTTGCCTGAGCATCCGGGGCAAGGTCCAAGGCCAAGAACCCATCCACATCTTTTTTATCTGTTTCTGCACCTGCCTTCAATAAAGCGATCGCGCAGTGACCTATATCACAAATCAGCACATTCATGACGAGCAATGGACATCTCGGACTAAGTTTTGCCTACCATGGCCTTCAGCGATGCTGTGATGCAGTGGTGTGTATCCGGTCTGGTCTTGTGAGTTTATGGGTGACCTATTCTTGAGAAACAATTCTATCATTGGGACCGAGCCAATAGCAGCAGCACGGTGGATTGGAAATGTGCTTCGGCGGTCCTTGACGCGTGTCGATGCCTTGTGTTCAATGAGCTTTCGAGCAACATCAAGATTGTTCTTTGAGGCTGCAAAGTGCAATGCTGTCTAAGATAAATAAGCAGCTATTTGGTGCTTAGGAGAACAAAAAAAACTACCTGTCCATTGAAATCTACGAAAATTGATGAAGTTAGTGATTGATCACTTTTGTGGCTGCCTACTTGAACCATGGGCTATATAGGCTTACTCTTCATGTTGACATCTGCACCTTTATTGAGAAGCAGGTCAACCAGATCATCACCATCCTGAATACTGACTGCGAACATAAGTGGCGTGTAACCGCTTGAACCATCCTATTTGATGATATGAGTAAAAACCATATGCAACATAAGGTGGGTGATCAGTGAGACAGGAATGTTATATGGGATAAGAATTCACGGGTGTCAGATAGACTTTCTCACTCACTTGAATGTCAATATCAAAGTCCCTGGCTTGCATCAATAGCTTGACCACTTCGACCCTATTGTAGGAGCAGGCCCAGTGAATTATCTCTCGTTCATCAGAGTCTTTCTGGTGTCTAAGCTTGGGATTTGCCTATGTACAATAGTTTAGTTGAATGTATTCTGAAAAGAAGGATGAGTATATAGTAACATTAAGTAACGACTCCACCACATTAACGTGACCAGCTCTGGCGGCTTCGTGAACCGGAAACTTGGACGCTTCATCCATGTTTGCACAGCTTTGGGGGACTACTTTAATCAACTAGAGATTTTGAACGAGGTGCTGAAGTATGTGGGCTAGTGTACGTAGAGATTTGGAATGTCGCAGGTAACTCCAGTACGTAGTAATGGGTCATTGATTAATATAAGCAGATGTGGAGGAGGCGAGCGAGAAGCTTGGACCAATTCAACACTCGCAGGGACTACTGCAGCGAGACGTTAAAGCCTTCACTCGCGGCTCTGCGCTGCAATCGACAATCGCGTCTCTTAGCCACACGCGAGTCCAATCGTCGCGCCAGACAATCTTCATAATTGATTGTCATCTTTCTGTAAAGTAAACGTATTCACCTCTACAAATTTCTCACGACCTCTGCGCCACAAATCCCATTCTACAACACCGCCCCGTCGATCTGTGCATAAAGCTTCAAGAGATTAGGTCTCAACTGCTTGCTGGTGCATCAAGAAGCGTAGGCGCATATAATCAAATATGACGACCACAGCGTCTTTGCCCGATCCCAAAGTAAGTTTACCTTAAGGTATTCCCATGCAGGTCGCTGCTAACAGACGTAGATTCTTGCACAAAATTCTTCCAAGAGAACACGGGAACTTTTTGCGTCAGACTTCGGTTCAATATTCTCCGAACAGAACCTTCCAACTCCTACTTCCAACCCCACAGATCTGTCGGATCGTATTGGTCTTACAGCGAGAATACGCAGCGAATACGATGACGTTCGAGAATTACCAGCGGCTCTTGCAGCGAAGCAGGCCAGCGTGGCCAGTGCTGCAGCAGCCCGAAGGAAGAAGGCAAAGACTGAGGGTACAGAGTCAACAGATGCACGTACTGCGAAGATGATCGAAGGGATTACATCGAAGGATGGACCTGGGAGTGGAAGCTCTACGGCGCTTACAGTACGGGGCAAAGAAGCCGTGAATTCGAATGCGCCAAACGCGGATGGCCCAACGATTCAAAAAAATCTTCCATCGTCTAGTCTGGTCCGCAAGCAAACTGTGCAACAGGTCAAACCAGATTGGCATGCGCCATGGAAGCTCATGAGAGTGATATCTGGTCACCTTGGTTGGGTCAGAAGTTTAGCAGTAGAGCCGGAGAATAAATGGTTCGCTAGTGGAGCAGGAGATCGAACCATCAAGATTTGGGATTTGGCAACTGGTTCTTTGAAGATCACATTGACTGGCCACATTTCTACAGTCAGAGGGCTGGCTGTTTCACCTAGACATCCATATTTGTTTTCGTGTGGAGAGGATAAGATGGTTAAATGCTGGGATTTGGAGACTAACAAGGTTATTCGACATTACCACGGTCATCTCAGTGGAGTATATACTCTGTCGCTCCATCCAACCCTTGATGTTCTTGTAACAGGAGGTCGCGATGGTGTTGCAAGAGTGTGGGATATGCGGACACGCAGCAACATTCATGTTCTTTCAGGACATAAAGGCACTGTCTCTGACGTCAAGTGCCAGGAGGCTGATCCACAAGTGATTACTTCATCTCTCGATTCGACGGTACGACTTTGGGATCTTGCAGCGGGAAAAACCTCGGGTGTCTTGACGCACCACAAGAAGGGAGTCAGAGCTTTAGCGATTCATCCCAAAGAATTCACGTTTGCTAGTGGAAGTACTGGTAGTATCAAGCAGTGGAAATGTCCAGAGGGTGCTTTCATGCAAAACTTTGAAGGCCAAAATTCCATCATCAACACTATGAGTGTTAACGAGGATAACGTGCTATTTTCTGGAGGGGATAATGGGTCTATGAGTTTCTGGGACTGGAAGTCTGGCCACCGTTTCCAATCATTGGAAAGTACTGCCCAGCCAGGTTCCTTGGACGCCGAAGCTGGGCTAATGAGTTCTACATACGATCGTACGGGTTTGCGTCTCATTACTGGTGAAGCTGATAAGACAAGTAAGCATCTTTCCCTGCACCAGCTCGAAGCAAGCTAACATTTCACAGTCAAGGTATGGAAGCAAGATGAAAACGCAACGCCGGAAACACATCCATTGGACTGGAAACCAGTCTTGGGAAGACAAAGATTCTAGTGTTTCAGGCATAAACAAAAAAGAACCTTGCTCAGACGCACGGAACCAGCGTATGGTGTGCGGAAAATGGGTATCATTTGGCGGAGTTGGACACAATATCTAAGACGAGAAACCAAGACCTCGTACTTCGGGGTCATCCTTCAATGCAAGCTTTACTTCTTCCTCACCAATGCTCAAACGAACTTTGCCTGTTCGTTCACCTCTCCGTGCCTCTAAACCAATAACACCTGCCTCGGTCAACTCAATGGCGGCAATTCCCATGACGAGCAATCGTGGGGCCTTGTTCGATTGCGTTTTCATTGTCGAGGAAGTCCCTGCTAATTGGGCCTTGTTGGCTAGCAGATACTCTCCAACATGGTTATTGCTTGCCATATGGGCCATGCGCTTGGCTTCCTCGACAACTTCTCCCAGCACACTTTCAGTCAGGCCCGTTCTTCGTGTCTTGGCCAGTAGAGCAGCCAAGAAAACTTTTGATGACAGGGGAAGACTACGCAGATATTGCTGCAATGGACTCGACGTGGCTTCATTAATGGCACGTTTAATAGTCGCGATAGTGACTCTTACTGTCGCAGCTGAAGTTCTGAGCAAGTCTCTATCCCCATCCCCCTTTTTCTTCTTGCTTGGTGTTGTCGGCAACTGATCCTCTGCCAAACTGTCTGCCTCCGCAAGCTCAACAGCGCGCCGGCATATGTCGAGAGCACGTCGAGCGTCTCCACTGACAGCGGCGACTTTTCTGCTGGCGAATTGTACGGCGTCGACATCAACTACATTCCCAGGAACACCTTCTAAGCGGGATTGAATGATCTTCATGAGCTGAGCATGGTTATAGCCAGGAAATGTGATACGTGTTAAGCCTATCAATATTAGTCAATGATATGAAAGAGACTTAGAAGTATATACCAAGACGACTACTGATCTTATTGCTCAGAGTCCGCTCTGGCAAGTCCATAGTGTTAGCAACAGCCAACACAATGAGTCTGCTGTGCCGAAGGCCAGGCCAATTAAAAAAATTGTACATGACTGTTTGGTTTTTAGTGACCAATTGATCCAGTTCGTCCATCAGGACCACACAAGGCACTCGTCGAGGGCTGGGGTTGTTAAATTCTCGCTCTAAGAGATCAAGTGCATGCGAGGGACTGACTCGATCCCCCTTCAACGCCTCCCACAGCAAAGAATAAGACTGGTGTGGATCAGTAACCTTCATACCATTAATCTCCACAAAAATGAAATCATCAAGTTCTTCAGCGTCAACTGCAGCGTTCATCTGAGAGACTACTTCCCGGACAGTGGCTGTTTTACCGGTGCCTGGCGTCCCTGAAATGTAAATACACGCTCCTGACCCGTCTGTAATGGCCGCTTCCAGATGCGAATACACTGCCATGAATTCTTCTTCTCGACATGGCAGAGATGCTGGTACTGATGAAACATGTAGTTTCGACCGCGCTATTTGAAATGGAGATGCCTGAACATGTCCAGGCGACAGCACTCTTGTTGCAAGAGGCGTAAACTCTAGAGGTTTCTTGATAACAACTCTGTAATGCCATGTCAGAAATGTTTGGATATTCATATGGTTCCTAACTTACCTCTTATGACTGGGTGTAGTCAACTTTGATGGTGTCTTTGGCTTTCGTGGTGTAAGTATGGTAGAAGTTTTTTGCTTTTTTCTCGGAGTTGATAAAGTTTCATCATTGTGCTTTGGCTCCACAAATTCCGTGTCAGCATCTAGCTTATGTTGGGGGAATCTTCGTTTTCTTGAAGCCTTTGTTTCGGATTTGACCCGTTGTATAAGGCTATGTATAGCTGATTCCGAGCCATCGAATATATCCTCCCATATAAACTCATCAGTGTAGGTAGCTGTTCTAGTATTACAACCTCGTCGACAAATAAAAGTCTTGCCGTAACCTCTTGAATTGCGTGTTATATTACCACTTGGATGCTTTTTGAGATACTCTGCTGGCGAATTGATCGAGGCTTTTCCGTTGATAGAAGCAAGTGGGTTAAAATCCCACGAAGGAGTTATGTAGAGCTCATTCTGTAGAAGTTCAGCGATAATGTAGATCAGGTATTCAGAAATTGAAGACATACCTTTAAAGCGTCGGTTCTCTTTTTCTCCTTATTGCGGATTTCTTTGTCAGTTGCAAACCACATGAAATTTGCTGACTTTTCCTCCTCATCCTCGCTGAATTCCACAATGATGCCCACCCAGGCCTCGTTCGTTCCTTCAGCTTTCAAAAGAACACACTCCCCCACTTTGCACTCAAAGTTTCCCATCCTTGCCCCGATTATATTTTGCTTCTGCTTTGGAGGCTGGTTGAGCTTACGTTTTCTTCCTGGACCAGAAGCGCTGGCTATCAAGGCAGCTGCAGCATCTCCTTCCCCACCCGATGATAGCTCATCATAATTGTCAGCGGAGACACTGCCAGTGTTCTCAGCTCCGTCGTCTTCGAATATCCATTCCCAAGGATGATCTTCCAGACCAAGCTCGTCGTCGGAATCTTCTCGTGTTACACCTCCAGTGCTAAGATACTGCCTTGCTTTTTGAGCTTTTGATTGTCGCTGGCGGGGCGATCTGCTCTCGGTCTGGTGCGGCATTTTCGATATGGAACGACAGATTCGCAGTGGCTTTGCTATAAGACGTCTGGTTCTGTCGAACAATGTAAATGAACGCGAAGCACGAAACGCAAGGACGCGTTTTCGGTACACGCGCAGTCACGTGCGACGTTCTGACTCATCTATAGTTTTATTTGACGAACAGAATCGGTTTTCGTAGTATTGATTTGCTTGAGATTACCAGTTGTTTAACCAGATTTTGGAATATTGATCTAAGTTTACACTTAGATCCCGTATTTTATTTACACTTTTTGATCACTTTCCTCTTCTCCCTCCCACAAATGAAGGGTATCAAGTGTATGAGAATAAAACACACGTGCTGCACAATGACAATCTTTATTGCTTGAAAGAGAAACTACAAACACTAAACCATATTGTCTGAAACGTACTCCTATGGTTCTTCAAACTGTCATGCTTCTATATCTCCCAATGCCCAAGAGATATCCCGTCTTAAGTAGTGAAGTTCCCACCCACCCCCCACTATTTTCCAATCTTTCACTCTTTTCAAGATACTCATCCTCTAGTATCGGTCATTCCCCTTCTTAACTTCTTCTAATAAAAACAACAACTCCGTCATTATACTATATACATCTACATTCAGCTCTAAGCTTTTGTGGTCAGGTAATATCTCATCGTCCTCTACTCCACTCTCTAAGTCACAGAAGTCTCAAGATAAATGGCAGATTTAGTGCCGCTACTAGGACTATCGTACAACTGCGTAAGTCGATGCATTGTGGTACTGCCGAACTGTCGGGAGGATGGGGACTTGTATAGCGACTTACAGGCTCTATTGTTGGCGGCTTCGGTTCTCGACACTTTCGTTGTAAAGCTCTAAGTGCTTATGTTATACTAGAGTAGATATGGCGGTTTGTAGGAGAGGTTGTTGACTTGCTGAACTGGTTGATATAGTGCTAGGATTCTGAATATAGTGAATGCGTGGCAATAGGTTGTCTAGAAAGAGTTCTAGATGTGTCGAACCATTTCGTGATTTGTTTCCCCCTCGTCGATCAACTCTGCCTCTAGTCTCTTACTGTTCTTACTCACAGGTTTGGTAGGCGTCTGGGCATTGTGTTTGATGACTTGGTGATCGATTATGGTGAATGAGCTCCCGTAAATGACAAATAAGTGACATGTCAGGAGCTCAATGCACAATATATGTGCTCTTCACGTTTTCTAAGAGGGAGGAAGAAAGTTAGGAAGGAAGCAAGGGAGGGAAGGAATTGTCAGACAGGATGTAACAATATATAAGTGGATGTGGTATATTTGTCAAGTAACTTTGGACTTAGTCTCACAAGAACTTGTTTGCTGATCACATTTATAGGAGATGAGAGGAAAAGTATGAATCCAACATCCTATCTGCGACTTTCGTTTATACAGAGAAAGTGCTTGCGATTGACCAGTATCTTCTATAATGAATACTTGATGGTAAGTAATGTATGGATTTGAAATATTCCCCACACCAGCATCTAGTCTAGACCACTGAGGAGTGTATAGCTATTTAGAAATATATAGTTCAAGAGCTTCACGTACGTCCTCGGAGTTGTACTATTACCAAGAGACGCACACAGTTTCTAAACAATTCACAGCTTGGAGGAGCTACAAAGGAAGTTGTCCAAGCATACAAGATTATGCTAAATTACAAAACTCAAGGTTGTGGACTATTCATACATTTTCAAGGATTCGACATCAAAAAAATGGGCGAGTACATGTGATAACCGGAAATTGTAGGTACTAGTTGTAGCTATAACACACAGGCATAGAGATGATTGAGTATAAATGATAGGAACTACTTTATTGACCAGAAGCTAGGTATTGGGAGTGTATGCATCGAAAGTGAAGTTCACAAAACAAGCGTACGATTTACTCACGTGGCGTCAGGTCTTTTCCAACGGTACGGCATTAAGACTCACAGAACCATAGAGTAAAATTCAATATATCATAAAGCATATAATTCTGGGATGATAACTCTCCAGTTCTAGAAAATAATGCTGCCACTCCATGGGGCTGCCTAGAAATCCACAAAGCCTCAATCCTCCCTCAGATGCTCGAGAAGTGAACCAAAAACCCCAATCCTATAACGCCGTTTTGACCCAAATCTGAACCATGAATGCATATATCATAAAACCCCTCCATCCACAATTCCCAACCTAAACCCAAGGCCACTCATAAAGCAGGATGAGTGGCCACCTCCAAACCTTATAGACATTTGGATGGCTATTACCGACACCCAAAGTCCATAAAGTTCATTGCAAAGCAACGAACAAGAAATCCTTCTCTGGCTCGGCAGATGAAAGTCCTCCGCAGAGGATAGTTCACCTACAAGCTGCTCATTCTCTCCTCCAAGCCGCCCCAGTACACCAGAGGCCTGGGCTCCAAGACCTCGAGACCGGAGCCAAAGCTCCGTCGTTCTTCTTGCATCTCAACCATGGATGGCTGGCTATGCATGATGCTGGTTATGGTAGAAATTGGCGATGAGGCCGATGACATGTCTGAAGAGGTTGATGTTGCCGAGGAGGTGGAGCGGCGGAAGGAGGTGCGAAGGCCGCGGGCAGAGAAGCGGGAGGAGATGGAGTTGAAGCGTGTGGAGTGCATCTTGAGATATACTATATAACGTGGCAGTTGTATTGGACAGGATGACGATTGAACTGGATGAAGTGCGTGGGTTGATGAATACTGTTAGATATTGCTGCTGGTCTGGTTTTGTTTTGAGAGAGAACAATCAATTTGTTATATGGTAAGCTTGCTGGTGATGGTCGTTGAGTTGAAGGAATGTGTTGTCTTGGTGACCCGGTAACTCGTCGACGAGGTAGGCAGGTAGGTGATGGTTGTAGTTGTGGTGATGAACGGATTCGGCGCAGCCCAATGTTTCAATTCTCAAAGACGGATATGGACGAGGAATGGTTGTCGTAGTAATGCAAGCAGAGACGTAGTGAACGAGTGACGGAGCGATTTTTTCAAAAAATCAATGCAGTTATTCGTTGGAAGTTCGTCAAAAAGATATTATTCCTGAGAGGGAAAGTGAAGTTGAGAGAGTGAAAGGAAGAGGAATGGGAGGGGTATTTGAGAGGGATGAGCCTCTTTTTAATGGGATTGTCGATCTGGGATGGACGGTCAATGTGGAGAGGAGAGTAATGGACATAGTACTACATTACTTACATACTACCTTACTACCTTACTGTATGTATGTACTCCATAGATAGTAGTCTCAAGTCCGGAGAGGATGATGCACAAATAGAATGAATGAAGGGATGATCGTACAAGGGGTCCTTTACCTTTACTTACATTTGAAGTTGGGAGTGTGGCACTTGGTTGCAGGACGATCAAGTATGCCATGGATGGGGGGTCATGGTCATGTAGGGGATGAGGGGACCGTTCTCGGCGGGGTTGCCTTTTTCTCTGCACCGAGTAAGGTAGTAAGGTAGTAAGTCCTGCAAAACTACATAGGTAAATGGTATTGCACAAATAGGACTAGTTCGTTTATATTTTATCATCGCTCATCGCTACAGTATAGGCCATGCCATAGCGTACTGCACTGTACATACGTTACCTACGTACGATTTATATTTACTAGCTATCTACGATTAGTTGTCAACGGTGACGAACCCATCCATTCCCATCATGGGATCATTGTTACTTTTCTTCTTATCAGTATCTCTTCTTTCTGTTTCCACGGACGGACTCAACAGACGGGAGAACAATGATCAGAATGACTGCAATACAGTCCAAGGGCAGTCAGTTCCTGCGTTGAACGCTATATGTAATTGGCTTGATGCTGGATTTCCTGGACACCACCAATATGTAGAAGGACATGGTCTGTCCTTACACAAACGAGATTTGGAGAGAATCGTGAGAGGAATAGGATGCAGGATGCAGGCTCCGTCGTCAAGATTCATGGCGATGTATAAGGCAGAAGGGGTTCCTGGTTATTGCTGGGTATTGTGTAGAATTGAGGAAAGGGATTATATGCACTGGTCTGTACATTGATTGATGCGAAGTACGTATATACATATGTACTTACTTACGCACATTTACATTACACATACTCCTCCTCTCCTCCTCTCCTCCTCTCCTCCTCTCTCCTCTCCTCTTCTTTCCTCCTTCCCCCCTACTTGACTCCACTCTCACGCGCTGCCATTCTACATGTCTTTAGGGTTATACACTGATATGAATCATTTCTACTGCGTACTTGTAAATATCACTCACTCACTCACTATTTATTTATTTGCTATTTGTTATCTATACGTTCCTCTTCATACTCTCTTCAAGAGTTACCCCACCTTGCATCCTACGTACACGTTACACGTTTGGCCCACGGCACTATTTATTGTCAATCACCCCGTTGCTCTGTTACCCGGCTGCTCCGCTACTGTTGCTTGGTTACGACGACGTCAAACCTTCTACATAGTGAATCCGGAGTATTTATGTACATGTGTACCTATTCATTCGACTGCATTATTGGCCCACCGGCCTTCCAATCCACCGTTTACAGCGCTGGAATGGGTCTAAGGTGATAGTGCAGCAGATGTCGAATTCAATGGATAATGCCAGCCATGCCGCGCCATGCTTGATGACGAACACAGAGCCAGGACCAGGGTGCCAGGGGTAGATCCAGCACACGCCTGTGTCTCGACCCTCTGAATCTTCCAGCATATTTGATACCGATACACTCTCTGGCTCTGGCTCTGGCTTTCGTCACAGAAAAACGAGAAGGACAGAAAAAAAGAAGGGGAAAAAAAAACGAACAAAAGAATGAGGGGTAACCTAAATATCAATGGTGAGGTGAGCGAGTTGATGTCAAAGTGTGTGGATCAGAAAGGTGGGACAATAATAATCATAAAGTAATTCATGTCTATGCTCATTCATGTTTGACTGCAAGTCTCAGTAACCTATGAAATGTACATCTGCATCTGCATCTGCATCTGCATCTGTTACTATGATAATGTTCACAGACAATCACGATACCTCCCATGAGACAATCTGCCTGCCATTCGTAGCCTGCATCTACGTACAGACATATCACAGTTGATGATTGACACGGGAGTCAGAGAAGGGGTCAGGGGTCAAGTCATAATGTCTGCTCACAGATTATTGAGGGCGAAATATGTACATACGTCTGTATGTCTTGTTCATATCTGTTACTCCATACTCCGAATTCAGTAAATGTTTACAGGATAAGGGAAGGCCTCTATTCAAACCCACAACCTCGAGTTTCGATTATGCCATCTTTGTACTACCTCCAAGCTCATTCAGCGGTCGCAGACAACAACTCAATCAAGCACTGTCAAGCTCCAGCAATCTATGGACATGTCTCAGATGGAGATTCCATCGTTGCCCATCGATCCCTATCGCTAATCCAAACCTCCACAAACTTCCATTCAGGCTTCTACAGTGGGCTGCTCAGCCTCAGTCACCACTCACCTCGTCAGCACCTCCACAAGGTCCCCGCAGGGCTGTTTCAGAGACATACATAGGTACATATGTTCATGTATGTACATATATGAACATCCGTGGTACCTGGCATACCTGACCGCCACCTTAAAAAAAATGAAATCATCAAAAAATAAAAAGAATAATGAGAATAAGAATCATAATAATAAGAAAAGAGGGAGTGGGAAAGGAAATGAAACGCTACATAGCGCCTGAATGGTATACCTTCAACACTCCTTCGCACATTTTGTATATCTTTCATATACCGAGCACCAAGGAACCTTGGGATAGATTGTCTTATGCAAGGAACAAATGCGCGAGGAATCCATGCGCTATGAGCGAGGCGGCAAGGGTCTGAGACTTCGCTAGGCCGCGCATAGAGGACGGACGACGGTGCCCGGCTTGATGCATCAGCACTACATGCCCACTACCACCACCACCAGCAATCATCAACGGCATGATGGACTGAAGAATAAGGATCGAAGCAAGTATCAGTGATGAACATGCTACTGACTTAGAGAGGATGGTGACACTGGCTTCGATCGACTCTTATCTGCGCACTTTGTGCCCCTCTGACTCGGTGTGGGACGTTGCGCAATCATCATCCTCCGAAACTACGAATTCGTTTTTGTTTTTCGACGTGCACCTCACACCAGATAAAGCTGTGTGCCGGTCTTCATCGGGGTCGTCGATCCTCTCTGCATGATCGTCGGTCGATATTGGATTGCACTACTAAACATGAAGCAAGGCAGAAAGAATTCGAAATGCCACTCTCTAGTCCTCTGTTATCAATTATGATGTATCGTCGCCATTGTTTCCTCTCCCATAGGCTGCTTCATGGAAACTCCACAACAAGTGGTGTATTCGATACTTTATATGACCACGAATATCTACTGCGCAGTGCAAGATTTATACTGCATATCAGTCCATTTGTATTTTGTCCCAATCACTGTCAGCATCGTCACATGCGATACCTCTCCAAATTGTTGTGCAAATGGGTGTCTTTGGGATTCATGATACATAAACAATAAGACAGGAAAAATAATCTAAACTCCATGGCTATGCAATAAAGACCAAGTCTACGTAAAACGCTCAGATGACCCCCTCCCACGATGACCGACATCTACCTCGCAGAGCTCCAGCGACCAAAATGAAAAATAAACGTGTCTCGCAGTAATAGCACAAAAGTCCGCCAGGACATCATGCGCATTAGTATAGTGGATGAGGGAGGAGAAAACAACCAGGAAGAGGAAACAGGTAGTGGAAGGGAAAAACATGAAAAGTGAAGACATCAATGTCGTCAACTGGTATCAAGAATAAAAAACAGAAAAAGGGGAAGGGGTTTTTTGACACGCGCATAAAACCTCGTCTATCATGTCGACCCCTCATCGAAACCAAACGAGAAGGTCCGAGTTCGCCTCCCACTACACACACCACATCGCAGACATGTAGATTTATCCGACAGCCGCCCCTGTCACTAACGCCCAAACGCTTCTCGCATCTTCATACATGCGATCTTGTCCGTTGCTCTGTTGTGATCATCTGTGAGCAGGTCCCCAAACGGCGTGCTGCTCGTTTCAGTGCTCTCTAACACTTCCCAAACTCCTATCAATCATTGATCACCTCGAAAGTGTTCATCTCAGGTCACCAGTCGTACTATCTCTTTCGGCCCTCTTCATAGTGAAGCTTCTCCTGATACTCTCTCCCCAAGCTGAATTGTCTAGAACTTCAAGTACATTCTCCGCACTGACATTGCTTGCCCTGCGACTTGCAGGCCGGCTACCACTAGCCACACTAACATCCTCAAAGCTGAAAGCAGATCCTGTAGTGCTTCCAGTAGCCCTGTTTGGCGACAATTGAGGACTTCTGGCCGGGGAAACTGGATCGTTCGATGCGAAAGGATGAAGAGGTGACAAAGTTGGTGAGGAAGGCGCACTTGGTTCTGTGTTCCATCGGGTGAGGGTATCGCGAGGAGAAAGCAATGGTGAAAGCGTAGGCTTGTTGTGCCCAGCTGCTCCAGGAGCTGAGTCATCGACGAAAATTTCTGGAACGGCAAATTGCGGAACATCGGTCATGCGCGCAGAATCATGGCGCTGGAGGTAACGACGGAACTGCCGTGACCAGTACATTGTATCAAAGAAACCGATGACTACACGTCGGCGGACTTCTTCCTCGACACGCTGTAACCGGGCACGTCTGCGAAGGAACTCTTCAAGTCTAAAACAATGTCAGTGGATATTGAAAGACATATGCTATTGTCGAAACTTACTTCAAGCTCTTGCTATCACTGATAATGTTCCAGTGAGCAAGAATCATCAAAACGCTCGCAAAAGAAATGCCGCGATCTGGATCGGCAGAAACCATAACTTCCTCGAAGAACAAGTTGTACCGATGTCTTCGTTGACGAACTTGCTTCGTATCAATTTGCGCTAACCTCCTATTCAGTGCATCCAGGTCCACATCATAAGCAGCACTAATTGTAGCTGTAGAACTTCCATGCCTTTTCTTGGATGGTAATGTAGTCGCGCGGACGTCTTCTAGAATCCGTCGCACGGAATCCTCCTCATCGTAGATTCGCATGGCGAAAACGCCCGAAAGCTCACTTAAAAGCCGAGGAAATGTTGCCTTGCTAATGAAGCCCGTTCCTTGAGGATCGACAGTTGACCAAGCTTGTTTGAATCTGCGGATCTCATCGCGTGACACTGTTGACAAGCCAGCTGACGTTTGGTAGACGTAACTGAAGCTCTCATAAATCAGAGAAACAAACAAATTGACAAAGATATACATGCTCAAGATATTCCAGGAAATGAATAGGGTCCTCGCCCATGCTGCACTGCCGCAATCGCTATCAAAAAAGTTATCACTGGCGATACAATTTGGCGGCTCAAGAGTAGCATAATCCTCCATGACCTGATTCCAGCCTTCACCGCAACTCATACGGAAGAGCAAAATCAAAGCTTTAGGTACTGTGCGAAAGTTCACGTTATTGTCCTCATTGGAACCGAATCTTGTGAGTCCGAATGTTTGGGTTAACGCGATTGCGTAGACCAAAAACAATACAAACCATGTAGCCATGAGATTACCGATATTTGTCAGACTAGCCGCAGCAGTTTTGAAGAGAGTGTCGAGAGCATCATTACGCGGGATCAGGAGAAGAGTGATGGACACTAGGAAGAGTTTGTGTAGCTGAATGTATACTCCTGATTCGAAATCCGAGAGTAGTAGGACCGTTGTAGCGAATGTTCCGGAAACCGCAAAGAGTGAAAATATATCCCAGGAGCTTCTTCGGAATCTTGTCCATGAAAGGCCGATTATGCGAATAATTATGTTGCTGATGTAGAAGAAGGTAAACGCAAGGAAAGTATAATCTCGTGTACGTTCCCACCAACCTGGCTCAGGATAGTACTCAAGCATGAGAAGAACTAAGTGCAGCACGAGAATAATAGTGTTGATCCTGTGCCACTTGCCATGCTTCTTCGTAGCTCGTTTGTAACACCAATCTTTCCAACTTTGTTGTACTTTATTATTGGGTCTCTTTGACGGCGACACTTGACGTAACAACTTGCGGAGTTCGAGCCATGATCTCTGCTCAGCGGTCAAAAATGCCACACCAGTTTGCTCAGTGTAATTGCGCATGAACACAGATATGAACAAGGTGAGAATAAACACCTGTGACATGAGGTTGAAGATTACAAAGAATACTGCGTTACCTTGCGAAGCAAAGTCTTGAGGCTGCAGATTCTTTCCGGTGATGGACTGTGCACTCCACATCACATCAATCCAACCCTCTTGTGAGACGATTTGAAAGAGAATGAATAAAGCACCTCCAAATGTATCGAAATCAAACCACGGATTAGAGGTTTGCCGAGGCGCCATGACATCCCAGTTGAAAGGGGTACTGTTGTATTCGCCGGAGCAATCACTGAGGTGGATGATCGAACCATCGTTGCAAGATGCCATCTTTCCATTGAATAAGTTCACACCATAAATGGCGAATGGAATCAAAAGGGATAGAGACACAAATGCCGCAGAAACGACTTTCCATCCTCCAACGATGATCACAGAGTGAAATGTATCTCGTGCACTGTCACTGATGTTCAATAATCTGAGAGCTCGTAGAGCCTTAAATGCTCCTACAGCTCTTGAAATGGCACCATCATTAGCCAGTGAAGTAGCAACGTTGATCCATAGTGTGATAAGCACCACACCATCAATAAAACCCCATGAACTTCGAAAATAGGCATTTGGTGTCCAGAAAAATCCATCGGCGATAACCTTGATAAGTGCCTCGATACCGAAGACGATAGCAAATGCCATATCCGTCCACACGAACCAGTTCTGCAAAGTATAAACATGGTCGTCGAAGTATTCCTTTTGATACAAGGGTGTTGTAACACAGGCTAGGAGCACTAGAGCGACGATCGAAGCGTAAATTATGGCCGAAAACGTGTACCAAACTGCTTTGTTGGGTTCTACGCCATCGATACGTTCATGGCCTCTACCAGGGCCGACGATCTTCTGACAAAGACGACGAATAGGATTGCTGGGAGTGAAAATGAACAAGGAATTGTTATATCTCGGATGACGGGCGAGATACTCACGCTGCGCTCGTTTCCGCTGAGTCGTAGCTGAGACAGCTTCTTTAGCCATAGCCCTGGCGTCCATACCTGGACCTTCGCTTGTTGCTGCAAAATTGATAGTAGAGTAAAATGGGTTTGGTTCTCGGTGCCATAACCGACTAACAATCTTTCCCCAGATTGATGACATTGTCCCTGGCTTCACATCTGCGGCATTTCCCACAGGCGTATTCTGCTCTTGGTCGGCCATTGCGGCATTGAATTGTGATGTGTTCATCTCCTCGTCGAGGAAATCTTTCACCACTGCATCTTTGAGCAGCATTTCCATTGTAGCCGGTCCGTAGTCTAAAGGATCCTTCCTCTTCTTCTTGCGGCCCAGACTAAAAATCGTGGACAATGCCAAGTTTCCAGATGATGAGCCAAGATCTCTTCGCGCCAAAAATGCCTTGACTTGTTGTAAACGCTTCTCATCCTCAGAAACATCAAAATTCTCCTGAATGACAGCAATAAACATGTTTATCAGAATAAAGTTGGCAAGAATGAACCATCCAATAAAGAACAAGGCACCAATCCAGGCAGTATTGAGTTTATCATCGTAGGTCTGGACGTTGTAAAGAAGGGTTGTCCAGTTCTCACTAGACATGATTTGATACATACCAAGGAAAGCGTTGAAAAGTGTGAAGAATGTGACCTGGAGAGTCTCACCGCTGTCGTCCTGGTACGGAAGATCCCCTCGAAATAGTTGTACGGCGAGGATAGACATGAGGAATGTGATGAGAAAAACGAAGAGCATCAAGTTTCCAATACCCGCTGCGTTTCCCAAGACAAGCGTGATCAACTTTCTAGTCATTGGTACAGCGAGAACAACTCGGTAGATACGAAGAATCTGGAATATTGTCAACCAATTATAGGGTTGCCCAGAATGGCGAATTCCTGGAGTGAGGATAATTAAGGTGATGACGGCTAGGATTAGATCGATCCAATTATGCTTGATCCTGAAGAAGTTGCGATAATCCGACACGAATCGCATGATAATCTCGAGTGCTAGTAGGCAGGTGGCGATTACTTCCACGTTATTGATAAAGTTCTCTCGATCAGACAACATAGTCGAACTCCGGAATGATTGGGCAAGTAAATCGAAAATGATGACGAAGATCCAGAACCAGTGGGTCTTCTCATAAAGCGCCCTTATGGTACTCTTCCTTCTGGCTGGCCCAGTCTCTGTTGGGGGCAATAAGTAATTGACATCAGTGGTGAAGGCACTGGTCCTGCTTTCTTCTCTGATGATTTGGAAAGACGATGTGATAACAGCAATGAGCAAGTTCATGAGCCAAAACAACATGATGATAATACCGCCTGCGAAAAACAAGGCCGCAGATAGATAATCGGAGTTCGTCGTGTAGTACATAATATCCGAGAAGGTATTGCCACTCATTATTACGAAAACGAGCTCTAGTGACTGCATGAGATTGTCGAAACTTACGGTCCCGTTGTAAGGTGCGTCGCCTTCCACACATAAAGAATTACGAGGACAGAGATATCCCTTATGAGAGGATGCGCCATTTTGACCACTGGCAGTAATCCACGGTTCTGCAGCACCAGTGACGTTGTTAAGGTGGCCACCACAGAATACCATGTCATTGGTATAGTTCTGCTGAATGCCTACCGGGTCTACCCAAACGCACTGGCGACGAAGACTGGACTTGAAACTCTGCACACCAATGATGGCGAACAAAAGCCAGAAAAAACCAATCAAGAAGCTAACATTCACCAGCATTGGTGCGGACTTCTTCAAACTACGTAAGATGATCTACTCAACGTCAGTATATTTGACCTGGTCGTAACACCAACCAATAAAATTAAATAAGATAACTAAAATAAAAATAAAAATAAAACAAAATAAAAGAGAAAGAAAAAGTGTCACCTACCGAGGTTCCGCCAGTGATTGCGAGTAGACGCAAAATACGGAGACAACTTAGCATTTTGAACACATAAACATGCTTTTGAGATTCAATTCCCCATATGCTCATTATAAATGAGATCCAGAATGCTGTAACAGCCACGAAGTCAAGACGGTTGAAGGAGTGGCGGAGAAACGCTCTACGAGCAAGTTGCCGTCGTTGCAGCTGCTCCTGTGATAGCGGCATATCAAGACTATTGAGCGTCTTGTTTGACGTGAAAGTTCGCATGATCGATGGGGCGAAGTCTTGTGAGTTGGGATCGACTTTCTTTTTCACCGAAGCTGAGCGCTGGGGCGAAAATATAGTTCGATACTTATCAGAAATGGCACCGCGGATACCACGTTCGCGATCAATGGTACTATACTCGGGAGCATTGTGGATGAATCCTGACACAATGATACGAAAAATGATCTCAACCGTATACACACCGAATAGTGCCAGCATCGCGTAATCGAGCCCATTGTCACCCCAATTCCTAGGCCGAGGATGGTCGTAGACATTCCTGCTCGAATCGAGTGCAAGAAGGATGGTTTGTATGACGATCAATATCAAGATGGTAGGCTCGGTGACGGGATGAACCAGGATATCACAAAGTTTCATCCGCAGAGGATTATCAGCAGAAAATATACCGAGACTTTTCCCCTTCAGTGGATTCGGCATCTGATGAGGTGGAAGGGCTGAGTCTGTGAAATTCATCGCGTGAGCCTTCTCAACCGGACTCAATATATCAGGACGATATGCTGTTTGCTCCCCCTCAATTGGTTGTGCTCCTGCAGGCGTCTCTGCTCGTAATGCATCATGATTCGAAGGATTGCGACGCAGCGGGGTTGGAGGGACAGCCTCCTCGTTACTAAGATTGACAACACGCTGAGACATGGCTCTCATCATTGATCCAGCTCTCGAAAATGGTGATGCAGCGATAGAGGATGATCGTGATCTTGCACCGCTATGGCCAAGTGAGCCTCCAGTACTCGCGCGTGTTCGCCCCGCGCCTGCTTCCAACCCTGGTAAATCATCCCCAAGACGTGGCCCAGTAAATTTTGCTTCGGAAGTATTAAAACGAACACTTTGGAAGCTCGATCTCTCTGGCGCCTGATCAGCGGCTGACGACTCCTCGTGGCCACTAACGGGTTGTAGGTAGGCGGGATCGGTCAGGGGAACTCTATCAAAATCGCCAGAAGGGAAGTACGTCGAGGGATCCTCTGCGTGATCTCCAGATGGAAGTGCGTATGGAGAATCTGAGTCGAAGCCATGAGATGGAGAGTCACTCCTCAACAGTGTCGCCTGTGTTTGTGGTCCCTCATGTCGGCTAAGTCCTGCAAATCCTAGAGCCGTCTGAAATTCGCCTGGACTGTCGACATTGGCTCCGTAGTCCATATGCTGGGGCGTTTGAGTTTTCAATTTCAAGTCCGGCATTGTTCGATCGTATTGTCGTCCCTCTGTCGGACTCGGGTCTGGCGATGCGTCGTCCACTCTTTCGTATCTTTGTGAGAGAGGTTGTCCGCTAGAGCGCCGTGAGCCACCAGGAACAAGGCTTCGACCTCGTGTATGTCGATTAGGGCTGGAGTTATCCGGCGGTCTGGCAAGATCTTGCAGGGGTATTGATTGGGAGGGCGTAGTAGAGGGATCTCGTGAATCTGAATCGCTCGAGGCCATTGTGCCAGCAGCAACAGCCTTGGATATTGCACAGTTACCGACAACGAGTTCGTCGTTTCGGCCCTTCGAAGAGGGAGACCTTGGGAGGGTCTTTTATGTTTCGCTATGCGATAGATGTAGGGCGCTCTAAGCCTGTAGATAGGTAGAGATATCAAGCCATGGGCTGTGGGGCAGGTGGGGGTGTTCAAGATGTCGGATCGGTCTTGATGTAATGAATGGCCCAGTGATTGGTAGTGATAAGTGATTGGGGAATCTGGTGTAGTGTTTGGAGTAAAGACTGCGCTCCCATGGGCTGGGGAGGTGGGGAGAGGGAGGCTGTAAGGTTCACTTGGTGTGTTTGTGAGGGGGATTGTGAGATAAGTCAATTGGCGACAGAGGATATAATGATTTTGAGGTCATCGAACGAAGGTTGTTGTCCATATCTTATTTCACAAGTACGGAGGATGGACTTTCCTCTGTTCTGTGTCAGCTTTGGTGCAGGACCCTGTCAAGCGTGGGTATTTCCGCTATGTTTTGTGGTGCTTGCTGGCTGGCTGCCCGGTTTGTCCTTGCGTCCTGGCTACTCCCCATGCTCCGTGCTCCGTGCCCCCCTCTCTTGTCGTCGTTCTCCTCCTCGTCCATCTCCCCCTGCGCCTGTGCCTATCCAATGTCCTCGCATTTTTCGCTTATTGTATTTTACATGCATAAGACCTCGGTATTTACCGATGTATATAACATGTATTTAGGTTACGTTGTTAGGTACCTTTACTCTAGGCATGTACCTAGTATGCAGTTACAGAGAGACATACAATAATCGATCTATAGATATGTATCTGCTACAGTATGAACTTGCTTTGTTGGTCATGACCTGCGCGCCTACCCACACTGCCTGCTACGCTCTGCCACGCCTGCGCCCCTCAGGTCTCTCCTTAAGTGTTCTGGGGCTCTGGGCAGGAATGATGCCGAGTGGCTCAATGTCCCCTCATCATACCCACCTACCGGGCAGCGCCCTACGCATACTGTCTCTCTAGACCCTGTGAATCTGGCTTAGAACAGGCCGAGAACAGGGCATGAAAGTCAATGAGAGAAATTGCATACGAATATGAGAGGGAGACTCGACATAAACCGTCATAGTGAAGGAAGCTCATTTGGGATTCCACAAGAAAGACTAGAGACTGAAAAAGGATAGCAGAAGAGAAGCGAGGAATTCCACAAGATCTAAATAAGGTACAAACCAGGTACAAACAGGCACTATAAGGAGGAGGATAGGTACATAGCACACCTGAGTAGAGTATAAATACGTATACCATTACACCGAGCCGTCACTGGCAGGACCTTACTCGTTAGCTGTTTATCGTTGTTCCGTAGTGTTTTATTAGTCAATAAACATCGGGTAAGTGTGAGCATTTAGAAGGAACACTGCACCACTGAACGTAAGGATTGCCGATTGGAACACTCTTGTTACTTGTCAAGACATCAACTCGGGGCAAAAATGCCGGACAGGTTTCAATGAACTGATTGGCAATGAACAATTGACAACGTTTAAAGAATTGTGGCAATCTAACTAATCAACAGGATAAATACATAACCCACCTAGTTGAGAGACAGATAAGTTCAAAGCAATGGAGCAGATCTGAGTGGCCGATCTGACATTGATGATGAACAAGAAGATGTGCTAGAGAACTGGTGAGAATCAAAACTCCTCAATAACATGACTTGAATTTATATGACAACAACATCAACTATGTCTATGTATGTTACATATTATTCGATATATATGTACATATATGTACATAGTTTGATAGATGTATTCACTAGTGATTGACCAAAACATCCTTACGAAACTTAGAATTAAAGTCGCATGAAATGCAAGTGTATCATCCCCAGACCCAAAACCCTCCAGAAGAGAGACATGCTGCCATGCTGCCATGCTGCCATGCTTGCTCAAATGAAACTGTTGATGTCTTATATTTTAGGCATGCAATAGAAAGCCTCAACACGTCCAAGTTCTGTACCTAACTACGAGTCAAGCATCATGTCACGTGAGTAGTACGAGGCTTGAGAGCCGTGGTGGTGGAGCACTTTCCGCGGCGCGTGTCTGTACCGCGCTGTACGACGGATACGGTACCTTACCTTACCTTACCTTACCTTACCTCACTTTTCCGCGATTATCGTACCTCGACAATCGAATTTCATTCGCTTTCCTCACTTCGTAACATCTTACCCAAAACAACTTTCAAACCCTTCCACAACAGCTCTTTAGTCACACCAATGATTGCTAGGATCCTCATTCTTCTTTCATAACTACACCCCATGATATTTCTCCCATCCTTCTTCGCTGCTTGATTCGACGATATAGCCAGACAGATAAAGACCGTGATCATGGTGTCCGCAAGGAAGCGTGGGCGCCAGGAGATGGAAGCTCCAGATCCTACGCCCGTGAAGCCTACACCCATGGAGCCAAAGGAGCCCAGCCTGCTAGATCGTATCCGGAATATGTGGGAGTTTGCAAACCTGGCACAATGGATATTCATCTTTGGCAAGGCTGTCAAAATTGACGAGAATATAGATATCGAGGTAATACATACCATTGACACGATGACGCTCTCACATGAAGGCCACTCACTAATCATGATTGATGTTACAGGAGCTTGAGATGGAATGCTTGAAGCCCAATTCGACTTTCCTCGCTGACATTGGCCTTGCGTTGTTGAAGTTCGTCTCTTCACATCGCGGTCTGACGTACGTTCTTGGTCCAATAACATTCGCAGCGTTTCCTGACCCCAACAGACATGAAATATTCGATGAGTACACTCGACGACAATATGTTGCTAAAGCTCCTGAACGGAATCCATTTGGTACGGAAGAAGAGCCTGCAAAATTCATGGAGTTCGATATCTTTACTAAGGTTCGTGCCAATACGAGGAGTTCATTTTATCACGCCAAGCTAATCAATCTTGCCTAGTTACGCGTTCTGCAACAACTGACCCGGTGGACCCTGGGCAATCCTGATAGAATTCGTGAGCGTATGGAAGAGCAGAAAGATAGCGAACAAACATATTGGGTATGATATTCTCAGGTTTCATTTACTTGACATACTGACGGAGATCCTAGCGCGTTGAACCATTTGGATGGGACTCGGATGACCGAACCTATATCGTCCTCGATGACAATCGTCTTTATCGACAAACAGATGCTCCGCCACCTCCTCCGCCTGCGCCGAAACCCAAGAAGAACACAAAAGCCGCCAGATCAAGCAGACGCGCAAGTAAACGTCAAAGACGACTGAAAGACGAGACCGAGGAGGAAGATGACGAAAAGGAGGAGGAAGAACAGATTCATGAGACGTCAGAAGCTCCAGGGTCAGTTGAGGTTGATGACGGCTTAGGGGGCATGAAGTGGGAATGTCTTGCGGTCACATTGAGCGACTTCCGGTACTTTCTCAGTACTATTGAAAAGAGCCGTGATCCGAATGAAAAGATTCTGCGCAAACGTATCAGTGATGAAATTCTTCCAATTCTTGAGAAGGAAGAAGAATCACAGAAACGCAAGCAAGCACAGAAAGAAAGAGAGCTTCAAAATCTTGAGAAACTGGCTACGGCGAAGCGATCCAGTCGAATTGCTGGCAAGCTGGAGTCACAGAAGCACGAGGAAGAGGCACGGGAAGCTGAGCGCAAGAGACAATCTGATCTTGTTATGGCGAAGAATGAACAAGAGAAATGGTTAAAGCTGGAGAAAGAGCGCGAGTCACGTATGATGACCCGAGAACAACGTTTGAAAGAAAGGGAGGCCAAACGCATTCTGCATGAAGAAGAGTTGGCCAATCTTTCCGAGGACAGCAAGAAGTTGGAGGCCGGGCAAGGTCGACTATCTGAAAGGCATCTTAAAGCAGAAATCGAAAGAAAGAAACAGGCTTTGGAGCAACTTGCTGAAGAGGAGGATTGGATTTTCGACTGTATATGTGGTGCTTACGGCCAAATCGACGATGGAACGCATAGCATCTCTTGTGAAAAATGCAATATCTGGCAACACAGCAAATGCGTAGGAGTCAGTCAGGCAGATGCTGAGAGAGATGATTTTCACTTCGTTTGCAAAACCTGCAAGCGACGAGCTGACGAGGCAGAGAAGCCTAAATCCCAATCTATAAAGCTCAAATTTACACGCCCAGGTTCCTCGTCGTCATCGACAGGTGGACCAAAGGCGGATACACCTACAAATGGTCACTCCTCTCCTGGTGTTTCACCTCAAAAGTCACAGCCGCGACTCATTCAACAACCTTCGTCAATAGATTCTTCGTATCATAGCGGACGACTTGATTTTGGGGCCCCAAAATTCTCTCGACCAGACCCATCTCGACCGGATGAAATACCCAAACCCGAAAAACACGCGCCGCAGGCAAATGCAAGCACTGGGCCAGTGAACAGGCAGCCCCATCTCAATGGGAGCTCTGCAGCGCAAAATATCCAAAGCCCTTCTGGAGCCTTAAACGGCCAAAATCCATTCTCATCACCAGTCCCTCATAGCCCAACAAGCTTACCTCCGCCATCTCAGACAAAACCCTACTTCGTCCATGGACCATCTACACACACATCTCCAACTCGGAGCCAGTCACCACAGTCCTTGCCAGCCGTAGCAACTCCTGTACAGGGTAACAATTATACAGGCCACCCGGGTCAGAGCGATAGACACAACTCGCATAGAAGAGCGTCAGCATCAATGTCATCGCCTCTCGTTGGAGCTCCTGTCCTTTCGCCGGGCTCTTACAACAAAGAAAGTCCGTTACCTCGGTTACTTCCAGGGGCATCGCAACTCCCGGATTCTTCACAAAGCCAACAGGCTTCATCGCCAACAGCCTTGTCACAGTCGAGCTATCCTCAGCCCTCACCAATTTTACCACCTGCAGTAACAGGACTTTCGCCAACGAAGAACTCACCCCCACGCCCTACGACAGCAAACGGTTTTGAGCAGCGAACACCACATGTACTTCCGCCAGTGGCTCCTTTGTCCCCTAGTCCTCGCGCGCCAAATCTATCGCCACCAGTCAAGCCATCCGAGCCTCCTACCGTCCATCAGAACGGTCAAGGTCTCGGTCTCGAATTCTCTCCGCAGGGTCAAAATACGAGTCTCTGAAGGGAGATAGACTGATGACTACTGACTCGAGTCAACTATTCTTAAAAGTTGGCGTTCCTCCCTATAGTGCTGATCGAATGGGTGGCGGGGAAGCCGGAACAAAGAGAAGTACACTCTTGTGGCTTGCGCATGCGATTCTCTGGAACCCATTTGAAGGACCAATGAAGTAAACAAAGAAATAATGAAAATTGCCTATTCAACACTCCCTTCTAGATTCGATTGAGCTCCTTCCAAAGCAGCTTCTTGTCAAGACGAAACAGATACTGTCAGAGACTGCCACGCGCAATGGCTTGTATTATGGCTATCTCGAGTCATAGGCCACGTGGGAGTCCACCATCTCTCACGGTCGCCAGGCCTCGATCGGACACTACGGACTCTCCGCATCCCCCTCGTGGCATTTCTTGACATGGCGTGTATGGTGTCTCGTAGGGCTGTGATCTAGGCGTTGTTCTCGGCATTATTCTGCTTTCCATCTCTCCAAAGTATGGTTGCTTTCGGGGGCTGGTGCGGCGGGATATATTTTGGCGTTGGCTGTGTTAGCATAGGCGGGCTTAGACCTATTCGTATGGTGGCTGGGCTGGAAACATGACGTTTCGTTCACTCAAAGTACCCTTAAAGTCCTGACTCCTGGAAATAGAATAGGCATGAATTTAACGATCGCACGTTCTTGTGTCTGAACTTTTTGGTATGTGTGAATGTGTAGTTTTATGTAGTGCGTAGTCTCCTCTTGTAGAGCTAGTCGCCGTGACTGCTGCCAGTGTTCCACGCATAGGTAATCATGTGCTGCTCAGAATATAGAAGAGTCGGAGGAGCTCCGATGCCATCAAACAGAGGTTTGGGATCTTCACATCCACTGCGACTCTCATGAATTATCTGCATGAAGCAAGCACGACCGAGTTTTGAGTTGTGTACATCAGTCACTGCAAAGTCAATAAGGATACAACACTTGGCTTCACTTTCGGCGGGCATCACCGCGTCTCTATTGCTACACCGTTAGGGTCTCTTTCATTTCCTCATATACTACGTAGGCTGCAAGGATCCAGCTGTGCATAATAGCAAAAAGACATTGGATAATGGCCTCGTTGGAGGGTCCATTATCATCATGTCGCATATTGGAGTATGTTTAGAGGATTAGAGAAAACGATACAATCCCATCAATGATACCTTGTCCTGGATGGCTCGTTGGATTACCAGATTCAAGTCAGTAAAGAAAGGTTCTGCTCCTGCAAGCTCCTGGATACTCTAATGGTAGCTATTTCTGTTGCTTTTCCCGTGCCATTATCATCACGAGCGCCTCTCTCTTGTCCATCTTCACACTATGAAGGGAGAGGAGACATGATCGGGATTCCGGTCCGATAAGGTCTGACGTGCGGCCCGCTGAGTACTAAGATGAGTGATTCGAGAACAATGTACGAGAACCCTTCAGAGCTTTCTTTTTGGATGACAGAAGCACCAACCAGGGGCAAATGGCTTGAGTCTTTACTTTACATGGTGCTGTGGTAGTGGTCGTGCTGGTAGATGAGCTTGTATGCAGAGGCCTTGGTGGAAACCATTCCCGCGGATTGTAGATTTAGCACTTGTAGATCATGGAGGTAGAAGACCTTGAATCCGTGGTGGTGAACCACAAAGGTGAAAGTCTCCAAGATCTCCGCATTTGGTTTCTCCCGCCAACCTAGACCTACGCTATGTAATTCTGGGGATGCGTAACGGTTGGCTGTTGAAGGGCCGATAGAAACAACAGCATGTCCCTAAAGCTGGACATTCATTGATACTCCCTACTGGTTGTACCGGGTTCTCTACATGTTGATTGGCCAGATCCTCGTAGATTCTAGAACTTGGAAGCAGAGCATAACGTACATGTATGTGCTTCCCATGTCGTCTTTGGCAACTGCGGATCTTTCTCGATGGAGACGACACTTGAGCAGCGGGTTTTGGCTTGTAGCACACATCAGAATTCCCTAAGAGTATGAATATATCAATTCATAGGATCTTTCAATGTATGTATTCATTACTGGATGTGTTTCGTGTTCTCCTGGGATATTGGGGATGTCGAATGGAAAATCCTCGAGACACCACGTTTAGATACATGTGGCAGTGTCTTCCACATATACATGCAAGGCTATTCCCTGCATTTCCGGCTCTGACGTGAAGCCTAGTATCACTTTGCAGATAAAGAAGCTTCCTAAACAATGATAGCATGATTCACGGCATGTTGTTCCTTTATGTCTACACTTACCAAGGTCCAAGGAACAAAATAACATTTGGTGATTTATGGTAGCTTTGGGCTAATGCATGCTCGGCGATGAACCTCTACTTAGTAGCCACTCGGAGTGCACTTGGTACACCATGATGGACCCTAGAATGTATGAAATATCCATTTGCAAGAGTACACAGGGATTGGATTACTGTACCTTGTGTAAATGTTTGAGCCACAAACATGAGTGAGATAAAGACCAGCCGCAGCCTCACATCCTCTACACCTTAGATTGGATTAGGAAGATCTTTAAGGCACCCTATTCTGTGAAGCAGAATACTGATCTTCGGGACTGCACAATCTGGAAGAATTGAAGAGTAGAAAACTCATGGGAACCAGTATATGCGTGCCCATTTTCAAATCGAATGTTGCTTTCTGGTATTCAAACCACGATGTCAAAGTGTTGTGTAGGTGATATAGTTAGGTGAGGCTATTATATCTCGCTGGTACTGATGAAGGTTTTGGTATGATGCTAGCGATAGTGATGATAATGGTAGGTGATGTTGATGGTGGTGGTGTGGTGAGATTGTTGTGTGGGCCGAGCAGCAAATCATTGTGACTTTTAAGACCCAACAATATGGTTTGCCCGTGATGTCGCTACATTGGTGTATGCACAGTAATCATCAAATACATAATGTACCACTCACTGCTCAGCATCTCAAGCTACTATGTAGTAGGGAAACACGATCGGTAAACCCAATCGTGAAATCCTTGCAATGACTGACCCTGCAGAACCTTGACCTGCAATCGGGTTAAGGAGAGACAAACAATCCATCGACATCTGCTGATCTCTCATTATGGCTAGATATCTACCCTCATACTTGATGGTGATAGTCCGTTTGTTGCTTCCCGACTCACTCCTCTTGGGCACTACCAGTACTTTCAAGAATCAGCTTTGACCAGATGAAGATGTGTTATCATAGGTAGATTGTGCTGAATCCCATTGCCTATCAGAATGCGGACGTCATACGAGTCACGATGACAGAGTAGTGGACTAGTATTGAGTCGAACACTCTACTAATCAAGTGATGTACAGATCTCCCGCTCGATTTATATCACGTACATCGCCATGGATATTGTGAATTCTCCATTATTCGGAATAGTTCTAGTACGTTCAGCCGAGGCTGACGAGTTGGTTCATGAGACAGTCTTGTTCTATGGGTACATATCTATGAACACTCCGAGTGCTGCTTGAAGCAACAGCTACCATGGGCTACGAGCTACGGTCGGTACCTAGGAAGTGAGTCTGGTCGACTACGTAGTAGAGTAGATACTCAGATACACGCTCAAGGATAGTAGTAGAGTTCAGACCATAGTAACGATGAGTGGTTAGCTTCAATCTCGGACACGGCGAGGGATCTATGGCCATGAACGCGACAGGGGCGGCTCATGGCCTGACAGACTTAGATTGCTTGCGTTGCTGTGGCTTTGAATTTAAGACTTGGACTTGGACTTGGACTTGGGCTTTGGTATTCTGGTGGTATTCCCCGCCCTGGTGCGCATGGTGACTCGCGAAATACCGGGCACGCAACGCAACGCCATGGAATGCTTCTATTGAGACGGCGTAAAGTCTATTGTTAAAGTTGGACCTTAATCTATGCCATCTCCGCTTCACTATAACGTGAATTGTAGAAAGAATTTTCCGTCGAAAGTCTGTTCGGAAATATCCCAGCGATTTAGGGGACGTCCCCAAGTCGAATACCTCGAGTAAGTACTATTAGTAAGTATGAGAAAGGTACCGTCCCGGAGAGACTGCTCTCCACATGACGAATGTGGATAGTCCTTTATATGTCCCTCCCGGCTTACAAATGAATTAGTAGACAGACTTATGAATAGACACTTTATCTTTCTAGAATCGAGTGCTTCTTGGGAATGCCTTGAGTTTAGTAGGTTATTGATTAGTGATCAAACCAATCGCATCAAAGTACATCATGATAGCTAGGACTTCCTCTCGTATTGCGCTTCATTCTAGGCCGTGATTTTGAGCAACGACTTCCCCATTTTGACTCTTGATTCCATGGCGGCTTGTTGCATGCAGAATCTACATATACGTCGCATACTGTGGTGCCACCAGATGAGCAATCTTGTCGCCGCAAGCGCGCGTGCGGTATCGACAGAATACATCATGGCGATAGTCCGGACAACCATGAAAGGCGTATAGACGCCATGCCGACCCGCCGAAAGCATAAATATTGATATACCGGATGACTGGGAGGTGAGAGTGATTACGATCTGCTGAGAATGTGTTACTGGAGTTGTGTCATTCCGTTTGGAGTGGTTAGGAGTTGGGTGCTAGGATACGACAGGGAGCTAGAATTTGTGTGATGGCTGTGAAGAGTAAGGTCAAGTACATCCATCCATACGTAGTCTGCTCATGTTGTGAGATGAGAGAAGAAGACCCGAACCATGACTCTTCTCATTGTGGTGGATGGGTGGTCTTCAATGATCACTGGTCTTCAAACGCCGTGAGGTTGATTGCATGCGGGGGGGAGAGTTCGTGGAGTTGGGAGAGAAGCGAGAGGTGCTTGAACTGCCCAGGTATGCTTGGCAAGGCTTGGCATGCTTGATTCTGCTAGATCTTCCCCGGACAGATGTTGAGATGCGAGCTATCCTATTATTACCAACGGAACCTCGACCTCTTCTACATTCTCACTACCCTACCTCCCTTCTTACATACTCCGGGCCTATTCTACCCGAATACTGCGAATGAGTACTGTAGAGTGTATACCTGGCTACCTGGTCTGGATATTAACATCAACGCCCAAATTCGACGGCATACTCGACTCCTACTTCTGATTCTTGATACGTCTAACTCATTTTCCGAAAGCACATAAGCTATAGTGCCTGATACCATTTCCGGTGATGTTCCTGGAGTGGCTATCTCTTTGTCGCCCTGACTGCTCAACCGCCCAACCGCCCAACCGCCCTGGAAAAGGTAAGACCGCCAGAGCGTTTTGTAGACATCTGGATTAGCTTTGGGTTTATTGGGCGAATTCCCAGGTGACGCAGCTCGGAGGTATTCTTACCTCATACCATGGCGTTTGGCAATCTTTCTACGGAATATACCCCGTCCATAGGAGCAGCATAGCCAGTTAAACAGAACATGGTCTTCAAACCAGAAAAAGGGGATCAGCTAAATTCACCGTCAAATACGGCACCCGCTGTTCAAGCCTAGGTACGTTGAGTCAATGTGAGATATGCCCTGAATAGCTCATCTCTCTCCACCGCTGATGCGCCACAAGAGTCTGGTAGGGCTTGGCGGCTTTTACGCAGAGATGGGTAAAGTCAGGCCAGTGCCATGCACATTCCAATATGTGCTTCTCATTACATCGCATCATCTCGCATGTCCATCTTAACTTCCCGGGCAAACCTTAGATCTGGCATTCTCCGTTGGTAATTATGACAAGGGTGCGTCAAAGAGTTCATATGAACCTAGTATTTTGTAGCATGAGCTAGTGACATAGGAATGGGGGGAGAGAGAGAGAGAGAGAGAGAGAGAGAGAGAGGGAGAGAGAGAGAGAGAGAGAGAGAGAGAGAGAGAGAGAGAGAGATAGTAGAGGCTGAGAGGAAGGTCAACATGGTTTGATTTTCCTATCGGATGTGCACAAAGGGGCCCATCACTCAGTTCTAAAGCCTTCACTCTTGAGATGCCAATATGTTTGATAAGGCCTAATGCGCATACGTTTAAGTGGGCGTGGTACATTGAAGGTCGGGCAAAGTATCACAGTATGCATGGATAGATAAACAGTCTTGCGTCTGTCTTCACAGTTATGCGTGGGTTCGCATGACGGCCATATGCAGCTGTCCGTCATTCAAAATTTGATCAGAGCACGATGGGAGAATTGAGAAAGCAGCACATAGATAATTGATTGTCAGTCATACGAGTAATTGTTTTTCTTTCTGCGTTTCCGTACTACTCCATTTCCTTCTTCCTTCAACCTCTCCCTCCGACTATTTCATATAAGTTGGTGATATTTCCATGTTGAAATACATTGGACGCATATACAAGTATGATGGCTAGGTACCTCCCCTCCCACGCAATTGCTACGGGAGTCCGTGCAACTACTTTCATTAAAGACGGAAAATATCCAATTCCCTTGTCTAGGATGCAGGAACCAACCCGTACTGGGTGAGGTTGGGTGACTGGTGCTACGGAGAGAGAGAGAGAGAGGAGGAGTGACCGGATTAAGAGAAGAAAGTGTCTACGGCCGTGGTGCTTAAAACGGCGAGCATCCACGATTTTTGTGTAACGTTGGACAAGATCCAACATCATTTTCAGTGTTGATTGTATCGAGATTGTTGATATTATCACCATCTGTATCTATAATGTACCATCACCGTATCAATTCATTATCTAAGCATGGACGCCTGTGTCCTATGTTGCTGACAGTCTGACGACACCCTTCCATCAACTTACTACCTACCTACCGTCCAAGCATGATGGAGACACATCGTCCATCCTCTTCATTCTCAGCAGCATATGGGTCACACGCCCACACATTCATATATCCACACATCCACCACACAAACACATGTATTCAAATCATCACCCATCACCGATACTCACACTCAGACTCATCAATACTTACACCCTCCCCCAGGTCAGAAGTACTCGCCCACCTCATGCTAGACTCAACGGATTGCACAGACTACCACCTTACCTATCCTACTTACTTTACCGTACTATGACCATCTGCGAACTTGTACATGAACACGCGGGAATATGCTACCCGCCATAAATCCTACCATGGTTATAGGAGTAGGCCAGGTAGGATGAAGTAGTTCGAGGGGAAATCCTGAGCCGTCCTCGTCCGTTTACGTGTATGGGTGGGTGTGTGATGCCTCAAACCTCGAAGTGAGAACAGATAGGGTCTAAATCCATTTGGCCTTGGATCGTCAAGCTGTCGGGCTTGATGATGAGAGTGATCTGGGACACTAAGGGCCATTTCTCCGTAAGAGAGTATGGTCCATTGATATCCACAATAATGTTTTGACCTGTCTTCTCCAGAATGCCGGTCCTAGATCTCTGACCGGCTCCCGCCTCGACACAATATCATGCCGGGGATTTCTCACATATCAATCACACCCAAAAGTACATCATCCACAGAGAATACACGAACGGACCACACAGAAAGACACAGAAAGACAACAAAACACCTACACACTATACGCATCATCCAAATACCCGCTTGCCATTGGAATTCGCATTCGGAAATTCAGGTGTGACTGGAAGCGCGCTTCTGGAAGCGTGGACATCCACGCACGCGTGTGGGGTGCTTGCGGTACTTGACCGAAAGTAGCTATCACATCGACACCACCCCCACGACGTCGTCAAAGTCATATATCTCTCCGATTTCAAGATAGTATAGCTCCCTGTTGAGCCAGGCCCTTCAAAATAATATTTAAAAGTCTGCCTGCCCATCCATTCTCTTTGACATCCACAAGAGAACAGTCCACGCGAGACCAAGAAAGGGAGAATAGAACAGAAGAAGGATAAAAGAAAAGGTCTCAGACAAAGAAGTCGTCACGCTGAAGGTGACTGGCGCCCTTCCTTACACCATCCATGCTATCCTCATCATTCACTCAACCATTACCCTGAGACTCACCACAAACAAAGAACAAGTGTAAGACCACAGCTGCTACAGCTGCTACAGCTACTCCCCAACCCCCCCTCCCTGTTGGTGCTAGCAAGCTTCGTCACGGGTTACTTGCATACACTGCCATCCAGCACCACGGTTCCAGCAGACAACCTGCTAGGAACGACGCGCTGTTGAGGCACCACGGCTCCCTGCAACAGGTTCGTCCGAAAAGCCACTGGCGTTGCAACACCTCCACAAGAAGAAGACATCATTTCCCATATCATCGTGCCTATATGCTGTCAGAAACTGACAATTTTCAGACACGAGTTCACTCGAATCTCTTCTGACACAAACACAACTTGCATTGAGTATTCTTCCAGAAGCTCAGCACTTGCTTCGAAGTGGCACAGTAGCACCATTTATCCTTCATCGCCTAGGATACCAATCAATATCAGATTCCCCCTGTTCCTGCAGGATTACTTGCTGTCTGATTGTGTTCTCTGGCGGTATACCTCACCATTCCCTGAGAGTTCCGCACAGGGCCAAAAAAATCATCATCCAACCCTTACCAGACTTGCGTGGAAACACAGAACACATATCAGCAGCTTCCGACAAAAGTCTGTGTCCGTCACTTTCCATTCCTCAGATAATACAGCAAAGCTCCCATGCTGGATCTTGCAGGCCAGCTTAGCAATCTTGATACCGAAGCTCATCTTATCTATAGAACATCAGTCATTTCCATCAAATCAAAGGAGAGAGAAAGGGGGGAAACGAAAAGAAAAAGGGAGATCGCGGTTGCTCCACTTCTAGTTGCAAATCATGTCTGTGGCCACTTTGGTAAAAGGGCGACCTCTCTCACCACCTTCCTCAACGAACGGAGAAATCTACCAGCACAGCCTTCACCATCTCCTCCAACATAATACCAACACCTCCTACGCCAGCGATCAGTATGATTATGACGAGAGGCTCCACACAGAATCACGAGCCACTTCATCATACGGATCTTCTCCAAACCAACCCCAAGAGGAGCGGCAGCGATTTTCGCATCACCAACCCACTTACACTTTCCGTTCAGCGCACAGCAACAACATGCAGAGTGTATGTCATTATGTTATTTTCCAGATCCTCAGTTACTGACAATATTGCAGAACGGCTATCGAGATAGCTATCAACTTGATGACCATACTTATGGTACTTCATCAGATGAGCACCAAATGGTATGTGTTTCGTCTGAACGGCAGGTACAAATTCTGACCATTAACAGTACCAGAATTCATACGACACGCCAGCAGAATCACCTCCAACTCCGGCAATACCAGAAAATATTCTAACACGAAGTGGGCTGTCAATCACCAGACCAAGCCCGAACCTGAAGATGTTACCAAATGACAAGCCACGCCAGGCAAAGTCTCCGAAAATGAAGAAGGCACGTAAGGATAAAGAAAAGTCTGACAAGAAGCAGATTGGGAAGCTTGATAAGCCTCTCAGTGAGCTCTGTAAGAATTGGACACATATCACCGTAACCGACATTGAAGCCTACGTCAACCGATCCGCTGAGGAGCGTAGGAAGGAAGTCGAAGATGCCAAAGACCCGGGGAAAGTTAAGAGACCGATGAACTCCTTCATGCTCTATCGGAAAGCATATCAGCATGTGACCAAGGAGTTCTATCTGCACAACAACCACCAATTCGTCTCGCAGGTCTGTGGTGATAGCTGGAAGCTCGAGACGGATGTAGTTGTCAAGCAATTCAAACAATGGGCCACACTTGAGAGAATCAATCATGCCAACGCTCACCCAGGTTACAAGTTCCGCCCTGCTAAAGCTGGAGCTGTGAAGAGTAATATGAAGAGAAAGAACACGGACGAGCTCGAGTCGGATGTTGAGAACTCAGATCTAGATGACTACGATTGGCAAGGTACCTCTAGTGTGAGGCGATCAGCTAAGAGAGCGAGGCAGATGCATAGTCAAGAGAGGCAGCCTCCTTACCACGCTAGCAGCTCTCCATATGGATATTCAAGGAGCGTCTCCTTAGAGCCAAGCAACGGCCATAGCGACCAAAATGGTCACAACAGATCTTCCTATCAGGTCACCAATCCCGGAAAGCCACTTCCTCCGCAGTACAGCCAAGATGAACTCCATAACGGGCAGTACTACCAGCAAACAGTACATCAGAACAGCGGTGCACCCGGCATTGAAGATGTAGTAATCAGGAAGACTGCTACTCCTGGCATGCATTACCTCGGGCTTCCCAGGGGGAACGACTTCAACATTATGCAGTCCCAGTTTGGAGCCTATGATAATACGTCCGGTACAGAGTCTCGAATTGACCCTTCGCTCCTTGCAGATGCGCATTTCATATCTGATGATCCCTATGCAAACCCCATAGGCGCTTACGTTGGGCCGGAGGAGTACCACGACGACTCTATCTTCCCAGGTGCTTATCGCATGCTTGACCAGGAGTATCAGGACGCCACCGTCGACTATCTTGAGACCGCGCAGCCACTTGATATCAACACTCTGCAACTACAGGATCAGCATGCACATCTACTCAAGAGCAGCCAGGATGCTTGGCAGATAGACCAGAGTCTTGACGCAGGTCAGGAGTTTGATAATTGGTACGACATGGCGCATTAGGCGTCCAATCAAACTAAGGGATTTGTAAATTTCTCTTTGACACTGTACGAAACTATGCTGTTGTATCGTCGGGTTTATTAGGCGTTCTGACTCGGCGGATTTGGGATCTATTAAGTGTGCGGGTGCAAGCTGATTGTCTTTTTATTGCTTTTTGTTGCGTGGGCATCGTATTGTTCAGATATCCTGGGCGGCAATGAGTCGTAAGGGGTTATGGCGCAAGCCAATGGGCTGGACGGGAGACTTTTCTGGAGAATGGTGTTCGTAGTGTCTACTGCGTTCCTGTATCGACTTGGAATTGAGTTTGAGTTTGAGTTTCCTGGAGTCGATTTAGCCATGGTCGTCTGCCATGCGTTTTGTTACATAGTCTTGGTATTCCTCTTTACGTTTTTTCGGTACAAAGATGAAATATGTCGCGGATCATGCGAGCAAAGTGATCATATCGCAATAGAAATGATTTTCACCTGCTGCGCACCAACATCTTGTGATATCAAATCAAGAACATGCTAATTTTGTTTGCTACGCAAAAGACTTCTTTGACATTGAGATTGTTCCAATCTACTCATTGTGTTGCCAAGAAGGCTCAACTTACCTGAATTTACCGCCTGCTCTATGTCAGCTGCATAAAATTCAAGAGCACCGGATTAACTGACCTTCAGGAATAACCGCGTCACTAATGTGCATTGTAAGCATCTCAAGTTTTTGCACGGACAAAGTCAATTGGCGTGTCTCGAATAACTATACACAATAGGTACTTGGGTTAAGCGTTTCATGGGGATGATTGAGGAGGTACCATGCATGAACCAGGGCGTCCGGAAAGCCATGAGTACCTCGAGTCAATATACCAGGATGCTTGAAGTAATGATGAGGGAAAAGAGTGTGTGCATTGTTTCCGACCATCACAGGAACGAAGCGTTTATGGTAAACAGCGATTCTAGGATTACGCAATATCCAATGTGTCGGGATCATCGAAATTTTCGTGAGAAAGTAATAGGTGCTGGGTGGTTGAATAATCCAAACTCTAAGCACATAAGATAAACAAGACTCTGGAGAAATGTATCATATGGTGGAAGTATAGGAATGTCATCACTTACATAGTACTTTAGGGACAAACTTACCTAAGTTAACCTTCAAGATCAACATATCTAAGCAGAGTGTATTCCGTAACAATCCTCGAGCCTCGCAACTTGAATGGGCTCCAAATGTGCGCTGCTGCCCTCGGGCCGAGCACGAACTAGGTATCAATGTAGTATGGTAGGTATGTACTTACCAACACAGCGCTTAACTACTTACAACATTTACACAAGTCGTGATGTACCTAGGTAGGCAAGGCGTACCTAGGTATCATTAGAAAGTCACGAGGCTGAAAAATACCTAAATCAAATCACCGCAATCATATACAGGAGATGAAAAACAAGCTCTTCAGAAGTACACAATGAAATCATGGGCCTCTTGACTGACAGCTTCGAAGGTGCAACTTGCGAACCAGATACAGTATTTGGTGTATCTGCCGCCATATCAAACCGAGATAGTCCGCTTAGTGACTTGAGAAGTACTCGATCTCAATGAGGTCTCGAATATTGAAAAGAGACTCGACGGCCTCGTTCGATCTCCTGGTCGTGACGTGCTTGAGCGAGTATCGGTGGCTAGCAATATGCATAATGCAGCTGCATATCCTTCCAATGATCGGGGTAATTCTAGCTGTCTCTGTCCTGAAGAGGAGGATTATGCAAGATCGTATAAGGATCTATTAGCCACATACAAAAGCTCATATATGGACACTGATCTTACGCAGTACTAGCAACTTTAAGCCACTTAAGATCTCTTCATTGGACTTCGCGTTCTTCAGGATATAGGAGGAATCTTTACGAGATTGGGCAGTACTAACTTCGTCAAGTCTATCACATCAAAGATTACGCAAATCTATGCCCCGTAGGATGATGTAGAATATCCCATTGCCTAAAAACATCTCTGGTGGCTCAGCTAAGCCGATGTTTCTATAAGCTGTAAGGATGATTGAGCTTTACTTACCCCTCACGTTACCCCTCAAGGCCCACTTCGACGCCAAAGTGCATTGGTATCATATCTCATGTCATGATTCTTCCTCAAGCAAGACGTCACTTCATAATAGAAGGAAATTGCATTCGCTCGGAAGTCCTTCGGGCCACCAGGGTGCTGTCTGTTACAGTATTGCAACTTGTAACGAAGACGTGATGGAATAGCAAGTTTGTATTCGCTCAACTATCTGCCTCAGTGGCAAGTAAGGTCAGGTACATTGACTGTAATCCTTACAATTAGTATCTCAATGTTCTGTGGGTCTGTTCAAAAAAGTGTCATACTTTCAAGGCTTTGCGGAGACAAGGTCTGAGAGTTTGTGGAACCTGTGGAATATCGGGTGACTATTCCAGTCGCTCCCGCATTTCGCAGACTGCGAATATGTACTCGCAATGAGAGAGGGTTTTCGTAGTGGTGAGAAGTTTGAGGGGGGCTCTCTCCGCATCCTGCAGCAAAATGGCGATACTATGTCGTAATATGTACTCCAGACATTACGAATAATCACACACTTTGTACGACGCAACATAAAAAGCAGCTGTGAGGGGCATTCTGGTACACAATTGCACAATCACTGCAGTGCAGTGCAAGCGGGGGAAACAATGGCACGCCATTTAAGAGGTGACGGAATAACGACTCGACATTATTTGTTCGGATTGTTTTTTCGAACTCCTTGAATTTCTTCTCAGGCACGGTACTTCGCCGTCATTTGTATTAAGTTGCGAAGTTTGTTGTTGTATGCTTTCGATGATCTGACAATTCGTTGAGCAGGGTTTCATGCCTGCTTGGGGGGGGGCCCTTGTTACCGCGGAGTGTGTGGCTGCAGGTGCCAGTGGCCCCCAAGTGCGGGAAGCTGGGAATCGACTGGCATCGAATGAATAGACGTTTGTGAATAAGGTACCTTAGCGAGTGAAGCTTCGATGATTGTTTGAACATTCCTCTTAATGTGATGTGATGTTGATGATGATATTTTGGCTTGACTTTGACTTTCCTTGGGTTGGGTTCGGTTGAGTTGTGGAAGAATGTTTAATGTGTCTGATGAGCAGCGCTATGAACACAGAGAGGTACAGCACGATGCTAATTGAGAGCGCAGCGTCTTCTTTCAATCTAAATACAATATTCAACTTAACAAATACGGCAAGGTAAGATACGGGGAAGTGCGCTTAGATCAGGCCTCGATACTGTTATTTGTGGATGGATAATCCATAATTATTTCAGAAGAAGCAACATCTCATACGATACGACAATTCGGTGAAGAAGGAGAAGTTCAGTATTGATGAGCGGGTATTCGGGTACTCTGCCTTACACATATATATATATATATATATATATGTATATGTGAGAGTGTGTGCGAAGTCCACTTGATATTCACCGATACTTTACATTCACAAGCATTTTTATTTAAAGGTGTTGAGTTAATTACACGCAGGTAATACAAAAGGGTCTTTCTCGTTCGAGTACCTACTTCTGTCGTTACACATTGCGGAGTGAGTACACATGGCTTTTTCTATTGGCCCTATCGACCATTCTTCCAAGTACTCTCTCTCTCTCTCTCTCTCTCTCTCTCTCTCTCTCTCTCTCTCTCTCTCTCTCTCTCTCTCTCTCTCTCTCCCTCCCTCCCCCCCTAAACTCTCTACGTATATAGTAGTTCGCAACTCGTACTACTGTGGGGTGTACCGTACCATGTGCAGGGTTGATTTTTTCTGGCTGCACGTATCCCTGCACCTTGACAAAATTCGTTGACCGGGCGCGACGAGCATGAGCGAAAGGCAAAGGAGCACCATGAGGAGAAGAGAGAAAGAGAAGACCAGGAACATAAGGTACTGCTATACGATACGACACGATCCGATCCGATACGTATTGAGAGGAGAGGCGAGCAGTAGAGTGAGTACCTAGTATGTCAATTACTCTGCTTGTACTGCAATGTATTCCTATCCTTGCTGCATGTGCATGTCATTTGCAGCAAAAAAGTTTGACTTCATACTTGGAACTTTGAACCCCGCCTCACACATCGTGATTCTAGTAGCACATGGTGAGATGTAATTCAACTGCTAACGAAATAGCTCGCGCAATTTTCACTAATACCAAAGATCCTATTATGTTTTATCATCATCACAAGATCCCAATGATGAACAGATCTCACCATCATCAATCATCTTACGCCAGACTGCAGAGTGATCAGCTAGTCCTGGTAAAGATTGCACTTGCACAAGTTGTATCCCCAATTGAATTAATATTGCATCAAATTATCACACGCACCGAACAAGAAGAAGATCCAAACAGCGAGGAGAAGAGAAGCAGAAAGAATCTCCTCAAAACAAACACATTGACTGGCTGTTGAGGTCGGAATAGGTCTAGAACTTAACCTATTCGATGGTAGGGAACCGTTGTTCTCGCTACAACCTCCCATCAATTAATTTTCGTCATAGCACAAGCTTTATCTCCGGCACACTCCAATTCCCATTTGGTACTGCATATTCGAAATATCCAGCTCATATTCCACATTTATTATCTAAGAAAATATCACGGAAAACAAGGGAAGCGTAAGGCGTGTGGTTTAGGCCAAGCACTTCGACGAAGGCGCCATCACCACCCGTCCCTGCAAGTGCCACAGGCGGCATGTCGCACTCAACATTCACGAGTCCCAGCTCGAGGAAACGTCGTGCGGGTTCGATATCATCATATCATACAGGTCCTTCCTACGCAGGTGCAACATCCGACAGCAACGATGTCTTCGAGACTCCTCCTGATCGTCCGTATGGCTCCTTAAAGGATGGGTCGCCGCACTTGAGCCAGCGAGAACCGACGAGGTCTTTTTTCACAAGCTCTTACCGTGGATCCCCAGGTATGCATTCAATGCCGCCATAGATAAGACCTTGTGCTGCATACTGATCATGCTGCAGCTCCCATTGATAGTGCCCAGGATGCACGAAATGTTCGTGAGGATACAGCTGAGCTGGCTTCATATGCCTTATCCGATCAAGCATCTATACAAAGCTCTTCTCCACCCAGAACTCGAGCTGGTTCAGCTTCTCATAACGATTCTTACTTCGACCAATCCATCGACGGCGACGCCGCTACACCCCGTAACATCGACTTCGTCCGGCAGGATCCAATTCCTGAGGTATCCGAACCGGTGACGCCTGCGAGCGGGATGTCGACTCGAAGCTCATTTGGCGCATCTGCCCTGACGAAGATGCTGCAACACTCTCCTCCAGAGACTGTGAATGGCCATGATCCGCATGAATACGATTCAGACTTCGAGGACTTGGTCGAAGAGGCTGAAAATGGCACTCCGAAGGCTATGCCAAAGGTCAAATCATCCGCCAATGAACGCACACCGCTCATCGCAAAAGATCCAAAACCAACGCATCCAGACTGGATACGCGGCGAACCAGATATCGAAAGTCAGGATTTGCATCGAAGACCATCATGGCCGAAGCTGAGAAAGATCGTTGGGAAGCCACTTCATAAGACTGTGGCTGTTGCTAGGACTATCGTCAATCCTAAGAGCTGGGACCGTCAAGCCATATGGGAGAGGGGTGTCAAGGAACCGGTGCAATTCATTCCCCCTGTCATTCTAGGTGTCCTGCTTAATGTGCTTGATGCACTTTCATATGGTACGTATTAATTATGTGCGCCGTTTATACCAGAAACTAAAATTTTGTACAGGAATGATCTTGTTCCCACTTGGCCAACCACTATTTGCTGGACTAGGTCCAGCTGGTATCTCCATGTTCTACGTCAGTTGCATTGTTTCACAACTTGTGTATTCTGGTGGTGGAAGTATTTTCAAAGGTGGTGTCGGCTCGGAAATGATTGAGGTGGTACCTTTCTTCCACAAAATGGCCTTCACAATTCTTGCAAGGGTCGGCGAGGATAATCCAGAGGCAGTCATTGCAACGACCATCACATCTTACGCAATTTCTTCCATCCTGACGGGTCTTGTTTTCTTCCTCATGGGAATGTGCCGCTTTGGATATATCGTTGGCTTTATTCCGCGGCATATTTTGATGGGCTGCATTGGTGGTGTTGGTGTTTTCCTTATCTTTACTGGAATTGAGGTATCGGCTCGCCTCGATGGTAACCTCGACTTTGCCTTGTCGACTTTAAAAAAGCTTTTCCGAGCAGACACGGTCTGGTTGTGGACTATACCTTTTGTTTTGGCTGTTCTCAACCTCTGGACCACTCCAATGGTCAACAAAAAGTACTACCTGCCAGCTTTTATTTTGGCCATTCCCGCCGTCTTTTATTTCTTTGTTTTGTCGTTGGATGAGCTTGATCCTGTCCATCTTCGTCAAACTGGTTGGATCTTTAACGGTCCGGAGGCTGATGAGCCTTGGTGGTACTTCTATACTCTGTACAGTAAGTCATACAAACGTTCCCCTTGCAAGCATATGCTGACTTAAAATAGACTTCAAAGCAGTACATTGGGGTGCCCTTGCAGAGACCATTCCAGCTATGTTTGCCTTGACGTTTTTTGGTGTTCTCCACGTGCCAATTAATGTACCGGCATTGGGCTTTGCGATTGGAGAGGATCATATGGATATTGACCGGGAGCTGGTGGCTCACGGTATTTCCAACGCTTTGTCTGGATTTGTTGGTAGTATTCAGAACTATTTGGTGTATACGAACAGCGTGCTGTTCATCAGGACTGGCGGGACAGGACGTTTGGCTGGGATAATGCTCGCCTTCGCTACATTCGGAGTCTTAATCATCGGACCAGTTGTCATTGGCTTCATCCCAGTCATGATGGTTGGCGCACTGATCTTTATCTTGGGCTTTGAATTATTCTTGGAAGCCGTCTGGGATCCTCGACATAGATTGAAGCCCTTGGAGTACGGAACTGTAAGTTTATTCATCATTCATAAGGTACAATTTGCTAATCGATATAGGTTCTTGTAATTGTGGTCGTTATGGGCGCTTATGATTTTGTGATTGGCATTTTCGTCGGCATTGGTTTAGCGTTTGTCAGTCTTGTTGTACAAACATCTCGAATCTCGGCAGTGAGAGCATCATACACCGGAGAAATTGCGGGCTCGACAGTTCGCCGAAACCCAATTCAGCATCGTTACCTTAAGCAGGTTGGTAACCAGATTCACGTCACGAAGCTTGCCGGATATCTGTTCTTTGGAACAATTGTAAGTGTCGAAGAGAGGATCCGCAAGCTCATCGACGAGGAAGAGTTCAAGAAGAGACCAATTCAATACCTCATCTTTGATCTTTGGCATGTTACCGGAATCGACTACTCTGCAGCAGAGGCTTTCAACCGTATCAATAGGTTGTTCACGGCCAAGGGAGTGACATTGGTCATGTCTGGCATTAAGCCTGATGGTCCTGTTGGGGTTAGTCTTCGAAATGTCGGAGTTGGAGAAGAGGTCGAAGAAGGTGATGCCGGTGGAGAAGTTAAGATGTTTCCAGACCTTAACGCAGCCCTCGAGAGCTGTGAAAACGAACTACTGAAGACTTTCTATGCCAGGAGGGAGGTCTTAGTTTCACGCAATGCCCGAACAGAGGTCTTGGACGTCCCGAACCAACCCAGTCCTCCGGGTGTTACCATTGATACGCAGTTCTCCTCCCCTCGGCGAGGACATCTGTTCCGCGCCGCTACAAACACACTGAATGAGGATGCCGCCCCTCCACAGAGGTGGCAGAACTTCAAGGAACCCCTTCGACTCATACTAATGACCTTTATGGGCCTCACGGACAAGAATGAGGACTTCTGGTTCCGCGCACTCCCATACTTTGAGCGCGCAGAGTACGCTGCTGGCACCTATCTTTACCACCGCGGTGAACTCGCCGGCGGCTTTTACCTCCTAGAATCTGGCATCCTGCATGCGGACTACGATCTTCCCCAGGGAAAGCTCTTCGAAAGCATAGTGGCAGGTACTACTTGCGGTGAATTGCCTTTCTTCTCTGACACCGATCGGACCGCTTCTGTGCATGCTGAACGGGATTGTGTGGTTTGGAGACTCAGTAGAGAGAAGTGGGATGAGCTACAGGCTAAGGATCCTGATGTAGCGAATGAGTTGCTTAGGATCTCGTTGAAGTTGACAAGCGAGAGGATGAGCTCCATCACCTCCTATGTCCTGACCACTGCGGGATGAGATATGTCATCATCTGGTGTTTAATACGTTCCTCCTGTCTATTGGCTTGGATGTGTTTATTCTACCTTCACCATATCCCTGTCAAAGTTTTCAGAACTCTAGATATTTGGTTCGATGTACTTAGTTATATTTATAAATGCTCAATGGTAAATACCTTCTTTGTGAATATTATGTGTCTATATAAGAAGTCCATATACAAGAACGCGGTGACCCCATCTACTTTCAATGTTGAAGACTGATCGATTCACCCTGAATTACTCACGATGTTGTCAATGTCTTCCAGTAAACAGAAATGGAGTAGTGGGCCTTGTTGTGATGTATTTAATTGAGAACAGACAAACAGGGAACAAACCATGACGTTCACGCACTCCTCGAAACTGATACGAACTCTAACCCCGGCCTTCCAGCTTCCCATTTTCCCTTCCACTTCCCTTTAGCATACGCATCCCAATCCTCCATCGTAATCTTGAGCAATTCCTCCCAACTAGGCCCCTTCTCTCTGCCCTCTACATCCACGAACTCCAAATCTCCCTCTTCATCCTTTAACTCCGTGCCATCAACCACGACACACACAGTCCTCAGTGCCGGCAATCGATCAAAGACCTCCCACCAGCGCTTAGAAATACACACGTCCCATGGCCCAATCACGAACAGAGGGTCAATAGCAAAGTAGCGCACATTTCGCACGTTTTTCCGGCTCAGCTCTTCAAAAATGATGGTCATCGGGTTGTTGCCGTAGTTGTTGCGGAAGTAAATGGTGTCGAGTGTATAGTTGATGTAGCTGTCGAAGCACGGCATGTAGAACTTTTGTGCTACATTGCGAGATTCCTGACAGGTGTGTAGGAGTGCGGGCTGCGAGGTCCGTGAGGTGTAGGCGCACTTGCTTGCGTTGTACTTTATCTCCAGGATGCGGGGCAATATAGCTGCCTCCCAAACCTTGAGGCGGAGCTCGGTGGGTAGGTTTGGGAAGTGGGGAAATAGAGATTCACTTCCGGTGGCCATGGTTTAATTGTATATCTCTTTTTGTTTGTACATGATATGGTGTTTGGGTATGGGTAAGATGTTCGTCCCGTGATGAATGGTAGTCGTCGTAAGGTAGTGGTGTTGTCTCGCCAATTGATAATGTACTGGCTTGTTCCTCGGTTAAACTCCAGTCTACTGTGATCAGCGGCGACGAACATCGAATTAAGGGCCTACGATATCTATTAAATCCTTTGATCATTGATTTTTGTACATAGAAGCAGCTCATGCTAGGTTCTATTCGGACATATTCTTCATTTCAATATGGTTTCGTTTCAAAATACTTATCAGTGTTAGAACGAATCTCCACTCGTTTTATACAACGGAAGTATTCACCAATGCTCAGTCGTTTTGAGAATCAGAACGCTATTCAGAACAAGTACTCGGACTTTTCATGATGGGCATCAAAATCTAACAAGTCTAGATATGCATGTCCTAGAGAGCTGTACTTTTAAACAAATCTACATATATATTTTGAGTAGCAGAGTTGACTTGAGTCGCGCATTTATCAAGAGGTATACAGTTATCGATGGTTGTATAGTTTTTCAGAGAAGTAGACACATTTTAAGCTGTATAATTATCGAGAGATACACAGGTGATGTTGACCGCGGGGTTACTTGTGGATATACAACTGTCTCTAGCAGTATAACTATCCGGCGCAGTACAAGTATTTAGAGTTGCAAACTTCTTGGGTGGTACGACAATTCGTCCTTCCTTTATCTCTTTCCTACTATCGACAAGGAATGGAAGAAGTATTTCACGCAAGACAATCACAGGAGGTTTGATCAAAACCGTACAATGTCCCTTTTACTACTCGCATCGCTCAGAGGTGTTTTTAAACAAGCGCCCCAATCTACAGCCATCATCACCAGTAATTCTACAAAGGCAAAGCTCTAGTTCGTCTCGAAGCTATACCTCAGCCACTCGCCAACAGCCCTCAGACTCTCCCATCGAACAGACTCATCCGGCTCGGCCATTAACTCCATAACTCTACCCTTGAGGCCCAACTTCTCGAGCTGACCTCTCTTCTCTGGCACCTCCTTGACCAACCATCCCACATCATTGCAAGCGATAGCAAGGACTTGTTTGTCACTATCCCATGGCTTGGCAATAATCTCAGCCAACTTCTTTGGCAGCTCTCCCTTTTCAGACTCCAGGATTTTGCGTGCGTTTTCGGCCCAGAATGTGGGGTTGCGGTGGGGTGGCGACCAGCGGAGATGGCCAGATCTGACCTCAGCTGCATACTCATCAAATGTGGTTTGAGTCTTGGTGTACTCATCGAGCATCTCGTTGAGATTTTTAAGCTCTTCGAGGAGGTCCTCATCGGTAAGGTGACGGCCTCCGAGGTTTTGTAAAAGGGCAGGAAGACGAGCAAGTGTTGCTGTTGGGAGGAGAGTGGATTTGTTAGATGAAAGGAGGTTGTAAAGGGTGGAGACTAAGAGTCTGGTAGTCTTCTCCTTTGGCGAGAGTCTCAAAAGTTGGGTATACAATGGCACAATCTCGTAGTCACTACAGAAGTCAGCTTCAGTTCCGCTTTTCGAAGAACAAAATCACATACCTTTCCAGTCCCTCACCAACCATAGCGCCTTCGAAACTAAGTTGCCAGATAACCAGAAGAACATGGTAAAGTAACTGCAAGCCGACACCACCACCCAGAGATCCCTCAGCGCCAATTCTAGTACTTGTAATACCGCTGTAAAGAGTAGATGCCGAATTGCCGTTGCTGACACCTGCAGCTGCCTTCAAGATATCAATTAAAGGACTGATAGTATCTTCCTTTTCCTGCCAGAAAAGTTCTCTAGATCGCTTCCCACGAAGAAGAGAGGAATATTGAAGCACAGATATATCCTGAAGGCCTCCATCGGAGCTCTTGGCAAGAGTTGAGAGGTACTTGTATAATCTTGGGAGCGCAGCATCGGTTGCTGGGGATCCCTTTGGTGACTTGATCGTGGATACTGACAATAAAGCAGAGAGTACGTTGGATGTGAGGAGCGGTATAGGATCTTCTGGGTTTGTGGACTGTGCCAATAATGGGAGGAAAGAATGATATGGATCTGGGTGTTCGAGAATGGCCTTGCTTAGCTCCGGGTTATCTATAACTTGAATTAATACACACAGATCTCCACTCAAATAAGTATCTGTCATACCTTCAAGCAAGTCCCCCAACAAGACAAGGATATATTGAACAACATCTCCACGTCTGGAAGCAGATTCCAAAATGCTTGGTTGTCCATCTGCACCCACAAACAACGTCCTATAACCAGCAAGATCGCTTTCAATGACCTGCTTCCTCTGTTCTTTCCGGACCTTGTCCACAGCACGGATCTGGTCCAATTGATCCTTTGTTATCGTGCCAGCTCGGACAGCTCCATCCCAAGGTATAGGTCGGGCGCGAATATTGTTCTGCAGCGACAAGAGGTAGGTTGGAGGATCCAGAGACATGATGAATAGAATCACAGCACAGTAGGCTGCAGAGTGTGTGGGAGGAGAGGTTGGTTATTGTACAGCTGAATTACAGCGACGTCGAAGCTTGGAGCTGGCGTCTTATCGTTTGGTCATGTTGGAGCAAGTAGGTACGACATAGCTCGTGGACCGCCGTTTATGCCTCAGGAATCATTCTTAACGGCCACCGCTCAATTAAGCATATTAACCTCACCTCACTCGCTTTGATCGTAAAGGCAGTCATTCATGGAAATCACCTCCTTTGAAAGGCACGGAATCACGAGGTCAAATATTTAAGGTCGGCAAATTATGTTATGGAGTACATACGTAGAAGAGAAATTGATATCCCAATTTTCCAGCTCCCGAATTCTATTCTCCTGTTTTCCCCTGATTTACAATTACATCCAGCTCTCTGGTATTGACAAACCCCATCTTCTCATTGCGTAACCTTCCTTCATTGATTCTTCCTGCTAATCCAGAGCAACATTAAAAATACCCAGGCATGATATCATCCTTAACTCCAACCAATGCATTACTCAAAAGAAACACAATATTCAAACCCGCTCTCATCATCTTCTCGTCGTCCTTGTTCTCCGATCATCAGAACTCAAAGTACCTTTTTGCAATGTTAGTCTTATGATTTCCTCAAATTTAAGTGGTTGACTTACTCTCAGTAGTACCTGTGTATGATCCATCTGTATAGGAGTAATCGCTACCACTGATTATGGTGGTATTGTCTTTCTCACTTCTCCTCGCGTCTGCCCTTCTCTTGAGTCCTAGAATCACAGCCAGACCAGCAAGACCAGCGCCGACGGCACCAAGTCCTCCTAAGCCACTGCTCTTTCGCTCTGTGCGCTCAGTTACCCTGGTTGGTCGACTAGCGCCACCAAACCATCCGGTATGAGTCTCTCTTCGCGGAACGCTCGCGGCACTTCCATATCTTGAACGACGTTCCACAATGATCTCTTCTCTTTCTGTTCTGCGACGCTTATTGCCTCCCAGGCCAAATATGCCCAGGATTGTACCAAATAGCTCACGAGCAAGACAACAGAAGCACAGAAGTGCAAGGAGGATTATACCAGCCAAGACACCAATCACAATACCAGCAATTGCACCCGCGCTGAGGCCATGGTGTGTTTCAGAGGTTGTGATTCCAAGGGAACCACCTGCCGTGCTGACTGGAGTTGAGAAAGGTACAGTTGTTGTTGCTGATACTGTGGAAGTGGCCGTCGATGCGCCGCTCGTGGGTCTTAGTGGTGCTGAGTATGTGGTGGTGGTGGCATATCGAGAATACGAGCTTGCGTATGAAGCACTCAGGCCGCTTCCCTGATTACATTGTCCGCTTGTATAGCAGTACTGATCGCTGGCGCAGCAGATGGATCCGCAGCTTGATTCTCCGGCGGATGTATCGCAAGATGCCGTTGCAACAGCAGACGTAGTAGTCGCTGTCCCTCCCACATAAGAACTCCACACGGTAGTCGTAGTGACAAGATCCGTCTCAGTATAAACCGAGGTATAGTATTGCCAACCGCCGGTTGCAGCTGCTGCAGTTGTGGTAGAACACTGCGCCTCGTCGTTGCTATCGGTATAACAAACCGAACCTCCAGTACAGCAAACATTTCCATACCAGCCACAGATAGTTCCATCACACCCTCTCTCCATAAGATAGAGAGTACCGTCATCTAGATCCGCGTTCGGCACCGGGCTGGCGGTGGCATGCTGTGGCTTTATGAGCAGGATTAACAGCAGCAGTAGAAGAGCCGAAGGGATTTCTGAAGCTTGCATTTTCGAATTGTGGAATTTGAATGGACCGAGTCGAGCCTAGTCGTAGTTCCTAATGTAAGCGCAACGAAGGAATGCTGCTAGCTGATAAGACGGTGGAGGTGAATTCCCTGGATTCGTTCTATTTGACAATGATCGAACAGCAAACAAAGACACTTGAAAATATTGAAGCTGCTATGCGATTGTAAGAAATGGGTTGCTTTCAGCGGGAAAACGATGTGAATTTGAGAATAGACTCGGACTTTGGGGTGAACCTTGAATTGGGTTGTGCTGTGTCCACGTTTGGGTCCTCCCAGCCACCTTACACCGACCGACCTCCTCAATTATCAAAATCCTTGCCTTTTTTGTATCACTATCACCAAGCACCACGCGCATAAGCTGCTCAAATAATCCGTCAACACAACAATCTCACAGATAATTAAATGAATTGGATTTGAATTAATGAGATCAGTCGTTATTGTATTTCCAGCGAATTTTCAATGCTATGAGGCGTGCGACCGATGTTATTTGGGCTCTCAGCTATGGTATGTATGGTGTGCTGTGATGCAGTAGCTCTGCAGATGTCAGCCATATGAGCCTGAATGTGTTGTTTTCCTTGGACGTTGGCGGGGTACTCACTCACTCACTCATTGACTGTCGAACACTCGCCTATTATGATTTGGAGAGTGCGGACTGCGGAGGGAAGAGCACGGTCATCAAATGATGACATGACAAGACAACCACTCATGATTCATAAATAAGGAAGGTCCTTACCTTGAGCTCATTGTTGTGTTATTTCCCAGGAGCATCTATATGGACATCATTTTCTTGCTATTGAGAGTTTCCATCTCAAACTAAGCTGTTAGACCTATATTTGTTCAGGCAGTAGAATGCATAAATTCCTTAAGTTCTTAATTATTTCAGATCCAAAATTGTTTAAATGTCGTTCACCAATTAATATTGACGGTTCTACATTTTCTTTTCATTCATGATTATGCATTTGTACAGGGTATATAGAAAAAGCTTCAATTACTTTGGTCAGATCTTGTGAATTACAAATTTCAATAAAACCTGAAGATTCTCCGTTGCGAGTGTTTTTTCTGGATCCTTTTAAAGAAATCGATGGCTTATTAGGGGTATCTGACTATATTTATGTATCCCGCCTGTTTTAGGAGGTTAAAAACTGTCAAAATAGTCAAGGATAATCTCAAAAAGAGAAATTCTGCGAGCAAAAGAACTCATAGGCCTCTGAAGTCTGGACGAAGGAATTTATGGAGCGTCTAAAAGTAGATTTAGAGGACACTATATACAGTAAAGGTCTATACATGTAACTAAAAGATCATCAATCCGCTATAAGGAGTCATCGTCATTCAGGATCTTGTGACAAGAACCATGCAAATACCAGCTTCACTCATCGAGACGGGATCTGATCTGCCTCTGTGAGGGGCTACTAGTAATTACCGCGTAGATGGGCAGTTTTTACAAAGGTCTAGCCATGTACCAACAATTTGTGATGGATTAATTCATGTCAAACATATACGAAATAGAGTAGGGACAAGTGATATGTAGCATCTGGGTCAATAGGCGGTTGGGAGTCATCAACATTGGGATGCAGAAGCGATGCGCAGGTAGGTGTGAGGGGAATCTCGAAGAAATGATGTCGTATATTGTAGAGCCCAGAAGTTAAGGGATGTTGAGTCGTTGACCGACATAGAAATCTTGCCGCATGAAGTCTTCCAGTTTGTATCCCCAAAAACTCGAGCACGATTAGTGCTTGAAATCTTGAAGACTCGCTACAATGCCAACATCAACGACAGGAGATCCACAAAGTTGCAGATCGATAAGGAGGCTGTTATCTTAAAACCATCTTTGCAAAACTGCCTAGTGTCGCCCTCTCATGGTATCATATCGATCCGTAATGCGATGTTCGAGTCCATATCGTAAACCTGTTAATTAATCCATTGCAATCCCATTTCTCACAGCATAAGAAAAAAAAACCAACACGTGAACTTGATTTGCGGAAAGTTCATTGAGCACCTTGCTACATGACATGCAAAGTTATTCTCCCATATGCTTCCCAAAGACATCAGCTAAAGAAACGCCACTACATTCCCTTACTGCTCTTCAACGATGTTGCCCTTCTCCGAAACGTAAAGACCATCCAAGAACTAGGTATTTGTTAGTTCGGTTACTTTCCTTTGACTCCAGTAATGAGAATTTACCTTTCTGATATCCTTGTTTCGTACTCTGCAGATCTGCTGGATATCGGCGGCGGACTGGGAAACGTTCTCGAGGGAGTTTCCGAAGAGTTGGAGCTCATCCTTCTGGTTCTTGGAGGCCTCGACCTCGACACCTGGCTGCATGACGACTCTGCGGACGATCTTCTCACCAATGAAGTTTCTGATCTCGACCTCGAAAAGACCGGTCTCGTTGTTCTTGTCGATGTTGACGTTGATTGGGAAATGGGCGTAGACGTATCTCATCTTGTACTTGAAGCCCTTGGTGACACCGATGATCAAGTTGTTGATAAGGGTGCGGACAGTTCGGAGAGTGGCGACGTTCTTGCGGGCACCGTGGTGGAGCTCGATGTTAATGACATCCTTCTTTGGGTGGGAGAAGTTGACTGCCAAGTGGGAAAGGTCCTTGGTGAGCTTTCCTGTTCACGTTGTTAGATGCTGCCGGCTGCCCATATGCGACTGCGAATCCATACCTCTTGGGCCCTCGACCGTCACAAGTCTTGACTTAATCGCGACCTTGACTGTGTAGAAAAACTTGTCAGCTGCTGTTGCCCATCTCGATTATGGCTTCCTCGCTGGTGCTCGCGCTCTCGTAATTCCACAATCCCAAGCAATTTCTTTCAACCACGTCGTCGACCAGCGCGCGCACCCTCGGGCCATTTAAGTATCGATTGGATTGTACCCACCTCCCTCTGGAACAGTCAGCGACTCGTTGGAGTGAATGTACTTCATTTTGAGTCGTTAATGGGCGTCGTTGGGCGTTTCCGTTTCGATTTGTCGCTGGAGAGGTCTATTCAACTCGAAAACGGCTTGTGGGAACGAAACCCTAGACTTTCACGAATAAGCGAAATCAGGCAAGAGTGCTAAGGAAAAGTGTGCGCTTCAGGCAGAAACCAAGGTACGAATGGCGGGTCCGGGGCTCGCATTATCATTTAATCCGATGCACGAACTCACGCACACATGCACTTGATTTCAATGCATTTTAATGCACTTCGGATAATCATAATGCCGCAAAAACACCCCATCAAGAACTTTGATGGTAGATTTTCGTAACATCTTGTGCTCATAGACATCAGGGAAAAAATTGATATCTCATGAAAAAAGGCGATTCCTGTCTAACTACAGATAGGTCCGCGTCTATTCAGCATTCCGTGATTCAAAGAGAGATATCCAGAGTGATATAGGAATATTCCTCCTTACTTCCCCGAGGATAACTTTTCCATATCCAAGGTAATTTGCCCATCCGATGAGGACTGGCCATTCATTGCAGTGCCTAGCACTTTCTAAGCCGTGCCGAGCTTCAACGCAGCCTTTCCTCAGCCTTGCATTAAGCCGAGCGTACTCAGCTGCCTCATGCAGCTACCCCACACCAGGCGGCATCACATCCAGTCATCGTGTCACAATCATAAAGACAGCATTTCCCCTCAGTAATGTCCTGCCATTTCGTAGGTATATTTCCACGATGGACGCTCAAGAGCTCAAGCACTTCCTTGCCGACTCGCCACCATCTACCGTCAATCTTGAAATACGCAAGCACTTCGAAGCTCTTGACACCCAACACCAGAAATATGCCCACTACATAAGTCGGTAAGATGATTTCTTAGAAGATATTCACTTTGACATGAAATGAGTATAAGGCCTATAAAGAATACTTGTGTGTTACTAACACCTCTTGCAGTGCAGCTTTCACTGGCACTAGAATCACTCTACGCCAAGTTTCTCCAGAGTCTGAGCCAATCTATGACTTCATAATTGAACTTCATAAGAGTTGCAACGGTGATTGGAAATCGTTGCAAGAGAAGGCCGGAATCAGTGATGACGATCTCAAGTATTTTCTTGAATATGCTGCCCAATTCCTTGGAAACTGCGGTTAGTCACTGCAGCTTGCCCCATGATGGACCTCGAATTGACAGCCCCACCAGGAAACTATAAGGGGTTCGGAGATGTAAAGATAATACCCAGATCAGAAGAGGCGTCCTTCGTAGCTCTCGCTTCCACCTCACCAAAGGCCAAGGAGTTGTATGAGGCTACCAATGGTGGAGTCTTCTCCAGAAACCTCACTGGACTGATGCATTTGGGATATCCTGCGGAAGGACACATAAGCACATACTACCCGGATTCTCAAGACATCACTAAGGCGGAAATTGAAGCAATCAGTGCTTTCCTTGAGATTAAGGGACTGCTTCCCGAAAACACAAGACTTCGAAAGACATCAGCTCAATCATACGAGTTGCTTATTGCCTCTGCAGTCACTGATGTTCCTGTCGGTGGTGGAGATATTGGAACAGAAACAACCTTTACGATTGCAGACGGTGAACTGAAAGGATGCACGTTAAAATTGACATATGGTGATTATTCGGAGATCCTCGCCAAAATCACTGCCTACCACAAGAAAGCCGCAGAACTTGCTGCCAATGACAACCAGAGAAACATGCAACTCGCCTATGCGAAGTCATTTGAGACAGGGTCTCTCGAAGCCTTCAAGGACAGTCAGAGGTATTGGATTAGAGATAAGGGACCAATAATCGAGTCTAACATAGGCTTTGTAGAGACTTACAGAGACCCAGCGGTACATTCATGTTTGACCACTTGACAGTTGTTGCTATACTAATAGTACCTTTATTAGGGTATACGCGGTGAATGGGAAGGGTTTGCGGCTATGGTCAACCTTGAGCGTACCAAGGCCTTCGGTGCTCTTGTCGACGGCGCTGAAGCTATGATCCCCAAGCTTCCTTGGTCAAAGGATTTCGAGAAGGATAAATTCCTAAGTCCAGACTTCACCAGTCTAGAGGTCCTTTCATTTGCGGGAAGTTCAATTCCAGCTGGAATAAACATACCTAACTGTACGTATTCTCCTGCCTTTCTATGTCATTTTGTTTTTGGAATTGTGTTGCTAATGAGGCTTTTCATTAGACGACGATATCAGACAATCTGAAGGGTTTAAGAATGTCTCCCTTGGCAACGTCCTGAGTGCTAAGGCACCCAACGAGAAGATTCCGTTCATCTGTGAGAAGGATCTAGCGATTTATCAGAAGTATCGCGATGCAAGTTTCGAGGTACAGGTAGGGGTCCATGAATTGCTCGGTCATGGGACCGGAAAGCTTCTCCAGGAGACATCAAAAGGGGTCTACAATTTCGACCACAAATCCCCACCGATCAGTCCGGTCTCCGGCAAACCAATCAGCTCATGGTACAAGCCTGGCCAGACATGGGGATCAGTCTTTGGCAGCGTGGCCGCAAGTTACGAGGAGTGTCGTGCCGAGTGCGTGGCGATGGCATTGTCGTGTGACTTTGAGATCCTAAAAGTTTTCGGCTTTGGTGATGGAAAGAAGAACATGGACAATGAGGCCGGCGATGTTCTTTACGTCGCATACCTATCTATGGCACGAGCAGGAATTGCCTCGCTCGAGACTTGGGATCCCAAAAGCAGGAAGTGGGGACAAGCACACTCGCAGGCCCGCTTTTCCATCCTCAAGTGCTTCCTCGAAGCCGGCGACGACTTCTGTTCCCTCTCCTACGCCGATAAGGAGAATCTCTCCGACCTTGCGATTTCGCTCGACCGCTCCAAGATTCTGACAACCGGTCGTACCGCGGTTGAGAAGTACCTCCAAAAACTGCACGTCTACAAAAGTACAGCCGATTTCGAGTCTGGTGCTGCACTTTATAAGCAGATGACGGATGTAGACCCTGAATTCTGGGGCCAGAAGGTCAGAGATGTGGTCTTGAGGAACAGGCAGCCCAGAAAGGTGTTTGTTCAGGCCAACACTGTGCTAGAAGGAGATAAGGTTGTGCTCAAGGAGTATGCGCCTACGCTGGAAGGAATGATTCTGAGCTACGCAGATAGGGATATTTAGGAATAGTTTTACCATAAGCATCAGCATAGTGGCAGAAGCATCCGTGATGTCCAAGCAAGAGGCATCCCCGAGTTGATAACGTTTCCCATTATTCATAGCTATCATTGTGATATAGTCAAGCCCAGCCACCAGTATCCCATGTCTTAAGCAATTTTCCCGAGTAAAAAAATAAAATAAATCAATCTAAAAAAAACTCTCAGTCCTCATCCTCATCCTTCTTTTTATCTGCCTCTGGCAGATCCTCGTCACACTCAACACCGAGAATCTCGAACTCCTCATGCAACTTCTCCTTGGTGGCGGTCACCTCTGCCACCAGTCTTCTGGCCTTCCAAGTGAACGCTCGCAAGGCGCTCTTCCCGATTCGGGACAGCAAGCCCTCTGGTCTTCTTCAACTCCTTCTTGACCTCGACGGCCACTTTCTCCGCGATCTCCTTGCTCCTCTTCTTATCATCTTTGTTGATCTAAATAAATGCTAGATGAATGTTTGATAGATCCGGGATAAACCAAGACAAGCTATCAGGGAAAAGACCAAAGTAAATCCAAGATAGAGTAGGGGATTTTTGGGGGAACTACAGATGACGCAAGACAAATACGAGGAACCACTTACGCCTCCTCGACCTCCAGCTCCTCCTCCATATCCACCACTACCATATCCGCCACCACCGTATCCACCACCGAAACCACCGAAACCACCTGGGTCGTAGCCCTATCCAGGTCCAGACACTTATTATCAGTTAGCATACCAAGTCGCAACAATTTAATGGAATTATCTAATCTAATTTACTAGTGCTTGTAAGTTTTAAATTTCTAATTTTTGCGTAGGAGGATAGAAGATTCTAATAAATTTGAGTATGGATATATAAAAATGTGCCTATCGGCTCTTGAAATTTGATAATACTTACAAGGTCTAAAAACGGAGAATTTAGACAGATACTATTATAATATTAGATAATTATAAATAAACATATAATAATGCGCGTATACTTACCTCCAATGTTGGATAAAATGTACTGAAGAAAACAGATCAGGATATCACAACGCGTCGTGAAGGCATACACTCTCCTCAGGCTACTAACCGCTTTGGGACGACCATCGAGGACTTTTAGACATAACCTCAGTATACGCTTTCACTATATAAGTTTTACTACATACTGGCGCTACATATTCTTGATATGTTTGTGTAGATATATGTGCTACACTAGGGGCCTTCAAAATGTGATATCTGTGGAACCTTTGAACCTAGATTCATAAGTCCATCAGCTGTTGTAGTGTAAAAGCGTATAAATATGGTTTTTATAAGATCAATATCGATATAAGTATGCGAATTCTTAAGTATCGTAGAAGGCAAGACTTCTAATTGAAGATCTATGTTGAATATTATACTTCAAGCCGCGGATAATTGAGGAGCCGTACATCATCAGTATTCGATCGAGGTTATCCGGCTACTAAGTCGATGCGTTATTCGAAGATTGTGTCGTGGAAAATACTGTCTGGTGACGTATATTATCACATGCAGCCATATCGTTTGATTTGAAATCGGTCTGGTAAATTCACACGTGGCCAGTATCGAGGTTGATGAAATATGTCTTCGAGCCTGTACGATCAGCATATAGCCATATATCACTCATTCGAAATTTCGCATGTTCATAAATATTCCATCGTAGTGCTTTGTGAATGTTCTTGATGTGTGGAAAAGTCTGAATACAAAGCAAGCGCCTAGCAATTACGACCGAAAAGCTCAAGGTCATGCCAAACGCTCATCCAGTTTTCAACCGCGCTCCCCCCGTTTCCTTCGCCCAAATACCTCATCATCATCGACATTTACCAGGCCATCTCGTGTGGTCTGTCACCCTTGCGGAGGGAGAAGCTGGAGGCGAGGTAAGAGGCGAGGAATGGCTCCTTCTTGATTGTTGAGAGGAGAGCCTTGTCGACGGCCTTCTGGTCTGCGGCGCGGCTGGAAGATGGCTTCTTCTTCTATTGTAACTGTCAATTTCCTGGACATTATCGCGGCTCGTATATAGCGTGTAAACATACCTCGGCCTTCTCGCCCTGCTTGAAGAACTCGTCCTCACCCTTCTTCTTCTCGCTCTTCTCACGAGCGAAGTACTTGTCGCCGGCTACCTCATCGATCTTAGCCTGGTCAAGACCAGCGAGATCGACCTTGTGGGAAGTGGCGATAACGTAGCGGGCGTTAACTCTTCTGAGTGGGACACCGTTGACCTTGAATGGACCGGTAACGAGGAGGACACCCTGGGAGAGGTTCTTGAGGAGGATGACACGCTTGCCACGGAAACGACCGGCGAGGAGGATAAGGACGGTTCCTGGGGTAAGGGTGGATCTTGGAGTGGAGGCTCTGATGGACTTGCGGACCTGAATTAGGATAATTAGCATTTTATTCATCCCATGATATCATTCCTCGCGATCTCCAGAAAGTGCATGTATTCCGAAGTCGTTCGTGGGTGTTGCAAGCCATTGTTCTGATATCCCAGCATTGCAGTCGCGCAATCTGCACAATTGCCTTGCAACGCCCTGAATATCCTCCTCCAATACATCCACATATCCTTCTCGTCGCTCGGAATTCGCAGTGATAACACACCTTCTTGGCCTGGGACTCGTCCTCAGCTGGGTACCACTTCTGGGCCTTCTGGCTGTGATGTGGGACGGTTCTCTCCGACTTGCCGAACTTCTTCTGCTGTGGTTGAGGGGCCGACATTTTGAAAAACCGATCGATGGTCGTGGATGTCGGTTCGAGAGGGTGTTGTCGTCGTCGAATTGTCGTCTGGGCCTTACTACGAGATATCTCGAACTGCGCAACTGCTTTGCCTTGTCTCGCTAGGAAGGTCAAACCCTAAGACAATTTTCCGAATTTGTGTGCGGAAATGACTTGTAGCCTGAGGATATAATTTGGGTTTCTAGAAATTTAGCGAAGATCTGCCACGTGATATAGTCAGTCCCACTTCGATTTACGATTGTGAGCACGGATCACGGGAGTCCACACCCGACGGGAATGAGAATGGAAAGATGATATAATTGGTGCCTAAGGTCCTAACAAGGCGCATAAGGCGACCTTATGCGTATGTGGAGCTTGAGCTACCTATTCGTGAGGTATGTACCTCTGACGAGCTCGGACTCTTGTTGATACCCATCATACCGCAGCTTCATACACAACCACTCCTCCTCTACTACTCCACAATCATTACGGAATACCGTGATCATGTCGATTACTCCGCTCATTACATTCAAGGCGGGACTTTGCGATGTTGACGTATGTATGATGAGCTGAACGAACATATGATCGTGGATTGCTAAGTGACGCCGCAGACATCTTCCAAGCCTTACAAGGTAACACCTCTTCCGAAGAAGGGATACATTTACATTTACAGCGAAGATGGTGAGTTCCTTTCTGTCATGAATTCTCGAGACCACGGACTTACATCTGATAGATCTCAACCACTTCTGCTGGCGCGAACGCGGCGCATCGTTGGACAACCCCGAGTTGGATCTGTTAGCCGTACCTACTGATTGCCACTTCCTACCATACGAGTCCGATCAAGCTTCCGGAAAGACAAAGGGTCGCATCTTCGCTCTGAAGTTCTCTTCTTCATCGCAACGCCATCTTTTCTGGCTCCAATCAAAGTCACAAGCACGAAATGGAGACCCCAGCTTCTTCAGTCCAAGAGACTTGAAGATCGGAAAGCTCGTTGATGATATATTGCAGGGCTTAGAAGAGGTTCCAATCGATGAACGTATTGGGCAGATCCGAAACTCTGACGGACCCGATGATGACGGAGATGAGACCATGGAGGATGTCGAAGGCCACGGCGACGGATCACATCACAGAAGCGGCAGCGGAGGTGCTGGGCCCGATGCTACAGGTGGTGACATTCGCGAGGAGGGTGCTGGAGCACGGGATGGAGGAGCCGATGGCGGAAGAGCGTAGGTGCACCTTTTGTTTGCATGTTACGGAGCAGAGAGCATTTACGATCATGGCGTTTGAAGGGAAGGGAAGTCTTGTCAATAGCATTGTTCCATGTACCATAGAGATGAAAGTCAATCTGTGGTCCAAATTCCTTCACGCTGCACCTACTCTGTTACAAGAAGTTGAGGACATACGCTGATAGGTAAGTAGAGCTCCTGGCGAGACGGATGCATCAACGGTTGTGCAGAATTTCTTGAACTCCTTGAAAGGCGGACAGGGTCTCCCATCTGCCCAACAGCAAACTGAGGGTCAAGCCTATACCACGCTTCCCGACTTGCTTCCATCGTCGACGACAATTCCTATGATCGACAGTGCTACTCCTGCTCAGATCGACAACTTTCTTGGCTACCTTCCACCAACCTTACTTCTTATTGCACAGGAGTCTTCCGCATCTATTGACGGTATGGTAGAACCAAATGAGGAGACGGCATCAGCAGCAATGCAAGCATTGAGCCTCGACCAGAAGAAGAGCTTATTGAAGCGAGTCCTTCGTAGTCCACAATTTCATCAGAGTCTGGGAAGTCTCACCATGGCACTTCGTGATGGTGGTCTACCCAGTATCGCAGGAGCTCTCGGTCTCAGACTTCCCCACGATGGATTAGTTCGTGGAGGAAGTGTACCACTTGGTGGTGGTGAGGCGGTGGAGGCGTTTGTTGAGGGCATGAAGAAATCAGTTGAGGAGGAGAACAAGAAGTGATGATTATCGATTAGCTGGATGGATGGGAATGGTTGTACGATAGACTATAAAACGATGTGCAATCCAGGTAACTATGGATGCTGTTCAATAAATCAAATAAAGCCATCATACGCATGGTATGGTATCAGATCTTCATCAAACGGCCGTTGAGTGTGTGTTGCAAATGTGAATCGTGTTGTGTATGCTTCCGTAAGGGCCTGGGATTGCTCGTTGGAATGTCACACAACAATCTTAATGAGGATGGATATCCACAGACATTCCAGCCACCCTCTTTCTCAGATGTGGAGAAGCCCACGAACAACAATCCAGTGTTGCATCACCACGTCTCAATATAGGTATCAATACTCCTGGGTTTAATTGGGCTTTTTGTGGGGGATCATCAAACAACAATTTTATCCTTGGGATGGCTAGGACGAGCGCAGAATTGCATATGAATTGCGGATGGATTGAGTATTTGTTGGCTATTATTTACCTTACTTTACTTGACCCGCTATTCACGTTTATCCTCTATTTCATTCCTATTGTCCTGGAGTCATACCACTATCTACCTGATACATACAAACAAACAAACAAACTGACAATAGGAAAAGGGACTTCTAGACACTAGTCCATAACAATGTGTCAAAAGAGGAGCAAAGACCGAATGCGGGACAATAGGAAGCCAAGCCCAGCTGCATCTAGTATCTATCACCACCACCACCAATGACGGTATACGCACGTCATGATTGGCTAAGAGGAGGCTGTAGCACACATTGGCGGCCTTTCAATGTAGGTAAGGTACTTGGAAGCAAAGAGCTGGTGTTGGTGCAAACTCCATCGCTTCCTATTGTCAGTTGAGATGAGATCATGTAGATGGTCTTTTCCGTTTCCTATTCATGCGGGTAGAGGATGGATGTACTTACTACAGCACACAGCACTAGAGAGCACTACTACGTACAATCTACCTTACCTTACTATTACCCGACTCTCTCCTTCTCCACACAATCACGCACCTCAGCTGCCCCAGCTACTCAGTCATTCAGCTACTCAACTAGGTATTGTGCGCATGCATTTGCCGGCCACAATAATAATTCCTTATTGATCTTGTTGACGCTTTCCTCTTCTAGGCTCTGGACAATAGCATGATCCATCCGTGCAAGAACTTAATTTACTTACAGAGGCTGGGTACCTATTCTGCTGGGTATATATGTAGGTCTACCATTTCATCATGCTCTTTGTCTTCTTCTCGTCCTCTCGATTCCCCTTCTACATATTGTCAATCATCTACCTCTTTTAATCTTCGAGCCGTGACTGTCCTCTTCTCCCGGTACATAGAAAGTTCTTTCTTCATATTGAACAAGCACTTTCCCTTGTGTTTACTGCTCGCTATCATAGCAACTGTCTACACCTGCATCCATCAAGTTACCCTGTTTGCTATCAGCGCATCAGACTACAAATCCACACAACATCCTGTAGCAACCACCAAGAACAGAATAGGATCTCAGTCAAACATTCTTGGTCACTAGAAGGTCGTCTCTCAACAGCATCACCTCAGGACAACCACAAACATGAACCATCAAACCCACTCAACCAAGCTCCTCGTCGAGTCCCTCAACCGTGGAAGCAATCCAAACACGGATCTTCCCAACCCCCACGCACCCCCAGCCTACACAGTACATCCAAGTGTAGAGGCATCCGATATCATACCAGCACCCTCCCTGCTCTCAGAAGGCAGCACCACATCAGAAGAGTTCTCCGCGATAAGCTTCACCATCCGCACCCCCCTGCACATAGTAGGCAACGGCAACCTGCTCGCACTCTCGCCGCCCGTTCTAGCAGCCAGTATTGCGGAGAGGGTCATGCGGGAGATCAAAGGTGCGAGCATGACAGATGGGATCCCTATGATTGATGAGCATGGGCGGCCGAGGCCTATTGACGTCACTGTTGAGGCTGGCATGGAGGTTCGAGGAAACGGAAATGTAGTGGGGGAGAGGGAGGTGCTGGGAGTTGTGGCGAGGAACATAAGGCGCTCTCCAACGAATTTGACCGTTGGGGCTTTTGGTGGTGGGGGTGTAGGAAGTGAGAGTACGAAGCCTGTGGTGATGCAGAAAGGGAAGAGGGCCGCGAGTGAGCCGTTGCGCGATTCACCACTGAAGAGAGTGCGTACGGCGTGAGGACACTGAGTGTTATGATATTACGAATGAACGTGGGACTGTACGGCGTTGCTTTGCTCTGCTGCACTGTATTAATACTTTACAGATACGGACGGATACCACTTTTGTTAGCGAAGGCGTTCCATTTCTTAACATCATTCTGCCTGCGTTTGCTTCTACATCTTGTCTTCATTGGGCATTTGCAATCCATTAGATAGCTTCTATAATTACATCCATGACCAAAGCACCAAGAACATATCCTGCTCCCTCGCCCAGTCGTAGTGAGACATGCCCCTCTTTGATATTCGTCAGGATATCTTGCTGGGCGCCTTCCCTGCCTAACTCCTAAAATGCAACGCACATGAAAGCCCCAATCAACAAAAGCAAGAGGATGAAGAAAAGGATCATTTTAACTCGAACAAGAGATGAACAGAGATGTGGCCAGTAGACTCCGTAAATACAAGGTTTCCACAGCTGTATCATCGGTAATCGTGGGCTCGCTGATCCGTCTTGTGCAAATCCTTCGCCCAGACGGGGAGCTTACGAGTCTCATCGTAGATGAGACCACAGTTGTTACACAGAGTCTGAGAGAGCATTAGCACGAGATTCCCAGCATCACAAACACACACAAGGAAAAGAATAGTCGACTTACCCTAGGACCGCTCGGTCCATTCATAACTTGCCAGACCGAGCTTCCCCACACGCGACAGTGCGCACATCTCCAGCCCTGCCTCTCGTAATCCGTCAACCCACCACCACCACCATAGCCCTGCTGTCCGGCACCCACATCTGGCGTTCCACGACCTGGCGTACCGCTACGGCCCGACGGACTGAGACTTCTGAAGCGACGCTTCTTCTTGCTGCGCTCACCGCGACCCATACGTTCCTCGCTGGCCTCCGGGTTGTCGAAGAAGGAGCCTGATTGCGGCATACCACCGACCATACCCGTGCTACTCGAGAAACGGGCCGTCTCTCTACGCAAGCGTCTGATTTGTCGTTCGCGGTCGCCCTCGCGCTTCTCAATCTCTTCTTTCGAGAGCTGCTCCACCTTCGGCTCCCATTCGTCACCCAGATGCTCGTTGTCGTATCGCCAGCCTGCGTCTGCACCATTGGCAGCCTCGTTGGGTATCTCGCCACCATAGCCATTACCTCCTACTAAACCACCAGATTCACAGGCTTCCTTCTTCAATCGCAGAACGGCTTCGTATATGGCGTGGGTCATGGCTGGTACCCACTCTCCTGCGAGTCCTAGGTCTGCACAAGTTTGCTTTGCGAACATTTCGGCAGTTCCAGGTGGGTGGAGGAGAGACCACTCGAACTTGTCTTGGTAAAGCCTATTTGAGAGGTTGATGTTGAGAGTTATTATGCAGCGATAGGTGTCATCAGGGTTATATTCGTCGGACTCTGGGGGAATGTTGGAAGCTGTTGCAGTAACTTTCTGAGATGTGCCATTAAGAAGACCTCTAGTGGGAGTCGCATATCCGTTGGAATCGACAGTTCTGTTCAAGGGTGTTGCAGCACCGCTTATATGGCCCGGTGTTGCTGATGGATCTCTGGATCCATGAAGCCCCTTGACAGTTTGTATGGCCAAACCGCTCGCGCTCGTTGATTGTTGAGAGTGAAAGAGAGGGTGAAGAGCAACGCCAGCATACTCCTCAAGTTGTGTGCGGATCTGCTTGCTGATTTCCATAGCAAGTGCGCCTCTGTTTGGGAGGTCAAGATCCTGTACCATTGTCTGAGCAAATTGATCAGTAGTGACCAATGTTTCATGAAGGTTCCATAAAAATATATCCTTGAGTCGGTATGGAGTTGTAAGTTCCTGCTGGCGGTAGACAGGTAATGTGGGATCGATGGTAGAATATGCAGGGCCTTGTGGTAGCGGAAGAGGTGGAGCGGGAACGAAAGCGGGGATATCAAGATCGATCCGGATAGGTATGAGGGTCAATGGCAAAGCAGTCTGTGCAAATCCCTGGAGGTCAGGTCTGACAGCTTTGCTCTTCCCCATCCAATCCCTCCATACACCTTGGACCTCTACTGGAGCCGTAGCTTCTTGTCCAATCTGTGTTGCAACCTCCTGCTTATTTTGATTCGTATCATCTCTTCGCAGACTACGCAGCCCGGTAGGTCTCCTCCGTCCCTCATCATCATCTTCATCATAATCCTCATATCCGTCCTCGGCGTAGTTGATAGCAGTGGTCCCTCGCTTTGTTGTCCTTGATGAGGGCGCCGCAAGGGTAGTGGTGGGCTGGATTACCGGTGTAAGGAGGGAGTTTCCATATGTGCGGAGTCTAGGTGCGTAACTCGAAATGAAAGCTTGTGGTGGAGCTTTAGCAGGCGCCATTGTGCGTGATGTGAGGCAACGAGATTCGCATCCACCAAACCGTTGCGCGCATTCGCGATCTGCTTGTCGTCAAGAGCTCACTGGAGACGTCGTCCACAATGATGCGCCGTGCAAGGCAATACTTTTCGCTTTAATTGTAATGCTGCTAGTGCGTCGCAATGTCTCGCTGGAATCTCACGACGATTATAGAGAAAATCAATGGCGTGAATGTTGAGATTTTTTTTGATTGCGTTCGTCCTAACTGACCTGAATCAGAATGTCGCGTCGAGCTCGCGGCGATTTCTGGGTGGGTGGCCGTGCGAATATGTCGCTAGACTTTATTAAGCTAGCGAAACAGCCTTTAGTATTAGGCGACTACTGTTCTTCGCACCTCAGCCTAGCATCATGATCGTCTTATCGCAAGATATCACTGCCAAATGACATTAAACTACTGTATTGTTATATATAACACATATTTTCGAAGATCAGTCTACAGACACTTATAGGACAGATGCTACTCCATGCTTAGTGAATAAAGATTAAAAATGTGTTAAATTCTCTGCAGAAGTAAGCTCTCTATTGTAACTTGCAAGTCTACGCTCTGATATGAATACAATCCATGCTACTGGCAAGCACACAAATAACTCGTTTGTCAACGTCCTATTTCCATAATCCGTCAAGCTTTTAACTCAAAAAGTCTCTTCTTCAGCACTTTCCGTCAAGCTTCTTTCGAACAACATCCCAAATATGCACCCAGCCATCACGCATCTCACACTGCTGTTTCCTACAAAATGTGCGGTAAGTGAAGCACTGGATGCTGCATTCCCGAGACACAGCGGTGTGTACAGACTCATACCAATGCAAGTCTTGGAGACCCTGCTCTATGATTTTCATACACCACTGTCGCCCCATTTCAGAACTATGAGCATCGTCGAAGGATTTGATGAGTGATCGAACGAAGTTAGTTCCGTATTTGAGGACTGACTCTCGAAAAACACATTCGAATTCAGAAGGCGTTGCCGTTTCATCCTTGTGTTGCTGGCGATATTTCCACAGATATTTGTCCCTGAACCCAGATGCCCCAAGATGCAGTACAAACTGCACTGCCGCCAGTTCTTCCAATGACAAGCGTGAGATAAAATCCAGCTTTTTTTGTCTTGGCGTTTGTACTACAGATGCTCCTTCAACCTGTAGTCTTTGGCTGTTATCGACCACATTCTGGATTTTCCACAAATCCACTGCTTCGTCGTGAAGATCATTTATCTCATACAGAATCTTCAACCCTGCAGCTTTAAGTGGAATGATTCTTTCATCCGCCGTATCCTCAGTCATCTGTGCCGGTAAGTGCTGATGAAAGTAAGCATGTCGGAATGAAAGTATATCATGGGTTACCAAGTCGGCCAGGGTCCGTTCTCGAGTAAAAAGCTCCGCGAGTCCCTTGTATGAGACTGAAGGGATACTCTCGACTTTCTGGTAAGTATACAGTTTATTTTCGATAAGTTCGGCTGTTCCAGGGAGCAGATATTCAAACGGCTCTATGAGCTTCGTACTGATGGAGAACTCATAGAGTTTGATCATGTCATACATTTGCTTTGATATCCCATTAGTGTGATCCATTTAGATGAAGATATCAACGCACCCTGTTCACCAACTTGAGCGACAGAAAATAGACCGGGTCATACTCCAGAGATTCGATGATCCGTAACCAGATCTCCGGTAGAAATCGGATCGAAGTTGAATAGGTCGTACAGCGTCCGGTTGACACGGCCATCTTATTCTTCATATTGATATTGTCTTCGCTGTCGACTCGTTCGATAGTATGAGATTTATAATTTGACGTTATTGTTGGAAGCAGAAATCTCAGACTGCAGTGATATATATAACGAAGCCCCTTTCGGATGACTGGCGGTATGACTGCTACTGTGAGTCGACAGCAGTGAGTCGCGGCGCCATGGCAGTGACTGAAAGCAAAATTCGAGCAGTGATTCGCAAGCCCACAGCAGTGGATGGTAGCAATATGTCGGCAGTATTTGTGCGTAGCCAATCCACAGCAATATAGATATTTAATAGACAATGACTTCCGTATCGAGTCTGGAAATGGTGGGATACAATGGCTCATGATTGTGAAATGCGACGAAAGTAGTCTGACTGACAGAGTGTTCTTACCTCAAACCAAAGGTGAATCTGGGATGGAACTGCTATAAATACGACAGAGGAGGAAAGACAGGTCTACCTTACCTAGATAACTTGCGAACCTTCGAGTTGAGATTGGCCGAGGCAGGACATTGAAGGATTGCAATATTGTGGAACCGACAAATAACTAAGGGACTTACTCCATAGATCAATGAGGTTTGTTGAATCCGGCATAAATGTCGCAAATGCTTCCAAAGTTAAATGGAGAGTGGAACGTGGAGAACGATAGATGGATGAGCAAGTTGTCTAAAAGTGGCAAAGCGTGAAAAAGTATCTCCAAAACTGCCTCACACACCAAGCTTAACAGAGCCTCATCACACCAACTCCAGATACATGCAATACTGAAGCACAGTTATTGGCCAGAAAATGAGGCAGTTATTAATACAAAAACTTCCAATGTAACAATTGATAATACGCTGTAGATCGCTTCATTAAATCTAGCGCAAGAGTGCCGAACGCCAACGCTAATAAACCCAGACAAATGCATCTAAAAAGGCGAGGTCTGAATCTTTTCATAAAATACACAAAGAAATAAGAAAGTCGTCTCGATTATCCTTATCACCTACTTTACAAGTCGTGTCTTGCTCTCTTACTGCCCTTGCGGATTCTCTCTCCGTAAAAGTAGAGAGCGAAAGGGATGGGGATGAAGAGAACACTAAGCCCACCCAAGAGCGAACTGGCACCACCAACGCCAAGCTTGTTGTACATAGCGGTTGCAAACAGTGGAAATCCGGCGCCGAAGGCAGATCGTATAAAGTCGTTGCCAGCCAGTACAGAGGCTGCGTATTCGGGGTATGCATCGCCAAGGTAGTTGAGCACAGAGTTGAAAAGAAGGAACGCGCCAATTGAGAAAAAGCCTGAGCCAATGATTGGGACGATCCAATGAACGCTTGGCCGGGATGTCCAACCAAACCAGAAGAGACAAATGGGAATGCAGAAAGCACCGACCATGGCGGGCGGTAGACGTTTCTCTGGCTTGATCTCGCCGTTCTCATTGAATTGTGGCTCTTGTATATAATAGAGGTAGAGGAAAAATGGAGGGATGACAACAATGGCACCAACGAGGATACCCAGGAATGAAAGACCTTCTTCGCCAAGATTGAAACCGTAGATCTCGATGAAGACGATGGCAAAACTCTCGAACCAAACGTAAAGGAGACCATAGATAAGGGCAATGTATAGGTTCAAGCACAAGCAGATAGGTTCTAAGAACGTCAGTTGCAACGGTCGAATCAGGGATATTTTAGCAATTTCCCCCGCGGTCATCTCTTCACTCTGCAGCTCCGGCTCGCATTTGAGCTTGTCGTTTCCTGTGATGCTACGGAGACGACGGGATCGGCGGTACAAGATGTTGGCGGAAGAAGTTTCTGGGAGGAAGAAGCAGAGGAAGACAAGACAGAAACCAGAGAGCCACATCAACTCCCAGATAGGCCATTGCCAGTTCCTATGCTGGGCAGCGAATCCGCCTACTAGCGGTCCTAAGACAGGTCCACATACCGCGGATGTCCCCCATATACCAATGGCGTATGCGCGCTTGGAGGGCTTGTACATATCTCCTAGAGATGCTCCGCCCGTGGCCAATGCGGGCGAACCGAAGAAACCTGTTATAAAACGGAACGCTAGAAGCATTCCGAAGTTTTTGGCGTAGATGACACCGAATTGAAGAAAGACAAATACAACAAGAGTCCCAATGTAGACCGGATTACGTCCAATCTGTGGAATCTCAGATAAAGGAGCCCAAATCAGAGGCCCCACTGCGTAGCCCAAGACGAAGAGTGTAAGACCAAGAGTAGCAGCGACTTGTGAGACACCGAATCTTTCCTCGACACCTGTCAGGCCGGCAGAGTAGATGGCTGAACCGATGTAAACCGAGAAAGTCAACAAGCAAATCTCGAATGTAACGAAGAATTTTTTCCCCGTCGACCAATTCAATGGGTTCTGTGAAGTTAGTATGATGTCATGTGTGTAGAGAAGTAGATAAATGCATACCTCTGGATCATTTTCGCCTTCCCAACTTATAATTGTCAAGTCTCTACCCTTCTCAGGGTCAAGTTGCCCACTGATATCGTTGATATTCCCCGATCCATCTGCAACTGCAGTCTCTGCGGACTCTCGGGAATCACATCGTCCCCGATCTCCGGCATCGTCGCCAACTTCCTCCTTTTTCTCTTCCTCCCTAACGGTGCCATGATGAGCCATGTTGGCCGATTTCTCCTTGTGGACGTACTTCTCCCATATCGAAGGATCTCTCTGCTCAAGATACGGTAAGATCCTTCCTCCCGAAAGAATGCGTAAGATGCGGCCGACGACTGTGTCTCGCACCAGTTCTTTCATGATGACAATAGATACCAGTGATGAGGATAGGTAGAAGAATCTTGAAGAAGTGAAACATGTACAGCAGGGGAAATGTTGAACATATATCTTAAACATTACGAACATAGATTAGCACTTACGCCATAGAGCCTCTTACCTTCAAGTATGGATAAGTACATCATATCGTCATGCAGTCTTGGCACTTCATTCGGTCCCTTCTTGCAGTTGACTTGCAGTCCTCTGGAGTCCGAATAGTGCGAGATATACATTGCTAGGCAATATAGTCCCCATGTGCTCCGATCAAGCTAGACCCAAGGATCCTTTTGCAATTTTATAATGCCGGCGATTTAGCAGCCAAAAAGTGCTGCTTGAAAACACAAATGATCGAAAGTGGCATACCATAGCATGCTAGGTACACACGGAATCTTGGGTTATTGAAGAAAGGTGTGAGCCGTTAGTACTTGATCTACCTTGGGTCGTGCATAGAATTGAAAGTCTTGACGTCGTTGAAAGTCGAAAGTAAACGACGTGACTCGGACTTAAGTGATCGGCTCCACAGCCTAAAGTGATGAGGCAGACCTTGACGGCGCCAGGGCATTGTGTTTAAGCTTTAGTGGGTGGCTGTAGATCGAAAGGCACCGTGCATCGTCTGAAGAATTTCTGTGTGGATCGGTAGTTGGGGCCTTTATTGCATCATAAAATTCTGGTTCGCTGTTAAAACATCATAGGATGTGAATGGATGTGAGGGCGTTACTTTTCAGCATATCCTTCAGTACTGCTCTTTTCCACTCAAGGGCACGGTTTCTCATATAGATATTTGAATCCTGAAGATGAACGTCTGCTTGTACAGCCTCGGCGGAAAGAAGAGATTTTCATAAATCCGAAGGTTACTCCTGGAATTAAGGAACATTTATGTGACGGACATGTCGAGAGGCACCATGTAAGATCTTATTCTTAGTCTTCAACAAGTTCCCGCAACTCTTTCTACTCTATCTAAATCGTCGTTCGTGGCTTTTCACTAACCTAGCATGACGTACATATTAATAAAGTAAATAAAAATAAAATATCCGACGTACGTCCCAACGTTGTGACTGAACCACCAACGGCATTTGATGTTTTCTGTCTCACAAGAAGAAATATATGATGACGAGATGTATTATAATGAAGTCCGGGATATTAGAGTGTTCTGTTTGCCTTGCTACAAGAATAGCCTACCCTCGTTTCATTGTTTTATTTATGATAAAATATAAATATTCTATAAAGATTACGAGTGTTTCTTGAACAGCGAACCTCCTTTTCACACCTAGAGTATCAAAACCCGAATAAAAAGAAAATTCGACTCGTATATGAAGCCGTACGTAAGTACGTTAAGCAGAATGACATATTGTAGTATAGAATAGTTACCGGTATCAGTCCATATTACTTGACCCTCTAGCGAAGCCGTTATCAATATATTTTTACACTGTAAGAAGCATGTACTCACAGGATTAGATACTCTGTGGCTGTTTAAGAGAACCTAGAGGATTTTTATTATTGTATAAGAAATGGGCATATACAATCATCTGGTGCCCCAAGTTTTCGAAAATCGGTTAGTTATTCAAAACTATACGCCTCATCAGAGCCATCCAGTTGTTAAAGGTTGTCTATTTATCCCGAGTCGTACATTTATTGAAAGTCGTTCAACCACTCAAAGTTATACAATCCTTCAAAGCCGTACATTTACGAAGGTCTGTCTACTTATCTTAAGTCGTATATTCATTGAAGGCCGTTTAATTATTCAAGATCATACAGTCCTTCAAAACCATGCAGTTGTTGAGGTGCAACTGATTATTGAAAACCGTACCACTATTCAGATATGTATAATTAATTAGAACTGTGAAAAACTACTTATTGCTGAAATGTACACGAAAATGGGTATCAGACAAACAAAAAATGCGTTAGAAAACCCCATACTCCCAACGTACGGGCAATTATCTCCAAATCATCATAATCCATACTCCCACTGTCATGCCCCCTAAAGATATTCAAGCCTTCCTACTGCTCCTACGCCTCTTACCAATCTCCTTCATACCAGCCTTACCACTCTCCTTCGCGCCATCCCACGCCTTAGAACCCCGCTCGGAAACATTGTGCTTACTAGCCTCATCGCGGACATCTGCCATGACATCTTGTCCAATGCTCGTTCCATGCACCCAATCCAAAAAGCCTAGAGGCGCGAAATTTCCCCTTCCGCAGGTCTCGCTGTGATGGTCTTGACGCCTTGCAATGCCGCCAAGGATGATACCGGGAATGGTGGTATAGCCGGAGAGAGTCAGTGTCTCCTCGAGGGACGTCACACTGAGGAGCATGAGATATGTCAGGAGGTGGAGGCGGAGTATTACAGCTGGAAGGTAGATTGGTAGAAACCGCCAGAGGAGATAAGGGAGCGGGTGGTCGTAGTGAGCGACAAATGAGTATGGGGCTGTGATTGAATGATGGTAGTCTTTGTGGAGTTTGCTGAGGGTATTCGACGTTGGCGCATGGAGAATGTACCGATGCGCATAGTATTGAATAACCTTGAGAAGAATCAAGTCAGTAATGCGTTTCTTCCCACGCGTAAGGATATTGACTGACCTCGCGCAATAGGAGAACTTTGAGTAGATCCTTGGCTATAGACCAAGGCATTGGTAGTGTCGTGGTTATCTTCAAGGCACTGCGAATATGGAGCACATCTGTTAAGAGTACCTCGATTCCAGCCTGAAGTGCTACGCCAAGACACAAATTTAACAAGCTCAAGCCAACGACCTGATACCATTGTGGTCTATTACCACCGCGTCGAGCACCTCTATTACCTCTCGTTCTTGCAGGCAATGCTGAAGAGCCTTGCATCTTGATACCCACGGCAAGACTTGGAAATATTGTATCGAATACAAGGAACAACAGTGACGGTACGAGGAAAAAGAGGGTCCTTATTCCAAGACAACCGATACCCTCGACCTTGAGCGGTGAATGTGACAGAACGAGCGTCGACCATGTCATATAAAAGAAGAGTAAATTGAGAGATGTCGAATAGGTTGTCAGAGATGGCATGAGGAAGTAACCCAATGCAGGGATAGAGAGAAGAGCGTCCATCTTGTGATATCGGTCGGTACTTTCCACCGTATGTGGATGTTTGTGTTGATGATAGAAACGATATATGGAAGAACCAAAGTTGATACTGATGACGAGGAGAATGATGAGGGTGGAACACAGAGCACGTCGTGTTGATCGCAAGGCTATGACTTTCCTTTTGTTTTTACCTTTACTCTCACAGATGTACATACCTTCCTTACCTTACCTACCTAGCTATGACGATATTTCGCGACAACCGGTTTTCTTTTCCCTTTGCACAGTTCCTTATCGATTAGCGAGGTGTGGAGTCCATGCTTTAGGGGTGCACCAGCGCAATATCATATCCAATGTGATGCTCGCGTTCTTTGACATCCGCAAAGCCTCCGTAGTACATAAATACCTTACACAGTACATACCTGGCACCCTGGGTACCTCGAGCTAGCCGGCCCCACTCAGATTCTCAATTCAATCTTATGTTGAGAGGAGAAGAGAGGCATGAGGAGGTGTGAATAACAAGAACCAATACATGCAATAAAGTATGATATGACAAGTAGAGTGGAGGAGAGTAGGTTGGTGCCGGTATTGAAACTTTGCTCTGCAAATAAACTCTTTTTGTGGCCTCTCGATCCCTCCCTCCCCTTTGGATGGATGGAATGGATGGAGGGTTCTGAATAAGGGTGAAGGAAGAAGACCACCGGGCGCCCCCATCCCTGCCAATTCTCGAAATTTATTGACGATCCGGAGACGAACTGGTGGTGATAATTGATACTTCGGTGCAGCCTTGGAGCTTCAAATTTCACTAGAAAAATACTACGCACCTATCAAAATGTCTCCACAATAATTGGGGTGTTCATGAGGAATGTTTATTCGTTGTGGTGTTTCTCTCGGTCGCATCCCTATAAACAATTGACATCGTGCTTGACTCTCGCAACTCTCACTCCTACACTCACCCTCACCCGCACTTTCTTGCGCTTCTTTGTTCATGTAGCGTATTCAATATAATATACTCACTCCCACGCGTGCAGACAGCGAGCGACCGAGTGCAATAAGTTGGTGAGGAAGTGGTATGTACACAGACTGAGACGGCAAAGGCCTAATCATCGCAGATTACATTGCCTGCAAGCGCCGGGATTTACGACCGAGGGATCAAGTACGGCCTCCTTTACATTGTACTGTACGGATATCGTAACCGCACGAGCGCAAATTTATCTATTTTCAAATTCCTCCGAAAGAGAGCTCCTCTCACTGTATCTGCGTACCGAAGCTTCGCATTCTTGTTGTTGATTGCACCGTCCATTGTTTACGCTCCAACATATCTTGACGACCTTCCCGTTACCTCCTCGACACTGCTGGTGCTTATTGGAACGACACTTCTTGACCCCACGTACGTCGAAACTGTATGGATGAGCAGACGAGACAGCATAGCTCTCAGATATCTTTATGTGGAACGAAGGGCAAACGACTACGCGATCTTCACTCAAAGACATTACAGAGAACTACTACTCTACTTGCAAAACCTCACCGCCAATATTCTAGTGACAGAAGAGCGCATTAGTCGTCACGAAACCCGAAGCGACTCGAATACACGCAGGACGACGGATACAGATCACTGAAACCAGTAATCTGGTGTCCGCATCTCATCTGTCAATGCGCTGTTGAACATTTCCATTCACCAATTGAAGCAAAGTCTGCACGATCAACCGTTCTGACGGAAGTTATTCGCTGCATTCAGAAGTACTGCATAGGGTATGCAGCTATCCCTTGACAGTATGGACACTTCCGATGCGACCCCACCGAATATCCACGCAGGCAGTAGACGGGCCTCCCGACCAGCGCGGTTGACGACACGAAGCAGTTCAAATAGTATTGCGCCAGGCCCTGCATCACCTGAGATTATAAGCTCTCTTATCTCATCATTATCCGTCATTTCTTCGCCTGCCAACAACCTATTCGAAGGACAATTTAATACTCACCCTCTGCCAAATTCAAATGCATCGAATGGAAATGCATTAAACGGTAAAAAGGTTGAGCCGCGGACCAGTCGTGGGAGTTTCGGAGTGGAATACGGCACATACCTACAACCGCGTATGGATTCATTCACAGGTGTTTCATTAGATGACTTGCCAGCAAGTCCACCAGTGATAAAAACCTCCAAACCACCCTCTGGATTGTCTAATGTTACAGCGCCAAAGAGAGCAAAATCTCGCGACCGTAGTCCATTCAGATCATTCTTACGGGGTACTTCAAGACCATCTTCGAGAGATTCATCCACATCTAAGGATCGCGAGAACACAGGCTACTTTGGAAGCGCTAGTATCGAACGAGGGGCACAACCTACACCCGATTTAAAGAAAAAATCTTCTTCAGATGGGTGGAACAAACCACAAATGCGCAGCTCCAAGAGCTTGATCTACATGAGTTCTCGGGAAAGACTACGAGAAGCGTTTCAGGACAAAAATCGTGCGAATCCTGCGTCACCTGGTCTCACATCGGCAGCAAGTGACGATAGGCTATCCTTACCGACACTTCCGACTTTCGAGTCTGATTCATTCATGGCTTCTAACCCGATAAATGAAGAGGCGGTGATTGACGATAACCCAAACTATGGCCTTGTTAGTCCCGAGATCGGAGGCATTGCGGATGGAAAGATTATTCCACCTCGCGGTTCATCATTAAGGAAGTCTACGTCAAGGAGACGATCATCTCGAAGAGGTAGTCGAACGCATGAAAGAAAAGAAAGTGATGCAGCAGAAAACACTATCCCAGAACTTGATGAACGGCAAGATCGCAGGAGAGAGAATGTTGATGAGTCTCGAAGACGAGATAGCACAACTAGAGGTCTAGATGACATGGTCGTGCAATCGACGGATCCTGGCGAAAGAGTCGTCAAGATCGATCAGAATAGGGGACGTCGGAAACTGAGCATCGATCGGAGATCAGGGGCTTTAACACCAGAGCCTTTAACGGACTATCCACAAAGAACCAAATCAAAACTCAAACGTTCTTCTGCGCCAAACAGCCCCCCGCAAAAGGAACTTGATCCACAACATAGAAGTACATGGCAAGCAGGTTCTCGGACTGGAGTATCGTCACCTGAACCAAAGATCAATCGAAGTTACACAGAAGACCGACCATCAAGCTCTGACTCTATTGACGATGCAGTGGATGCGTGGCTACGCTCGCCCCGACTTTCTCAGACGTGCTATGACCAGAGAACAGGACGTGCCATCTCATTTTCAGAGGTAGGAGATTCAGAAGGCTATGCGGTTTTCTGTTGTGTTGGTATGGGATTGACAAGATATATAATGTCCTTCTACGATGAACTAGCAGCGACGTTAAAGCTGCGTCTCATTACACCGGATAGACCAGGCGTTGGAGACAGTCAACCCTATTCGGATGGCACTTCAACGCCTTTAAGCTGGCCAGGTAAGTCGATGGAGTATGCTACTGTCTTGAAATCTTAACTAACGGATTCAAAGATGATGTTTATACCATTTGCCAGACACTTAAAATCGAAAAGTTCTCTCTCCTAGCCCATTCTGCCGGTGCTATATATGCCCTTGCAACAGCACTGCGAATGCCTCAGCATATTCGCACTCGCGTCCACTTACTTGCGCCTTGGATACCACCATCTCAGATGAGTGTTTTCGGCAAATCCCAGGACCAGCCTCCATCAAACTCTCTCCCCACGTCGCAACGTATATTGCGTGCGCTTCCTACGCCAATCCTCAAAGTTGCAAATTCAAGTTTTATGTCTACCACCAGTGCGAGTGTGACTAGTAGCTTGCCTAAAAACTCCAAGCGGACGAAGCGCAAAACAGCTGCCGCCAAGGAAAACAAAGAGCTCTCTGCACCCGTCAACAAACAGCTGACCCTGACGAAGGATCCAGAAAACAGAGACTCGCTTTTCTTTCCGAATCCGGCCGACCGCGACGGAGCGCCTTTCGAGAGGCCAAGCCCTGCCAGTGAAGATCCGAATAGTCAGTCCGCAAAGGCTGCTCAGGCCGCACAAACACTGGCGACACAAGCTCGTCAAAGATTGTACGATAACCGCCTCACCCATGCGATCTGGGAGCTGGCCACATCCAACGCCAACCCTGCCATTGATTTGCTAGTATGTCTTGAAAGAAGACACACAATCGGATTCAGATATGTAGACATCACCAAGAGCGTTGTCATCCACCACGGAAGCAGAGACAGCCGCGTACCCGTCGAGAACGTCAAGTGGCTGGGCAAGACCATGAAGAACTGCGAGGTCAGAATCCTCGAGGGCGAAGGTCATGGTTTGATGGCGTCCGCGCTCACGATGGGCAATGTTCTGACGGAGATCGCTACCGAGTGGGACGCCTGGACGAAACTCACCATGATGCAGTCGGAGCCCAACAGTGGGAAGACGCTGCGATCGCGTGCATCCGCGGCTGCGCTCAAGGAGTGGGGGAATGCCACTGTATAGAGCGGCTTATTTATGTTTGCGATGATTTCCTGGATTGCTCTGCGCCATAGCTATTTTTGCCATTCTTGCGTGTTTTAATGCCTGGTCTGTCGCGTTTCTGATTTCCAAAGTTTTGCATGATACTGAACTGAGCGAGTTTCCTGTTTGTGCTCTTGTCCCCAGGAGCGTTGAGTCTGCACTTCAATACCCTGGTCCTCTTTTTGTTCTCCTGGTTTAACGCCTCGTTTTTCCCGTGCGACAGTGTAGAGTAGAAAACCCTAATCTAATGTTATTGAGCGGAGGAGATGGGAAAAGGAATCGGGGGTCGGAGATGGAATGAGTCGAGTATGTTGTGGGAGAGGCAGGTCATCCGGGCATATTTGTACGCACTACCTATGGAGGATAGCGCTTGGAGTCATCATGTAGATGGTGTGTGTGCGGGGAGTAGGAAGTAGGGAGTAGGGAGTAGAGAGGGCTCGTATCGTTCATTCTTCACATAATATTAATGAGAGGCTTTCTACTTCACCCGCGCATCAATTTGAAGGTGCACAGACTGTAGGAAGGGGGTCTGCCAAGGTAGACCATACGAGGTAGGCAGTATATTGAGCAATAAGTAATAAGCAATAAGCAATCAGCAATACATGAATATTCTGTATCGCATTCTTGTGCACGGCATTCCACGTGTAAAGCAGTGGTATCCTCATTCATCTCCCCTCGATGGCCTCCTCACACTCGCTAGCTACACAAGCGGACAAGAGAGTGAGATTGCGGGGAAATAATGGGCACACCCCCCTGCGTTGCAGTAGGCACAGTACAAGTAGAGTGAGTAGACGGGTGAGTGTGGTACCGAATGCTATGTATGTACTCTATATACCACTGCGTACATGGATACATAGATACATAGATACATAGATACATAGATACATAGGTACATAGATACATGGATACATGGATACATGGATACATAACTTTGCATATCCACTCAATGCATATATATGTACTATGTACGTATGTATGTACGGCATCGTATCTCACGGAGCTGCTTACTCTACCCGTTCTGCCATTCTACTTGTCAAATCATCATATGCTACTTATGCTACTCATGCTACTCATGCCACTCATGCCACTTCCCCGGTATACAACGAGTATGTTCTGCAGTATGCCAGGTACAGCACAAACACGAAAGGACATGGATATGGTATGCTCATTACAATCATAGACCAAGTACTTTCTCCTCCCAGAGAGAGATGTGTATGGACATGCTGCGGTACATATGTACTGTGTACAAGCCATCTTCGACTCCTCCCACCTGGCCACACGACAACCGGCGGCCTCTAATCATCACCCGTTTCTCATCCCTGGCCCAGTCAATCAGTCAATCAGTCAATCGGTCAATCGGTCAATCGGTCAGTCAGTCCGTCACCCGCTCCCGCTCACTCCCTTCGTAAACCCTATACCAATCAAAGAATGGAAATCCATTTCGTATCCATGGGCTAATAGACTCAGAGACTACTGCGCAGCAATAAAGTTACACCTTGTTCCTCTCTTCCCCGTCGAATCCAGACCAAGGCTGCCTGTCCATCCCTCGCAATCCTCCTCCGGACGGCGAGAAGAAGAGAAGAGAAAAAAACACTCATGCGATCAATTGTCTCGAAACATCTCAGCGTCTCTTGTCGAGTGAGTGGAGCTGACTTTCGCAGGCCCCGGGAGTTGATGTATCTATCCCATGGCTGGCTGGCCCGGCTGGCTGGCCGGCTGGCCTTGTCAAGGATCCCGTGGACACTTCGCCGGCCTGCGGGAAGTAGTGTGGCTTGCAGGGCGTGGGGAGTGGATTTTCTGGGTTCAGTGGGGTAATTTAGGCGCTGGGTGTTTTTGTGGGCTGCTGTTTCGACTTGGTGATGATGTCTTGGGTGGAGTGCAAGAAAAAGGCCACTAATATGTATTTATGTACATACATTCGATACTGTTGATGTGGGCAAGTAGTAGTCTTCTCTGCAGGAGGAGCTTTTCTTGTGTGAGGGTGAGTTATTTTGGCGAAGTGGTAGACTCTCTCTCCTCTTGCTTCGAATACTACCTACTACCTCACTACTAAGTACACCTGTATTTCTTTATTTCAGTATATACGTTACGTTACCTTAGGTATCTGAAGTTCGACATGCCCGTACTGAGACGGACAACTACTTCATAGTTATTGTATTGCCACTTCCGTACAACAGTATGTATGAGTAACTTGTCGTACCTTGCACATAGACACATTGAAGGGTCGTGAACTATGCACCGAACCGTCCAAATGTTCATGTATTATCGTGTTGTGTTGGACTCAGAGAGAGAGGGAGAGAGAGAGAGAGAGAGAGAGGAAGAGGGAGAGAGGGGGAGGGGCAAGGTCCAACATCTGATCAGTCACGACCAAGGTAAGTATAGACTGTAGTAGTAACTAAGTAAGTATCCACGTACCTTAAGTGAGTCGGTAGGTGACCCCTTGAGCTTTACCTTACCTACTCTACATTATGTACTAGTCCAGTACCCAAGTACAGCACGACAAGCCAAGTAAGGCACGGCATACCCAAGGCATCTTTCTCATTACTCATGCTTCCTCGAGCTCATCATTCATCCATTCATTCATTCATTCATTCATCTCAATTCATCTTGTTCATCACACTCATCGAATCACATACTCATTCTCATACTCATTCTCATACTCATTCTCATACACTCACACATCATACATCATAGAATACATTCACCTCATTATTCTCCATCAAACACATCCACATTGATCCTACCACTCCACTCTCTCCAGTCGTTCTGCAACAACTTCTGCAACTTCTGCAACTCCTGCAACTCCTACTCTACTTATTAAACATCTTCACCATCAATACAGTACAACCACTCACTACAAGACCACTCCATACACTCACCTCAACAAATATATCACATAAACACAAATTCGGACACAGTCGAATACTTCTTTGGAAATATCACCCTGCCAGTTCCCCCCAACACATACTTCAATCAAGGCATTGGAGCTAGTCGAGCTACTGTCACCCGACAACAGTAACCACAACCATCACGCGTCCCGCCACGTTTCCCTAGCATCACCATCTCCCACGATAAACACAGAGCCTACATAAACTGCGACCTCCTCTTTGGATACCAAATATTGCATCACAATCTCCTCTTCGGCACTCACCATGCCATCGCAGCGTCAATTTCGCCTTCTGAGTGTGATTGTGCTGGTCTTTGTCTTCACCGTGCTATGGAAGACTTCCTCCCTCCGCAACTCACGCAATGTCGATTTCTACAAGTCCACGAGTGATGCCATGGCAGCAGCCAATGCCGTACCGGCCTACGAACCCCCTCCAGTCGGCGGTAACGAGAAGGTTTTGAAGGCACCTGGCGCGAAGACGCCAATTGAAGAGGAGGACGACAGCGTCAGGGCTGGCCTGAAGAAAGCGGCGGACGAGGCTAAGAGATTGGCGAATGAGAAGGCGCCTCTGAGGCCGGATAACCCCAGTAGCATTGTGGGTGTTGGGAATTCGAATGGTGGGGATCGAAATGTCGCGGGCAGGAAGAAATATCCGATTGACGGGGAGGAGCAGATTGTGGAGAGCACAGAGAGTAAAGAAGATCATGAGGTCGAGATTGAATTGAACAGCATCTTGAAGAGATCACCAAGTAAGCTCTCACACCATGCTTACAAAATAAAGATTTCATCAAAACTACTGGGACTAATTCGTACATGCAGTCATAATATTTTCTAAATCCTACTGTCCACACTCTAAGCGCGCCAAGGGCATTCTTATCGACAAATACTCCATAAAGCCAGCCCCATTCGTCGTTGAGCTCGACCAACACCCGCTCGGCGCCGCACTCCAAGCCCGACTTGCGAAGATGACGGGTCGCAAGACGGTTCCTAATGTCCTGATTAATGGAAAGAGCATTGGAGGAGGCGATGATGTCGCTGAGTTGGATGCTAAGAGGGAACTTATCAACACAGTGAAGAGCATGGGAGGGAAGAGAATGACGGAGGTCATTGAGAGACCCGCATAAGTCTTAAAGAAGAAGAAGAAGAAGACGTGAATGGTCTCAAACTCTGGTGGCAATCAACATAGCATCTCGGATTACTTGATGGCATGAGTATCTAGGGGGAAGGGGTGAGGGGAGGAGGGTTATTGTGGCTACTATGGACGGATATTGCATACGGTACTGGCGTCTTGGGCGCTGAATGGGTCAGCCGGAAACGAAAGGGGCGCTTATACCACATGAGGAAATAAGGTCGGTTGTCAAACTTGGTCAGCGCGTTTTAATGGCCCTTTTTAAGGATTCCTGTGCTTCACAGACGGGAGCAAAGCAAGCAAAATGATTGGCAAGGGTGCAGTTTAGCTATGAATGCAGCAGCTTTTCTTCAAAGTATACTTATACTTCAGGAATCCGAACGAGTGTGATGTCCAAGTGAATGTTTCGTGCACGTTTGGTGCCGGGGTCTATGATGCGGGAATCTATTAAAGAAGACATTCCCATGTGAATTCGCCAGTAAACAACTGAATTGGTCTAGCTCTATCGACTCTATCATTTATCGTCGGCCTATTATTCAATGCTCGACCATGCATAGACCACGACAGGCTAATGCACTGTCCCTATATCCAGAAATCCGGTCCGACATGTGCATTGTCCGCATGCGGCGAATACATGCCGTGCCGTGCCGGGCCACCTCGACCATTGAGCACAATAACTAGTTAGCGCAAAATGATAACGGGGTTGCAGCTGAAATAAGGTGAAGAGAAGAGGGCCATGGACTGTAAGTAGGGCTGCCCTAGCTGTGTTGTACCACAGGTGCGGAGCTGAGGTTTGAAATGTAGAGAGAGGCATGCGGTTCTGAGTGCGGGTATGGATATGGGTATGGGTATGGGTATGAGTGTGGGTGTGGGTGTGGATGTGGATGTAGTCGGGTACGTGGAAGACGGATTCTTGGAGATGGCTCAGCCTTGCCTTTAACTACTTCACGACCGAGCCCTCTTTTTGAGCCGCTGCACGCCGGGTTACTGCCTCGCGGCGGAAACGCACGATGCGTGGCGGCGCGGGGCGCGGTTCAGCAGTATCTGTGCATCATCATCGCCATCTCCTGCTGTTTGTTTGTAGTACACTTGCTGTGGACTATGGCTTCATGAGCAGTCCTGTTCTAGATGAACGAACAAGCTCACGATATCAGTGTCGTGCCCTTCGTTCGTCCAGTCTCCATCTTCGCCGTTCTGGCTCCAAATTGTATCTGAGGTCACATGTCAGTGGGCAATTATGTGCCTCTGGGATAGGGACTTACAGCTCTCTTGGCCTCTTGCGACACAAGCTTCATACCAAGCCGGAAAGCCAACAGCCTCAAGACTTTCTTGCCGGGTTCAATACGGCTCTCTTCACTACCGCCGGCAGTTTCTGTCGCGCCAAAGCTGCATTTCGTCCAGACAGGACTCTCAAGTGTCCATTTCACGACCGACTCATCGAGGAATGGGAAGCGCGCCTCGCGTCCCCAATGTGAGAGCACGCGATCGTCACGTCCCAAGTTGCGCTTGCCGAGCCGGTTCACGTCAAGTTCGAGCTCGGAGATCAGGCCCGGGTAACTACGTCGTGCGAAGGCGATTGCGTGCCGTTGGTAGCCACCGAATAACTCATCTGCACCGAGGCCAGACAGAAGGACGCGTGCCGGCGTGGTATATTCTGTAGGTGTTTGCATCGTGCTCGTGCGGGCAAGACCGGTTCCTCGTGATGCAAAGTAGAGGGCGTAGGCAATTGAGAGGTCCATTTCGGTGTTGTGAGGGTGGATTAAGGAGATGACGTGGTCCTTGTGGGCTGTAGTTTCATCATAGGGTATATCGACTTCGATGAACCGCCAGGTTCTTTGTGGGCAGGTCTCGATTAGTTCTTGGAACGCTTGTCGCCCAGTGATTCTGTCTGGGCATAGATCATATGGAGAAAGTTCTGATTTGACTTCTGTATCTTGTGCTGCGTTCTTGGATGAGTTCTTCTTGGCCTCCTTCCTAGCTGCTTCTACCACTCTTGGGTTCTCGAATGCAACGTTCAAAAGATCAATACTTTGCTCAGTTGGCAGTAAGTTATGCGACATACGAGCTAGGACAGTACAGTCCAGCCCACCAGAAAAGAGAACAGCAAGTCTTGACGAGGAGATTGGATTTGCATCCGGGGGCACTGGTATTCCACAGACTCTGAGTCTTAGAGACTCAGTCAGGTGTGATGCCAATTCTTCAACAGATTGTGATTGAGCGCCAAGGCAGTGTTTCTCTTCAGGGACATCTCGATTGAATTGGCCAAGAACAGAAATCTAGCATAGAAGGTGAGCTGAGGTATTGAATGCAATGCCACAGCACAGCTGATTACGTAGGGAAATTCGACTTACAGTATCACCCTGGATGTCGGATGCTGACCATGGGCTTTTGAATACTGAAAACCCAGATTTGGATATTTCAGATTCTTCTTCAAGAACAATACCTGAAGGCATAGCACCGCCAGATATATCAAGGACATATATTGCGTCTGCTTCAACCTCTTGCCAACTACCACCACTAGGCTCAGCAATGCTTGCTAATTGTAGAGCACCTGGTATGTCCTCGTAGTCATAGAGTAGAGAGCGACGACCAAGACGATCCCTGCTGAAATATAAAATGCCATATGCTTTGTCATGGAACACAAATGCAAAGGGACCAGAGACCAACCTGATGGCCTCAAGTACAGCTATCACAGCTTCAGACCTCGATGATGCCGATTCACTTGCCCTACACAGCAAATCATAGACAACTTGGCCATCATTGCCGGTCACTTCCGTGCCCTTGATCTTCCAAGCTTCTCCATTCCAGCAAAGCACGGAATCCGTCACATGACCGTGAAAAGGCTGTTGTGTGATATGGCCGCCTCGTAGAGCAAGCACTGTGGAGGTGAAAGAAAGCCAGATAGAATCGCTACTGACGGTGGACTTCTGCTCCAACTCAATTCTTCCTAAATGATCAGGACCTCGTTTGTAAAGGCGATCTTGAAGAGCTTGACTTGGTCTCTGTGAGCCAACTCGAGAAATGCAGGCATGGATTCCGCACATCTTGGGAAAACATACAACTACCTGACGATTAATAGATGTTCAAGGAGCGAAGTGACATCGTAATACCGCAATTGTAACGGATGAACGGCCTTTGGCGGGTAGTAGGCGTGGTACAAATCCCAGATATGGCAAATGCTCTATCCAGAGGCACTGGAATGGGCTTTGTCTCGCTTGCTTAGCCTGTGCGGGATCCCCATGCTGTTGGTGGAAACTAAATGTTGTAGAGTACGTACGAAGGAGCACCAGCAATCACACAACAGCCTTGCAGCTCATTTCGAAAGAGGATCTTCAACAAGAAGACATTTGAGTTGTCGTTAATACCTATCATCCACTGTGCTTCAACAGTTTATAGAGAGCACTGTGCAATCACTGTAGCGGATTGCGATCGACTTCTGTTAGCTACTACCCCGCCAACGGAACCTACATTACGCAGTACAACTTCAGCGCCCTGTCCTGGCGCTGCTGAATGCATGTCTCCCCCGAGACATTCGGACGACGCCATCACGAACGCAGATGAGCTTCGACAAAATGACGAAAATAATAATAGAGAGGTAGCTGAGGCCAAGTCTGCCAAAATCGAAACTGGAGCGCAGGAACTTGGTCCTGCCACATCTCACGAACCAGCCCTTCAAAAAGCTCACCCTGGTGGAGAACATGAGAGGAGTCTGGACGTGCTCAATGCACAAGAAATAGCGAAAACTACGAACTCGGATGATAGGGGGAAATCCACAGTCGATAGAACGCTAATCGCCGCGTCAAATGGAAACATGGATGTGCAGAGCAAAGGCAAAGAGCTCTTCAATCAAGTAGACCAATCTGATCAGCCTGATGAAGAAATGGCGTCCTCAATAGCTACTTTGAAGCCGCAGAGTGGTTCAGCTTTATTGGATCCTTCAACAGCGAGTACGACCTACCTCGATCCTACTCCCAAAACGCCGACTCCTTCCCTACCACCCTCTCGGTCAACTTCTAATGCGTCAGCAATCCCTATGGCGAGTGGAGAGAGGTCGCCGACTAGATCTGATGCTGGCTTTGACGATAAACGATCAACGAGCGAGGATGAACGAGATCCTGATTCAAGATCCGAAATACAAAGCATTATGGACCAGTTCGATGAGGATGGTGGTCCTGGACATGAGGAAGTCATGTCTCCGAGACTCGAGATTGCAAACCCATTATTGAATAGTCCAATACAGCATCCGCCGCGCAGATCTAGCCTTGAGCCGCTCAGACCGACAATATCTAGTACAATACAAAACATGGGAGATATGCAAATAGGATCTCCAAGTCGAATTACCCGTCGAGATTCTTCAGATATTGGCCCGGCGGTGCCACCCAAACCAGGTTCCATACATAGCTTCACTCCTCAACGAAGCGTAGTATCCGATGATCGTTTTTCGACAACGGAACCACCAATGTCCCCGGGTTCTGCCTCCCTTCACAGACCTCCTCCGCCTGAGCCAGAACCAGAGCCGGACTTGCCATTCGATTTTCATCGATTCTTAGAGCAACTAAGACATAGGACGGCGGATCCAGTTGCAAAATTCCTGCGGTCATTCTTATTGGAATTCGGCAAGAAACAGTGGATGGTACATGAACAAGTCAAGATTATTGGTGATTTCCTAGCTTTTATCACCAACAAGATGGGCCAGTGTGAAGTGTGGCGGGAAGTCTCTGATGCCGAATTCGATAATGCCCGAGAAGGTATGGAGAAGCTCGTGATGAATCGCCTCTATACTCAAACCTTCTCTCCTGCAATTCCGCCTCCACAGCCAATTCCTGGAGCAAGGCCTAAGAGGAAAGGCGGCGAACGACCGCTAGGGCCAGGAAGGAAAGGTCAACACCAAGAGGACGTTGAAAGAGATGACATCCTGGCACAGAAAGTGAGCATATATGGCTGGGTGAAAGAGGAACATCTTGATATTGCGCCAGTGGGCGAGAGTGGTAAACGCTTCTTGCTGCTGGCGCAACAGGAACTTCTCAAGATTAAGACATACCGAGCCCCAAGGGACAAAATCATTTGCGTGTTGAATTGCTGCAAAGTAATTTTTGGTAATATTCAAGCATTTTGAGTCTTCCAGGTTCGTCTGCTAACTACGCATAGGTCTTCTGAAACATGCAAAATCGGATTCTTCGGCGGATTCATTCATGCCTCTATTGATATACGTTGTGTTGCAAGCCAACCCGGAGCATCTGGTCTCAAATGTTCAGTACATCCTCCGCTTCCGAAACCAAGAAAAACTGGGTGGAGAAGCTGGCTATTATTTGTCATCGCTGGTAAGTTTCATCAAATCTCTAATATGAAGCAATAATTAAAATATCTAGCTTGGTGCCGTTCAATTCATAGAGAACCTTGATCGCACAAGTTTAACCATTAGTGATGAGGAGTTTGAAAAACAAGTTGAGGCAGCCGTTTCGGCTATCGCTGAAAAGCACCAAGCTGCTGAAGCGCGCACAACTGCCCCAGCTCCAGTGCAGCTATCTGAAAAGTCTGCACCAAGTCGTCCAGAAGTAACCCCTCGCCATTCTACGGATGGTGAATCGTCTCACCCTCGTAGATCGACATCTTCCCGTGAAAGTGAAGATCCAATGGACGAAAAAGCCGCAATTACGGGTCTACTGAAATCGATACAGAAGCCTTTGTCATCGATAGGAAGAATCTTCTCGGATGACGGCGGCTCATCTTCTCAGAGTGGCCACCCCGTACGCACTCCATTACCTGGAAACACTCCGCGCTTATCACCTGCCCCTCGTCAAGGCAATGATGGCCAGCAAGTGCCGCGATTAGATGGGGCAAATGGTGGGGGACATAGACGTGGCCTATCGGCCGAAGATGCTGCTGCGCGGCAAGCAAGTGCTGAAGTTGCCGAGGCTCATCGCGTACAAAGAGCGGAACACGAAACTGTAGTTGATACACTTGCTGGAATGTTTCCAGACCTCGACCGAGAAATCATCAGTGATGTTGTGCATCAAAAAGAAGGCCGGTAAGTCTATCAGGACCCTCAGAGTTACACACTAGCTTATACAGTCTCAGAGTCGGTTTGGCTGTTGATGCTTGTCTCGCACTTGGTGCTTCATAGTTTACGATTGTCCTGCCCTTAGATGAACCATAATGTAGAGGTCTTGCATCTCCATAGGTGGCTACCTGGTTAATTTGAGCGAGCATTGGCGTTGGTTTTGTTTTCATATATCCCAAGGCCCAAACCACGGTCATGATGGCACTTGAAATCGTCCGAGGAGTATCTAGGGTGACGAAGTTGATAGGCTCGAATACCCATCTAGTCCGAGAAAGCTATCACCCCTTGTTAACATAATACTATTGATGTAGATCAAAAACTGAATCAAATGTGCCCCATAGTCGTAACCCTCGAATTTAAAGCTCTGAGGGATCTCATTATCTTCGCCTGAACTGATTATCATTCCTCGAGTACCTAAGCATGTTACTACAGGTAGGTGCATAAACGGATTAACGTTTTTGCCGAGGCTAGCGCGTGCTGGGTATCATTGTCCAGATTTTGGAGTGAAGGTATGTCGCATTGTAAACAACAATTTATCATGCCGAATTACCTTCGATAAGCTTCGCAGAAGATGGCGCAGAAGACGGCCAGGGAAGACAATATTAAGGGTGACGATGCAGGTCCATTTGTCCCGCCAATGTCTTCGGCCAATCCAAGTACGGCGCAAGTGCCGAAGAGCAAAACACCGAGGCCTCAGCCTTCTACAACTGCTCTTATCATTTGTCGCAACAAGTACGTCGAAATCACATTCTATTTCTCGCTTTTCAGATGTTTACCAATGGTAATGACTGTTCGAAATATTGCCTATTGGATAGTAGTGGAACCCGAATTACTGTCGTTTGAGCTTCTTTCCACTGCTTCATCTTCAACACGAACATCTAGAAGAGTAAATATGCGCTGACACAGCCTCAAGACATTGGCGATATATCTCTTCATTCCATGGGCCGTGGCTTCAATTAACACCAGAGGTACTCGAAAACCTTGCAAACAACAATTACAACCTTCCGCGGCCTCGGCCAATTGATCCAGCTGTTTTCTTTGACCTGTTGAAAGTACGAAAACTGGTAGACGATGCCACAAATCTTGCTGTTCGAGCCGCTAGCGGCGTTACATCCTCCTCTTTAAACAATGCGGGCAACGGGATCCTAGGCAATGGAGCACTTGGTATAGGAATAGGCGGAGGGGGCGGGAATGCAAGATTAAGTCGAGAACGAAAGCATCGAATGCGAGAACAAGCTACTCAAAAATTATCCAAGGCATATCATCTCGACGAAATTGCTTGCAGCGTTGCAACGATGCAGTCGACATCAACTCTGGAGGATGTCGCGCAACTTGTCTTGCAGAGAAGTCCGAATGATTTGGATGCGAAATATGTACATTTCTTTCAGGAGAAGATACCGTCAAGGCAGCTTGCGGAGTGCACAAGTTTACAACCTTTAGATGAGATCATTGCCGATAGACCCAATGAAGGAGAAATCTTGAGAACACGAGCTGTAGTCAAAACATTCAAAGAGGACTTTGTGGGAGCCGCAAAAGATCTGACAGAGGCATTGGCTGTTACTAGATATTATCAGAACCAGCACAAGGCAGACAGACAACGAACGCGGATTGCAGATTCTGCGCATAATGACAAGCAACGAAGTACTCGCTGGAAAGAAGATGTCAGACTTGATGAGAAAGACCACCCCAGCAGTCTGGAAACCCAATTACTTTTTCATCGTGCAGGCGTATATCTCACAATTGCATGCCAGCATGTCAGTGCTGCCCTACCGCCCAGGAATTTAGCCAAGCAAACCAATGGTAGTACGACCGACAAAATGACCAGCCCAGCTAATGGGGAAACAGCCGAAATGAGCACAGCCGAGAAGGAGGCTCATGAAAAGCGACTTGAAGCCAGGAAAATTGTCAAACGGAACGCCAAACATGCCCTTAGGGATTACATTGCATACTTGTCATATTTCGATTATACACCAGGAATTCCAATTGAGGTTACTGATGAATTTATACGCAAGGTGAACCAAGCAGCAAGTGGTTTTAGGATCCCTAGACCCCAACCAAACCAAATCATGGATCTTGAAAGCAACTCTTCGTTAAGTGATGGGAAACTTTCTGATGCTCTGGTTCCACAAAATGATGCATCGAGTTGGCAACGTCCGAAAAATAGTGAAAATAGACATACGGAACTTCCAAATCTGCCGTCACCCGTCGTGCATCAGATATCCACACTATTCTCAGCCACACCGCCAGCAGATCTACCCCCTTATCCTGTTACATCAACTTTCTTGACTACAAAACAGCAAGCAGGTGCAGTCCAACGAAGGGATTCGGCCAGAAACCTCCACCAGTCAGAAAGCCATGAAGCACTCACATATCATCCTCTACTTACAGACGCTCTTCATTCACTACTATTATGCCACTGCATCCTCCAGACTTCACCCCGTGAGTTTCAACGGCATGCATATATGGTCGCACGCCTCACCCGAGTCTGTGATGGTTACCCTATCTTCCAGGCAGCTCGGTCACCAAGCCGCGCAGATTGGATCGAAATCCTTCGCCATAGCAACGATTGGATCGGACTTCAACAGTCCTGGGAGACTTTGTGTACACCAGCTCCATTGCCTGGTCAACATGACATCGTTCAACAAAAGGAAACGCCAGAGCAGAAGAAAGACAGACTGAAGCAGCAAGCTATCATGGAAGCACTTGAAGATGATAGAGTATGTGATGAAGCTACGTTTCATGCCGCTGTTATGGCTACACAGCGGAGACAAGAGGAGGAAGAGGAGGAAGAGGAGGAAGAGGTACACCAAGACGAAGAGATCGCTAACGGTGCGACCACTCAAGCGAAGCCGACGAAATGGGCTCAGGAGGATGGAAAGGAATATCCGCTCAGTACCGAACGGGCTCATGCCATTGGAAGGTGGATCAGAGAGGCAACTATCGGGGGTGATGGGACTGGAACGAAGAGAAAAAAGAAGAAGTGTGGTAAGCCTACCGTTCGTGTGAATGTAAACGGTATAGAAACTTTGGTAGATGGTTTGAAAGTCACTAAAGATACTGCCATGGAAATCAAATCAACATAGACTCAACATGGAACCTACTAACTTGTGCCATGTTGTAACGACTATAACGAGTTCGATTTATGCTATCTATGATATTTCCCTGCGAATTCTTGGGACAGCAGCAATATAGGTGGTGATTGAAATAAGAATACGAACAGCATCTCGATCAGGCAACAATCTTTGGGGAAACCTATCACTTCAGAGCTATCAGTTGCTTAAGAGGTCTCTAATTGCTCACGATAGGCATGATTCCTTTTATTTTTATTTTATTTTAATTTTTTTCAAAACGTCTTTTCATCACATTTTCGCTGAGCTATCTGAACCTCTTGATTTCATGAACACCATGATGAAACTAATAATTATGATAGGATTGATATACTCATTCGCCAACACCGAGCTTAAGCCAATCAAGATCAAGATAGTTGAACCTATCTGTGATACCTGTCTATTGTGAGTGACAAAGTTGAGAACAGTCACCATATTAGGTGTGCAGGGTTTTTCGACTCTACATGATATTGATATAGCTTTGAACCTACCCCACCATCCTCACCCGAAGAGCTGCTTTGAGCAGGACACTACCGACCAAAAAGCGGCAATCACTATATCCGGGAATATCCATGCCTTGCAAGAAGATGACCGGATGATATCGGACCATCGGATGAACCATCATGATTGTTCAATTGGTACCACGTTCTCTGATATTAGCATTTCATATCTTGATAGCAAGTAGTACGTATCGCAATTACAAAGCGGAAGGTCAATGCTTCCAACATCAAGATATCGGATAGATACGTCGAAATGTGTTTTTGATGACGACGCAATATATCGTGAAGGCAATCTTAGAGATGGCCAATATATGCACGAACGGACGATGCTTCAGCACGAGATGGGATCATCATCACGATTTTGAAGGATGTGTTGGTGAATCTTTGCTACAGATGCATGTCTATGTTGTGGTTGTCTGTGCTGCTGACTACAGGAGAACCATCTTGCTCCTGAATACCGCGGACTTGTTTTGTAGAACATCTAATGGAGCCTGAAATATCACCAACCATGGTAAAAGTTACCGGAGCTACGTGGCGAACGAGCTAATGCATATATATCAGTATTTTCTGGATGTAGGGTCTTTACTGGCATTTGATCAAAGCTCCCTGAGAGAAGCAGTTGAAAATAAGTTGGGCGGTAATGTAAGCTTGAAAAGAGGCTTTAAAATCAATGGCCATGTCGATCATTCGTCCGACAACCCAGTCGGGCGATTCTAATTAAACTTTGAACGACATGGTTTCCAGGGTTTGAGGGCTATATGTCGTTCGGTATTGAAAGGGGTCGGAAGAATATCACCAATCATACCTCTTGCTATCCACACTTCCCCTGGTTGACCACGCTCGCTTATATCCTTTCAGTTACTGACCTGCCTCCTTTTCCAAACCGAACATATTGAGTACCTGGAATCGCATGCTACGGCACCCATAGGGTGACCGCTTTCAAATGTACCCGGCCGTACTTACGGTCCGTTCGCCCACAGCTGACGCGTAACGCTATGGGATCTGAGCTTCGAGATGTTCAACTGCAGGGTCTTCGGCTCACTCGAACTCTCTTGGTAGCGAAAGTTCCCTTGACAACCATCTGATCTCTTGATCTCCTGACCAAAGATTCAATATCTTGGTACAGCTCCGAAGTTGTAAGAATCCCAATTTGATATGATTTGCGGCTCAGGGTCTTGAAATTTCTAGGTGTACGTGTAGAAAGCATAGCTCCAAAGCCTCGCTCGTTACAGGAATTGTGTCTGAGTTTAGAAGAATGTATCTACATTCAGGCAAATATGGAAGCATGGCAATTTCACAAGGGAGCTCAATCAGTGCCGACGGATACCGTTCCCGAGTTTCTACTAGCCTTTTACCCGCCATAACAGATACTTCTTCATAAGCAAAGAGGATCAGTATCTGAGATCTTGAATATAGAAATCCTTACCCCGTGCAGCTCTATTAATGAACATTTCCATGCGCTCGGACGTCTTTGTTGAAAAACATATACAACGGGCATGAAGCCTGTAATAGACTTGCATAATCGCGCCTTCTGCAATGCATGGGTCAGGGAGAGCATTCGTCTAATCGTGCGTCTACCTGCCCTTTCGAGCCACTATGCAGACCACGGACATCCCAACTTCGTGGGGTAACGGAAAAACAAAACAAAACTTTCATACAATTTATTGATTTTGAGATAGATCAAGCTATGGAGGTGAGAGCCAGGGCAATAAAAGATAATGGCACGAGACACATGCTATACTATGAGTGGCGGTGAAATCTCCCTCAAATGGACAATATCGATGGATTTTGATCTCGAGATAACGAAGTGGTGGGGAGACTCAACAACATGACTACTCTTGAAAATATCTATAAAGTTTGTGTCTCCCGCTGTACATGGAGATGGTAGTTAAAATTAATTGTCTCATTGGTCCTTCCTTATTAGCAGTTCTTCTGCTGGTCGTTCTTTCCAGTCCTCAATCGTGCGAGATTTCCGGCTTGTAACAGCCGCCTAGTTCGCTCGTTACCGAACATCTTGTTCATAATGAGGCTCAATACAGCCTTCGCCTTCGTGGCGTCTCTGGCTATTGCTTCAGCCGCATTGACGGATCGTCGTGCTACTCCTGTTTCTGGGGCTCTCGTGCCACGAGCATCTTGCGATAACACAGCAACTTCCCGCGAATGCTGGGGAGATTACTCCATTGATACTGACTACTACACGGATGGCCCGGATACTGGGGATGTATTCGAGGTAAAGCTACATATCTCTCCGCGCTTGAAATATTCAATGGCACTGACTTTGATTAGTACTGGCTAGAGGTTGTGAACACAACTCTTGCCCCAGATGGGTATAGCAAGCAGATGTTGACTTTCAACGGCACCTATCCAGGTCCCCTGCTCACCGCGTATTGGGGCGACACTTTCGTGATTCACGTTACCAATTCCCTCGAAAACAACGGCACGTCTATTCACTGGCACGGTATTAGACAGCAGGGCACGTCCGAATATGATGGAGTTCCTGGCGTCACTCAATGCCCTATTGCTCCTGGAGAGACTTTGACTTACACATTCAAGGCCTCTCAGTACGGAACTGTGAGGGAATGAATCCCTATCACTCGATATAGCTAACTTTAGTAGACTTGGTACCATTCTCACTTCTCCCTGCAGTACCCGGATGGTCTAGTTGGCCCACTTATCGTGTACGGCCCAGCAACAGCAAACTACGATGTCGACCTTGGCAATCTGCTTTTAACAGACTGGGCTCATGGAGACAGCTTTACAGTATGGAATCCTCAAACAAGCACTAGCATATCAAGTACTAATTTGTAACATAGTTGTGGTACAGAGCAAGAGTTGGTGGACCACCACAACTCGAGAATGGTCTGATAAACGGACAGAATACCTATGATTGCTCAAGCTCTACTGATTCAGCCTGCCTTGGCACCGGGACTCGCTATGAGACGACTTTCACCAACGGCACACGTTACCTTTTCAGAATCATCAATACTTCAGTGGAAGCTTACTTCAACTTCAACATTGACAACCACACTTTCACAGTCATCGCCAACGACTTCGTGCCTATCGTACCTTATGAAACGAACAATCTAGTCGTCGCAGTTGGCCAACGGTACGATGTGGTCGTGGAAGCGGACCAAGGCGATGGGGATTTCTGGCTGCGGGCAACATTGCAGACTGCATGTGGGACTGGAAACGACAATGCGAACAACATCCTGGGCATAATCCGGTACAACTCTTCTTCCACCGCTGACCCAACTAGCACAGCTGGGTCCTATGCGAATGCCTGTGGCGATGAAGCCCTCACTGATTTGGTTCCTTACCTGGCTATTGACGTCGGAACTGCGGCTGAGAATGAGACAATCGATATTGCGAGACTGCAGGGCACGTACAACTTGTGGTCTATCAATGCCTCCAGCTTGTACTTGAACTGGTCGTCTCCTACTACTATGCTTGCATATCAGAATATTTCGGTGTTCCCCACTGACTATAATGTTTACGCTCTTGATAGCGTTGATGAGGTGAGTCTGGTAAATATTCATTAACTTGGCTGTGGAGCTTCTCGTGGAGACCGAAACCTTTTATCAATCGAACTTTTGGAGACCTGATGCTTCCCCGAGTACTGATTCTTTACAAATACTGGACGTTGAATATTCTAACTCATCTGCAGTGGGTAACCTGGGTCATTCAAGACACGACCGGTAACGGAGGAGGAGGAGGAGGACCAGGGGGCGGTGGTGGAGGAGGACCAGCTCTTGACCGTACGTATACCATGTGCACGCGGCTCTTCAACAACCTAATCAAGCGTAGATCCCATACACTTGCACGGCCACGACTTTTCGATCATAGCTCAAGGCTCAGGAACATTCGATGCATCAACCTCAGCCGTGAACTACGTCAACCCACCACGTCGCGATGTAGCCACGCTGCCAGCCGGAGGATATCTCGTGATTTCTTTCCTGACAGATAACCCCGGGTATGTTTTCGCGCACTGCCATTTAGAGACATGGACCAAAGAAGACTGACCTGCAATTAGATCTTGGCTTGTCCATTGCCACATCGCCTGGCACGCTTCCCAGGGCTTCGCACTGCAATTCGTCGAGCGTGAATCAGAGATTCCGGCTACTATCACATCTTACGATGAGTTCAACAGCAGTTGCCAGGCCTGGGATAGTTACTACGCTTCCATGTTCTATCCACAGGACGATTCTGGGATCTAGAGTGTCAGTCGGTATTGTGAGGGGTTTTTTGTGGGCTGTGAGACGTGGGAGACGTGAGAAGAGATATTCTTGTATATTATCGCATCGCATACAATATTTTCTCAAGTACTTGCCATGCTGTTATTGAGATATCAGACTTTACATACTAGAATACAATTGATGATAGCCAAGATTGGGGATCTTAGTATCAAATGTACGGATGAATTACTCTGTGATAGGTGAGGTCAACCCCATAAGACATCTTATCCAAGGCTTCGGAAATCTTGAACCAATAACATTTAGAAGACGAGTCCTACTGCCTCAACTTCGAGGACGTGAACTCCGAGGTCAGCACCCCCTCGATCTTCAAGACACTTACACTCCACAGTAGAATGCGGTCGCACGCGGCGCATCACAGTGCGGGCGCATACAGGTCATACAAGCGGGTGAACGGCCGACACATACGCTAGACGGACCGTCCACGCCGCTCCTCATAGCGACATTATCAACAAATGAGAAAGGAGAAGGCACCGGTGGAAGAGTTATGTGATGTCAACGCACAATAGTCTCGATGAAGCTTTGAGCCTCAGGCTCAGACTCAGGCTCAGGCTCAGGCTTGTAAAGTTCAAAGCTTCAAAGCTTGAATTGACAGTTCGCTTTCAGAGATAAGCCAAGAAGGGCAATTCAACTTTACTAGAATTACTGGGAATTACTAGCAAGGCAGAGAACATCATAGGAGAATCGCTTCTGCATTGTATGGGCAATCAAAGAAAGAATGGAAGAGATGGATTGTCTTGTCGCCTGGTTAGTATTTCCTACCGCCGTCAGTAGAGTATGTATGAACCCGTTGTGGGCGGGCTTTGCGTGCGCGCCGGGGTTAAACACTCTTCTGAATGAGAAAGTCCGAGTGTCGTATTCGCTCGCATGTTCATTCATATCGTCATTAAGCTTTCCCCCCCCCCACCAAAGGCTGATAAACCGCCATGACTCTAGTGTTGCTCCATATGCTTTGGGATTGTCTTCTCTAAGCTGCCTTGTGTAGAAAAATAGAGAATATATATCTATATCTATATATGTCTGCCATTCCCCACCACCTTTCAATTGACATTTCATCACATAACGACGCTGCTAATTGCAACTCATCTGAGAAGGATTACCAAAAACATACCAGCTTCACCAGATTCACAACATCTTTTTCACTTTTGAGAACCTCTATATAAAGTACCTCGATTCATCAACATGACGACCACTATCCTTGGAAAGCAGATCGGAACTACAGGCTACGGCCTCATGGGTATGCTGCGCCCGCGCAATCCACTACTGGATAAATGTATACTGACGATATGATAGGCCTGACATGGAGACCCAACCCCGTATCAGAAGAGGAAGCCTTCAAGGCGCTGCGAGCTTCTCTCGCACATGGCTGCAACTTTTGGAACGGTGGCGAGTTCTATGGACCACCGGAGCATAACAGCCTGACACTGTTGAAGAAGTACTTTGAAAAGTACCCCGAGGACGCCGACCAAGTTGTGCTGAGCATTAAGGGTGGCTTGAACAACATGAAGCCAGACGGAAGCCCGGAGAATGTCCGTCGCTCGATCGATCAGTGCATTAAGGATCTTGCGGGTACCAAGAAGATTGATATCTTTGAGTGTGCGCGCGTCGATCCTGAGACCCCAATTGAGATTACACTCAAAGTCATAGAGGAGGAATATGTCAAGACGGGTAAGATTGGTGGTATTGCGCTCTCCGAAGTTGGCGCTGCTACTATTCATAAGGCTGTGAAGATCACAAAGATTGTGGCTGTTGAAGTCGAGTTGTCCTTGTGGGCTTTGGATATCTTCAACAATGGTGTCGCCGCGGCTTGTGCTGAGCATAACATTCCAGTCGTTGCGTAAGTGCTTCTACAATATCCATGTTCCTTATTACGCATTTACTAACAGTCACAGCTATTCTCCAATTGGACGCGGTTTCTTGACGGGCCAAATCAAGTCATTCAATGATATCCCAGAGGGTGACTTCCGCCAAACACTCCCAAGATTCCAGCCAGATGTGTTTGACTTGAACCTCAAGCTCGTCGATGAGTTGCAAAAGGTCGCAAAGGCTAAGGGAGTCACAGCAGCTCAATTGGCTATCAGCTGGGTCAAGGCTCAGTCCAAGAAGAACGGCAATCCAGAGATTATCCCAATTCCAGGTGCTACGAGTGAGGACAGAATCGCCGAGAATGCTAAGGACGTGACCTTGGACAAGACTACCTTAGATGAGATCGATGCGATCTTGAACAAGAACAAGGTTGTCGGTGGACGATACGGTGTTCATGGCGCGGCATATCTTGAGGGCTAGATGACTGAGGATTGCTGTTAGCACAGTTTTACAAATGTATAGTCTTAAATGAAGCCATGAATTTTTGTCATTTTCAGAATAGTTTTGTGTAATGTATGAAATGTCGGCTTGCGGCCCCCGAAAGAGCCTTACGCATTGCAGAATTCTTGAGAGAACATTCATCATGTTAAGGGGAGTGGTGGGGTTGTATGTGCTTACGTTAGGTATTGTTGGAGCTTCTCCGGCTTTTGGGAGAAGAGCTTGGAGCATTTGATGTTCCAATTGGCAAGACTCTTATGTAGATATTCTACACCTAAGCCTGCCATCAGATGCATAATCTCAACTTGGTAACTTCATCACTGGAGGAATGGATGCAGAATCTGTGCTGTCATCCGGTTGAGTGATGTTCTCACTTGTGACTTGTAGTTGATTGTGAACAGCTTTAGAGGTTCGAACGAAAATGATTGTGGTGGGAAACAGGTCACATGATACAGGCGCTAGACTTGTTGCCGTATTTTACCTTCAGGCAACAACCAGATCGCGTCTGTGCAGAACAAAGCAGACCGACTACAAGCTCTTCCGTCCCGATCACCCCAGCTACTTCACGGTAACCGGCACAATAATAATCCGACTTACATACAGCCCTCTTAAGCTATCATTATGAATCGTCCTAAAGCTTCCCCTCAACGCGATCGTGACGGTACTCATGCTCTTGAACTTCCAAGAATCCCTTCGAGCGCAAATTGGAGAACCAGCTGTACGATTACCAGAGCCCCACCAACACCACCAATCACTCCGGCCTCTGGCAAGAAAGGACGATACAATTTACCAGCAATGACATACTCAGGCTCTGAGCTGTCCTCACTGACGTCGCGGTCACCTGGATCGACCGAGGATGACGATGATGATGCTATTCTGCATGGTGGAAATCCACCTGCCAAGCGTCAACGACTCGATGAAGACTCCATGCGCGATTCACCCATCTTAGATCCAATTGATGCATACTCCATCTCCTCCGATTCTTCAGGCGAGGTCCCAAACTCCCCCAGCACATCGCGACCAGAGGAGGATGACAGCGGCCATGAGCAGGTTACTGTATGCTCGTGGGAAGGCTGCGACGAGGGTGACTGCGGCGACATGGATAAGCTGGTCGACCACATCCATGTAGCACACATCGAGAGTCGCCAGAAGACCTATACCTGCGAGTGGAGCGACTGTTCGAGGAAGGGCATGCCACATGCTAGCGGGTATGCACTGAAAGCGCACATGAGAAGCCACACTCGAGAGAAGCCATTCTACTGTGCTCTACCTGGTACGTAGCCCAACCTATTGAGATAAAAAAAACCCCCCCCCTCAAAATTATACTAACGCTCGCGCAGAGTGCGACCGTAGTTTCACGCGCTCCGATGCGCTCGCAAAGCATATGCGCACCGTCCACGAGACCGAAGCCCTTCGCCCGTCGGATCCAGTCCCCAAGTCTATGCAGCCTGCCAAGGGCGCACGCCTCAAGCTCATCCTGAAGCAACCCAACTCCCACGACGCGCAATCACAGAGCCCCAGCGCCCCACAGCCCGACCTCTTCACATCTGATGACGCCATGACCTACACGCGGCTGTCACAAAGCCTCTTCACGGAGGCAGAGATCGCCACCGATCCGAAGGAGATGTTCCGGCTTCTGCGACGTCAAGTTCACTGGGCTGAGGAGGAGGGCGATGAGTTGCGTCGGGCGTGCGAGACGGTCGAGGCGATTCGGAAGAAGGAGTGGATGGATAAGGAAATCTTGCTGGAGCAGGTTCTGCATGGCGAGCGGGATTACCAGGATAGGAAGATGGCGGTTCTGGCGGCTATGGAGCAGGAACAGCAGCAGCAGAGTCTGGCGAGACCCGTTGAAATCGTGCAGACTGCGCCTAGAGAGCAGGCGCCGCTGCCTACTATCAACAGTCAGGAAGAGGCCGCTGCTGTTTTGGCGAGTTTACATCAAGGATAATTTCAATCGGTTAGTATAGGAGTTCAGAGGATATGATGGTGTTTTTACTGCGTGTTTCAGCCGAAAAGTAGGGATGGGATGATGGAGTTAGGATTTTGAGTGTAGGGTCATAGATGAGTTATAAGCTCCAGTTTCTTGACTTTAGTGCAACATAAGAAATATAAGTGAGTTGAGGTCGGCACACCATATTTATCTACTAATCTTTAAATAACATGAGAACATCTGCTCATCTCAATTCTATTCTAACCCTTGCCTCAGCCCCGTCCACACAGAAGCCAACCTGCCTCGTACTATCCTCAATCTCAATTTCTCTCCTCATATACTTCCCCTTCTGTTCTATGGCCCCACTTCCACTCTCATCCTCACTATCCTCTTCATCTTCATACCCGGCAACAGGGTCCCATTCTCCCGTTTCCCAAACCAGCTTCAGCGCCATAGGCTCCAGCCCAAAAAGCCTCCCCACCATCCCTTTAACCCTATATACATCAAACCCCTTCGGTATCTCCACATCCCTCACCACCTCCTCTCTCTGTCCGTCCACCGTCTTTGCCGGCAACACAAACGCGAACCTGATCAGCCTCGCCTCAAGGAAATTTGAATTAACGCTCTCTTTCGTCGCACGTACAACGATCGGTTCGCCATGTAGCTCACAGAGCTCCGCATACCGCCGATGCTTCGCGATGACAGTTCCCTCGTCGCTCTCTGGCACAGCAGCCAGCTCTTTGGCAATACGCGACAGGTAGTACATCTCTGCATTGGTGCGCTCTGCTGTTGCGATCTTGCTGAAATTGAGAAATTGAAGGTTGGCGATGCGTGCGAGCGTTAGCATAAAACCCTCTTCTACGCTCATGGCCGAGGTTTGTGTGCCTGTCTTAGCATCGTAAATTGGGTTGTGTGAGAAGCGGAGGCCCGTTAGGCCAGGAAAGATGTCGGAGAGTGCGTCGATGAAGGACCAGGTGGTGACTGCGTTATAGGAGAGGTCAACATAGCGGAGGCAGGGCGGGAATACTGGCGGGGGAGTTGAGGGGGTGCTGATGGTGTGGATTAGATTGCCTTTGAGAAGGAGTCTTTCGAGACTAGTGAGCTGGATTAGAGGTGCAAGGTCGCTGAGGGTAGTGAAATAATTGTGCTCCAATGTTAATGAAGTAAGTGTCGATAGTGAGTGTGTCGGGATGAAGCCCATAGATAGTGATGTAAACTCGTTCAGCGATGCCGACAGAGTACCAAGGGACACAAACTGTTGTGCCAGTTGACAAACATCCTGCCATGGCAGAAGCATAGAATCGAGGCCGAGGTTCGTAATCCCTCGGAAGGCATCTTGAGCATCACCAAATTCTTCGGCGTTGATGGTTAGCCTATTGCCACTACCAAGATGTCAGCACCTTTCCAATCCACATCACACTGTACATACTTGATTCTCAAATCCCTTAACTTGTCCAATTCCGCACAAATCTTGATAATCTCCCTGCAGCCACTAAAGAGATTCCTACTCAAGTCGAGCTCCACGATTTTCGGGCAGACATCCCTGATCTTCTTGTCCTCCGTCTCCGCGCGATCGATTTTCATGGAATCAACCAAGACAATTTTGAGCTCAGACAACTGAGCCAGTTGAGCTCTGATCTTGTCGAAGCCCACCTCCTCCGCAACTTTTCCTGAAATAACGACTAGTTTCTCCTCTCGAGGCTCTAATAACTGCTGTGTGAACTCCGAGGCATATTTTTGGTGCACAGCTTCTACAAAGCTACAACTAGCATCTGCTGTGCGCGAAGGACGTATGAACGAAGCCGAAGTCTTCGATTTGCTTCTACCTACCTACAGAATTAGCAATCAGCACATGCTTTCAAGCAAATAGCACGACAATCCATGAAACTCACAGTTAAAATATCTCACACCCTTATGCTCCCCGTCGTGTTTTCCCCGCGTAGGGTCATCCCACTCCACGCCCAGCCATTCCTTCTGTGTACCTTCAACGAGACCGATATATCGAATAGTGCACAGGACAGACTCATACGACACTCTTTGGCCTACATAATAGCTCGCAGTGGCAGTCTTACGTTCCGACATTGTTCGTGGTTGATGGAGCTCAGGCGCAAGGCTGCGGTTTCGAGAAGCTCTCGGCTGCTCCCGAAGCTAGCCTTGACGTAGAGTAAATTTCCAGAACCTCACTTCTAATCGCGAAGCACGGCACCAAAGTCACATAACGACAAGTCGCCGCAGCACGCAGGCGCTCAAAACCCTTGACTTACCACAACACAACATCTGGTGTATATAGTCGTTGAAACCTACATCATGGATTACCAGAACCGCGCCGGCAGCAAGTTTGGTGGAGGAGGCGTCGCATCAACATCGTCGACGAACGCCGACCGCCGAGAACGACTCCGCAAGTTGGCGTTGGAGACGATCGACCTGGACAAAGACCCATACTTCTTCAAAAACCACGTGGGGTCTTTCGAATGCCGACTGTGTTTGACAGTGCACCAGAACGATGGCTCGTATCTAGCGCATACGCAGGGCCGCAAGCATCAGACGAACTTGGCACGACGAGCGGCGCGCGAGCAGAAGGAAGGACGGGCGGGCACGGATCCTGTGACGGGGCTGCCTATAGGCATGGTGGGAGCACAGGTCAGCGTGCGCAAGAACGTGGTGAAGATTGGACGGCCGGGATATAAGATCACGAAGACTAGGGATCCGGTTACGCGCCAGCAGGGCTTGCTCTTCCAATTGCAGTATCCTGAAATCACACCGGATGTGCAGCCCAAGGTGCGCTTTATGAGTGCGTTCGAGCAGAAGGTGGATGATCCGCCCGACAAGAACTTTCAGTACCTGTTGGTCGCTGCAGAGCCTTATGAGATCTGTGGTTTTAAATTGCAGGCAAGGGAGATTGACAGGACGAATGATCGGTTCTGGACTTGGTGGGATGCAGATTTAAAGGAGTTCTGGGTACAGATTATGTTCAAGACGGAAAGAGAGGAGAGATACAGTGGTGTTCCTGGTTTAAATCCATCTGGACGAAGATGAATAATGACAGCAGGCATTCAAGGTCACAAAAGACTAGGCGTTTCGAGGAGTTCATGGATAGCGGAAAGACATTCACAAGAGGATCAAATCAATGTTGAGATTTCTTTATTTAGAGTCTACCAACTCCACATGACAGTAGTCCTAAAATGCAGAAAGTCATTTGTGATTGCAACAATGCCATGAATTTTGTTGATGTAGACCCAGTCCATACGCCTAGCCTGCTTCGAAACAAGAAAAGACTATGCAATGAGCCGCCGAAGTAAAAGCAAACATCATTTCGTGAAGAGCTCCATGCCGAAGTCTAAAACAATCATCCGCATCAGAAAGGTACCCAATGAAAGCACTTGGAGACATGATGCTCGACAAAATACTACGCAGTTTGCGAGTGTCTATGAAGATTGTCGATGGGTACCTCGAATGTCGTGCATCTAATGTATGCCAGATACGACCGGAAATGCCAATTTCGCTATACATCGCAAATTACTAGACCAATAAGGAGTCGACGAATGGCTGAAATAGAGTGTTCATCTGCTGCTGTAATTGGACTCGAAACGCTTGAAAGTGTAACCAATGAAAGGCAAGCTCATTTCTGGAACCTCCTCGCGCGGTTGGCCAGCTGCAACAGCAGCCTTCAAGTGAGTTGCATTGTCAGTCTGGTCAATCTCATCAGTCGGGAAGTAAGCAGTGTCCACATTGGAAGTGAGCTTAGGCTCGAAAGGTGCACGGATACGGCGCAAGGTGTCAAACTCAACACCACGGAAGAATCGGTGGTTTTTTATCTCATCAGCAGAAACCCTACCAAGACGGTTTTCAGTGTTGCAAACAAGACTGCATAATAATTAGCGTATGTCACAATAGGGATCACTTCTCCACGTACCTTCGGATGAGATTCTCAGCATCCGCACCAAGCTGAATATCCTCTGGGAAGTACAAAGTCTGGCGCCAGTTCACAATCTTACGGTAGGTGTCGTGAGCATCCTCAGCACAGAAAGGTGGCCATCCAACTTGACACTCAAACATGATCGTTCCCAAACTCCACCAATCACAATCGTAGGAATAACCATGACCAGTGAAAATTTCTGGAGCAATGTAATCAGGAGTACCAACTGTGGAATAGGCCATTACTCTTCGAGACTTTCTCCAATCGTTGATGACACCACGATTGCTGACTGTCAAGTTGATCTGGTCCAGACTGACAGAGTTGCGGTTGTTTGGCTTGTTGCTCGACTTGCCCTGCAAGAGCTGTTGATAGTACGAGTTATCGTGGAGTCTATGGAAACCAGTTGAAAGACCGAAATCAGTAAGCTTGACATGTCCTCCACGGTCCAAAAGAATGTTGTCGGGTTTGATATCTCTATAGTATGTGTCAGAATGTGCCTAGTTATTTTTTAGAAGCTCTATGGGATTTCCCATTTGTTTGAGGAACATATCCATCAGTACCATGTGAACTTACCTATGAATGAATCCCAACTTGTGTACAGCCTCAATAGCCAGAACAATCTCCGCAATGTAGAATCGTGTAATGTCCTCCGAAAAGATTTCGTACTTGATGAGCATAGTCATCAAATCTCCACCGGGCAAAAACTCCATCAGCATGTAGAGGAAATCGGGATCCTGGAAAGTGGTAAACAGCTTGACAACCCAAGGACTGTCACTTTCCGCCAAAATATCTCTCTCAGCTCGAACGTGTGCGAGCTGGTCCTTCTTAAACATCTCAGTCTTTACCAAAGACTTCATGGCATACACCTTGCCATCCTGCTTCTTCTGCACAAGCTTGACCTCTCCAAAGGCTCCTTTTCCAATAATCTTGAGTGTCTGGTAGTTCTCAGGTCTATCTCTGGTGCGCAAGAAACGTAAGTATTTGCCCTCCTGTTTACCAGCATTCGACCATGTCTGTTCCCGGCGAGATTGTGATTGATTTGGATCAGCAAGGCGTTGCTCCATTTCACTCTGTCTATATTCAATAATCAGCATGTTTCTTCATGATGATGGGATTTCTTGTGCGAGAGAAATCCACGGAATCTGCGGAAGCAGCGCTACTTACCTCACATTACGGTCACGGGCGCGCTTCACACTGTCCTTGAAGAAGTCGGCAGCCAATTGAGCGCACTTCTTCTGGTTGTTCTGTGTCAATGGCCCATATTTATCACCGTTCCTCTCAGGAGCTGGCTGAAATTCAGGCATGTACTGTTGTGGGGCTCCTGAAGCCATTGGAGTGTTCAAATAGCCACCGTATCCGGGCTGCTGCTGCTGCTGCTGCTGACCACTGCCGCCGGCAGTACGTGGGCGATTTGCAGGAGATGGCTGTCTGCTGCCGTATGGTGAAGTTCTGGCTGCACTGCCGAGGTTCTGGTGAGAGAATTGGTGTGCAAGACCGTTTGTGGGATCGTTATTTGCTGGTCGTTGTTGGCCGTAGGCACCTGGCTGTCCTCCTTGTGGTTGTGCTTGATACACGGGCTGCTGTTGTTGCTGCTGAGCGTATTGAGGTGGGTAGGGGTTATTCATGAAGTAGCCTGGCTGAGCTTGAGCCTGTGCTCCACCAGCAACGTATTGTGGTTGAAGTTGTGGGTTCTGAGCTTGTGGGTGTTGTTGACCTTGACCCGGCGGGAAGACAGGTTGAGGGAAAGTTGAGGGTGTAGTTGGATAGGCTCTGTCGTTTGGAGCAAACCGATTGTCATTGATCCCAAAATTGAGGTGCAGACGGTTGTTGTTATTATCCATTGTGGTTCGAGTGCTCGTCTCTTAGTGTGAGTGGGGATCGTATTTGGGGGGTGGAGGGGGGATGTGATTATGCTTTCGCACTTCACTCTCGCAACGACTCCTGGGGCGCGTGAGGGATCTTCACGGTGGATTTGGGAGTTCGATACGAGTATGGAGGCTCTGGTAATCCGCGTGCTTGGTCGAAGCACAGTGGAAGGATCGTGGAAATTGTAAAAGCCTCTCTTTTTTTTTTCTCGAACGAGTCTACCTGGGTGTCCCTAAGTAAGTTCGAGAAGATCGAGTAGTCTTGTCTGAGTGCAGTCGCTTTTCGAGTCGTTCGAACAAAGTGGATTGGATCGGATTGGATTGGACTGGGCAGTAGGAGGGATAGCTTCCCATAGAAAGGAGTACTGTACTGTATGTGCGTAGTAATAGTAATAGTAATAGTACTCTCTCTTAGAACAGTGCCTTGTAATCGCGGGCTCGGAGTCGCTAGGGCGCAGCGGTTTGAGGGGGTCTATTGGTTGTTTGGGACTTCCACTACTGGCGGCCACTATATTGCATGGATCACTAAGAGGCCACAAAGCATCGAAGCATCGTTTTGAATGTCCGAATCAGAGAAGGGAGAGTGGTTCTACGGGTTGCTCCTGAGATGGTTTGGTATGGACGAGGACAAGCGGTGGGAAAGTTGAACGGAACGAGGCGGAGGAACAAGAGGAGGTGTTGGTGTGTGATTGTATGTCAAGCAAAGTAGCAGCCAGGGACGACGACGAACGGTGAGAACTGGGGGGGGGGGCGGAGAAGGAAGAGGGGGAAAGAGTTGATGATGGTTGGTGGTGGTGGTGGTGGTGGTGGTAGGTGTACCGAGTGGGTAGAAGATTGTAAGTAGACAATGGTGTTTCGTTCTGTGTATATACTTTGCAGATATAAAATATCAATATGATGTTACTCTTGAATGAATTCTGACTGGAATGCTTGTCGTCGTAGTCGTCGTCGCCACATATAACAGACAGGTACAAAGGGGAGTAGGGTGTAATGAGAATGAGTAAAGTGGTGAGTGGGTGAGAGAACGATCAAGGGGCAGACGGAGGGGTATATCAATCAATTACACTCTATCTCAGGCGAGAACGCAAGGCAAGGCATAATGCTCCTTGTATGTATATAATATCACCATATGTACGTAAGTAAGCATGTACTGTGAGTTGCACGGAGTAATGTATGGAAAGTAAGTATACATACAACTTACATATATACAGTACAGCTCTACCATCGCCTCGGCGCGCACTCTCTTTGCTTTGCTAAGTACATACATACATACATACATACATATTACATACTCCTGGCGTGTCCTGTCAGAATACTCGCCCGAGCAATGAGGGGGGCAAACCAATTCAACCTTAACACCTTAAGTCAAAAGAGAAAAAGCGCGATTGGTGTCCCGTAATCATAGAGGTATGGACATAAGACCATCCAGATGCATACCTTACCTTAGATACGTTACATTTGACCTCCCTAAACAATGGTCAATGCCTAAGCTGCGTCTATGTAAGCAAGAATGAAGAATCATCACTTCTGTATGGGCGAGTATTCTCGATATACCTTACGCTCAGTCCTAGAATAGATGCATTCACACAAACTTCCATGCCACAATGACGACGTCTGGCTACACCGTGAGGAATGGAAGAGAGGCACACACTGCAGCTGCACGTGTCGATGTCACGTCCAGCAACTTCGTCAAGTCCGGGCAAGGGGCTTCTACTTCTACTACTTCTATTGTAGTGCGGGGGCGCCATTGAACATTCCCGCTGCATTGTTCTACTGCAAGAGCGTCTTTTGTTTCATTCCTGCCCTGAGTCGACAGGACATGGTCAGATCATAGGCCAAATGGGACCGACATCAATATGATGGATCTCGCATGTCGCTTTTCAGATTGATTGATATCTATCGTGCAGATGACCTTATGCTGCCCGAGAGATCGGTAAGGAGAGCAGAATCCTTTAACGACGTACAAAATACCCTTCTCCGTTGACCGGTCGATCGTTATCGTTGTTGTTTTGCAGAAACAATCATGCTGATGTACATATGGCATCATATGCGTTTGAGTTTTCGTAGAGAGCAAAGTATCAAGTGTGATCGGCGCAGTTGAAGTCACAGCAGTCAAATGCCTGCGCAGGAGCGCAAGAGCACACAAGAGCTGCACGAAAATCCTTCAAAAATAGTACCAGTAAAGAGTGAACTTCTTGTCATGATCTGCAGCTGTAGGCTCCAGGGGATAGAAAAGAACATCAATCATGTGCTCTTGATGTGCTGGGACAAGGCATTGTGATAGGAATTTGAACTCTATCCAACTTGTTCCTTTCTGAAGGTAGCCTCTTCTGCCAGGCATAAAGGGCATAAAGAGCATGAGTTCGGATAACCTGTCACGGAAAGCCATGATCTTCGGCGCGGATTATGTCGGATGCCGATCCGGAACATTTTGGATTTTGGATACCTTCAAGGCTGAACAAACCTTTGGGAGCGATATTTGTGAACAGCCTTCGAATTAGGTTCATCCTCATCAATTGACCGTTTCCCTTTCTCTACAAATCTGCGAGATTGTGAGCCTGGTCTTGTTCTTTTCTTTTCTTTTCTTTTTAACTCATCGAAAGAACATCCTAACATGGCAGACTCGAAGCCTACTCCACCAGCAGGAGCAGGCTCAGAGGTAAATTCGAAATTTCTACAAAATCAATTTTTTGTATACTAACTGCTATTCTCTAGCCTGCATCTTCAGCCCCAAAGCCAAATGTAGCACCCGAGATCAAGGCACCCAAGCCAGAGCGTCCCCCGAATCCCGTTTTCAAGATGATGGGATTACCGAACATAAAGATGAAGCTACCATCGCGGAACTGGATGATATTCTGGACCATTACCGGCTCCTTCACGGCAGCAATTATATACGATAAGCGGGAGACCAAGAGAGCGCAAAGAAAATGGTGCAAAGTGGTAGAGCACATCTCCCAGGAGCCTCTCGATACACGAACTATGCCGCGAAAACTCACTGTCTTCCTTGAGGGGCCTCCAACTGATGGTTTGAGGGTAGCTCAAGACCATTTCAAAGACTTTGTAAAGCCAATTCTGGTAGCATCAGGCCTGGACTGGGATTTTGTACAAGGTAGAAAGGAGGGTGATGTGCGTGCTGAACTCGCAGAGAAGATCCGACACCGACGGAATCCGCCCGCGGATCCCAATGACGAAGAGGACCCTATCGTGCGTGTGCGACGACAGAGCGGCATACAGGAGTACGACGGGCCACAGGGCGACATTGTGATCGGTCGACACACATGGAAGGAGTACATACGCGGCCTACACGAAGGTTGGCTCGGTCCACTGGAGGCGCCGCCCGCACCAGTCGCACCCGCCGAAGCCGTCACCTCCGAGTCTCTCGACGCCGAGACGCCAGCGCAAGAAGCACCGCTTGACACGCTGCCAGGCGTAACGATCCACTCGACAGAAGACACAGCGGATGCCTCTAAGCCGGCGGAAACAGAGACACCGAAGCCAGAGAAGCCCAAGCAACCACCGCCATACATCTCACCAGCCGACTACAGCAACGCCTCCCTCCCACCCCAACTCCCAAACGAGCTCGACCCCTCCATCCCCATCGCCTTCCCACACGTGCTGGGCCTCAAGCACACGCCAACACGCCTGTACCGCTTCTTGAACGCACGCAAAATGCAGGAGCAGATTGGGCGAGAGACGGCGGCCATCATCCTGGCTACGTACCGACCATATCACACCACGGCACCACAGGGCACCTCTTACGCGCCTACGGCGGATGATGCTGCTGGCGAGGGGATCGTACAGGAGGTGAGCGAGCAGCAAGCCGCACTGGCGGAGGAGGAGAAAGACTGGCATAAGAGCGTGCATAAGCGGGCTGAGGGCGAGCGCGAGCGCACGTGGTTGGACGATATTGTGCTTGATGAGCGGATTGCGGGGCGGATGAGGAGGGCGGAGATCAGTGCTGAGGTTGAGGAGAAGGCACGGGGTATTGTGGTTCCCGAGGAGGAGATTGAGGGGAAGATTAAGGGGACGCTTAGAGGGTGGTGGAGAGGTGGTCATAAGTACCTCTTCGAGGAGGAGAAGAGGGTTGGGGACGTGGGGGAGTTGGAGTAGTATGATGGGCGAAGACGTGCGTGCATGTGTATGTTTATGTATATTAGATGCCAATGGCGTGTTAGATGTAATGATAAATCTACTCTCAAGTAAAGCGATAATCATGGTAGTTGAGTTCATCACCTCATTAGAAAAAGAACCTAACGATTATGTTTAGGACGCAGATTATATCATAGATCATTTGTATAAGCATTGATTGTTATCAGTATTAGCAACAACTCCCAAGTCAATCACTCCAACACTATCGTACAAACATGAGTGGATATACCCTCCGACGCCCCATCTAGCATTCCCAACCGTAGACGTTCCCGCCCGGTACCTCCCAATAATCCGACCAAGCCCCCAAGATAGACAATCCCTACATTCCCCTAGTCATCCTCCTCTCACCCACTGTTATCCCAGCCCAACTCCATAGATCCCGAATCCATCAAATCTCGCAAAACACCCTCCGTACCAGGCGTCATACCAATACCGGTGCCAGAATGCGTATCCCAAGCCGCGGCATCGAGACCCGAAATATCAAAGCCGCCGGGGCTCAGACCGGTCGTAGCGGCAGACGCATCCCAAGACGTGGCATCAAGGCCCGAAATATCTAAGCTGCTAGAGCCCAGATTCGTCCGACTACTGAACGTGCTAGGGTTGAAGAACGCCTGTGGAGAATCGGTCGTGGAAGCCGACTTGCCACCACCTCCACCGAGCTCGAGGGGATTGCCTGCGGGCGAGGTGCTGTATGAACTGTGGCGGCTTTCGGGCTGGCTATTAGCACCCATGCGGCTATCAACGGACGAATTGGGTGTCTGCCGATTGCTGGGCCCATCTGTGTTGTCAGGGCTGAGGCCCGGCTCGCCGCTGCTAGCGTCAGATTGCCCATAGTTCTGGCTGTCGAAGATGTTTGGGCCTTTTTGGAGAAGGCCTTGCAATGGCCCATTGCCGCCGCGTGTCGGGAGGTTTGCGTTGTTGAGCCAGGCAAGGTTTGCTGGTGCGCTAGGGGTTGGGGACGAGTCTATTGGTGTAGTTTGTATAGAAGCATAATTGCAGCCTGCACCTCCTACATTTGGTGGTTGTGCTGAGGCTACTGGATGCTTGGCGAAATTCTCAACTTCCACAGTTTGTGAGTAGTTATTTCCACAACCAGATGGATTGACGGCGGCGGTGTGTTGCTAATTATGTTAGAATGATCTCATCTTCTTAGATACAAGGTGCCTTACTAGAATACCAGAATTTCTTAGTCTGTATGATGCCTTCTTGTTCCCCAGCATCTCTAGGTCGACATCCAGCTGCACTAGGAAAGATTCGGTCAAGGGGTTCTTCTTTTTAATGGCGTGCATTGCTGATAGGAGGAACTGCAAAGACGCCTCGGCTTGGTGGTCATTTGGCCGGCTCTTAAGCAATTGTACGAAGACTCGCGCGGCAACATAGAGGCAGAATGACACAAAGGGGTTCATCTGGATAAGTTAGTAAACAGTCAGAATCGAATTTGACGCAGAACTTACTCCAGAAAGATCCATATGTGAAATCATCCGCATAATGCTAGCAATCTCGCTAGCTGCGGTGATACATCTAGTCTTACTTTCTGCACTGACAACTGCGGGCAGCCTATGCTTGTCCGCCTTGTAAATGGCAGCTTGATGTAAGCAGATCGTTGACGTATGAATATTGAAATTTGTGAATACGATATTTGCGCTCTGCAAGCCATTGGGCAATTTGAGATGGGAAGGCATAGATAAAGATGTACTAAGGAGGATATTGTCCATATGCCTGTGGCGCTTCCAGAATTCCCCATCAAGATCGTGGTCGCGGTCATCGTTGTCTGTGCGATGTAGATGTATAAGATTTCTGCCAAACAAGGATGCCATCAAACAAACACTACCGAAAGCAGACAGTTTTCCAGCACCGACCGGAGACATTGCCTCCTGTAGAGTTTGTGTTGGCTCTTGCCTACTCATCTCAAAGGCTTCTTCAGAGGCCGGTAAGTCTGTGAGGATGTCCTTCTCGTCTATCGTCATTGGCCAGCCAGTTCCAATGCTAGCATAGCGGTCTTCACAGAAAGCTAGCCAGAATGTCCTACGCCGTTCTTCAAGTTCGGTCCAATCTCGTGCAGGAGGCAAGCACTGCTTGACATCAAGTCCCTGTCTATCAAGTCTATGAAGACCCATCATTTGTGCCAATCTCACACCCTTTCCAGTTGACATCCAAGCACGAGGGAAATACATCATCTTGAACTCATAAGTGGCCAGTAATGTATGCGTCTGTGAATGAGCAATAGAAATCATAGACTCGCCATGGCCCTTCAGCTCGTCCATCTCTATATATTTCCTCGCCCGACGATAGAAATGCTCTTTTAGATCCATGTATTTGTCCGTTATTGAAGCCGCTAGTGTCCAGATAGCATAACGAAGTGCAACCGGGGGTCGCATATGCGGTGCTAGGTTCATGGCTGCTAGATACCGATACTTGTGGATCATTGGTACGTTAGGGTGCATCTTCTCGAAATAGATCTCGTGCAGTTCATCAATGGTCTCCTGTGGGGGAAGAGGCTCTTCCAGACCAAGTCCTATCACTTCCCATGTGAAGCCTCCAGAGTCCATATCGAGGTTCATATCGAAGTTCATGTCCAATGGTGGTTGAGGAGAGTTTGAGTTGAAATTCCAGGTATCATGGTCTCGATCGATATTGAGGCCAACATTGGGTATATCGAAACTGTTATTTTGCATCTGCATTCTGGGATTGACAGAATAACTTGTTGCTGTAGGTATAGGAGGGCTCGCATCACTCGTAGTCTTGAGTTGCGACTCAACATGTTCTGCATGTTGGAATTTGTATCAGCATACGCTACTCCACAATACACGAACTTGTAAATTATCAAGTGGGGAGCACATACTCAGTCTCTCCTCTAAAGCCTTCACGTAGCCCCTCTTTGGGCCGCTCTTTTTCCTCACTTCGTCATACGCGCAATTGTGATTTAATCTCGTACACGTCGAACAACTCGGCTTCATCGAATCGCACTTCAGCTTTCTCTTCCTGCATATAATACACGCTATCTTCGTCTTGGGGATGACATTCTCCTGCCGCTGCTCTGGCACGCCGTTCTCGTTGTCATCATCTTTGGGGGTTCGCCGGCGTTTGTTACTGCTATTGACGCCGGTGGGTTGGGATAGATCATTGAAGTAGTTCTCTGGCGGGGTGTTTGAATTGGAAGACATGGTCTAATCGGGATTACAAAGCGCAACCATTCGCGCTCATGCAATTTCTTGGTTTGCAACAGCCACCCGTCTGTGTCGGTTCGGTGCAATGAAAGCTGTTGAAGCAAGCACTTCCAAAAAACCGGATTGTATGGGCAAGACTTCTGTGTCGATTCGTTTTAGCTTATCGGCGGGTCCTGTATGTACCTTCGATAGGCGAAGTCAGGCTGGTCGAGTGTTCTGCATACAAACAACAAGAGGAAAGCCCAGAGAAGACCGTAAAATTGATGGAGAGGACGTTGGTGACGATGATGACAAAGGTGATGAGTCTCTGCTCAAGAGGTATGAATGAATATGTTGGAAGGTTTAGGCACGCATGGAGTTTCGTCCCGGTGGCTTTTGACTTTCCCGTAGGTTGGATCGCGGCGTAGACTATGAAAGCAGCAGTACACCTGTAGGCTCTAAACCGCGAATAACGAGTAACGAGTTAACGAGTTAACGAGGTAAATTGTACTGATTGCCGACAAATTCATGGAAAGAACAAGAAGAAGTTCTTCAACAGTAATGAACTAGCATTATGATTCCTTAATACATGCTAGGCATTGTGGAGATGTGTTGATCCAACGATAAGGTGAACGTTAAGATAAAATGATGAGAAGACTAGGTGATTTCTTAGACAGAAAAGCTTTGAAGAATTCCAAGCAGGTGGGGATTTCAAGTGAAGGGAATTTTGAGGGGGCTATGCGGCATTGGAGTGTTTGGCTGCAAGCTGACAATGATCTGATGCTTGTTGCCAACAGTGTTCTGTTCGGTGTCGAGACGCTCTTTATTGTGCTGACATACATACAGCCAAGTAACAGGGGATTGTTAATACTTAAGAACGAGATTTGTGATTTACAGGGGATAGAATGACGACAATACCTACTCTACAACTCATATAATCTACCTATACAGAAAAGGAAATTCTAAGGAGGTTCATTCAATTGTGTCAGGTACGCGTTCATTGCATAAGATACAGCAGGGAGGGGGAGAGGAGGGCGTGAGGCAGCAGTTAATTCCTACCTGTATCCAAGGGGATGGAAATGTACGTAAAAAAGGAAAGTATTATATATACTAGGTACAGCATTATGGGCTAAGCTTAAGTTAATATCTACCTGTAGACATGTAGCTAAGTTTGTGAATTTTAATTTATTAATATTATTATTATTATTATCAATATCAAAAGAGCAAGGTAAATAGAAGAGTATTCAATAATTACTAATGACTTGCAATTACTAATAATCCATCCAACTCTATTCCTCATACCCCATAATTGTTCTCCCTTCTTCCAGGAGAGGAGTCTTCGGAGACTTCTTTGGTGTCTCTACCAACTGAGCGAGACTATTCTCAGTGTAGTACTTTATATAGAAAACACCAACAATTTCCTCAAAACGGCAATGCCTCCATCAACAGAGGTGATTTGAGGTATCTTACCCAGAGTCATGTGATGCCTCACCATTGCCATCTTACCCCAAGCAGTCGTATCCTTACAGCTCGCAGCATCACGTTCATACACATAACGACGAGACTGCCCTCCCCTACCTACCTACATATTCATCATGTGAACCAGCAACGAAGCGATTGAACAGCATCTCAGCCTTGTGGGCTCAGCACACCACTCAAAAGCCATCAAGCAGTCGGCCTAATATTTCCTCCGAGTCGTCTAGTCAATATGAGAATCCGGTAGGTCCCGAAGCAACGGAGGACGGAGTCCTCGTCCTCCGTGTCCGTTCCTGTTGCACCTGACTTGGCCGTATGGACATAGTATGGACATAGTATGGACATAGGAACGGGACTTAAGGGAACACTGTGCCTGCGTACCCGATAGAGATGTGGAACGTCAAGGGAAGGGAAGGGCAGGGAAGGGAAGGAGAGGAGAAGAAAGGGAAGAAAGGAAAGTCATCCACGTCATGATTCCGCATCTGCTCTGCGATGTGGGCATCGAGAATCCCTGCGTCATCTGCCCCGATCCAATCACTCTGTCACTGCGAAGGTATCTATCTTCTTGAACCCCCATGAGCTTCAGAGGAATACAATGATATACCCCACATGTCCCGCGAAGAAAGCCGACTAAGGACATTACGCGGTACAGTAGCGAGTATTTATCTCTGAGTTCAGTCGATTCTAAGGAGAGACTGTGTACGAGTCTATCATTGAATCGAATCCACACGCTACGCAGTACAGCCATGCTGTCACTTTCGGGGTACGCGATGGAACTTAATTCTCCGACCTCAAACGTGTCCAGTTCGTTGTCTGCCGCGTGCCGTCCTCTGCTTATCAGATGGCCTACTCGAACTTACCGCAGCACTAAGCACCTCTTCTCGCGTTCGCGTTCGGCAGGGCGATCTGCAGGGTCATATGGGAGTTCCAAATCGAGTGTATATGTCGTACGGAACAGGCACCACACTCTACGTCAGCCCCCAGAATTGGGAATGCTTAAGATTCAAAACACTTGAGAGCAGAGGGGTATTTAAATAAGTACGTGTATTTGGTAAGGCTTACTTGGACAGCATTCCACCAGAACCAGATCTGCGCGACTCGTACTTCTCGTGCTCTATTCCAATCTCGGTCAGTTATGATAAGATCTTGTGTCATGTGGAGCCTCTGAATAGATAGAGTACATAGACCACGAGAACGCCAAGCCGTAGCTCCCTGTAGATTTTGCATAAATCCTAAGTATAGACGTAAATATGTCACATATATGTGCATAGTCAATCCAAGTTGTAATAGGAGAGGCTATTCCTAAGTCTTCCATACTGTGTACCGTCGCACTTCACGTGTTGGGAGCCGAGCAACTAACAAGGGATAAGGGGAAATCCATACGTACCTAGGCTGAGGCTGGTGCTATCATCTGTCAAATAAGGTGATCACCCCTGTATGGAAACTTTGGGGGTTGGCGGGAGCAAGCGATACCAAGAATAAGCGCCGTTCTTATATAGAGCTGATTCCTTAAGACCGTTCTGTGTTGATAGTGTTTCTGGACTTCTTGAAGTATGATGCAGTTTCGAGATGGAGTACGCACATCATAGCCCATGTCAGGGATCCAAGTGAAGATCTAAACGAGAGGCTCTTGGATTTTAGTATATACGAGTCACTTGGATATACGCATGCACTTCTCTTCCTTTCTTGATCTTTCACACAAACTACTTCAACTCCCTGTTGTGAAATTTCTGTAATTGGTGCAATCTATGGAGTAGCACCCTCATCATTCATTATAATACATGCGGCACAACCTCTCCCTATGCCTTTCGAGCCCCGGTCTCAATTTAATGGACCTGACCAACCTCTTCTCCTTCCAGCCCATCGTCTCGCCCAGCAGCAAATGCGTATAAGCAAAGACACTCGCATCAAAAAGCCTTGGCATCGCCTCGCCAAAGAACCATTCATTTTCACCTAGCAGCGTGTCAAGTGCATCAAGTGCCTTGTCTGCTTCGCTATATATATCATCCACATCGATGATGGCTGTATGCTTGAGCAGCTCATTCTCGGCGGCTGCGCGTAGTTGATGAGATATCGTTTTGCGCACTAATATCGAGCTGGTCACTGGGTAGACGTAGAGCTTCTCGGCGACAGAGGAGAAGTTTCGCGGTTCAAGGTAGAGGGTGTAAAGCTATAGTTTTGGTCAGAATCGATTATAGTTTAAATAAGAAACCAGTCTCCTTACCCATGCATTTCTTATCCGATAGTCAAGGAGAGACTGATACGCTTCATATCGAATGCTCTCGGACTCCTCTATCCTCGAGCCATGCTCAGCAGCATACTTTGACAATTTATTCGACGGAATTGGCAACGAAGAATCGGTAAGGGATTGAGAAGAAGCGGAGCACGCAGGGAGGAGAAACGGTAAAACACCCGTAGGAGAAGCATGATTATTCGAGGCAACAAGATCATGTTCGACGCCGGCAATCTTCAAGAAAGTCTACAGCCAGTATTAGCACAAGCCGTGGACCTAGCAAACTGCACAACTAACCTGCCACTTCAAACAGCTGGGATTGAAACTTGGTCGTCCAGCCACCGCATCCTCCTGACTACTGAAAACATACAGGCAAGCCTTCTTCGCACGGCGCGGAGCTCGCGCAGGTAGCTCATTCGGCGCATAAGTGAGCATCGGAAAGCTATCGAAGACACGCTTCACGGGCGCAGGCAGGGCGAAGAGGTCGCGAACGCGCGACGTCGACTGGCGCCATGTTGTTTGGGCATGAGAAGGCGCTGCTGTCGACTCATCGGTGGACATTGCGTGCGGCGCGATGGAGGGCAATTGGGAGCTGGGAGCGGCATCGTGGGCTGGGGGAATTTGGGAGCTCGGCGGTTTGGCTGGTCCTTTAAGGTTTAGTGCACGTTTGTGGAGCTACGTTTCCCCGGACCGTGGCCTGTCACACATGAGGCTGAGAGCTGGGGGAGGACTTCTGATAGGTAGACTGAACCTGGCTTTCGACGCACGATGACGCCTGGGCAGGGTGTTCTGGATACACACTCCAGTGCGATGAATGCTTTGCCTTATCATTGGTAACAATAGCAATTGTACTAATACTTTTTCTTATGCTTCACATCTACTTGTAACAGTGCTTTCTTCAATACAATCATCAGCCCACAATATTGTACGATAATTCTGTAGACAACACCGATAAGCTCATAAAGACACATCGAGGCAGTCACTGTTTAAGAGAGTAAGCTCTTTTGGGCAACTGGATATAAGTATGAAAGTAGAAGCATTCTGTAGCTCAGAAATTTTTGCATAATTTCCATAGTGATGAGTGATACTGATTATCTAGCTTTGCAACCACATGCCTCGAAAGGAAATAATTCCAAGTGTAGCAGAAGATATCGCCTCATCTCCCGAGACAGTCATAGCCATAAATGCTAGACTACAAACACTTCTGCAAGATATGATATTTTAGTCTCTAGCAGATTGTCAAGACAACGACAGCAACATCCCCCCATAAGCTGAAGTAGTCGAGTGAATGACAATGACGTAGAGAACAGTGATATGCAATGCAATGATAACAAAACGTGGGAGTGGGAAGAGAGTGTAGCTCATTTGAATATTGAATTCACAGAAATTACCACAGTTTCTTGTCCATTGTATTCCCTAAACATATCACCTCTCCAAGTGCCATCCCTATATGTATATATAGCTATTCCAAGGCTGCCAATACCTCCCACGAAGCTCACAATTCGTCTTCTGCAGAGTTATTCTTCCCCCCTCAAATCGCAGCTGCCATCTAAGAAGAAAATAGCAACAGTGAGTGTGGCGATAGTGATGGCGATGGCGATGGCGATGGCGATAGTGATGAAGTGAGGGTTAATGACAAGATGCTGTTCGATGACGAAGGGAAATAGCCGGTTGGTAATGCTATCAGACAAGGCTCGAACTACCAAGACAATATCCCAAAGATCGTTCATCTTGATCAAGTGATAAGGAGTCAAGAAGTGTACTGGAAGTTTGTATATATATAGTGCGTCTGTTACCTAGTACAAGGAAAACTGGCAACAGTCTCTCCACCACAAATCCGAAGTGGAATCAATGTACCAACCACAATGACCTCTTATCCATCAAACACAATCACCATCACAGAGCACCATACTCAAAAACATAACCACAATCACCGCCTCAATTACCACAGAAAAGTAAAACATCTATTCTATTTCCCAAGAACGCCCAGGATATCACACGAAAATCTCAAATCCACAAAATGCCTGCCCCACAGCCCAGTCTAGGCACTAGGAAGTGCACCAGCCAGTTCCCTCACATTCAAGTCATTGTCGCCAAATTCTCTACACTTGCCCTCCTCACAAACCATGACCCTATCCTCGCCCTTGAAATCCTTGAGCAGCACATTCCTGCCCTGTAACCATCCACCAACCTTGACCTTTGCAACGGTATCCAAGCCGCCACGAGCGGTTGATCTCAGTCTAGCGAGTTGTTTGTTACCGACTACACCTTCGCCAGCAATGACGACCGTCTTCACGCCTAGCCGGCCTGCGATGATGGCGGGCATGAAGGAGGAGAAGAGCCATGGGTACTGCAGGATTTCAGACTCGAACGCCTCGACGGTGCGCTTGGCGAGCTTGGCGTAGATGGGCTCGTTGAGAAGGGAGGAGAGGCGGTAGAGGTTGGAGGCGGAGACCCCGTTCGTTGAGGGCTCAGATGTGTCCATGCCGTCTTTGAGATGCAAGATCGTATGTGCGGCGGTATAAGGTGTAGAGTAGAAGCCCCCGGAGCCGGGCGAGTCATCATGGAAAAGGTTGATTTGTGTTTCTAGAAAATTGTTAGTTCTGGAGAATGCTCATGGGACTTTCAGGGGACATTATGAATCAAGTGTGCTGATCTACCGAGGAGACTTACTTTGTAACAGATCGGCCCACTGGAGGTATTCCTCCTTAAATGAGGCCTCGTAGAGATCAATCAGTCCTTCAATGACGAATGCATAATCATCCGCAAAGCCCATCGTATCACCTGGACCCTCACGATAAACTCTTCGCAGAGTCGTATCTTTCTCGTCATACAAATTTTCTCTAATGAAAGCAGCAGCCTTTTCAGCGGCCTCAAGATATTGGCCTGATCTTTTAGGGTCAAAAGACTTGATAGTGGCAGCAGTTCGTGCGAGCGCAGAAATGGCCATTCCATTCCACGCTGTCACAACCTTATCATCCAAGAGTGGGCTCGGGCGCTCGCGGCGACGGTGCTCAAGAAGTTTTGCTCGGCTGTCCTTGATGGTCTTAACAACCTCCTCCTCGCTCATGCCAAATTGGCTGGCCAATTGCTTGGGCGTGGCAACAATGGAGAGTACATTCTGACCCATAAATTCGTCTTGTGGGTCATTTGCATGCGACACATTACCATCATCGGAAACATTCCAAAATGCACTGCATACCTCTGCAGCTCGCTCACCCAATACTGTCTCAAATTCTCGGTGGGTCCACACGTAAAAAGCTCCTTCGCGTTTTTCAGCGTCGCCTTTGCGATAGAACGAATCTGCGTCTTCAGCGGAGAAGAAGCCACCGGAGGGAGCAGCTAGTGCATCCTCACTGATGTATGTTGCAACATCATAAACCGTGCCCAACATCTCAGGATCGGAGGAAGCAAGGAAAACATCGAGATAGGCGTTCAGAAGTTGCGCGTTATCGTAAAGCATCTTTTCAAAATGTGGCAAAGACCAGTCTGCAGTGACAGAGTAACGAGCAAAGCCATGCCCAATATGATCATGAATACCACCCCGGGCCATCTTCTTTAAAGTCAACAAAGCCATTTGCAAGGCATTACTGCAACCATTGTCCCCAATAATATCTTTAACAGCCTGTGGGAACTGATTAATTCGCAGTAGAAAGGATAGTTTGGTAGGAGTTGGGAACTTTGGAGCTCCACCAAAGCCACCATTGACTCGGTCATGCGTCTCGGAAAGATGCGTCAAAGCCTCATCGGCAAGCTCAATATCAAGTCCATCATCGCCCTCTCCGGCGCGTCCTCCGTATGTTCCCTCAGCAGCAAAGTCTTTCAGCTGTCGCAGAATCTGGGCGGCATCTTGTCTGCATCTGTCTTCCTGCTCTTTCCAGACATTACTCAGCTTTTTCAAAATCCCAAGGAAATCAACCGGTTCCTCCAAAGCTCCTTGTTGTGTGTGGCTATTTGGGCCGGGCCAATATGTACCACCAAAGCAAGGTTCTAAATCAGGAGTCAAGAAAACGTTCAGTGGCCAGCCTCCGCTGCCATTTGTGGCCTGCACATAGTTCATATAAATGCGATCAATATCCGGACGTTCCTCGCGGTCGATCTTGATGGGTATAAATTCGTCATTGAGAATAGCAGCAATCTCGTCGTTCTCGAAGGATTCGCGCTCCATCACATGACACCAATGGCAAGCACTGTAGCCAATGCTGACGAAAAGGAGCTTGTTGGTCTTGTGAGCCAGCTCAATAGCCTCATCTCCCCACAGTTGCCACGCGACAGGATTATTCATGTGGCCACGAACCTATGCGCAGGTCAGTCGCGCAAAATATTGAGCCTCTCTCAACCCAGGGAAATCACTTACATATGGACTTCTACTCTCTCCAGCCTTGTTGACCAGCTTGAATTCGCTCTCGGGCTTCTTCTCGGGTGCAATTTTCGTCTCCTTTAAGATCTGATTGGCAATACCCGACGCCCCATTACCGCCCAGCATTTTTCCATGCTGCTTATCCATCTCTGTCCTCTCAGAATGTCCGCTTCGTAAGAGTTATAGGATTTCACGTAGAGTCGCAATTAATAAGTCGCAGGGCCCGAAAGAGGGAGCTTCTCCGTATTCGGACTCGACAATTTTTCGTAACGTCACAGAGGGAGTCGGAATTCGCGACAAGGGTATTCGGCTTGAGGGAATCGGATCCTTGGACAACGAGTGTGTGAATAATTGGTGAAGCAGAGACAGTGGAAATTCTCAAGATTTCGCAGCCCAACGCGACAAGCAATAAGCTCAAAGGTCGAATGGAGGGGTTGCGGTTACTAGGTATGGGAGTGCGGTGCCACGTGCGTATACACCAGGGTCCGGATTTACCTTTTACAGCGTGAGCGTGCGTGGCGGAATAAGGCGGAAGCGGCAGTGTTCATGTAATCAAGTAAATTTATGTGTGATATGATATGTACGTAGGATGCTATCTTGAGGTCAAGTCAAACAATAATGATGCTGTCTTGTACCAAAAAAGTTTTTGTGCAGATTGTCCAAGGTGCGCAGAAGTAGAACTCGGAATGTGGATCAGAGAGCGGAACTTGGGAATTCGGAGGTATTTAGACTTGATGTCGATCGCAATGACTCGAAAAATGTTGTGATCTTAATGATGATGCTCGATAGAGTTGGTCCGGAACGAGAACCGATTATCAACGGTACACGATGGAAATTCTCCGCGTTCTGATCGTACGGATAACTTTATAGAGTCCATAATAGGAAGTAGGCAGGTAACGTGACCGTCGCACGGATGTGCATCACTCTTGGCATTATCTGAGACGACATCTAAACTTTTTGACAGCATCCTTATTGAAGAGCAGCTCACATCATATATCACAGAGCAATGAGGTCACTAGCAATCTCATTCACCAATAAGCACACGCTTTAAGGTCAGATGTTATTGCAAGAACCTTTCTGTCCTATTTTGTTCATGCCATCAAGTCATTGATCGTGAGAAAACAGCCATTCGACAACCTATCAGTACCACCAAGACCTTCCTGTTCAAAAGCTCTCGTTCATCATGAGATCGTTTTGAGTTTACGAACGATCCGAGAATCCAGAAGATCCAAAGTAAAGACGAAGACTGCCGCTATGCCAATTTTAAAAAGCTCTAAGTACAAGAAGAGAAAATAAGGTGTGTGCAACGAGTACCACAGAAATCCCGACAACAGCATCGAGTCTGCTCCAAACAGGCTAAAGCAAAAACCTAATAGAGGATGCGACAAAGATAACCACAGTCGAGATGGAACAAGTCGAGAGAGCACAGAATCCATCGACCAATGCAGCCACGAGCAATGCAGTCGTAAAGTCAGAGATGATCAAGTAATTACACAAGGGTAAGTAATGATGCGCTCCGAGGTCATGAAAATGACAAGCAAGAATTGACCCAGAACCTATACACAACGCCAGTCATGGGGTCGAAGAAAATTGACTGAGGTGAGTCAAGGTTTGGAGGTGCTTAAAAAGAGATAGTGGCCTTTCCAAGAGATGGAAGGACATTATCACCGTACTCGCCACCCATGTTACCTATTTCACTATGTTAGCAAATGCTTCTCCTTGAATCATAAATATGGGGAACTTACCCTCTGGGCCATAGTTACAGACGGTGAACCAGGACTCCATACCAGAGTACATGGTGCCTGCGGCACACTTCTGAGTTGCACAACCAACAGTGGTGCTAGACTTCCAGACCAACTGAGAGAAGTGACCCCAAGCATCAAAGTTGCTGAAGTCTGGGTTGGCCTCTCCGTAGTAGGAGCTCAAGTACTCGCCGACCTCACCATTGTACCACATGTTGGTAGTAGCGTCAGCCAACATCTGCATAGCAGTGTAGGAGTCAGCATCAGTGGAACCAACGGAGGCAATGTTCTGGCCATAACCACCACCACCGATATCACTGTTGGATGTCAGCGAATGTGAGAAAAGGAGAAAGAGAAGAAAAAAGTGGGAATTAGCTGATAGCAACTTACAGGTTGTGCTCAAAGACGCATCCAGCAGCAAGAGTAGCAGCGTTAGCAGCGAGAGTTGAGTCATAAGTAAGACCTGGAGCAGAGTGGTTGGCGCGGTGAATGTTGTGGTGGTAGGTAGCAGTAGAGGCATAATCAGTTGGGGAAGCATCAGAAACATCAGCTGCAGCGGTTGAAGCAGCGACTTGAGCAACGGTGGATGAAGCAGCGACGGAGACTTCGACCGAGGCAGCAACTGAGATAAGTGGAGCGGCAGAAGAAGAAGAAGTAGAAACAGAAGCTACATAGGTAGAAACTGGGGCGACATAGGTAGAAACGAATGCCTGGGTAGTAACCTGAGCAGCCTGGTAAGTTGTGTCAGCAACTGTGCTTGTTGGAACAGTAGTGGTGGATGGGGCCTCAGAAGTGGTGACTGGAGCAGCGCTGGTAATCAAAGTGGTGACTGGAGGAGGCGGAACAACGTGAGAGTGGTGATGATGGGGGAAATTTGCTGCAAAGGTGGAAGTGCTTACAACTTCGACGGAGGTCGATGCAGCATATGAGACCGTGGTGGCTTGAGCCTCCTCAGCCTCAGCAGTGACAGTTACAACGACGACATCAGTGACATAGTCAAACTCGATGGCCTTCTTGTTAAGGATTGGGGATGCGGCAGCGAGACCGGCGCAGGCGACGGTGAAAACGGTCGAACAACGCATGTTGATTGATATCCGGGGGATGGAAAGATGCTCTAGTTCTTTAGGTTCGATTTGTTGTGGATTGTGCTGGGTTGCAAGATCGATCACAGATCGATATATAAGTTGCGAAGGTTCAAAAAGGAACGTGTGAAGAGAAAGTAAGTAGGTTGATGTTGTGGAGGGGAAGGGATCTTTCGTCTAGAAAGAATTGAGGTGGTATTTGTAGTTGTGAGGAGATGGTCGAGAACGTGTTGAGTTGTTTGCACAGCGCAGCTGTTTATTTCCTAATTTGGCAATGTGATGGTGATCGGAGTTGCAAAGTGAGAAGAAGCTGTGTGGGTGAACAAGGTCACGACGGTGTGGTTGGATGAGAGTTGAAGTAGGCGGGGCTTATAGGTATGATGTAGGTGAGTGTATGTGAGAGTGAGTAGAGGTTGGCTGTTGTTGTGGTGGTGGTGGTGGTGGTGGCGGTGATGCAATTGAATGAAAGTGAGAGTGAGCGTTGAGTGAGTGAGTGTGAGTGAGTGTGAGTGTACAAAAGGTCTGGCCTCTGTAGATGAATTCTTTTTATTTTATTTTGTCTTGAAAAGAGAGTGATGATGTTCTAGGAACAACCGTTGGGACGTAGAATTGAAGAAAGAAGAAGAAGAAAAAGGGAAAGTGAGGAATGTGAGGAATCCAAGGGTATTTGAGAAGAGAATGTCTAGGGTGGGAAAGAAAGAAGTTTTATGCGGAGACTGAGGAAGAGGAGGAGGAGGAGGAGGATATGTTATGATAGTAAGGTTGAGTTGAGTTGAGTAGAGTAGAGTGAGGTGGGTGGAGCGTGGAGCGTGGAGCGTGAGTTAGGCGGACGTGGTCGTGGTGGGCGTGGATGTGGGCGGTCGTGGGTGGAGTAAGAGGAGCGGAGGAGGAAGCAGAAGGAGTCGCTGAGAGAGGGTCGCTGGATTAAGGTACGCTCTCCGTCGTATTGATCTGATTGACTGCCTTGACTTGGCTTGACTTGACTTTGACTTGACTTTGACTTGAGTCGTTGTCCACTCCGTCCAGCCAAAACAGATTTGTTTGGTCTGATCTCTCTTACTCTTACTTCCTACTCTCCCCCTCTTTCGTCTGGTCTGCACAACGCCTGGATCGCCTGGATCGCCTTGATCACCTTGACCACCTTGACTACCTGAACTGCTGATGGGGGTTTGATGTGACTGGTGAATTAAAGCGTTGCCGCTTCCCAGCGTTTCAGAATAACGAGACTAATTTCTGTGTAAGAGCTTTGATGCCTCTCAATGAAAATGCCCTCTCGACTCTTTCTATTGCTCTCCCTCTCAATGAATGAATGTGTCCTGTGCTTTATGCCCAGCAATAAAGCTCCGGTACTATGTTAGCTTGCACTTGGCTTCGAGCCTTCGTGACCGGCTTTGTGTAGAATAATACAAAAATATAATATATAAAATATGATAAAATCAAATCGAATTGTTGTTCGCTCCGATATTTTTTAATATATAAATTGTGATATACTCGTGGTAAATCGTAAGGGTATGGAATATGAGCCGAAAAAACAAGGGGGTCAGCTCAGGGCAGGCCGTTCTATCGAGTCCCCGTAGTAGTAGTAGTAGTAGTAGTAGTAGTATGTTTTGTGCTTCGTTGTGCTTGGAGTAAATTCCCTTCAATATAAATGACAAACGGATGGCATCTCAAAGGATCTGAATAATTATTCCTTCCTGAATAGGTGGCAGCAGTCATCATATATATCTAATTCATAGTTCATTGATGCAAGGAATGGCGCGTGCTTCTCTCTCTCTCTCTCCATCACCATGGCATTAATTCTATGGTTTGGCATGTCGGATTTCCCGACTACCTCGTACAAGTACCCGTTCATCGATATATCCCTCAAATCCTAATTGACATCTATTGCTACTTGGCGTGCTCTATATGCTCTACTAAGGTAGTTCATCCAAGCAGAAAGCGAAAGAGGAAGAAAAGAAGAAGAGGTACCGCGTATGATCTGAGCGGTAACTGAGTGAGGCACGGTATCATGAGATACTACTTACCATCTAACAATCATCGGTGCCTCTTTTCTCGGAACTCATTCACCTGTTATGCGCACGTACTAAGAAACGCCCTCGCACGTCTCGGTCTGGGCAATATTGAACTACCTTAGATATTTGGACGATCAGCAGAGGGAGAGATATCTGCGGTACATAGAAGTTAGTGAACATTCCTCCCCGCCAAACAAAGCTCTTTGTTTTCCCGACTGCGTTTGTACGTTTGTCTTCATCGGGGTCGCCTTTCAATGGAGCCATAGCGAGACGTACAACGCTAGAAAGCATAAGATATGGCTTGGTCGTTACAACCACAACAGTCCAGCAAGAATAGAACAAGACAACTATTGAACATATCAGACATGCGAAACTAAAATACAATGCATGTTGAAGATGGCATTTCCTCATTCACTGACCCTTTTTTTTCTTTTTCTTTTCGTTTTCTTCTATGTTTTTTTGTGTTTTTGTGTACAGGAGTACAGACAGACAGGTAGGGCAGTCTACGAAAATATCTTTGATCAACATTGAGATCAACACCCCCCACCTGCTCTCTCACTGCCCCAAATTATGGTGGACGCGAATGCGTTTGAATAATGAGTGACTCGGTTTGGTGGTTCACTAAGACCGGCAATAATGGATACCATCAATCCATAGTGCACCGGTTGGTGGAATTCGAAGTCTTGTCGTTTTTTGTTCCAGCCATCTTCTGAAATGCAGACAGGTTACAGTGCCAACCAAGCCGTTCCAGACATTACCTGAAAGAGCTACTGGTACTAATATGGAATATGTCCATATCGTCCATTCATGCATTCACTATTCCGTCGTCGGTAGAGGAAGTAGTGGGAGTAAGTTTTGAGAGTCCGTGGTGGATTAGTTTGGTTTGTGTGTTTCTGGAACTGACTCTGATTATGTGCATCCCGGCTGTCGGAATATCATAGGTCGCACGTTACGATACAGGTACAGCAGCAGCACAGGGGAATACCCCTCAGCGGAGATTGAGTAAGGGTAAGTAAGATACGCAGTAAGGTAGGGCTGTTTTGATTACTTCAGTTCAATCCCAGTTGATCACGACGTCAAGGCTTGACATTCGGACTATACGAAAGAAAAGTGAATAGTGAATAGTGAATAGTGACAGGTGAAGACTGAGGCGGAGGGTTTTGATGCTGCCACTGACTGCTTCTCACTCTCTCACTTGAACTCTTACACTCAACTCTCACTATCACTTTCATTCTCAACCTCTTCTCTCATATCATTCTTTCTTCCCATTCTCTCATTCTCACTCTACCAATCATCCCCTGCAGTTGTCGGTGGAGTAAAACAGCCACACTTGACTTGCTTGGCCCATGAGCGGGTGCGCTGCCGTTTCGCGCCATCTGACGAATTATGTACTACGATACGTTATTCATTTTCATCCTTTCACTTTCGCTTTCACTCTCAAACTTCCATTCGGAATTGTCGCCTCGTACCTGCAGGAACAACGGGCTAAAACTAAATCGACTAAACGTCGTAGAAGATACCCTGCATCAAGCCTGTCAGGTACGGAGCAAGCCACTGGCAGCTAAATGAACGAAACGATGACAAGCTCCATGTGAGTCGCTCCTGTTTCCATTCAATAATGCATCCATACTAATACAAACACCCCCTCCCCTGTACCTGGTCCTGTCATAGTGCAGCACAACACCAGAGAAAAAATACTCTACGCAGTACACAGTGCATACATACATATTCAAGAGACTCAATCAAGCATTTGAGAAATCCGGAGTAAGCATACAAGTACTGTGATACGCCGCTTTGAATCCTCCTCGTGCAACCTTATGCACTTTTACCTTGACGAGTAATGTACTCCCTACAGCACACTCTCCTCTATCCTGCACATATTGTCCTGTACTTAGATGGCTAGTTAAGCGCTAACTCTCCAAAGAAGACATATCTACACTATTCTCTGATTCTCTACTCCACAGCATGATATCTATCCCAATACTTCGTATTTCGGGTGCGAATTTCAGTGCCGCTGATGCAAGTCGTACCACCAGTGCTGGCTGCATCGGCATGGCACTCGTAGCAAATGTGTAGGACCACCTCTAGTTGTCTTCCAGTGTAAGTGCACCACCTCCATTCATCTTCTCTGTTCTAGCCACAAAAAACATCTCAGATAGAGTCTCAAAACTTCAGCTTCCTCTTCAGCTCTATGCTCATGAATCTTACCACCACACAATAATCTGAATTGGTAATTTGCAAATCGCAAGGCATGACGCTGATGTCACTAACCGCTGTGGAATGACATTAGGTTGCGCCCAGCAGTTCAGAGGTTCAAGGCTCCTTGACCGAGACACACAGACATGCATCCACAGCACGCGACATTTGCTGGTTAGTCTGTCTTGTGTTTGTTTGAGAGGGATTCAAGCATTTCATGATGTACGCAGTATGTACATACATTCCAGAAGATTGCACTCTGTGTAAAGTGATGAAGCTCTCCATTCCAGCCCGATAATCCGACAAAGGGAACCAAACGGCTTCCATGGTCATTATCCGTGCAAAAGGTTCTCGAAAAGTTAATCCGTTATTTCTTATCGCCTAACTGCCTTTCAACTCCCTACTCCCTACTCCCTACTCGACTCCTTAACCTGACTTGCTCACAATGTATTCACACTTGCAAGAAAAGTGAAAAGATTTATCGTACGCGCGCAACGAGAGTCATACATGCGCGCAGTCTAGAATTGTGTAGCCCAGCCGTATTTTATTCACAGTCGTAGTTTTCCACGAACCAAAAATGCAAGAAATTCTAGTCGTCTTCTGTAGTTTGCCTCTTGGAGACCCACAACCCGTCTTGCATGTTCACCACATCTTCCATTGACAGTCTTTACTGAGCTGGCGTGATCTAGCAGATCGAGATAGCAGTAGCATCTGAAGTGTCAACTCCACCTATTCTAGGCCTTGGCGATGCTGATATCACTACACTCCTGTTCGGCTCAAGCACGGCGTGGGAGCGTTGTGGCGTCCTTGCTAACAAGGTGATGATACTCGTGATGCTGGCAGGATGACATGCGGAAGGAATATCGTATATGAACTGTACCTTAATTCATATCCATACGAAAGGTTATGCAGTAAGCACATATGAAGGAAGTACTTTGCAGTTTCGTGTTGTCGGGATACCATGGCCAGGGCGTGCATGCACACCAGATCTGCCCTCCC